>OX451739.1:1524191402-1524840274 GCA_948472305.1 Vicia faba | reverse complement strand
ATCAATTATTTTGATAAGTGTTGTGCTATAAGTTCCATAGCGCAAGTGCTATAAGTTCCAAATAAGCTGTTTATTGAAATGTACCCTCGATTAGTCGATAGTGTGATACACCAATGGCATCATTTTGGGCCAAAATTGGAATGTGCGACTAGACATTTATCTATTCAGTATATTCAATTTGAGATACATTGACAAACGTAAGCACACGGCTCCATATTTTGCTTCGTAGGTGTTGTTGGACGGGGTGTTTGAACTCGTAGTTTCTCTTCTATCACTAGTAATTAACAGTTCGAGAAAAAAAATGGCAATAGTTATTGGAAATAAAAATATCACGAAAAATCATGAGTTAAAAAGATATGCTCCACCTCAACATCAAAACCAATTCCAGAAATATCTGGTCAACCGAGAAATCCCCAAAGTGGGTTGACACGATTATTATAGAAGGCTAAAACAAAACAAAAAATGTTGAACCAACAATTTCAAAAGAAATGGACCGATATATCTTAATATCGTCATCGTCAAATATAATACAGATTGCTGTCTTGCAATTTAACCAGTCAGTGCTGATGCTCCAGAGATAATCTCAATCAATTCGGTGGTGATTGATGCTTGACGAGTTCTGTTACAAAACAAACAAAGAGACTAGTCAGTGAAATCATAGGTTTGCTGAGAATCTGAGATGATGCAGTTATCTAGGATAGTCCAAAAGGACAATGTAGGTTTCAATATTGATCTATAACATCTACCAGAGAGAAAAACATACCTGTTATAAGTGAGGGTCAGACGATCAAGCATATCCCCGGCATTCCTGCTAGAACTGTCCATGGCAGACATCCTTGCTCCTTGCTCACTGCAGGCATTCTCCAACACCGCATTGAACATGACCTATACCAAAAGGTAGAGTTAAGAAAAACTAAGTATAATATAAGAGATCATCACTTTCAAGCGCCAAAAATCTCAAGTTTAAACACTGGTTGGTTCTCCAGCACGGAAATTCCAAATCAAAAAGCATTAAAAAAGTAGAAAGCATACAACAATAATCAGTAATACGCTTCAATAAGTAGCACAATATTCAAGGTTGGTGTTGTACATGAAGCCAGTTAGGGCAAGAGAATCAGGAACAAGGTGAGGCCTAGACAAGATGGGCCTTCTGATGTTATTGCATGTACAAATAAAACTATGTGTACATGCAATAACATCAGAAGCAGAAAAAAGGGTGACCAATATGGTTGCAGATGTGAGTCTTGGACTCTCGGGGAAGAGGGGGTTTTGGGGAAAAGGGAGTAGAAGTGTAGAGCTTGTAGGTTGTTATTTTGTTAAGCTTTACCATTAGAAACTTCAGAAATCACCACTGAGTGTTGTAGTAGTATTCTCACAACCATGCAGTAGCAGAGGAGTTTTACTGATAATCAATAGTACCAGTGATGCGTTTCTTTTCTAACTGTGTTTCTATTGCTATTATCAAACTCTAACGGAATTTAATGGTTGATACCCTTCATATAATTTACAAACAAAAAGTATTAAAAATAAATAAAAAACAAATGAAATAGGAAAAGGCCTAGCAATTGAACAGCTGAAGATATCAAAGTTCTTATGAAATGCATTTTCAAATAACAGGAACTATGTGTGATCTTCAATAACTTGAACAAAATATGGACGGACAACAGTCAAGTCAAACAGTGTGACCTCCCAAAGTACTGTAAAAAACCAGCTATTACTTCTCTAAAATGATATGCACCTTCTAATTCCCCCCTCTCTAACTAGTTACATAAGGAAACAATTTCAACAAACTATAACTGTCTAACAGATATAGTTTCTCATTACTGACAGTTAAATATATAAACTATGTATGGTATGCGGTGAGAAACTGAAAAGTCAATCAACAAGTATCTGATCACCCTTTTTTTATGCTTCATCTCAAGTCTCCTCTCTACTTTGACCTTTTCCTAGTAACTATAGGTCACAGCAAATTATGCATCTGCAATTTCTAACTAAATATTTTCATAACCACCATGGAACATGTCCTTAAATGCTATGAGAGAGTTTTCTCTCACACACATCCTCTGTTTATAAACTTCATCAAATCGGTTCTCTTAATTTGATCCCTGCTATGGAGTTCCCGGTTCTAGCTAGCATTTTATTTTCTAGGTTTCTTAGACTCTGTTCTATCAGAATGTTCCAAATGCAAAAATTAATCAATAGCAAATTTCTTTGTACATGATATTTAGAATTTGATTCTGAAATCTTATGTGCAGCAATTAGATTAATTTCAATTTATGCAATGAGGAAAAAATCAGTACGCAACAAAGTTTATAAGGAAGTTTTGAAAACTGCACTTACACAAGAAAACTGGAACTCAGACAGATTCTGAAGAACTTCAGATTTTGTCTCACCCCCTTCAATCTCATAGGAATCCAGTTCACCGAGTGTTCCTCCAGCTTCAGCCTCTCTTTCAACAATCTATATGAAAAATGCATTACTTCACAACATTGAAACAAGCAAAAAAAAAAACATCAAAGCCTAATATTGCATAACAAATAAGCCTTAACGCCTTTCTTCATAAAAAGCAACACCAAACGTCAAATCATAAATACTTCACTGTTGGTCGGGGAACTCTGGACAAAACTCGAATACAACAGGAATATTGAAAAGTGATTAATAAATTAAAGTACCTCAGGGGATAGTACAGTTGACACTGTTGGTATAAATTGCACGACAGAATGAAATTTATTGAAAACAATCCTAAGTGCATCATACTCCACATTCTTCAAAATGTCATCAGCCAAGACAGACACCTGAAAATACACAACATTTAAAATGAAACAATGGGGTTTAAATGTATCTATGGCAGAGACAATATTGATTTGCAATATTCAAATTCCACATTGAGTGTTTAAATAGCTTATTTTGGGGAAAATGCTTTCTTTGACATTTTTGTCAGAAAAGCTTTCAAAAACAATGTTATTTCCTCATAAGAGCTGAACCAAACATGCTAAGTTCAATATTCAACCAAAAACAAGTTTATGTCACTGACTTGGGTTGCCTTGCCTGTATTAAGCAAACCATCGCAACAGGTTCACAGTTGGAAAACAATTTTTTTGCTGTAAAACTATTTAGAACAATGTCTATGTTTTCAATCTTCCTTAAAACAAATATGTTCAGGACCATCTGAAAACTTGATTATATATGAAAAACATAAAATTTCAAGATTTAAAAGCACAACAAATATCTACATCTACGTGGTATTATCATTGTCGTTCATCTCACCCTTTTATAATTTTCATTGCTAACTTTCTTTTTCCTTAAAAGTATTGCCACTAATACTATCAAACTCCCCACAGTCGTGGCTCTTCAACTATAATTACTTTAGATTTAAATCCATAAAAATTGAAGCCAATGATTATTCAATGTAGATTAGAAGAAAAAAAATAGGCTCTTGGAAAAAATGTGCTGACATAAATGTAATTGTATAAGACGGCCAACCACTGGAATGATACCCATAAAAAAGACCTAATATACTAACCTGAGTATAATTCAGAGGATTCTTTTGCAGCTCAGTCAAGCTGAGTGCAATGTCTTTCTTTGAGTCACGAATCAACTGAGCCTTAGCCTTCTCTCCCAATATGACGTACTTGGTCTCTTTATCAGGTCCTGTAGTAGCAAAAAGGTTTTGAACCATTAACATTATGAGAATTCATCTCAATCTTTTAACATTAGAAATTTAGTGTCAGTTCCAATATCACACAAACAGTTTAGACAAACAAAAATAGCAATTCACATTGCAAAAGTTCTACATTTTGTCAGGGATACAATTATGCTGTAATCCTTAAAAACTGCAGAAAATTGTCGGGTAAAGTAAATGTAACTAATGCAACTGTGGATGTGGACAGAAATTCAAAACACTAATTTTCGCCATCACCATACACACACACACACAACAAAGCACAAAACTTACCAGAATTCAACTTGCTCATCGCTCTGCTTATCTTTACAGAGGTGGAGTTGATTCCACCGCAAAGACCTTTGTCTGAAGAAACAGTAATAACAACATTCTTCTTGACATCAACACCTGTGCATTTAAAAAGAACCACAACGAGCAATATCAGGGAAGCAAAAACATTGCATTCACATACCATAAGCATACACCACGTGAACAATTCGTATTCCTGAAAATCTAAGGAGCCATTTGGTTTTTGTTTTCAGTCCCAACTACAATAATATCAGTGCTTCCATTTTCCATCATCTTTACTGATTTCAAAAGTGGAATCAGCTTAGAATGCAATAAATAATAAAAGAAAATCGGCATACCTATAGCATCGCCGAGAAGAGCCGTAAATGGCTGCCACAGCCCACGGGAATTTTCAGCCCTAGTTTGAACAGCTCGCAATTTTGATGCAGCAACCATCTTCATTGCTTTAGTGATTTTCTGGATATTCTTCACACTCTTCATCCGATTTCTCACTACACAATCACATAGATCCATAAAATAATCAAAATTCATTCACTCCAGACCTATTCCCATCCTAAATCTAACGAAACTATCAAAAAATCAAAAGAATAATAATGAAAAAATGATAAAAATGACGGTACCAATTTGCGTGGAAATCGAACGAGCTCCTCCAATTGAAGATTGCTCTCTGCGAATCAAATAAAATTAACATGTTAATTGAAAATGATGACCGAAGATTGAGAAAAAAATGGTGAGATTTGAGAGTGAGAACTGACAACGGAGAGATGAGGGTGGATCGGAGAGTGTTGTTGATTGGTTGGGAGGACATGAGAGGAGCCAAACGCTTCCCTTCGCGTCGGATTGCAGCAGCCATAGCCATCGATTGATTCTTTGATCGCTGTTTTCGGAACCCTAGCTCTTTGATGCAGTTCTGTCTTAATTGCTTGTGTTGCTCAGCGGAATGAACGAATAAGAACGAGAGACACTGTCACAAACCTCACGCTTTTCTTTTTTAACGACTAAAAATAATAAATTGTATTGCTGCTCAAAAGTTTGGGTATTTGTAAAAATGGACTGTTTTTTTTTATGGAGGTGTTCTTTTTAAGAGTTCACTTATTTGAACACTCAATATTTCAATAATATACTATTATATTTAAAAATTATATTTGACATTTTTTTACACTCATATTTAAGAGTTGAGATCCTCTCCATTTTTTAAAAGAAATGGAGAATTTCATTATTAATGTTGTTGTGATATGGTGGTAGAACCGATTGTTTATATTGGTTTTGCGTTTGTATTCGTAAATGTTGCGGTAAGTAAGAGTCGTCACCGACTTTTCTTTTATCCAAATTAAAGAAAGGGTGAAAAGAACAGAAAAATACTTTTTTCGAGAATTTTCTGAGTAAGGGGGTAGATTATGGAAAGGGAAGGTGTTAGCATCCTTTTCATCCGTAGTTTTCTACGGGCTCTTAGATGCTTAGCTCATTTTTTAAATACCTTGTGTTTTGTGTTTTGAAAAAGTATTTGAAAATGCCTTAGTGCGGCGATTCGCTTTATTATAACTCTTGTATCAGTCCTCAAGAGTGTTGACAAAGCGAATGTTTTTAAAGTGTATTTGAAATGTTTTTGTGTAGGTGCAAAAGTTTGTTTTGAGCAAGCATCTATGAACTATCTACTTGTACTCGAAAAGGTTCGTTCTTTTCCCCCTATCCTTTAGATAGTGTTATCCTACTACCTCCAAGAACCTATGATTCTAATGCCACCAGTTGAAGGAAGACCTCTAATCATGTACTTAACAGTGTTGGAGAATTCAATGGGGTGTGTACTGGGCCAGCATAATGAGTCTGGTCGAAAAGAGCATGCAATATACTACCTTAGCAAAAAAATTACTGACTGTGAAACAAGATACTCATTGCTCAAGAAAACTTGATGCGTTTTGGCATGGGCTGCTCGCCGACTAAGACAGTATATGTTGACTCATACTACTTTGTTGATCTATAAAATGGATCCCATGAAATACATATTCGAGAAGCCAGCTCTCTCCGGAAGGATAGCCAGATGGCAAATGGTCTTAACAGAATATGACATTCAGTACACCACTCAGAAGACAATTAAAGGAAGTGAAATGGCGGATCATTCGGTGCATCAAGCCGTAGACTACTACCAATCTATGAATTTCGAGTTCCTGGATGAAAACATTATGCTAGTTACAAATTATGAAGATGTTTACCGTGGTTTTTGGTAAATAATTGTTGATCCTCCAAAAAATAAAATCCTTTTGGTTACTCGCAGGATCGATCCGATTGATCCCAGAACATATGCTAACTTTTATACCGGGTCGATGTAAAATAAGAAAAGAAATCCAGGAAGAACGGACATTCAACCAAAGACAAGATACTTGTGATTTTGGAGAGTAAGAAAGTTAATAAAATGCAGGTAAAGATGCAGGAAAAGTAACTTTGCAAAATAATATCAAAGAAATGTAAAAAGACTTTATTAATGAAAAGTGGTGTTTCCAACGTACATTTCTCAGTTTATCCTTTCTCACACAGTGGATACTTGGACAATATTTGAGTAACTAGCACAATAGGTTGAACACCCAAAAAAACTACACAGATTTCCTATTTTATACTAAAACTATGTAACTGTTGAGGGGTGGTTCTGCTCTAAGATGAGGACAAGTGTCCTCTGCATGTCCATCGACCTCTAGCTTCCAACCACGTTGCTTTCTTTTAACTGCTGACGAAACCGTCTTTCCCTCCAATAATTCAAATTCAAATGTCCCTCGCCTTTGGTGTCAACGCGAAGGTATTTTCTTCTAGTCGGAGGTCGTAAGACCTTCTTAGTCGAAATCTTGATAGTGAGTCCTGGTCGAAGACTAATATGTAACTTAGATATTTTCTCTAAGTTATTTCACACGTCGAAACATTCTTCAGCTTGGTTTTATTTATTCTATTTTTGGTCTAAAAGACCAATATATAGTAGGTGTCAAATTCAGGAGCCAACAAATTACCCCCCAAGAATGTCTATTTCGATGCCAAAAGAAATAGCCATCCTTTGATCTTTCTGTTTGACACTTGTCCTTCTTGCTGTCCACAAAGGTCTGACGTGCGCTTTTCGTCTTTCAACAACTGCCGCTTTCGAAACCCATCATTACTCTTTTTTCCAAGACATCTTTTCCAACTGTCGTTACCACGCTGTCATGATGACCATTATTCCTAGAACCTAGGCAAGCATGTCAAAACGTTTCCCATCATCTGCACGGTAACCGCTTCATGGTTTGCCACGTGCTCCACTATCTTCATAGCATTAAATGGCTTTAACGAGACACATCCCTCTATGAAGACTATAAATACTCTTGAGCCTCTTCATTTGGAACTTTCACAACACTAAGTATTTCCAAGTCTTCTGCATAAAACACCTTGCATTGTCATCTTCACCTCTTTCTAATCTGCAAAAATGGCTTTCCTTTCTAATGCACCAAACAACCCCAAACCTAAAAATGCTGCTGATATCCAAAGCCAACCAGAGATCTTTCCTACCAGCCCTTCTCCTGCTTCGACTGATGGGCCATGATACGTTTTTGAACCCACGACTAGTGAAAGGTGAGAGGCATATGATTCCCAGCTTCTCATTCCTATTAGGTACTCTGAAGACATATACGCTATGTCTGGTCCTCTGTCCATATGCATCGGGAATCCTATGAAGAACCGTGCCTTTTTACCCACTCATCCAAGACTCAAACATATAGGCTGCACGAAGAAGCCCAGGGACGATCCTGAGGATGCGACTCCAGCCAACCAGCAACATACTCAGACCACGGAGGACGTTAACCTTCAATTTATGAACAAAGGGACCAGGATCTTTCGATCATGCCTTAATCTCTCTTCAGAGTATTCAGATTAGTTAAATAAGGTGGAGAAGGCACAAACCTCTATCTGGAAAGAAATGGGGATTTACGACCTGGTGATGTTGTCAAAGACAGGATTATCTTATTGTCCTCTCATGTTGGTATCTTCTCTATATTTCTGGGATAGCGCCCACTTCACATTTCATCTTCCCTGTGGGATGGTGTCCCCAACCCTCTTCGATATAACAGCGATCACCGGTCTTCGACCGACTGGCGATTATTTCGACCCAGAGGACCTATCTGAAGATGTTATGAGGTTTTCAGCTACAAAACCTACCTACACCACCTTCATCAACCACTTCCATGATAAATCCTCCAGTACTGTGTTGGAGGTGGAACATATAGCTTTTCTGGCTATGTGGTTATCCTGTTTCATCTTCTGCACCAAGTCGCTTCAGGTGACTAAGAAAATGCTCACGCTCGCGACGCAGCTTCATCATGGCTACCCCCTCTGTCTGGCCGAATTGATTCTGGCCAATATATATGAGTCCATCAGTAATGGTGTGACTCAACTCAAGGTCATAGGAGATAGGGCAAGCTTGCTTCTTTCTGGCTTCTTCAACTTTGGCTCAATGCCACCTTCAAATCTTTTCTTCCCCAGAAGAATAAGATCAACGAAGCAGCCCCAGAAATCCTGAACAGGAGGGTCGAAGGTACCAGACTTGCTTTGCTGACTCCTAGTGACGAAGGCCAACTGTTTCAAAAGGCCTTCACAAGCTTCGTGATGATGTTTATAGAGCGCAAACGTTTTGTTTCGACCATGGCTCCTTTTGCCAGTCGAAAAGTCGGCCCATAATGGTTTACTAGACCATTTCCTTCGACTGAGGAGGAAGACTTGGAAGACGAATACGTGGGCATGTGGGAGTCGTTTCTTCGACCCAGGATTATGCCACTGAGATTCAAGAGCTCAAAGAATCAATTAAGTTTGATTACTTACCAACCAAATCTTGTCTCTCGACAATTTGGCATTGTCCAGTCACTCCCATCACCCATTTATCCTCGAGAGAAACTGCTATTATTTTACAACGCAGACTACTCAGAGGATGCTGCTACCAAGCATATTGGTAGGTACGTTGGTCGAACCGTACTAACCATGTTCGACTTTAACCTCAATTTTTTATGTTCTAGCAATTTTGAAGGGTGATGGAGGCAGTATTATGATGAGGAGTTCTTCGATGAGAAGGACTTCGCCCACCACCTTCGTGAGGCGTTTAAACTGGTCCTTGACAAGATCAAGAAAGGTATTACTTCTTTTCTTTTTCTCTTTGTCTCAGATTTAGTCATTCGACGCTCGACTTATCTTCGTTCTTTGCATAGCTGTCAAGAGGACTACTACAAAGAAGGCTACTGAAAGCACTAAAGGGGGAGACCCTTCTATTAACCCTTCTCCCAAGGTATTTACTTTCTTCTATACCTTTATTATTTCCGATCATCTGATATGGATACTAATTTCTACGACTTATCTTTCTGGGTATTCAGAAAACTACCCCCAAGAAACGGAAGGTCCAAGAGATCGAGATCTCTAGTGACGAAGAAGAGGAATCTCCTCTTGTTCCTCTGAAGAGACAAAGGTTAAAGAAACCAGCCCCTGCGCCTGAGCCTCGCCCTAAAACAAGAATTAAAATCACAGCTACAAGGCCTCCTCCTGTAGTTATCAAAGAGCCTACTGAACAAGAAGTAGCTGCCAGGCTAAACAATCCCAGTGAGAGCGATAATTCCAGTCCCGGTGCTGAAGTTCCAATTTAGGTATTTGCTTCGACAGACAATCACGTACTTTTTGAACCAATCCTTTTCTCTATGAGAATTCTGAAAAACAAACTTCTTTTAATCTTCAGGATACTGCTGGCACCTCAAATCAAGTCCCTACTCTTGTCGAAGGATCCGCCACTCTATTTAATAGTGAGGGAGAGCCTACTTATAGGCGTTCTTCAGCAAAAGGCTCCTTTGTGAGTTCAGCTGATGAAGTGAATCAAACTTCTGAACCTCAGTATGAAACCATAAAGGAAGTCAATGAAGAAGGCCCTATAGGAGATCATGAAGAAATTAGGGCTTCGCTAGTTGACATACAGGAAATCAAAGAGGAGGAGACCCTCAATGCTGAAGCTGTGATAGAGAGGGAAAGTGTACTGGAGGTGGAGAATCAAGATGAAAGGATTCCAGAAGCCGATGTTGGGGAAGGCTTTACTGAAGGGACCCAAAATCCAGCACAGGTAGCTAACGTGGTTGTTGTTGTCAATGAAGGTGTCCCTTCGACAGGGTCTAGAACCAAAGAGGACTTGGCCTTGCTGAAACAGCAAAATCCTTTAGGCTATTTGAGTGTCATTCTAGAAGGGTGAGAGAGTTCTTCTGACCATAGTGTCTCGACTACGTCTGGAAAGTCTACTTCGACCTCTTCTCTTGATGAGGCACTTCATAAGGTCAAGGCACAAATCTTCAAAAGAGATTTAATGCTAACCCTGGAGGGAGAACCCACTGCTCCTTCTCTTCTGAAGACTACTCTGGGGGATGTCGATCTCCTCATTGCTTCTCCAGATGTGGCCAGCGTTATCTTGGATTTAATCTCCATTATCGACCAAGTGTCAGTGGACTATAATCGTCGAAGGACTCTTAATCGTGAAATTGAAGAGACCAACGTCCATGTAGCTGCTGCCTGGCACGCTGCTACCGAATCAGCCTCTAAAGTAAAAGAGTTGTCGAGGGCCCAAGAAGCTAGGCAGAAAGAGGCTGAGGAGATAGATCAAGACACTGCTAAAATGAGGGTGCAGATCGAAGAGTTGGAGGCTAAAATTGCTGCCAATGATAAAAAGAAAGAAGAGCTCCTCGCTGTTAACATTGAGTCGGAAAGCCAAGAGGAACTGGCTGAAGGGTTAGGACACGCTGATTGAGCTCAATCACTCGATGCTAAGCTTGAAACCCTCCATCAGTCGAAGGCTTTATGTGATCGGCGCATGGAATTACAAAGAATTAAATACCTTCAGATCAAGGTTAATCTCCTTTTTTGAATCCTGTTCTTTTATCTATGTAATCACTCGTTGTAATGACTTCAAAGCCATTTTGGCTATTTTTAATGAAATTTAAATTTCCATTTTGGCATTTTCTTTATTCGAATGTGACTATACATTAGTTATTTTGACCTCTTGAAGCATAGGTCTATATTTTTTCAAGTATTTACCATTCACCCTCAGAAGTCTTTGATCTTCATTTAACTCCTCAATCTCATAGGCTCCACCAGAGAAAGCTTGGATAATCCTGAAAGGTCCTTCCCACTTAGGGGACCATTTTCCCAAATTTCTATCTTTTCGATCCATTGGAAGAATTACCTTCCATACTAGATCCTCAGGCAGAAATGTCTTAGGTTTTACTCTTCGATTATAGGATTTATCAACCCATTTCTTCTGTAGTCTCAAAAGATCCAAAGCTTTCAACCTTTCTTCGTCCAGGTCAACTAGTTCGTCTAACATCATATTCCAATAGACCTCAGAAGGGATATCCTGATGTTTCTGAATCCTCGTCGACTGTAGGCAGATTTCCACTGGCAACACTGCATCATGACCATAAGTTAGGCAAAATGGAGTTGTTCCCGTGGCCTCTTTAGAACAGGTTCGACAAGCCAATAAAACTTGATCTTGCGTCTTGTGCCAGTTTCTAGGTTTCTTTCCCACACGTTTCTTTATTAAACTAATTACTACTTTGTTTGCTGCTTCGACTTGGCCATTGGCTTGCGCATAGTAAGGTGTAGACGTTAACAGTTTGAACCCCATTTCTATAGCAAAGTCTTGCATATTTCGACCAGTAAAGAATGATCCTTGGTCTGTTGTTATTGTTTCAGGGATTCCAAATCTATATATAATGTACTTTTGAATAAATTCAATGGCACTCTCTTGGTCTACATTGACTAAAGGGATTGCTTCAATCCACTTAGTAAAATAATCAATGCCCACCAATATGTATTTCTGGCTTTTAGAAGACGCTGGTCGAATCTCTCCAATAAGATCTAAAGCCCATCCTCTAAAAGGCCAAGGTTTCACAATCGAGTGAAGTTCGCTCGCTGGCACATGCTGAATACCTGTATGTACTTGACATTCTTGGCATCCTTTTGCACACTCAACATAATTTTTTAACATAGTGGGCCAATATAGTCCTTGTCGAAACAACAGCCATTTCATCTTATGGCCTACTTGGTGTGCTTCACACGCCCCAGCGTGTGTGGCGGAAAGAGCTATATACGCTTCTGTTTCACTTAGGCATTTCAGTAGCACGCCTTCAGGTGTTTTCTTAAATAATTAATTTCCCATTAATATATAGCTCAGTGCCCTATATTTCATTTTTTGTTATGTTGAAGCCATTGGATTCTATAAATAATCTACTACAGATTTTCTCCAATCTTGTTCTGTTAGATTGTCTATGAACGAAATTTCAAAATTTTTGTGATCAGTGCATCCCAATGTTGTGGTCTTCAAATCCATTGGAGACAACTTAGTGGATGCCACTCTTCCTCTAACTTCGATCGCTTGTTGTAGTTTGTCTCTCGAAACTTTATACCCGAAAGTGATCTGCACTAAATCATTAGCCACTTGATTTTCCAATCTGGGTATATGCCGAATGTTAACTACTTCGAAGTTCTTCAACAACCGCCTGGCTATTACTAAATACATGATAAGATTTTCCTTTATGCATTTGTATTCTTTCGTAATTTGTTTAGGACTAACTCTGAGTCTCCCATTATTTCGACTTGAGTTCAATTCCAGCAAGATTTCAAGGCCTACGATTAACGCTTCGTATTCAGCCTCATTATTTGAACAATCCCCTTCTATCTTGTACTTAAATGTTGTTGGAATTTTGCTTGGAGAAATAATGAGAACCCCGACTCCAGTTCCATGTTTATAACTAGAACCATCGAAGTATAACTTCCAAGGTTCAATCTCCAAATAATTCAGTGATTCCTCTTTTATAGAGTGGTCGACTATAAAGTCTGCTACCACTTGACCTTTCACAGCCTTGAGAGGCATAAAGGTTAATGAATACTTAGTTAATGCAAGTGCCCATTTACCAATTCTACTGTGCAATATAGGTTTCGACAACATATATTTGAAAACATCAAAATGAGACGAAACATAAACATCAACTGACTTTATATATTGCTTGAGTTTTGTACATGAGGAATAAAGACATAAGCATAGTTTTTCAACCTCGTTATATCTAGTTTATGCATCATTTAAAACTCTACTGAGGTAATAGATGGGCCTTTCGACACCATTCTCATCCTCTTGAGCCAACATGCTCCCTAAAGTTTTATCAGATGCAGCTATGTACAATCTCATACTTCTACTTCTACAAGGAGGTACCAAAATAGGTGGCTTGGTGAGGTACTCTTTGATTTTGTCGAAGACCTCTTACTGTTCTTGCCCCCATTAAAATCCTCCTTTGCTGAGTCGAAGTAGTGGTGAGAAGGCTTGCGTTTTCCCACTGAGGTTGGATATAAATCTCCTTAAGAAATTTATCTTCCCAAGTAGAGACTGCAATTCCTTCTTGTTGGTTGGCGCTTTGGCTTCCAAGATAGCTTTGGTCTTGTTCTGGTTTATCTTAATTCCCTTTTTATGGACCACAAAGCCTAAGAAATCTCTTGCTTTGACACCAAAAGCGCACTTTAGAGAATTCATCTTCAGACCATAGCGTCTCATCCTCTCGAAGGATTGTCGAAGATGATCCATGCGAGTCTTCCCTGAAACAGATTTAACAACAATATCATCAATATAAATCTGCATAAAAGTTTCAATAAAATCATGGAAGATCAAATTCATGGCTCTCTGATATGTTGCCCCTGCATTTTTTAGGCCAAAGGGCATCACTACCCGTTCGTAAGTGCCTAAGGCCCCAGGGCAACAGAATGCTATTTTCGACACATCCTCTTCAGCAATAAAAATTTGATTATATCCAGAGTACCCGTCAAGCATACTCATGTACTCGAAACCAGCGGCAGAATCGACAAGCATTTCCACCACCGGCATTGGATATTCATCTTTGGGTGTTGCAGCATTCAGATCTATGAAATCAATGCACACCCTTAAGGTACCATTTTCTTTATAACAGGCACGATATTTGCAATCCATTCGACATACTTGGTCGTTTAGATGAACTTGCATCTCAGCAGTCTTTCGACTTCCGTTTTGATTTTCGACAGAATCTCTGGTGCAAAGCGCCTTGGAGTTTGCTTGACGGGCTTCTTTCCAGACTTAATTGGCAATCGTAGTTCCACCAAACTTCTGTCGAGACCAAGCATTTCGTTATAATCCCATGCAAAGCAATCCTTGAACTCTTTTAGAAATTGGATCATTTCGACCTTGAGTCCTGGATCTATCTTTGCGCTGATGTACGTTTGCTTTTTTACAGGACCTTCGCCTAGGTTTACCTCCTCCAAAGGGTCTTATGCTAACATTTTAACATTGTTCGCCAACGGGTCCTTTTCGAAACCTAGAGGTTCATCATCATAGATGGTGTCTAACCTATGATCTCGAAAGTCTTTTACTTCCAAGTCGGGAGGCTCTGGGTCGAAATCTTTCCCAGGGCCTTTTTGAGAAGAGACATGTTCATTGGCTTCAAAAGCCATATACTTAACCTCAGAGTCGGATTCACCCTCATCATTCGACCCACATTCTTCCGGCTACGCCATATGGTTCCTCTCTAGAGGTTTCCTTTGTTTTCTTTACACATTAGTGCTAACCTCTGGGTGAGGTTCTGCTGCCTCTTTTTCAGCTTTTCGCCGTCTTTGGAATCTTCTCCATTGCAAACGGGACATAGGGTTTTTCCCTTTGTAATTACTCGATATATGAGCCATTTTATTTGATGTAGAAGCATGGTACTCTTTTCTGTAGTCCAAAGAGGAACCTCTTGGCACGCTAAATGCTTGCCATCTCTCTTCATTGGGCCTCTTTCTGCCCATGGTATTAAGCCAAGTATTTCTAGGTACATTAGTTAGAGGCTGAAAAGTTGGTGGCCTCTTTACCTGACTCACGAATCCTTTTTGATGTCCCCTTCTGGGATCGAATCTGACTTCTGGACCCATTTTTGGTTGGGCATTGGTGCCCTGTTTCGCTTTCATAATTCTCATACCTTGTATGTGTTCTGCGGCTTTCTTGTCAAAAATAGAGCTGCATCTAGGGCACAACATCACTTCTGATTTTTTCTTCTGGCATTTGTGTAGAAAGTCTGCCAGATCTTCGTTCTACTTTGGAATTGCCGTTTTATTCACTTCCTCCTGTCAAATAGCTTCTTCTGAAGCTTTGGCGTCAGAGACTTCAACCATGTTAACCTCCATGTTGCTCTTGGCAACGAGATTCATTTTCTGCATTTTAGCCTCTAAGTTCTCTGTCGAACCTTTCACAGCATCCAAGTAAGAACCTGTGGTGGTTCTTTTGTTGGAGCTCTCAGCAACTCATTTGTTTTTGTGTGGGTCTTCAGTAACCCTTTTACTCGAGCCTTCAACAACCCCTTTATTCAGTTCCAGGCCTTCAGTGGCCTTTTTGTTTGAGCCTTGGGCAACTCCTTTATTCAGATCTAGGCCTTCAGTGGCCTTTCTCACTCCTTCGATAGTTTTCCTGGATACGTTTCCAGTAAAACTTCCAAAGATGGGCTTATTAATGAAGTCTTCGGAAACTTCCACCATGTGAATACCGACTGGCTCAGCATAATGCGCCTCCATCTACAGTGGGTTTGCGTCAATTTTCATTGCTGGCTTATCAGCGGATTTTAACCTTCCTTCTTTAAGCGCCTGTTAAACAAGATCCCTGAAAAGGAAACATTGTGAGGTTTTATGGCCCAAAAAATTATGGTATTTACAAAAACCTCTTTTCTTTCTTTGTTCTAAAGGAGGCAACTTTGCCCCTGGGGGCACTATCATTTGGTCATCTTTAACTAATAAATCGAATATTTCATCACATTTGAATATATCGAAACTATAAGTTTTCTTAGGGAATTTGTCGCTTTTTTTCTCAGACTCTACAGGATTTTTCCCATTTGATGGTACTAGCAATTTACAAGAATATGGTGGTCCTTGTTTTAATTATGCTAAATCTATCTCGCCTTCTTCGACATCTATAGGATCACTAGATGTCTCTGGATCGTCATCATCCATTTCGATATAGGCTACCCTTTCTCTTCGATGAGTTTTGGTAGCTTTAACTTTCTCAGCTTTAAGGCATTCTACCTGTCGAACTCTATCGACCAGTTGGGCCATATCTCTCAGGTATTGGGTATCTAACTTTTTCCTAATTGAATAATCCAGGCCCCCTGCTGCCATTTCGACCAATTCATGCTCAGGCACTTGGGTGAAGCATCTGGATTTAAGTAATCGAAACCTATTTAGATATTCATCGGTTGGCTCAGTGAATCTTCTCTTCACACTAGCCAATTCTTTTAGACTTATTTTGGTCTGTCCCATGTAGAATTGTTCATGGAACAATCTTTCCAATTGATTCCAATTGTGGATCGAATTGGCTGGGAGGGTAGTGAACCAAGTGAAAGCATTCTTTGTTAGGGAACTTGGGAAATATTTGATCCTAAGGTTTTCGTTGTTCGTTATTTCCCCGGCCTATATCAAATATCTATCCACATGTTCGACAGTAGATTCTGTCGTATCCCCTGAAAATTTGGTAAACTTGGGAACCTTTCCCCTATGGGGTAAGTCTGTTTGCAGAATATATTCTGACAATGGGGATGTGAAGTTTGGTCTGTGAAAACCAACATTCATCCCATTCTAAATCATAATCCTTTCGACCATGGCAGTCAGATTATTGTCTGTTCCATAATTTTGGTGTCGAACCTGCTGTATCAATTCATCAGCATTTTGGTTTCTATTCACCATAATCACTCCTTGATCGATTTCTCTAGGGATTGGTGGGGAATTTCGAGGTATTTTGACCCTAGGTTGTTCCATTTCTACTCTAGGGATCTGAGGATTTTGATTAACAGTCAAATCCTCTTCCATGATTACCCCTTGGTTTACTCTTATTGGTATCCTTTGGGGTTGTCGAATAGTTTGGGGCACCCCAAAGAATTCAGCCATGCGCTTCATTTGTGTTGTCATTTGTTGGTTCAACTGGGTAGTATTTTGAATGAGGGGGTTTAGCACTGTACTTAGAGTTTGTGCCAACATTTGCACCATATCATGATTACTTTCGTCCATCTGTTGCCTCAAAATTGGTGTAGAAGCATTTGTGAGGCTTGGTATTGTATGAGATGGCCCTCCCAAAAATTGGTTTCTACCCAAATTTTCCATACTGGCTTCAGATCCTTGTAATGGCGATGATGCACTCACCAAAGGTTCTGAAAAAGTGGAAGCAGCATTCATAAGGCTATCCATTTCAGTGGTTGGCATGCCATATGGTTGTTCTCGACCCATCCAGGCTGTCGAAAATCCTGGGGGCACGAACGGTCGAGATCCTGGATTTTCCCTTGGTGGGGGCGTTCCTAATGGACCTCTTGGACCCACATACGAAAGTAAGGGTCCTATTTGATTTGTGGTTAGCATTGATATTGAGCCAACAAAAGTTGAGATATTTTCTCCGACGGTGGTAATAACCACTGTTCCAGTAGTTGGCGGAGGTATTTCTTCATGATTTGGCTCGTTAGCCATGCTACTCTCGCTATTTTTCTTCCTAACAGTACACTCGTTAGTTATTCTACCACTTCTTAATAACATGCAACGTTATAAATATACAAAAAGAAAAGCAATAACATGAACAAGATATTTAATAAAAATTAGCAACGTCCCACCAAGTGTGCCAATTTGTTTACCGTGGTTTTTGGTAAACAATCGTTGATCCTCCAAAAAGGAAAGTCCTTTTGGTTACTCGCAGGATCGATCAGATTGATCCCATAACATATGCTAACTTTTATACTGGGTTGATGTAAAATAAGAAAATAAATCCAGGAAGAATGCACGTTCGACCAAAGACAAGATACTTGTGATTTTGGAGAGTAAGAAAGTTAATAAAATGCAGGTAAAGATGCAGGAAAAGTAACTTTGCAAAATAATATCAAAGAAATGTAAAAAGACTTTATTAATGAAAAGTGGTGTTTCCAACGTACATTTCTCAGTTTATCCTTTCTCACACAGTGGGTACTTGGACAATATTTGAGTAACTAGCACAATAGGTTGAACACCCGGAAAAACTACACAGATTTCCTATTTTATACTAAAACTATGTAACTGTCGAGGGGTGGTTCTTCTCTAAGATGAGGACAAGTGTCCTTTGCATGTCCCTCGACCTCTAGCTTCCAGCCACATTGCTTTCCTTTAACTGCTGACAAAACCATCTTTCCCTCCAATAATTCAAATTCAAATGTCCCTCGCCTTTGGTGTTGACGCGAAGGTATTTTCTTCTACTCGAAGGTCGTAAGACCTTCTTAGTCGAAATCTTGATAGTGAGTCCTGGTCGAAGACTAATATGTAACTTAGATATTTTCTCTAAGTTATTTCACACGTCGAAACATTCTTCAACTTGGTTTTATTTATTCCATTTTTGGTCTAAAAGACCAATATATACTAGGTGTCGAATTCAGGAGCCAACAGAAGAACCTGGACCATATGAAGGACCTGAGCCAGGATCCCAATGGACTATGGTTTTCGATGGAGCTTCTAACGCACTTGGCAATGGAATTAAGGTTGTATTTATCTCTCCTAAGGGTTGCCATACGCCTTTCACCGCCAGATTATGCTTTGACTGCACCAATAACATGGCAGAATACGAAGCATGCATCATGGATATCAAAGCTGCTTTTGATCTGAGGATCAAGTTCTTGAATGTATATGGGGAATCAGCCTTAGTCATCAGTCAAATCAAGGGAGAATGGGATACGAAGCATCCAAATCTCATTCCTCATCGGGAGCATGTACTAACATTAATTTTGTACTTCAAGGAAATCATTTTTGAACATATCCCACGAGAAGAGAATCAATTGGAAGACGCATTAGCTACCATGTCATCTATGTTCAAAGTTGGATGGGATAATGAAGCTCCTCGAATTACCATTGAGAGACTGGACAAACTAGCACACTGTTACGAAGTTGACACTAACTGAGTAGAAGAGAAGCCTTGGTTTCATTAAGTGAAGAGATACCTCGAGGCTCAGGAGTACCCTGATGGAGCATCTATTAATGACAAGAAATTCATACAGAGGTTCTCCGTTAAGTTCTTCCTGAGCAACATAATTTTGTATAAGCGCAACCATGATTCAACTCTACTTCGTTGTATGGACAAGAAGGAAACTGAGAAAATTATGGAAGATATGCATGAGGGAGTCTTTGGTACTCATTCCAGTGGACATACTACGGCTAATAACATTATGAGAGCGAAATAGTATTGGTCGACTATGGAAACTTATTTCCATCACCACTCCAGAACCTGTCAGAAATGCCAGATCCATGCTGACAAAGTACACGTGCCTCTGGTTCCTCTGAATGTCTTGACTGCTCCTTGGCCATTTTCAATGTGGGGTATTGATATGATCAGAGAGGTTAAGCCTACTGAGTCTAATGGGCATTGCTTTATCCTCATCGCCATTGATTATTTCACCAAGTGGGTTGAAGCAACCTAATTTACCTTTGTTACCAAGAATGTGGTTGCCTGATTCATTAAGCATAACCTTATTTATCGGTATGGAATTCCCGAAAGGATTATCATAGACAATGGTACCAATCTCAACAATACTATGATCACGAAACTCTGCATGCAGTTCTAGATCAAGCACCACAATTCTTCTATGTATCGACTGAAGATGAATGGTGCGGTGGAAGCCGCCAATAAGAACATCAAGAAGATTATACAAAAGATGACAGTGATGTATAAAGAATGACATGAGATGTTACCATTTTCTCTTCATGTCTATCGCACCTCCGTACAAACATCAATTGGGGAAACCCCATTCTCTCTAGTCTACAGTATGGAAGTGGTCCTACCTGTCGAAGTTCAGATTCCTTCTCTAAGGATTATGAAAGATGCAGATTTAAACGAAAATGAGTGGATTCAAACTAGGTTGGACAAGTTGAGCTTGATTGACGAGAAAAGGCTTGCGGGTGTTTGTCATGGTCAGATGTATTAGAAGCGTATGATCAAAGCCTTCAACAAGAAAGTCAAGCATCAGGTATATCAGGCTGGTGACTTGGTGATAAAGCATATCATCCTACCACAAGGTGATCCCAGAGGAATATGGACTCCCACCTACGAAGGGCCATTTGTGATCAAGAAAATATTTCCTGGAGGTGCAATGATACTTACCACCATGGGCAGTGAAGATTTTCTGCACCTTGTAAACGCGGATGTAGTCAAAAAATACTATGCATGAAAGAGACCCGCTAGGTTGACAAGCCTAGGAAAAAATAAGGGCATCCTGGCGAACCAAAAGGGTCCAGGAAAAAATTAGGGATATACATTTAAAGATTGTACACCCGGCAAGTCGAAAACATGAAAAGGCGGCTTGGGCAAAAAAGGGTATCTCGGTAGTCCGGAAACCCGAAAGGGAGGTCCAGGAAAAAGTTAGGGATCAAAGCGTACGACTATGTCCCGTTCGATCACCTATATACAACAAGCTTTGTTATCAATGTCAAGTTCAAATGGTGCTGATCAATTCAATCAACTTCTTCCGACAACAAGGGATGAGATGCTCGAAGACATAAGGGCAATATCAGAGTTGAAACTCAATGAGATCGTTTACACATAGCTATATGTTTTGTTTTTACTTTGTACTCTTTTTATTTTATGACGATTTCCTCTTACTAGGATTTTTGTCTCTATGTACAAAACCGCATGTTTATAGGCAAACTTTTAATATAAGTCAATTTCAACAACGTCAAATTTGTTTTCCTTTTTATATCTTGTTTGCAAAAACATCCAATGACTAAATTGAATACATATACATATGAATATGATTACTGTTAACTAATATATGCATACAAATAGGAACAAGCACTTACTAAATACTCGAGGAGTTGGGAAGACGTTCAAGTCATCCATAAATCCCCATAGAGTAATCCCCATTGAGCTACCTTCACAAGCTCATCACCAACAAAGATACATTCCCCCGCAAGTCTAATATGTCCTCAAGACAGAAATTGGGACATCTTCCAGCTATTAACATAATCATACTACCCAACATATCCCCCTGTAAGATAAAGGATTTTGATCATTTCTTCCGCATATAGTGGAAACTTCCTCTACACAGCTGACAAAATTCCAATCCCCATCAGAGTTTTCTTTCTCAGCACAACTCACAGGAATTTAATTCTCCAGCTGAGTTTATTTCTCCAACACTATACAATCCCCTACAGAATTCTCTTCCCTAGAAGGGTTTATTTCCCCAACAAAATTTAATTTCCCAAGCAGAGTTCATTCCTCCGATTACTGCAAATCCCCGATAGATTTCTCTTCTCCAGCAAAGTGTAGTCCAGGTTACCATCCCTAGAGATTTACTATGAAATCTGAAGCTGTGACAGATATCATTTAAATTTGGCCTCCCCAGAAGAGTTAACATCCATATCGGAAACTCGATCATACACCACCTCGGGAGGTTATTCATCTTTTTATCCCCAGTCAGGGCATATAAGAACTAAATTCCCCGGTAGAGCGACAAACGGCCAATGTTCCTGAACTCTTTTATCCCCAAGCAGAAGTCAAACATTCCCAACTGAGTATCCTGAAAACAAAAACCGGGATCCCTGGCGGAGATATTCTAAACAAGATTGAAGATTCACATTCTTCATCCCCAGTGACAATCAGGGATTTACTTTGCCCAGCCAAGATGTTACATGAAGCTACCAATATGCTATAACGATATCTTACATCCATACATCATTTACAAATATCATAGCATATGTATACGAAATGCATGTACCACACTTTAATTTTAGTTTGAGAACATCGTTATGCAATGCAATACATACATCATGACATTGCATAAAACTAACTTTGCTTCTTTCAGATCAGTCTACAAACAGATGAATATCATCCGTAATTTTCAAACCGACCAGAGATTAATTCCCGAAATAGGACGGGGAAACTATCTATATGACCAGGTCAGAGATTAATTCCCGAAATAAGACGGGGCAACTATCGATACGACCAGATGGTGTGAATTCCTAAAGTAGGACGGGTTCGCCAACATAAAGCAGGTCAAAGATTAACTCCGAAACAGGACGAGGAAACTATCTATATGGCCAGGCAAAGATTAACTCCCAAAAAAGAATGGGGAAACTATATATATAATCAGAAAAATATTAACTCCCTAAACAGGACGGGGAAACTATCGACATGACCAGATGGTATGAATTCTTGGAATAGGACGAATTTACCGATAAAAATAGATTATGGATTAATTCCTAAAGCAGGACGGGGAAAATATCTACATGACAAGCATTTCCCTCAAAGACTAAATCTAACAAGCATTTCCCTCAGATGCTAAATCTGACAAGCAACTACTTAAGCATCTTCCCTACTGGTTCATTCTAGAAATCATTCTTCATCTATAGTCGAGCGTAGACTCACTCTGATACTCTCATCAACAATTACTTTGGATGGCATCTATAAGCCCATCTCCGAAGACATTCTGTTACCTCTCCGAATGGTATCTTCAAGCATATTCAAGAAATATTATCAACCAATAACGTTACTTCATGCACATGTGAGTGCAAATTTCTGGGAACTTAAGTGTTCAATCCTCTTTTACCTTCAGATCACAAATGGCGGACATGGAAATCTAAATATTCAGGTATAAGAAGATTGAACAGGGGCAGCTGTTGTACCTAAAAATTTAACCTCCATTTTTCTTCAAGACATTCTCCTAGGGTTCTCAAATGCTCAAGGTTGCTCAAGAATTGATCAGACAAATTATCCTCCTAAGAAATTGACCTACAACTAGGGTTTTGGGTTTCTCAAGGAATATTTGGTTTATAAGGTCTCAAGTGGTTTCATGGTTCCTTATATGTCTTCAAGAATGCTCATACCAAGTTTCATGCCTTGCATCACAAATTTGCTCAGTGAATGACTCAGATGACTGAAAATCAACTGTATTTGACAAAAAGTAAAATATGGTCAACATATAGTCAAACCTCAAGATTTATGGTCAACATCAAGATTTTGAACTCATATTCATCATTTGATCAAAGATTGATCTTGATTCATCAAGAAAAATTCTCAAATCATCAAAACTCAAAAGTTGCCAAATTAGGGTTTTCTTAAGGAGAAGTCAACTGAACTTTGACAAGGCATAACTTTCACATGCTTCATCAGATTGTCCTGAACCAAATCTCATTTTGAAGGAAATTCAATTCTCTACAACTTGGTCTCTCTAAGCTCAAGTCCAAAAAATGCTTCATTTGAGAGACATGGGCCAATACATTATAAGTCATTTCAAAAGTCAACAAAAAGACACTTTTTATCAAGGTAACTTACATCAAGATAAAGTCTTCAAATGCAAAAATGATCAAAATAAATAGATTGTATAGGACATTTGTAGATTTCCAAAAAGTTCCAGATCACCTTCAAATGACAAAAATTGAAAGAGTTATGACTAGTACAACTTGGGAAATTTTTAGCAAATGCATGAAGTTCAAATTGAGCAAACTTGAATTTTTGGGCTAATGGGCTATTATTTCAAAGACCAAACGTGTTCTACACTTCATATACACTTCAGATATTACTTATTCACCTCATTGGGTTTTTATTTATTTATTTATTTATTTTTGTTTTTAAAATTCAAAATAAAACAAAATAAGATCAAGGCTTATTACAAGAGTCCAAGCTCAACATCTGACCTAAATTCAAGCTATATATTGCATGCATTCACATATCAAAGTGGACCATGAAAAATTCTTGCACAAGAAAAAACTTCCAAAAATCTCAAAATTAGGGCAACCTTAGAACCCTAGTTGCAACCAACTTCAAGGAATTCTAACCATTCCATTCACTTCTAGGGGAATTACAGAGTAAGAATGGATCAAACCTAATGATCTTAAGCTCATGAAACACCACCAGATACATCTCCGATCTTATTTTTTTTGCAAATTTGTATTTTGATTTTCATTTTGCTTTCAGACATACTAATGATATCATTGTGTTTCTGAGGTATGTTAGTATGGGAAAAGTAGATCGCATGACTTATATGCTGCCATAATCGCAAGTAGCCATGTTAATGCCGATTTAAGATATTTTCGTTTTACCTCCCAAACCAATGCGTTCCAGCCCTAACTAACCGTTCCATTGAACTCGTAGGCCTAGATTTAGGGGGGTAGGGTCCCCTTGGATCTCTAACCATGTATATTTTTAAAGGTTTAAGAAAGGGACTCACTGGAGAAGACGACCAGAGCTAGAGCTCCGGTGCCTCTCCGGTCCATGCAGTTTTTTTGTGTTATATTTAATTTGTTTTGTTTTAAACAATGGATGTATCACAACCCCAAAGGTTAAAACGCATGCGCTAAGGCTTTACTATGCAAGGGCACGGGTTCGATACCTCCTTTTGGCATTTTGATGTTTTTCATATTTTTTTCCATGTTTTAAAGGATAATTACAAAACACGTTGGTTTCCCTTCTTAAACACAGGCGCGCGCCTGGCCTATTGGTGAATGCGCTGGATGAAAGTGCTAAGGGCGTGTGCTCAACACCCACCCCTGAAAATTTGGTTATTTTCTCTATTTTTCTTACTCTTTCTTCTTTTCCCTTAATATAAACCCTAGTTTTTTTTAAAACCTTTTTAACAAATCTATGATTTTTTCAAAACCTTTTTTCATAAACCCTAATTAGGTTTTAGTTTTTTAATTAATTAATCAATTTAGGTTTTAGGTTTTTTTAAAATTAATTTAATTAATCAAGTTCTTTTTAATTAAAATTAATTAGGTTTTTTAGGGTTAATCATCATTAAAACCTTTTTTTAATCAAATGTTACCAAAAACACGTTCGCTTTCCCTTTTCCTTTTTTTTTTACATTTTTGTGTGGTTTATCATTCTCGCAATTTTTTCTATTATGTAATTGTTTCCTGGTTTGTAATAGTTATTAGGGTTTACTGTTTGCATTTCTATTATGTACCTCTTCCGAAGCGTTGTAATAGTCTAGGACTTTACTTTATGCTTTTACTTTCCGCACATTTAGTGCTTTTCTATTTTACTATATTACTGTTAGTAATTAGGTCTTGTATGGAAAGATTAAAAATAAATGATAGCTAATCCTAAAAAGATAAACATAACTGAAAATAAATCACCTCTTAGACTTGCACCTCTAGGGTAACCTCCCTTATTTCCTCTCGACAAAACAGTCATGTCCCTTGAACATGGGGATGCTTTAGCAAAGTCCCTCGAAAACAAAGATCATAGTCCCTCGATGACCCTTTCGACGTTGCCTTCGGTAAATGATCTAGTCCCTTAATGATAATTTCTAAAGCTTCCCTACCAGTTGCCTTCAATGATTGTACAATGACCCACGCCTATCCCTTCACATCCAATGATAGGGCTTCCTACTAACTAATGGTAGGATATAACTATCTAAAGGAGGAGGAAAAGTACGATAAAGACCTTGAGTAGGTAGACCGTTGTTAATCGCTTGCTCACAAACATTTCAAAATAAAAGAAAATTTTTTCACAAACACTTTTCAATAAATATTTTCAAACAAACACTTTGTACGCATTCTCGAGGACAAATACGAGAATCATTACAAAGTTTTGCCTTACATTGGCATTCAAAATATTTTTTCAAACACACGACACAATGCAATTTTTCAAAGTGAGCTAGTGATTAAGAGCCCGTAGATAACTACAGTTGAAAAGGGTGCTAACACATTCCCTTTTCATAACTTAACCCCCCCTCCCGAACTAAAAAATCTCAAGGTCTTTCCTGTTCTTTTCACCCTTTCCTCATTGGATAAAAGAAAAGTCGGTGGCAACTCTTGCTATCTGCAACATTTGTGATAAAACACAAAAATAAGTCAGTTCTCCGACCGTATTACACCTGTTGACGAGGGTAACGATGTTTCTAATCCTGTTGCATTAGATATTGAATATGCTTTGTGCTGATGCTGATAAAGAAGGAAAAGGGTGTCAGATAATGATCATAATTCTTGTTGGGGAGGTGGCGTCTTCTACTACAAAAAGAGTTTGTGTGAATCTGGATCTTGTAGAGTAAACTATCTGAATACAGTTGTTTGGGAGTATGTGAGAAACTTCAAAACAAGTGTGCATGACTTCTTCCTATACAAAGAGTCATGATATTTTATATGTACCCTCAAGGATCTAGAGTATCCGGGATTGTGTATTAATGGTATGAGTGTGTTCAGCAGGGGAGTAAATTACTTGTTTGTGGATTGTTGTTCCAGTGGTGCATATTTTATATGATTTTTTAGACAATATGTTGTGGCATTAGGCTACTGGATATAGGTGTTGGTGCTCTTGACAAGGAATGGTTGGTTCTAGCCATGAGAAGATGGATGATTATATCAGATGTACACATGCCTCTTAGGTGTACTCTGAGAGATAGTGTGTGTGAATGGGAGAAGTAAGACTAAATGGATGTCTTGGTGGATGAAGAAGGAGAAAATTAGGAAGCTGGTGATGTTGATACATGAATGTTGCATTTGTGTTCTTTTTGGTTCTGCATTAGTATTAACTTAATTTTCTAATGTGCTACTGTTTTTTGTTTTTGGTTAGTTTCTTCCTTTGTCATATTATTGCTAAAAAGGGGGAGAAGTGTGTGTGCACTAACCACTGTATATTGAGGGGGAGAATCTCTGATTCTCTGTTGTGTTAGCAGGCGTTGAGGGGGAGTCCTTGCTATGATGGACTGAAGAGCTCTGATGAGATGCCATACAAGATTTATTGAAATCACAGTGTTGAGAATTTAGTTTCTCTATTTTCTACAGTTGTGTTTAGTAGACTAACTAACTTCTAACTATTTCTCTATTTTTGTTGCTGCTCATAACTCTGTTGCTATTATTTCTGTTGTCGTGCCTCTGATGTGTTTGTTTGATTTATTTTGAAACATTATTATGGTGTTTTCTTGTGCAAGGACTATTTGGTTGTTTTAGCCAAAATTTTCTAAAGGAGGAGACTGTTATTTCTCTGAAATTATGATTGGCATGAATTTTGGTAAAACTAACTTTGCTGCAACATGTTAAACAAGATGTTTTGTCTTGAAGTTTCAACATGTCAAATGTAATGTCCTAACCAGAAGTATAGGACATCTGGTCTATTACAACTTTGCAGTTTGGAAGATGTTTCAACTTGTTGTTTTGAACATGTCTGTTGTACCCCAAAATTTGCCCTCCCATATTTTTCAAGAAATTGTCAGGTCAAAACTTCAAAATCTCCCCAAGGGTTGCACAGTGCAAAGGTCTCCCATACAGTCAAAACTAGGGTTTGTGTTCTGATCAAGAAAATGAAGTTCTAAAGGACCAATCAAGTCTCATATGCCCACAAATATGGTCAAGCATCCTCATATCAAGTTTCAAGGCATTCAGCCCAAAATTGCACAGTCAAAAACCCTAATTGCACTACAGTCAACTGTAGGGGCAAAATGGTCATTTGACAGTCAAAAGTTCAAATTTTTGGTCAACATATCATTTTGAAGCCACAAACATCATTTGATCAATGCTTGATCATGATTCTCAAAATTTGGCTCAGAAATCATCAAGATGCAAAAGTTTCCTTATTTGGACAGCTGAAAAAGTCAACTGAAATTGACCAGGGCATAACTTTCACATGGATTATCAGAAAAATTCCATCCAAAGCTCATTTTGAAGAGAAAGACATTTCCTACAACTCATCTTCATACTTCAAGTCCAAGAAATGCTCTCACAAAAAGTTATCAATTTCAACATTATAGGTCATTTTCAAAAGTCAACAAAAAGGGACTTTAAGTCAAAGGCCATAACTTGAGATTGGTAAATCAAAATGACATGGGACCAAAGACATTGGTTAGAGGACTCAAAGATATTTCCAAAATGTCCAAGAACATGAGAAAATCTTAAAAATTGAGCAAGTTATGCCTTGTGGAAGTTGGGAAATTTTTGGATATTTTGAAAAGTCAACATTGATTCAAATGACCTAAAATTGCTAATAGGCCCATTTTTCTTCCATAATTCATCATCCATGACATGTGCACGACCACTTGGCCCAAAGGGAAGTATTTTCTCATTTTTTTTATTTATTTATTTGAATTTTTATTTATATTAATTCATTTAAATCATTTAAATATATGAAAAATACTTAACTTAACCTAATGAATCTTTTTGTACATGTTTTAGTCTCAATAATTCGTGCACATTCAAATATGGGAAGATTTGGTTTGATTGGATCCTAATTGACACAAAATTGCATGGAAAAAGATATGAAAAAATCTTAAGAAATCAAATTTCCAAAATCAATGAATGCCATGGATTTGATTGATTCTTTGTGACCTAATTCACTCAATACAAATGCCTGATCACAACCCTAATGAGAACACACGCACAGCTGCGCCCAAGGACCATTGTAAAACTTGAAATTTCTCTCTAAAACCTCAACTCTGAAAATCACATTGGAGGGCGATTCAGGACAGAATTTGTGTTTCAATAGCTTGCTCAAGTGTCATTGAACGTATTCCAATCAGAAACAACCATTAAAACGCAAGGAATTGGTATACAACATTCAAGATACCTCATGAAAAATTCATTATCGTGTTTCAATATTTACGCACATTCATAGCATTTTGATTGTAGATTCATGTTCTTTGTGAAATTCTGAAACTAACCAGTATGATTAATTGCATTTTTATGCTGTATACACGATTTCACCATTGCCAAGTTTTAGGGTTTTGCAAGCTTCAGATTGGGGCTTTTCACCCAAGGAAAAATTGAGACTCAAGACTACCACCATTCAAACCAGCAAGCTTGGACGAAGAAGAATCCATATTCGCGCTCAATTTATAGAGCCCTGGGGGCTAATCGCTATTTTCCCTAAAGCCACCTAACAAAACGCGTATAAAACCGTTGCCTCATGTTTTTGTATTTCAGGGATGGTGAAGAAGACGAATTCGTGGCAGGCGACGACTGGTTGGTTTAAAATTCGCGCGCAATAATCCATTAGCGCGTTGTTTCATATTATATTATTTGTTGTTTATTTATTTAACAAATGGATTCAGTGGTTCAGCTGGCAAGCGTTGAGTGTGTTCACGTCCAAGACCTGGGTTCGAGCCCTAGGTCTGCATTATTCTTCATATTATTTTTCAAACAAGGTTCACATGCCGTTTCCCTTACTGAGGACCATGATACGCTTCCAAATCAAACGTGACACGTCCCTCTCAAGATCAATCCAAAGGCATAGAGTGGAGGAACACCATAAGCTCAGGTCAACATTGCTACACGCTAGTGGGAAAGTCAAACGGGCCTGAAGGTCATTGGGCCTGAATTACCAAGGCCAAACCTCCCATTTGGGGACTACTACCCCCCCTGGTTTGCAATTCTCTACATTTTTCTTATGTTTTATTTTCAATTCTTATTTTATTTTCTTTATTGTTTTGGTTTAATTAATTATTTCTTCAAAATATAAAAAATGCATAAAAATCAGAAAAGATAAAAAATACAATAAACATTTTTGTTTTAATATTTTTATAAATAAATGCATGTAATTAATTAGTTTAAAATAGGTTGTAATTTTAATTTCTTTCACAATAAAAATCTAAAAAATATAGAACTAGGTTTAATTAGTGTTTTATTCCTTTTTAATTTTTCTTTTTCATAATAATATTATTTAATTTATTTATTCTCATAGTCAAATTTGCATGTAAATTAATTAGGGTTTAATTTAGGTTAAAAAATTCAATGTTTTCTTAAATAAATTAAAATAAAATAGAATTAGGGTTAGCGTTTAATTACAATTAATTTTTTCTATTAAATCTTAAAATACATAAAAATACCAAAAAAACAAAAACAATTTCTTTTCTTAATTAATTAATTTATGTAATTTTAATTTTTGCAAAAGGGTCCAACGCCCTCGTTTCGATTTAATTTCGCATATTTATTTTATTTTGCTTAAATAATTATGTACCTCTCCCGAAGCCTTGTAATTACTTCTCGCACTTTTACTTTCTTTATTTTTCTGTCAAATCGGGTCCTGGTTAATTTTGGCGATGTGGACCCGCGCCTTTTGTAATAGCTTAGAATTTACTTTTCTCGCAATACTTTTAAACTGTTAAATCAAAGCATGAAAGAATGTATGGACCAAAATAAAAACAAGCGTAGAACACCAATAACATGACAAGATAAATACAAATGAAAACGACACACAAATCACACACCACCCCTAGGGTACGCCTCACTGTTGCCTTGCCTCGAAAGGTGATCGTCGAGTAGAGGATGTCTTAGTAAGTCCTCATGATCCGGGAACCTGGCATGAGGGTAGCTTCTAAGGTGTCTTCCCATTGCTCTGGTGATCACCATGTCCCGAACCTCGAATTGACCCAAACACCTCCAACGATGGTGCTACCTACCTCTCAATAGTGGGATGGCACTACTTTAAAGGACATTTACACAGACGAATTCCTTAGGGTAGGTAGGTTCTCGTAGATACTTGCTCTAAATTTCAAAACAAATTCAAAAATACTTTTCACACCAACACATTTTCAAAAAGCTTTCGAAAGCAAATTTTTCAAACACTCTTGAGGACCGATACAAGAGTCGAACTGGAATTTTCAAAGAAACTTTTTAAAACCCACAGTTGAAAAGCAAACAAACCATTTTTGAAAACACAATGAGCAAGTATCTAAGAGCCCATGGATAACCATGGATAGAAAGGGTGCTAATACCTTCCCTTTCTATAATCTACCTCCCGAACCGAGAGCAATCTCTATAAGGAATTTTTCTGTGCTTTTGTCCTTTCCATTTGAAGAAAATAAAAGACGGTGGCGACTCTTGCTTCCGCGACATTTCGCGAACCAACGTTAAACAGTCAGTTCCAGATCCACCGATCACAATGTCGAAATGGATATCCTAACCAAAAGTATAGGACATCAGGTCTGCTACAGCTGACAGTCTGGATTTAGTTGTTGTGATTTAATTACTAAATATTCTCGGAATATTTAGTAATCCTATGTGGCGTCCAATATTGATAAATCAAAGATATTATCTTGGTCTTTCAAGATATTCAATCTTTCTAAATATGGATACATTTTAGGAAATTTATGATTGAAGACCTATTTTCTTGGAGAAGTTTTTGTAGACTTTTTACAACCTCTCTGCTGCGTTTTTGAAGCCCAAATCCAGTTGGGAAAAAGGTTATAAATAGAAGTGTTTGTAACCTAGAAGAGTACGGGTCCAGGATGTAGAATCATTGGGGCTTTGTCATTGTGCCGCTCTCTAGGAGAGTTAGTTTGTGTGATCGAATTGGGTTGTGAGTTAGATTGTGTTACAGAGTTGTAATATATATTATTGTTCTCCTTGAAGATTTTAAGCAAGAGGTAGTATTGTTCTTGGAGGAAGCTGTTAAGCAACTTGAAGTATTGTTCTTGATCAAAGTTGTGAAGCAAGATCAAGTATGTTGTTCTTAATCAAGGGGTGTCTAGATTAAGGTGTTTTTTTGTATTTGAAGTGTGATCTTCATTTAGGTGAAAGGCTGTTGATACAGTAACTTAGACTGGAAGTGTTAGACATCATTGTGGTGATTAGAGGTGAGATGGGATTTATCTTATCTAGGGAGGACCTAGGTAGAAATTGCACAGGGTAGTGATTAAGTGATAAGTTGTAAACTTGGGATTAGTTTAGCTTTGAATTGATATTGTCTAGTGGATTTCCTTTCTGTCTTGGTAGCCCCTAGATTATGTGTTAGTTTGCACCGAACTGGGTTAACAATTATGTGCGTTGTTTATGATTTCAGTAATTTTTTGTATGTTTATACATTGCCTATATGTTTTAAGTCAGATCAGATGTCTCAACATGTCATAGAACATCTGAAGTTTGATATACCATAATTTCATGGCCGTTTCTGTTGCCCCGAATAGGATGATCAGCTCCACATAGCCCCAAAGTTCGGTAACAAAACCATTGAGTCCCTGGAGGTCGAAGCCCACATAAGAGGTCTGGTGGGTCTCGTTGAGTTGTAAAGTGGTGAACAGTTGGGAGTAGATTATATCGACCGAACTGCCTTGGTCGACCAAAATGCGCCTGATGTTGAAATTTTCCATTTATGCTCGTACGAGCAAAGGAATGCTAGAATTGGGAGCCCCACCGGGTAGCTCTTTGCAGTAGAATGTGAGGGGGTGTAGCCTCCCCTGAATTTGTCGAGGGTGGCATTCTTTTCCGAGCTTGCGTCCATCAGCTTCTCGAATATTCTTTTTACATAGCCTATAACACATTTGTTAAACTCGTTTCCAGATATAACCATTGTGGATGGAAACATCTCCCAGAGACTATGTGTAGCAAAGAACAAGGGAACCTCATTCAGGTCGCGGGTATAGAAATCTTTTGGTCGGGTGATGCTCAAGGTAACGGGCATAAGGGTTTTGTCAGGGGAAGGATTCTCTCCCTTGACTTTCTTTGACTCATGGGTGTCTTCGCGGGGACCTTCCTTGTTTTTTTTATTATTTGAGATGCCCATCTCAGATGTAGATCTCTATGGCATCCTTCAGGTGGATGCAGTCTTATGTTGTGTGCTCGTGGCTCTTATGGAACTGAAAATATTTTGTTTTGTTCGTCCCTGGCTTGGACAACATCTGTCGAGGAAATTAGACCTCGACTTGATGAAACTCAGAGTTGGTGCAGTCAGTTAAGATTCGCTCGCATGAGGTGTTCAAGGGTGTGTAGTCGTGGAAATGACCAACTAGCCCTTTGTAGCCTTGTGATTCGCGGGGCTTGTCTTCCCTCCTCTTCTCTGCTCCCCGATGGGACGTCGAGGGATTGTCATTTTTTGAGACTTTCGAATTCTCTCGATGCTGCGAGTCTCGCTCGAGGAGGAGGGCAACTTTTTTCTCTTCATACTGAATATATGCTTGTACTTTGAGGAGTTTTTATGCCAACTACCTTGGCAAAGTTGTTGCGGGGGCATAATCCTCGCTAGAGGAGGTACTTCTTCATTCCGTTAGTCGTGCATACCTAGATGGCTTCCTTGTTAAACCTTTCAGTATATACTCGGAAGTACTCATCCTTCCCCTAGATTATGGCCTCTAATGATGCTTTTGATTTGGGGTGACTGTGAGATGCTGTAAAGTTCCTGGAGAATTATTTTCCCAAGTTCTTCCAAGACGTGATCGACTCATCGGGGAGGATTTTGTACCAAGCCATGGCTCCCTGTATGAGTGTGGTAGGGAAGAGTCGGCTCTTTATTGCTCCTTGAACACCTCTATAGTCGAGCAAGGCATCAATGTTCTCGACGTGCTCTTTTGGATTAACGGTCCCATCGTATGTCCCCAGGTTGTGAGGTTTCTCCAGCCCGATAGAGAGTGGAGTCTCCATGATTTCTCTGGACAATATGTTGCGGGGCTCGTCGCCATCACTTCGATCAGGTGATGGGGAGGAGAGTAGTGGTTTCTTCCTAGTCAGAGGCTCCTGTCCCAACATGGAGATATGTTCCTCAGTTGGTGTTTCAGCTTGGGTGATGGCGAACGGTCGTTACCTGGCCATCAATTACCCTTCGTCTTATTAGTGATCGGGGAGCATCGATCTTTATGGTGAGGAGTGCGGCCTCCTTTCTTGAGAAACGAAACCTCTTGCTTATCATGTGTGGGGCGACGAACACGCCTTGATGGTGATGTATTGCGGGATTCATGTCGTCGGAATCTCCAAGGAGGAGATCTTGATTGGCGTTTATTTTCCATAGCTCCAATATTTTTTCTTTGTTGTAGGATGAGAGCATTGGTATGATTAAGGGCAGTGAACATAGTTGCCATGACTGGGTCAGTGTTGGTCGGTATTGGAACCGGTTGGTGAATTGCGGGAAACTTCTTTGAGACATTCTTGGACTTCTGATTCTTCAAGAATGGGACTTCGTCATCCTTGACTTCGATCGAGGAAGGAGACATAGTATGGTCGTCTCTCTTCTCAGAGATATCCTCAAGGAGAGACATTTTTCGACTTTCGTCAGTCTTGCAGACTGGAGAAAGCACTATTTTTCTTAAAAGATGGTTGTCATCTTGATCGACCATAATAGGAATCTTTGAATGTTGCTTTGATCTTTAGTTCCGGGGAAAGAAAGATAAGGAGAACGAGTTTCCCATACCCGGTGCCATTGATCTTACCGATTGATCAAAACCTGAAGTGGGCCGATACATGATGTCTGCAAGGCTGATATTAGTGAGGATGAGGGGGTGTACCTGCAAGACACTCTGAAGCTCAAGTAAGAAAGAGTGCAAAGATATACAAGAAAGAGATTATGGTTTCTATAATGAATAACGGATACTTGGTCCTCACAAGTGTGAGGGGTTATATAGTGAATTTGATGCTTGGCGATTGGTTCCTATTTTTGGGCCTAGATATCAGGTTCCTCAAAAATAGGCAACTGGCAGGAACTAGCCATTATAACAGGCAGGGGTGCTCGTAACTAGCCGTTACAACGGGCAGAGAAGTGTCTCACAGGCAAGCGTGATTTTTGGTCGTTCCTGGGTGGCTATCCTCGTGTGGTGAGGCATGCTGAGGGATTTCCTGCTTGAGCGGGCCGAAGTAAGCGTGCAGACCCTGATGATTAGCCGACCAGGGCTTCTTGGGTGAAAGGGAGAGGGGATAAAGTGTCCTTTATCCTTCATGCTCCATTTGGGAAAGGTTATTGGGCCGTCCTACATGCGCAATTGGATTGAGCCTTGTTTAGCCATTGGGCCAGTCCAAAACAATATTGTAATATGATGGGAGAACTGACTGGTATATTGGTTTTGCATTTGTATTCGCAAATGTTGCAGTAAGCAAGAGTCGTTACCGACTTTTCTTTTATCCAACAAAGGAAAGGGTGAAAAGAACATAAAAAGACATTTCGAGATTATTTCTGAGTAAGGGGGGGTAGATTATGGAAAGGGAAGGTGTTAGCACCCTTTCCATCTGTAGTTATCTATGGGCTCTTAGATGCTAGCTCATTTTAAAATACCTTGTGTTTGTGTGTTTGAAGAAAGTATTTTGAAAGGACACCTTAGCACGGAGAACTTTGTAATGTTTCTCGTATTGTTGAGAACATACACTAAGTGTTTTGAAAATGTTTTTGGAAAGAGTTTTGTGTATGTGAAAAATTGTTTTATTTTGAGAAAGCATCTAAGGACTATCTACCTACTCGAAAAGGTTTGTTCTTTTCCTCTTTTCCTTTAGACAATACTATCCTACTATTAGTGAGTAGGTAGCCCTATCGTCGGATGTTTTGAGGGACAATCGAGGGTCATCGTACGGTCACAAAGGCAACTAAGATATCTTAGTAATTACCCTAAGGTTTTAATATCATTTTACCGAGGCAACATAGAAAGGGTCATCGAGGGACTTATGATCTTTTAAACCAAAGGGTAGCCACTAAAATCTCTTACATTCGAGAATCGTGACTGTTTATTTATCCGAAGGCAACAAGTGGAAGTACCTTAGAGGTACGTGTGTGCGAGTATGTTGGTTTCAGTTATTTATCTTTAAACATTTAGGTTTTTCTACCGTTTATTTTCAGATCTTATCATTCAATCCTATTAAGCATTCATCTAACAGTTAATTAGATAAGTATAGAAATAAAGTGCAGGAATTTTGATTCTACGCTATTACAAGGCTTCGGGATGGGGGAATTATAAACCAAAACGGGGAAAAGAAATGTAAATGGTCTTAGTTAAACTATTACAATCCATAGGCAATTACATAATATTTTTGAAAGATAATGCGAATAAATAAATTAACGCACAGAGGAGAAAGAAATAAAAATGAAAGGATGAAGAAAAACTCTAAGAAAAATTTATAAGTGATAAAAGAAATATTTTTGTTGTTTTTTTATTTAGAAAAGATGATTAAATTAAATTAAGAAATCTAAGTCTAATTAGTTAATTAAAAAAAGGTGATTAAAATAATTAATTAAAAATTAATCTAATTAAAAACTAATTCTAATTATTTTTTGGTTTTTTTGACTTTATGATCTTTTATAATTTTAATTAAAAAAAGAAATGAATTAAATGAAAGAAAGAAAATAGAAAAATGAAATGGGCCTTGCTGCAAAGAGTAAACATGGGGTGTGAGAACTTGAAATGTCTCAAGCCCAATATCATAGGTCTAGGCGTGGCAACAGGAAATGGAGGGGTGTGAGTCTAAAATCTTCAAGCCCATCAATGAGAAGGCACGAACACCCAATAACCTGCAAAAAAATATTGAAACACAAAAGTGCGAAACCTAGGACCCGAACCCAAGATCTATAAGAGGAGTTCCTTAATTGCATCATGTGATTTAAGCATTTAACCTTTCATGTAATACGTTAGATCAATTCTAAAGAACATTATGAACATCAATATATGCTTCAAATTCATTTAAATTACATGGATTAAGAGATTCATATGAGAGAAGTTTACCCAACAGGAGTGATTCGGTCCGTGCGTTCTAGGATGCTTCAGGCATGGATAGTGATTGATATGGAATTCTGGGAGTCGCAGGAAGACAAATATGTGACTGGTTTGGATCGATGATTGCTATAAATATAGCTACAATGTGACTGGTTCGTGCTCTTTCTTTCTTGCAATGTTATGTATTTGTAGAGTTAGGATGAGAGCAAGTATGCCAAGAAACAAAGCTTTCAAGGCCACGAGACAAAAATCCAACATATTGAAAGTTTTCCATATTTGGATGATTCTTGCCATTCTTGATGCTGCATGAACCTGAACAGTTTTTTGTTGGTCTTTGCACGAAATATTGGGCTCCATGATGGGTCAATCCAAACCCAAATGCATTAGCCCATTATTTCTTATATTTTTATTTAATTTATTTGATTTAATTCATATTTAAATGAATAAAAATTCAAATAAATAGAAAAAAAATCAAAATAGTGCATGATTAGGTTTAGAGGTCCTTGGGTATGTCATAAACATGTTTGAACCCTAAAAGTTAGGTCCAATAACATAAAAATGCAATTTTGCTCAAAGTTGAAAGTTATGTCTGGTCAAAGTTCAGTTGACTTTTCCTAGGATACCCTAATTTAGTGAATCTTGACTTTTGATGATTCGAGGACTTTCTTTGAGGAATCATGATCAACCTTTGATAAAATGATGAATATCACTTCAAAATGTTGATGTTGACCAAAAATCTTGAAGCTTGACTGTATATTGACCACAATTGACTTTTGACCTAATATAGTTGATTTTCAGTCATCTGAGCAATTGACTAGGCAAACTTGTAATGCAAGGCATGAAAATTGGCATGAGAATTCTTTGGTAAATATTATGAACTATGGAAATCACTTGAGGTATTTGAAACCAAACTTATTTGTGAAAAATGAAACCCTAGTTGGAAATGCATTGCTTAGGAGGAGAATTTGTCTGGTCAATTCTTGGTCAACCTTGAGCAATTGAGGACCTCTATGAGCATGTCTTGAAAAATGAGAGAAAATTTTGGGGTACAATAGCTTCCCCTGTTCAATCTTCCTAAACCTGAGGATTTAGATTGGCTTGTCTGCCTTTCATGATCTGAAGGTGGAAGTTGATTGAACACTAGAGTGCCCAGAAATTTGCACTCGCCTGTGTACAAAGTGATGTTGTTGGTTGGTGATATCGGGAATGGGCTTATAGATGCCATTTAGAGAAGATGGCGGAGAGTCGTCGGATATGGGCTTATAGATGCCATCCAAAATAAATGTTGACTTTGAACTGGAAGAAGTATCAGAATAAATCTTTGGTCAATTTACCCTGAGCCATAAGGGTCTCTTCGTCTGAATTTGTACGAGAAGTATACTAGAATGAGCTTGTGTCTGATTGTATCTTAGCATATGTGTTGGGAAGTGTCATAATGAATCTATGGCATGATTATATCTGGAGATGTATTCAGTATGGGTATCAGAATGAATTTATATCTTGATCGTATTTGAACATAAAGATATATTGAATTAGCATCAGAGTTACATCCGTATCTGGAGCGTATATGAATTGTATCTCTTTTTCTAGAATGTTTTCGCTGGGGAATTATTTCTTAACTGGGGAGAATGAAAGTTAGCTATTATTTGTTCGAAATTCAGGCTTCACAGTAACTTGCCGAGGATAATAAAGTTGACTGTTATCTGGTCGTATTCCAAGCTTTACAAAGACTTATTGGGGAATATGAAATTAACTGTTATTTGGTCGGATTCCAGGCTTCGCAGTAACTTGCTTAAGGTTAAACTGTTATCTGGTCAAATTCCAGGCTTCGCAGTAACTTATATGAAAGGATGAAGCTAATTTCTATCTGGTCGAATTCCAGGCTTCGCAACAACTTACTGGAATTAATCTGTTAACTGGTCGGATTCTAGGCTTCGCAGAAAAATGAAGTTAAACTGTTATCTGGTCGTATTCCAGGCTTCACAATAATTTTCTTGAAAGGATAGAAGTTAATTGCTATCTGGTCGGATTCTAGGCTTTACAACAACTTGGATGTAAGGATGAGTTGGGTTATTATCTGGTCGGATTCCAGGTTTCATAGTAAATTGAAATTAAACTATTATCTGGCCGTATTCCAGGCTTCACAACGACTTACTGGGGAATATGAAATTAATTGTTATCTGGTCGAATTACAAGCTTCATAGTAACTTGCTTAAGGTTGAACTGGTATTTGGTCGAATTACAGGCTTCACAGTAACTTAGATGAAACGATGAAGATAATTGCTATCTGGTCGGATTCCAAGCTTCGTAATAACTTACTGAAATTAATCTGTTATTTGGTCGGATTCCAGGCTTCGCAAAAAAATGAAGTTAAACAGTTATTTGGTCGCATTCTAGGCTTCACAATAATTTTCTTGAAAGGATAAAAGTTAATTGCTATCTGGTCAGATTTCAGGCTTTAAAACAACTTGGATGTAAGGAAGTGGTGAGTTACTATATGGTCAGATTCCAGGCTTCATAGTAAATAGAAATTAAACTGTTATCTGGTCATATTCCAGGCTTCACAGTGACTTATTGGGGAATATGAAATTAACTGTTATTTGGTTGGATTCCAGGCTTCACAGTAACTTGCTTAAGGTTAAACTATTATCTGGTCGAATTCCAGGCTTTGCAGTAACTTAAATGAAAGGATGAAGCTAATTGCTATCTGGTCGGATTCCAGGCTTCGCAACAACTTACTGATATTAATATGTTATCTGGTCGGTTTCCAGGCTTCGCAGAAAAATGAAGTTAAACTGTTATCTGGTCGTATTCCAGGCTTCACAGTAATTTTATTGAAAGGATAGAAGTTAATTGCTATTTGGTTGGATTCCATGCTTTGCAACAACTTAGATGTAAGGACGAGGTGAGTTACTATCTGGTCGGATTCCAGGCTTCGTAGTAAATTGAAATTAAACTGTTATTTGGTCGTATTCTAGGCTTCACAACGACTTACTGGGGAATATGAAATTAACTATTATTTGGTCGGATTCCAGGATTTGCAGTAACTTGCTTAAGGTTAAACTATTATCTGGTCGAATTCCAGGATTCGCAGTAACTTAGATGAAAGCATGAAGCTAATTTCTATCTGGTCGGATTCCATGCTTCGCAACAACTTACTGAAATTAATTTGTTATCTGGTCGAATTCTAGGCTTTGCAGAAAAATGAAGTTAAACTATTATCTGGTCGTATTCCAGGCTTCACGGTAATTTTCTTGAAAGGATAAAAGTTAATTGCTATCTGGTCGGATTCTAGGCTTTGCGGCAACTTGGATGTAAGAACGAGGTGAGTTACTATCTGGTTGATTTCCAGGCTTCATAGTAAATTGAAATTAAACTGTTATCTGGTCAGATCTAGGCTTCACAGTAATTGAAGAAGTTAAACTGTTATCTAGTCGAATTCTAGGCTTCACAACAACTTAAACTGTTATCTGGTCGGATTCCAGGCTTTACAGTAAATTGAATCAACCGTCCTCTGGTCGTATTGTTGAGCTGTTACTTCAGATAGTTGCCCCGTCTTATTTCGGGAATTAATATGGAACCTGCTTTTGTTGGTTGTTGAGATAATTGCCCTGTCTAGTTTTAGGAATTAATCTCTAACATGGTCTTTGTGATCGGTGGATCTGGAACTGACTATTTAACGCTGGTTCGCGAAATGTCGCGGTAAGCAAGAGTCGCCACCGTCTTTTATTTTCTCCAAATGGAAAGGACAAAAGCACAGAAAAATTCCTTATAGAGATTGCTCTCGGTTCGGGAGGTAGATTATAGAAAGGGAAGGTGTTAGCACCCTTTCTATCCATGGTTATCCATGGGCTCTTAGATACTTGCTTATTGTGTTTTCAAACATGGTTTGTTTGCTTTTCAACTGTGGGTTTTAAAAAGTTTCTTTGAAAATTTCAGTTCGACTCTTGTATCGGTCCTCAAGAGTGTTTGAAAAATTGCTTTCGAAAGCTTTTTGAAAAGGTGTCGGTGTGAAAAGTATTTTTGAATTTTGTTTTGAAATTTAGAGCAAATATCTAGAGTCGTCTACCTACCCTAAGGAATTCGTCTGTGTAAATGTTCTTTAAAAGTAGTGCCATCCCACCATTGAGAGGTAGGTAGCACCACCGTTGGAGGTGTTCGGGTCAATTCGAGGGTTCGGGACATGGTGATCACCGGAGCAATAGGAAGACACCTTAGAAGCTACCCTCATGCCAGGTTCCCGGATCATGAGGACTTACTAAGACATCCTCTACTCGACGATCACCTTTCGAGGCAAGGCAACAGTGAGGCGTACCCTAGGGGTGGTGTGTGATTTGTGTGTCGTTTTCAGTTATTTTTGTCTTTTGTCATGTCATTGGTGATCTAGCGTTTGTTTTTATTTTTTGTCCATTCATTCTTTTATGCCTTGATTAATAGTTTAAAATATTGCGAGAAAGTAAAACTTCTAAAGCTATTACAAAAGGCGCGGGTCCACATCGCCAAAATTTCCAGAACCCGATTTGACAAAAAAATAAAGAATTAAAGAAGAGTAAAGATGTTACATGGCCTTGGGAGAGATACATAAATATTATAAAGAATAATAAATAAATAAGCGAATTAAATAAGAATTAAAACGAGGGCGTTGGACCCTTTTTGCAAAATTAAATTAAGTGATGAAATTAATTAATTAAAAAAAGAAAAGAAATTGTTTTTGGTATTTTTGGTTTTATGATTTTAATGGGAAAAAGAATTAAATGCAATTAAACCTAATTCTAGTTGTTTTTAATTTATTAAGAAAAGATTGAATTTTAACCTAAAATTAAACATAATTATTTACATGCAATTTAATTACAAAAATAAATATTTTAATATTTAATTATTATGAAAGAAAATAAAAAGGATAAAAAATTACTTAAAACCTAATTCTACCAATTTTAGATTTTTATTATGAAAATATTATAATTAACCCTAATTTAATAACTAAATGAATTAATGCAATTTATTTATGAAAATACTAAAATAAAATATTTATTATTTTTTTACCTCTTCTGATTTTTTTTATGTGTTTTTTATATTTATGAAAATAATAAATTAATTAAGAAAACAATAATTTAAAAGAAAATAGAAATAATAAAAAAAGAAGGAATGAGAAAAAATGGTAAACCTAGGGGGTCTGCCCCTAATTTTGGAGGTGAAGCCCATCAATTTTGAGCCCAAATCAGCATGGCCTCATTGACTTTTTCATGCAACGTGTGGAGTGGTTGACTGCAGTCTATGATGCTCCTCCAATTATAGTCCTGGGATTGTCCTTAGCATATGCGTGGCAGGCTGGATGGTGGACTACATAGTACGCTCCTTGTGTTGAAACTGCATAGGATAACATTTGAAAGAAAAATAATATGAAAGGGTGGGGACCTGGGGCTCGAACCCAGGTCCTGTAGTTTGCCAACCAACGCGCTTGCCAGTGGAGCTGTCTCATTCATCTGTAAATAATATGATTAATAAACATAATAAAATAAAAACGCGTTAATGCTTTGTTTTCCGCGCGAAAGTTTAAACCGGCCAACCATCGTTTTACACATCATTATCTTCCTCGCGTTGTTTTATTTTTCCTGAAACAAAAACAATTTAGCAACGGTTTTTCAAGTGTTCTTTTAGGCCATCTTCTGGAAAATAGCGAATAGCCCCTGGGGCTTCATAAATTAGGCGCGATGGCCTCATTCTCTTCGTCCAAACGCCCTGAATTGGATGGTCTAGGTCTTACACGCCAATTGTTCCTTAAACGAAAACCCCTAATTTGAAAACCTAAGAACCCTAAAAAGCAACAATGGTGAATTTGCATACGATGTATAAAAACGCAATTAAAGTAGATGGTTAGCTTCAGAACACATCATATAGTATGAATCCATTAAAAATATGCAATGAAAATGTCTAAATCTTGAAATACGATTATGAAAAAAAATGAGAAAAGCTTGACTTCTGTACAATGTTTCAAGGTGTTAGAATTGATGCTTTTGATCCAGGAAGGTTGCTTGATGTCCTTGGAAGGCAATAGGGTGAGTTTCTTGGCTTGAAACGACCTACAAATAGGTTTTCAGATTTCAAATTTTCAACCAAAAACTCAAGTTTGTGTATGCTTTTTCTGCGCAGCTTTTTGTCAATGAGCATGAGGGTTTTGATCAGGCTTATGTATGGAGTGAATTAGGGTTAAAAAACTTGATCAAAATCCATGAATTAATGAATATGATATTTGATTTTTAAACCATGATTTTCAAATCTTTTTCACATGCTTTTTGATACAAATCACATCCAATTCCATTGGTTCTTTCCATATTTGGCTAGGCACGAAATCTTGAGGATATAATATGCATAAAAAGATTTAAAACCTAAGTTTAGTATTTTTCATGTATTTATTTTAATTTAAATGAATTATTAATAATAAAAATCCAAATAAATAAATAAAAAATGATAAAAACTTCCCTTTGGGCCAAGTGGTCGTGCACATGCCTTGGATGATGAATTGTGGAAGAAAAATAGGCCCATTAGCAATTTTAGGTCATTTGAAGCAATGTTGACTTTTCAAAATATCCAAAAATTTCCCAACTTCCACAAGGCATACCTTGCTCAATTTTTAAGCTTTGCTCATGTTCTTGGACATTTTGGAAAGGTCTTTGAGTCCTCTAACCAATGCCTTTGGTCCCATGTCATTTTGATTTACCAATCTCAAGTTATGGCCTTTGACTTAAAGTCCCTTTTTGTTGACTTTTAAAAATGACCGATAATGTTGAAATTGATAACTTTTTGTGAGAGCATTGCTTGGACTTGAAGTATGAATATGAGTTGTAGGAAATGTCTTTATCTTCAAAATGAGCTTTGGATGGAATTTTTCTGGTAATCCATGTGAAAGTTATGTCCTGGTCAATTTACAATTGACTTTTTCAACTGTCCAAATAAGGAAACTTTTGCATCTTGATGATTTTTGAGCCAAGCTTTGAGAATCATGATCAAGCATTGATCAAATGATGTTTGTGGCTTCAAAATGAGATGTTGACCAAAAATTTGAACTTTTGACTGTCAAATGACCATTTTACCCCTACAGTTGACTGTAGTGCAATTAGGGTTTTGACTGTGCAATTTTGTGCTGAAAGTCTTGAAACTTGGTATGAGGATGCTTGACCATATTTGTAGGCATGTGGGACTTGATTGGACCCTTGGAAACTTCATTTTCTTGATCAGAATAAAAACCCTAATTTTGACTGTTTAGGATACCCTTGAACTGTGCACCCCTTGGAGAATTTTGAAGCATGACTTGGCAATTTTTTTGAAGAATATGGGAGGGCAAATTTTGGGGTACAACAGTTGCCCCTGTTCAATCTTCTTAGACCTGAGGATGCAGATTGGCTGACGTGCCTTTCGTAATCCGAGGGTAGAAGATGATTGAACACTAGAGTGCCCAGAAATTTGCGCTCACATAGTAGCAGTGTGATGATGGGAATGGGCTTACAGATGCCATTTAGAGGTTGATGAATAGGATGATGGGCTTATAGATGCCATCTGGATGTTGATCGCGTAAGAGATTCCTTAGCGAGAGCTGGCGTACCTGCATAAGAAAAATGAGTACCTGACATGTTGCAGGAGCTGGTCTTCAGATGCTTTGTATAGATATGTCCTGACTGGTTACAGGAGCTGAGTCTGGATCTTCAAGCGGTGATGAATGAACCAGGGATGGTTACTACCTCAACAGGAACGGTGAGAGAACCTTGGGCGACTTCAACTTCAATAGCAATTGTTGAGAGAATCTTGGATAACTTCACTTCAACAGCAATCAATGAGCGAAATCTTGGTGGGAATTACCATCTCCGCAGTATCGGGGAGAGAACCATAGGCAATTATAATCTCAAAAGCGGACGTTTGAGAAAAACCTGGAATGGAATTATCGTCTCCGCAGGATCGGGGAGAGAACCATAGGAAATTATAATCTCAAAAGCGGACGTTTGAGAAAAACCTGGAATGGAATTATCGTCTCCGCAGGATTGGGGAGAGAACCATAGGAAATTATAATCTCAAAAGCGGACGTTTGAGAAAAACCTGGAATGGAATTATCGTCTCCGCAGGATCGGGGAGAGAACCATAGGAAATTATAATCTCAAAAGCGGACGTTTGAGAAAAACCTGGAATGGAATTATCATCTCCGCAGTATCGGGGAGAGAACCATAGGAAATTATAATCTCAATAACATTCATTGAGAAAAACCTGGAATGGAATTATCGTCTCCGTAGGATTGGGGAGAGAACCATAGGAAATTATAATCTCAAAAGCGGACGTTTGAGAAAAACCTGGAATGGAATTATCATCTCCGCAGTATCGGGGAGAGAACCATAGGAAATTATAATCTCAATAACATTCATTGAGAAAAACCTGGAATGGAATTATCGTCTCTGCAGGATTGGGGAGAGAACCATAGGAAATTATAATCTCAAAAGCGGACGTTTGAGAAAAACCTGGAATGGAATTATCGTCTCTGCAGGATTGGGGAGATAACCATAGGAAATTATAATCTCAAAAGCGGACGTTTGAGAAAAACCTGGAATGGAATTATCGTCTCCGCGGCATTGGGGAGAGAACCATAGGAAATTATAATCTCAATAACATTCATTGAGAAAAACCTGGGATGGGATTATCATCTCCGCAGTATCGGGGAGAGAACCATAGGCGATTACAACCTCAATAACAATCATTGGGAAAACCTTGGATAACTTCTACTGAGTCTTCATTAGAAAAATCTGTTTGGGGTCGATTTAACTGGACTAGAGAAGGCCTTGGACTGGATAAGAAACAGAGAATCTTAGGGTCGATTAACTGAACCGGTCTAGGTCTTGGAATGTCTTCAACTGGGTCTTTATCAGAAAAATCTGTTTGGGGTCGATTTAACTGGACCAGAGAAGGCCTTTGACTAGATAATAACTAGAGAAATCTTTGGAGTCGATTTAACTGAACCAGATAAGGTCTTAGAGTCTTGAAAGAGAATCTAGCTGAATCTTTCCTGAAAGGTAAAGGTCACTCATATGCAATGCATGATATGGACCAAGCAATGATGTTCTCAACATAGATGAGATTTGTAAGATATGACGCGTCTATGCATGCTATAATGATGTATGCGATGTTTAGGAATGTATGTTTTCGTCTAGGAAAGTAAATCCTTGACGGGTGCCGGGAAGTCATATCCTGGGCTGATGCTGAAGAATAGATTTCGCTTCCGCTGGGGCTGATAGTTGCAAGTATACCGGTAGGAGAAGATGACTCCGTTGGGGAATAAACTTGGCGAATGGAATAACTCTGCGGGGAGGAAAGTACTCTAACGATCTTGCTGGGAAGCAATACTCTGTGGGGAGAGAGATACTTTGCTGAGTTGTTGATGATAACTTGCTGAGGATATCTTTGTTGTGTTGGAAGTGTTAGTAGACTTCGCTGGGGATAAGAAGACTGCGTTGACGACGACCTTTCCGTGGCTTTTGGCTGAGGATAACCCAGTTATATCCTGGTAAGGAAATAACTCTTTGAATAAAGCCGGGCGACGCGTTCGTGCTTTGCGAGGGATAAGCTTCCAGAATCTACTGGGGATAAGCTCACTGCTTGGGGAGATGGATTCCAACTTTCCTGGGGAACTAGATTGGACTCTCTTGGGGAAGTTTTGAACTGCAGGGGAAGTGATTCCTTTGAATGTTTGATATACCGCCGGAGAACAATCTTTAGACCAAGATTGCCGGGGATGCTTGTTAAGAATATATATGCTGCCGGGGAATGTTGAGATCTGCTGGAGGATACTCAACTTCCTTAAGATTTGATAATAGCTTTGCTGGAGAAAAGTATGTGGACTTGCTGACGTACTCTCTGGGGAATTGAGATATATTGGTTGCGTTCTTTAGTCGAACCTACCTTGGTACCTTGGAGGATAGAACAATTAGATTGCCTAGACAACTCTTTATTGCCCCTGTTTCTAGTGTTACCTGTAATTAATCCTTTGTTTCGTATGTAAATATTTATGAGTTAGCAAATTATTGTCAATGCATATATCACAAATTGAACCTTGGACGTTCTTCGCAAAACAAAACAGGAAAAGAAAAACAATTGGCACTTTTAACTGAAAAGTATATTTGTATTGATTTCTGAATGGCCTGTAAATAGGCGTTTTGTGTACAAGAGGCTGACGTCCTAGTAAGAGAACGCCGCCGAGCAAAAGAGTTTATACAAATTTTGTACAAAAGAAAATAAAACAGCTGTGTGAAATGAATGATCCCACTGGGTTTCAACTCTGCTATTGCCTTTATAACTCCGAGCGTCTCATCACTTGATGACCTAAACGAAGATGAAGCTGACTGATCGATGCCGTCTGAGCTTGATGTAGATACCGGATTCTGGATGCAAAGTGATCCAATGAGACATAGTATTACGCTTTTATCCCTAATTTTTGCCTGGACCGCCCTTTCGGGTTTTCAGTCCACCGGGATACCCATTTTTGCCCAAGCCGCCTTTTCAGGTTTTCGACTTGCCGGGTGTACAGATTTTTTCATTTCATCCCTTCATTTTGCCCGAACCCTTTTGGTTCGCCGGGAAGCCCTAATTTTTGCCTAGGCATGTCAGCCTAGCGGGTCTTTTTTTCATGTGTAGTATCTTTTTACTATGTCTGCATTGGCGGGGTGAGGGAGGTCGTCACCATCCATATTGGTTAGAATCATGGCTCCTCCTGAGAACACATGTTTAACCACAAATGGCCCTTCGTACGTAGGGGTCCATTTGCCCCTTGGATCACTCTGAGGAAGGATGATTCTCTTGATTACCAGATCCCCAACTTGATATTCCTGTGGTCTGACCTTTTTGTTAAATGCCCTGATCATCCGTTTCTGATACGTCTGACCATGACAGATGGCAGCAAGTCTCTTTTCATCAATAAGGTTGAGCTGATCAAGTCGTGTCTGGATCCAATCATCTTCGTTCATATTTGCATCCTTCATTATCCGGAGAGAGGGTATTTGCACTTCGATCGGCAAGACTGCCTCCATACCATAAACCAAAGAGAAGGGAGTTGCCCCGGTTGACGTCCTGGCTGAGGTACGGTACCCATGTAGAGCGAACGGTAACATCTCGTGCCAATCTTTATAAGTCACTGTCATCTTCTGCACGATTTTCTTGATGTTCTTATTTGCTGCTTCTACAGCCCCATTCATCTTCGGTCTGTAAGGAGAAGAATTGTGGTGCTGTATCTTGAACTGCGATCATCTTGTTATTCAGATTGGTACCGTTGTCTGTAATGATCCTCTTAGGGACGCCGTACTGACAGATTAGATTATGCAGAATGAACCGTGCCACAACAGTCTTGGTTACCGTAGCGTAGGATGCAGCTTTGACCCACTTCGTAAAATAATCAATCGCCACTAGGATGAAGCGATGCCCGTTAGATGCCGTAGGTTTAATCTCACCGATCATGTCTATGCCCCACATTGCAAAAGGCCAAGGCACAGTCAGAACATTCAGAGGAACTGGAGGAACATGCACCTTGTCTGCATAAATCTGGCACTTATGGCATGTCCTGGAATGTTGGTAGCAGTCAGCTTCCATTGTGGACCAGTAGTACCCTGCCCGAAGGATCTTCTTGGCCATTGTATGCCCACTAGAATGTGTACCAAAGGTCCCTTCATGTAGCTCTTCCATGATCTTTTCTGCTTCAGTCTTATCCACACAACGCAGTAAGGTAGAATCATGGTTTCGCTTGTACAAGATGCCGTTGCTAAGGAAGAACTTCGCTGCGAACCTCCTCAGGAACTTCTTATCATTGACAGAGGCGCCTTCAGGGTATTCCTGAGCTTCCAGATATCTTTTCACCTCATGGTACCAAGGTTTCTCAGTCACCAATCCAGTTTCGAGATCACAACAGTATGCCGGTTCGTCCAATTTCCAGATGATGATTCGGGGAGCCTCATTGCCCCATTTGACCTTGAACATATAAGACATTGTAGCTAACGCGTCCACCAGCTGATTCTCTTCCCTTGGAAAGTGTTCAAAGGTTATCTCTGTGAAGTGGGGGATCAGGATCAACACACATTCTTTGTAAGGAATAAGATTCGGATGTTTTGTATCCCACTCTCCTTTGATCTGATTGATCACGAGGGCGGAATCTCCGAAGACACTCAGAAACTTGATCCTTAAGTCAATCGCAGCTTGAAGACCCATGATGCACGCCTCATACTCCGCCATGTTGTTGGTACAATTGAAACATAGTCGGGCAGTGAGCGGAGTATGAGTGCCTTGAGGTGATATGATTATGGCGCCGATACCGTTTCCCAAAGCGTTGGAGGCTCCGTCAAAGTGCATAGACCATCGGGATCCTTCCTCAGGTCCTTCATCCGGTCCAGGTACTTCACAATCAGTTACTATCATGATGCTTTCATCCGGAAACTCGAAGTTCATTGACTGATAGTCATCTACGGCTTGATGTGCCAAGTGGTCTGCCAATACACTTCCCTTGATGGCTTTCTGGGTCGTGTACTGAATGTCGTATTTCGTCAAGATCATTTGCCATCTTGCTATTCTCCCGGACAGAGCAGGCTTTTCGAATATGTACTTTATAGGATCCATCTTTGAGATCAACAAGGTAGTATGAGTCAGCATATACTGTCTCAGCCGGCGAGCAGCCCATACCAAAGCGCAGCAAGTTTTCTCAAGCAGTGAGTATCGGGTCTCACAGTCGGTAAACTTTTTGCTAAGGTAGTAAATGGCATGCTCTTTTCGGCCAGACTCGTCATGCTGCCCCAGCACACACCCCATTGAGTTGTCAAGCACTGTCAGGTATAGTATCAGAGGTCTCCCTTCAACCAGTGGCATAAGGATGGGTGGTTCTTGGAGATACTCTTTGATTCTGTCGAAAGCAGCCTGACATTCATCGTTCCAACGTACTACCTGATCTTTCTTCAGCAGCTTGAAGATTGGCTCACAGGTAGCAGTCAGGTGTGAGATGAACCGAGCAATGTAGTTCAGGCGTCCTAAAAAGCCTCTGACCTCTTTCTCTGTCTTGGGAACTGGCATCTCTTGAATAGCTTTAACCTTGGCAGGGTCCACTTGAATACCCTTGTCACTTACCACGAAGCCTAGCAACTTTCCCGATCTTACCTCGAAGGTGCACTTGTTCGGGTTCAATCTCAGCTTGTATAGTTTCAACCGGTCAAACAACTTCTGCAGATGATCTAGGTGCTCTTCCTCAGTCTGGGACCTCGCGATCATGTCGTCAACATACACTTCTATCTCATGATGGATCATGTCATGAAACAAAGCAACCATGGCACGTTGGTAGGTTGCCCCAGCGTTCTTTAGTCCAAAAGGCATGACCTTGTAGCAGAAGGTGCCCCACTGAGTAACAAATGTAGTCTTTTCCATGTCTTCAGGTGCCATCTTGATCTGATTGTAACCTGAAAAGCCATCCATGAAAGAGAATACCTTGTGCTGAGCTGTATTATCAACAAGGACATCAATGTGAGGTAGGGGGAAGTCATCTTTAGGGCTGGCCCTGTTCAGATCCCTGTAGTCGACACACATTCTGACCTTACCGTCTTTCTTCGGTACCGGCACCACATTAGCAACCCACTGGGGGTAAGAAGTTACTGCAAGGAACCCAGCATCAAACTGTTTCATAACCTCGGCTTTGATCTTCTCAGACATCTTTGGACGCATACGGCGGACCTTTTGCTTAACTGGAGGGCAATCTTCCTTAGTTGGCAAGTGATGGACCACAATATCGGTATCCAACCTGGGCATGTCTTCGTAGGACCAGGCAAAGATCTCCGTGTAATCATGCAGCATTTGAGTCAACCGTTGCTTCACGCTGAGCTCTAGGTTGGCACCAATCTTTACCTCTTTCCTGTCTGCCTCAGTACCCAGGTTTATTGTTTCCACTGGCTCTTCGTGTGGTTGAATTGCCCTCTCTTCCTGAAGCAACAGTCTTGCAAGCTCGCCAGGCACTTCGCAATCATCTTCACCTTCGTCTTCGGCTAAGTTGATCGGATTTTCGAAGTCATAACTGGCAGTAGCAGAGTCGTTACCAGTGAGATCCAGAGTGGATTGAAACCTGTATGAGTGAGTGTGTGTGTAAATACAGCTGTTTTGAAACATATGTAAAGGAAAGAAAGACAGAAAAGGAGCATAAGATTTGTAATGCGAGAAAACGTCCAAGATTTTCATTTATGATATATGAAATGACAATTTATATGCCCTCACAAATAGAACCACGGTGCCTCGGGTAAGACACCGGGCCATAAAGTTTATTATTGTTTATTACAAAATAACAAAACAAAGAAATTTATTACTGCGTCACAAAGGTAATAGGAGTATGGTCCTTGGCAATCCAATTGGTCAATCCGCCTTCGGTTGTCGGGTAGATCCAGCTATTGAATTCTGCTTCATCCACTTCGTTGTCTTCACCAACAGCATTCACTCCTGGATTTGTAATGAACACAGGAGGTCTTCTGGTCTTCGCCTTCCGCATAGCTTTCTGACCCTCTGCAGTAAAACCCAGCCCAAATTTGTCAGTTTTTTGTGTGAAGTCGGGAAGCTGCCCCAGTTAGCACATTCACCTTTTTGAACCACAGCCCGGGCATCCTTTAGGGAAGCCATCTTCAAAGGAACATTCTCTTCTACTGCTGTTTCTGCTGCCGCTGAAATTGGAAGCACCTCCTCGAAATGCTGAAAGGGGGTTTCAATAAACTCCCCGTCCATCTCGATGTATCTGAAGGAATTCAGGTGGCTTACCATATACTCCTCCTCTCCTTGCACAGTGACGATCTTCCCTCTGACGGGGTACTTCAGCTTCTGGTGCAAGGTAGAGGTCACTGCCCCAGCTTTATGGATCCAAGGTCGACCCAGTAGACAAGAGTACGATGGACGGATATCCATCACATAAAAAGTAGAGTCAAACACCTGAGAGCCCACACGAATGGGAATGTCAACCTCTCCATGAACCATCCTTTTTGAACCGTCAAAGGCCCTGACGATGATATTGCTGGGTTTCAGTTCCAGGCCTTCACAATCCAAACGGTCTAAAGCCTTCTTCGGTAGCACATTCAAGGACGAACCAGTATCCACCAACACATGTGCCAAGGTAGTGCCCCTGCATTCGATAGAGACATGCAGAGCATCATTGTGGTCTCTTCCCTTCGCAGTCAGGTCAGCATCTGAGAAAGCCAAGCCATTATCTGCTGTCAGATTTGCTACGCAGTCAGTGAATTGGACAGCAGATGTCTCCTGTGGCACATGGGCCGTCTTGAGGAATGAGATTAAGGCCTTAGCATGGGCCTCGGAGCACAGCAATAAAGAGAGCATGGAGATTTTGGAGGGCGTGTGCCCCAGCTGCTCGACGATGTTGAAATCGCTCTTCTTTATTATTTTTAAAATCTCCTCCATTTCTTGTTGGGAGGCCTCAGCATTTATCGGTATAGGTGCCTCCATCCGGGCAGGCTCATCTTCAACTCCCTTACCCCGAGCATTGGATGACTCGGCAGCAGGGGAAACAACTTGATCAGCAACAGGAACAGGTACGCTTGTAGGTGTTATGAGCAGGGGTCTTCGAGCAGCAGGCGGTGCAATGTCAGGCGAGAAGAGCCTGCCACTGCGGGTAACCTTGGCTGGGCCAGTGATATCACAGATGCTGGCGCCAGTGTTGAATTCTTGTTTGATCCCATTCACATATACGTCTGCCCCATAGTGCCAGGGGACAGCTTTATCAGATACGTAGGGAAGAGGCCCCGGAACAGTGATAACAACAGGTGCGACAGTCATGATTTGAACAGGCTTCTTCGGGAGAACCTGGATTGGATTATTGAAGATGGTAACCACAGAAACTTCTTCCACCGGAACCAACTGAACAGCAGACTTCTTAAACAGAATCTCCTTGCTATCCATTAGGCTTTGGATGCCTAACTTCAGCAAGGGACAACCAGATAGGGAAACAGCACAGAACAGGCAACCCTCACTGCAACCCGGAAATAAACCGGCCAGCAGTAGGTTCCTCTTGACGGTCTTCAGAGGAGTGGCCAGATCATCCACAGAAACAGCGTAAACATCTTCATCAACAACATTTACCCCATGCTGAGGCATAGGAGCAGTAACCATATTCGGCTTCTCAGGCGCTTCGAACTGTATCTCCTTCGCGTCGATAAGGTCTTGCACCTTATTCTTTAATGCCCAACAGTCATCAGTGGAATGCCCCAGGATATCAGAATGGTAAGCACAGCGAGCATTTGGGTTGTACTTAGGAGATGTAGTATTTGGAAACTTCGGGGCCTCTCTGACGGTTACTAAGTTGGTGGATAGCAACTGTGGCAAGATCTGCGATAGGGTCATACTCAACCGGGTGAACTCTCTCCGGGGTCTTTCAGCCCTTTGAGGATTGGTTGGCCGAGGAGCGGCAACAGGCTTAGCAATCGTTACCGCACTGACAGATTGGCGGCGCTCAAATCTTTCTGATCTCCGGGAGCCATATACAGCACTAGCCTCCTTTTTGAAGGGTTTCTTCTCAGAACTAGACGGTGCACCCTTCGGAATCTTTCCAGACTTCAACCCAGCCTCAATTCTTTCTCCAGTCAGGATCAGATCAGTGAACCCTGCAGACGAATTCTCGATAAGATGGTTGAAAAATGGCCCAGATAGGGTCCCTAAGAACATGTCTACCAACTCCCGATCAGTCAACGGAGGCTGCACCCTGCCAGCCAGGTCTCTCCACTTCTGAGCGTACTCTTTAAAACCTTAACTTGAACCTAACGACATACCCTGGAGTTGGGTACGTGTAGGGGAAAGGTCGACATTATATTGATACTGCTTGTAGAAAGCAGTAGCCAACTCCTCCCAGTTACGAACCTTGGTCCCATCCAGCTGATAGAACCATTCGAGATGAGTCCCTGAAAGACTCTCCTGGAAGAAGTGGATCCACAAATTCTTATCCGCTGAGTACGGTTGGATTTTACGAACATAGGACCTGAGATGTAGCTTGGGACAAGACGCCCCGTCATATTTAGTGAAAGATGGTGCTTTGAACTTCCGAGGAATGATCACACCAGTAGACAAACCCAGGTCTCCAAAATCCAGCCCAGGTACCTGTTGTATCTCCATAGCATTCAGCCTATCCTCCAGCTGCTTGTAACGGTCTTCTGCAGGAGGATATTGCTCTTCATCAAAATCAGTCTCGTTGTCGGAGACTACCGGACTAGGACCCTTTTCTGCCTGAGGAGTACTCTTGCCAATAGAAGAACCAGCCTCTTCATTCTGCAAGGTGTTACCAAACCTTCGACCCGAGCTAAACAGAACAGTTCTTCTCTTCTTCTTCTTCTCCTTCTTCAGGAGCAGAGCCTTCATCTCTTCTTGGCCTTGAGCCAAACCCTTGATTAATTCCTGAAATTGCACATTCTGCGCCTGAAGAGCTTTGATGGATGTCTCAGTTGATGACGAGTCAAGATTCATGATGCTGAAATAAACAGCAAAGAACTGTAAGCAACCTGAAAAGAAGAAACCTGCTATGCGCATGATGAATGGAATGCGTATGATTTATGTTTTCAAAGACAATCGGGAATCAACTTTGTAAACAAAAAGGAGCACACTTCATTAGATTCAACTTTGAAACTGAAATTATTCAACAGGTTTCCCTTAGGCGTTACATGAAAGGAAATACTGAAAAGGAAAATAAAATTGTAACAGAACATCCGGAGCTCCTTATTGATCCCATGGTCTCCTTTTCTCAGTACGGATGTAGGCATTCAAAGCCCTCTCATTCTCCAACTGCTTTGTCAGCTTCTGGATCTTTAATTCCTGCTCGTTGAACTTTTCCCGGTAAGAATCCCGCTCTTCTCGCAGTTGCGACCAAGATCTCTTCAATGTCTCATAATCAGTGGGTATCTGAGGAGGAAGGACAGTTGGAGGAACACCACCCTTGTCAGAACACTCAAGAATTATAGGTCTGACGGCTTCATACGGCATACCTAACTTCTGAGCCCGGATGCGAACCCATTTGTAGAAGGCTTCCATAGGTAAAGAAGTCTTTGGCCCTAACTCCTGTGGGTCAGCTTTATGAACTTTGTCCCAAGCCTTGATGAACCTACGACGCAGCTCGTCACTATCCACCTGAAACTCAAAACTGATGTGAGGCACCAACATCTCATGGGGGCCTGCTCTTCTTGCTCTTCCAAACTGACGGAGTGCTAGACATGGATTGTAAGAGATCCCTCCTTGGGTACCAATCAGAGGAACATTAGGGTATTCCCCGCATCGATCAATAACAGCTATCTCATCCAAACCTCTACAAGTCCAAATGATGTCTTTATCGGTGAGAGACATTAGCCTGTGAGCCCAACCTCTTCCTTCTTGATTCTTTAGTACGAACTTGGGGAGGTGCGAAATAAACCACCTCACCAACAAAGGGATACAACACCATAGGGTTCCTCGTCTTCGGGTAGTACGAGCATGAAGTTGTTGCAAGATGTCACCCAAGAGAGTGGGCACAGGATTCTGAGACATAAAGATCCTTATGGCAGTGACATTGATGAAGTTGTCAGGATTAGGAAACAAGACTAACCCATAGATTAGGAGAGCCAAGATGTCTTCATATGCCCTAAAGTCCAGGTCATTCCAGAAACTGTTAGCTTTGCCGATCAGAAACTTGGCCAAGAAACCCTTGACTCCGCTTCTAGTCAGCCAGTTGTCCATTACCTCTTGATGTGTCAGGGGAAGAGCTGCAGCAGCATCCTCAAATCTGAGGGTCTTTTCCCAACCAGTAAAGGGAGTCTGATCCAAGATAGGGATACCAAGCAAATCAGAGAACTCTTCCAGGGTAGGGACCAGCTGGAAGTCTTGAAAGGTGAAGCACTGGTACAGAGGGTCATAGAACTGGGTCAGAACACTCATCAATTGTTGATCCCGCTTTGCAGTGACTAAACTGAGAAGAGAACCATGCCTCTGAATGAAGGAAGTGGTATTTGGAATTCTGCTAACCAACTCATCAAGCAACTCAGGTGAACGAACAAAGTTGAACCGGATAGTATTCCTTCGCACAGGCATCATAATGTCCTACAAAACAGAGCAAAGGTGAAACCCTCTTGTCTTTGAAATGGTCAGTCCTTATGCAGGATGCATGCAGTGCTCATGATGTTATGATGTTATGATAAAGCACACCACAAATAGATACAAAGGCAAACATAGTAAGTCACACAAGTCACACAAGGCAAGCCCTTAAAGTTTAGGCCAGCATGAGGTCTAGGTACTACCCTCTTTCAGTTTGTTGGTTCATACCTGTCCTATCAAAGTAACCGGGTTCTTAGAGGATCCCAATATCATTGACTACCCTCAATCGGTCATAACTCCAGCATCGCAATCTTTTCTTGCAGCCAGAACCATCACGAGAGTTTAGCCTCAATGGGCGTAGCATACTGCTACTATTCTAATGGCCAAGTTGTGTCATTTAAGGTTCTAAGGTTGTTGGTGCTTAATGACTCCTCAGAAGACCCATATTCTCCTCGTTGCAACACAAGGGATATCGGTACAGACCAAGGTGCCACACCAACGTAGCCACTGTTTCACCCGTGTCGGTCTATGCCGGACAGGTCCCTCACAGCTTATGCTACCTAAACAGGGTATCCCCAGATCCGGGTTAGGATCTATGTAACTCCCATGCAACCCACAAATTTAAAGCAGACAAGTCAATACAATTGAAAACACAGTTATGAACTAGCCCTAAGGTACACCTCACTTTAAGTTTGTCCCCAACAGAGTCGCCAGTTCTGTGATCGGTGGATCTGGAACTGACTATTTAACGCTGGTTCGCGAAATGTCGCGGTAAGCAAGAGTCGCCACCGTCTTTTATTTTCTCCAAATGGAAAGGACAAAAGCACAGAAAAATTCCTTATAGAGATTGCTCTCGGTTCGGGAGGTAGATTATAGAAAGGGAAGGTGTTAGCACCCTTTCTATCCATGGTTATCCATGGGCTCTTAGATACTTGCTTATTGTGTTTTCAAAAATGGTTTGTTTGCTTTTCAACTGTGGGTTTTAAAAAGTTTCTTTGAAAATTTCAGTTCGACTCTTGTATCGGTCCTCAAGAGTGTTTGAAAAATTGCTTTCGAAAGCTTTTTGAAAAGGTGTCGGTGTGAAAAGTATTTTTGAATTTTGTTTTGAAATTTAGAGCAAGTATCTAGAGTCGTCTACCTACCCTAAGGAATTCGTCTGTGTAAATGTCCTTTAAAAGTAGTGCCATCCCACCATTGAGAGGTAGGTAGCACCACCGTTGGAGGTGTTCGGGTCAATTCGAGGGTTCGGGACATGGTGATCACCGGAGCAATAGGAAGACACCTTAGAAGCTACCCTCATGCCAGGTTCCCGGATCACGAGGACTTACTAAGACATCCTCTACTCGACGATCACCTTTCGAGGCAAGGCAACAGTGAGGCGTACCCTAGGGGCGGTGTGTGATTTGTGTGTCGTTTTCAGTTATTTTTGTCTTTTGTCATGTCATTGGTGATCTAGCGTTTGTTTTTATTTTTTGTCCATTCATTCTTTCATGCCTTGATTAATAGTTTAAAATATTGCGAGAAAGTAAAACTTCTAAAGCTATTACAAAAGGCGCGGGTCCATATCGCCAAAATTTCCAGAACCCGATTTGACAGAAAAATAAAGAATTAAAGAAGAGTAAAGATGTTACATGGCCTTGGGAGAGATACATAAATATTATAAAGAATAAGAAATAAATAAGCGAATTAAATAAGAATTAAAACAAGGGCGTTGGACCCTTTTTGCAAAATTAAATTAAGTGATGAAATTAATTAATTAAAAAAAGAAAAGAAATTGTTTTTGGTATTTTTGGTTTTATGATTTTAATGGGAAAAAGAATTAAATGCAATTAAACCTAATTCTAGTTGTTTTTAATTTATTAAGAAAAGATTGAATTTTAACCTAAAATTAAACATAATTATTTACATGCAATTTAATTACAAAAATAAACATTTTAATATTTAATTATTATGAAAGAAAATAAAAAGGATAAAAAATTACTTAAAACCTAATTCTACCAATTTTAGATTTTTATTATGAAAATATTATAATTAACCCTAATTTAATAACTAAATGAATTAATGCAATTTATTTATGAAAATACTAAAATAAAATATTTATTATTTTTTTACCTCTTCTGATTTTTTTTATGTGTTTTTTATATTTATGAAAATAATAAATTAATTAAGAAAACAATAATTTAAAAGAAAATAGAAATAATAAAAAAAGAAGGAATGAGAAAAAATGGCAAACCTAGGGGGTCTGCCCCTAATTTTGGAGGTGAAGCCCATCAATTTTGAGCCCAAATCAGCATGGCCTCATTGACTTTTTCACGCAACGTGTGGAGTGGTTGACTGCAGTCTATGATGCTCCTCCAATTATAGTCCTGGGATTGTCCTTAGCATACGCGTGGCAGGCTGGATGGTGGACTACATGGTACGCTCCTTGTGTTGAAACTGCATAGGATAACATTTGAAAGAAAAATAATATGAAAGGGTGGGGACCTGGGGCTCGAACCCAGGTCCTGTAGTTTGCCAACCAACGCGCTTGCCAGTGGAGCTGTCTCATTCATCTGTAAATAATATGATTAATAAACATAATAAAATAAAAACGCGTTAATGCTTTGTTTTCCACGCGAAAGTTTAAACCGGCCAACCATCGTTTTACACATCATCATCTTCCTCGCGTTGTTTTATTTTTCCTGAAACAAAAACAATTTAGCAACGATTTTTCAAGTGTTCTTTTAGGCCATCTTCTGGAAAATAGCGAATAGCCCCTGGGGCTTCATAAATTAGGCGCGATGGCCTCATTCTCTTCGTCCAAACGCCCTGAATTGGATGGTCTAGGTCTTACACGCCAATTGTTCCTTAAACGAAAACCCCTAATTTGAAAACCTAAGAACCCTAAAAAGCAACAATGGTGAATTTGCATACGATGTATAAAAACGCAATTAAAGTAGATGGTTAGCTTCAGAACACATCATATAGTATGAATCCATTAAAAATATGCAATGAAAATGTCTAAATCTTGAAATACGATTATGAAAAAAAATGAGAAAAGCTTGACTTCTGTACAATGTTTCAAGGTTTTAGAATTGATGCTTTTGATCCAGGAAGGTTGCTTGATGTCCTTGGAAGGCAATAGGGTGAGTTTCTTGGCTTGAATCGACCTGCAAATAGGTTTTCAGATTTCAAATTTTCAACCAAAAACTCAAGTTTGTGTATGCTTTTTCTGCGCAGCTTTTTGTCAATGAGCATGAGGGTTTTGATCAGGCTTATGTATGGAGTGAATTAGGGTTAAAAAACTTGATCAAAATCCATGAATTAATGAATATGATATTTGATTTTTAAACCATGATTTCAAATCTTTTTCACATGCTTTTTGATACAAATCACATCCAATTCCATTGGTTCTTTCCATATTTGGCTAGGCACGAAATCTTGAGGATATAATATGCATAAAAAGATTTAAAACCTAAGTTTAGTATTTTTCATGTATTTATTTTAATTTAAATGAATTATTAATAATAAAAATCCAAATAAATAAATAAAAAATGATAAAAACTTCCCTTTGGGCCAAGTGGTCGTGCACATGCCTTGGATGATGAGTTGTGGAAGAAAAATAGGCCCATTAGCAATTTTAGGTCATTTGAAGCAATGTTGACTTTTCAAAATATCCAAAAATTTCCCAACTTCCACAAGGCATAACTTGCTCAATTTTTAAGCTTTGCTAATGTTCTTGGACATTTTGGAAAGGTCTTTGAGTCCTCTAACCAATGCCTTTGGTCCCATGTCATTTTGATATACCAATCGCAAGTTATGGCCTTTGACTTAAAGTCCCTTTTTGTTGACTTTTGAAAATGACCTATAATGTTGAAATTGATAACTTTTTGTGAGAGCATTTCTTGGACTTGAAGTATGAAGATGAGTTGTAGGAAATGTCTTTATATTCAAAATGAGCTTTGGATGGAATTTTTCTGGTAATCCATGTGAAAGTTATGTCCTGGTCAATTTATAGTTGACTTTTTCAGCTGTCCAAATAAGGAAACTTTTGCATCTTGATGATTTTTGAGCCAAGCTTTGAGAATCATGATCAAGCATTGATCAAATGATGTTTGTGGCTTCAAAATGAGATGTTGACCAAAAATTTGAACTTTTGACTGTCAAATGACCATTTTACCCCTGTAGTTGACTGTAGTGCAATTAGGGTTTTGACTGTGCAATTTTGTGCTGAAAGTCTTGAAACTTGGTATGAGGATGCTTGACCATATTTGTAGGCATGTGGGACTTGATTGGACCCTTGGAAACTTCATTTTCTTGATCAGAATAAAAACCCTAATTTTGACTGTTTAGGATACCCTTGAACTGTGCACCCCTTGGAGAATTTTGAAGCATGACTTGGCAATTTTTTTGAAGAATATGGGAGGGCAAATTTTGGGGTACAACAGTCTTATAGATAGTCGCCCCATCTCTTTTAGGGAATTGATCTACAATCAGTTGTTCATAGATAGTTACCCTGTCTAGTTTCAGGAATTTATCTAGAACTTTTGAAAGTCGTTGATGATATTCGTGTGTTGATCTTTCCTGAAAAGGTAAAGAGTTAGATGTATGAAATGCATTAGGTAATGATGTTCTTAAAATAAATGGAACTGTGCTATATGCATTTTGTATGTATATGTTGTGACGCTTGTAAAATGTTGTATGAATTCAATATGTGAACGTATCAGTTGTTCTTTGTAATGTCGTTGAACTGGGGAAAATAAATCCCTAATTATTGTTGGGGATGAAGAGTATGTGTATCTTCAATCTTTTGGGGATTGTTTTCGCTGGGGACTCCTGCTTTCTTGTTTGATGAAACTCCGCCGGGGAACATTGAATTCTTGCATTTTGCTTGAGAAAACTCTGTTGGAGAGTGTTAATTCCTGCTTGGGGAGAAGAGTTTAAGAACATTGGTTGTTCATTGCTCTACTAGGGAGTTTATACCGTGACTGGGGATAAAAAAGATGAATATTCCTCCTGACTCGCTTGGGGAGGATAAAATTGACTGACATTTGGTCTGGTTTCAGGTTCCGTAGCAACTCCCTAGGGAAAGTGACGACTTCACTGGGGAAGGGAGTTTTGCTGGTGACTTATGGTCGTCTGAGGAAAAGGCTCAAGTTGGGGATATTGGACCTCATTGGGGAAATAAACCCTGTTGGGGAAATAAACCCTATTGACGGAAGTTTGGACTCCGTTGGGAAATAAACCCTGTTAATGGAGGTATATCCTGCTGAGGGAAATTCTTTTCCGAGGCGAATGAGCAATGCCAGAGAAAAGTAGTCTGTAAGGGCTTTTACAATTTTGAAAACTCAGTTGGAGAAGAATTCCCATAAACTATAATGATTGGGATCCTGTAGATAAGTAATATTACTGGGAGGAAGCCTTCACTCCTTCATCTTCCAGAGTGATCTGCTGGGAAAATTATGGGGAATGTGTGAACTTTGCGAAGATCACCATGTAGGGATAAACCTCATGAAGTGGCTCTGTTGGGATCCGTGGAGACTTGAACATACCTCTACTTCTAGAGCCCTTGGTGAATGCTGAGTAGGGAGATAAATCTTCTACTGATAGACAAGTGACGAGATGACGGGACATAGTCGTACGCTTTAATCCCTAACTTTTTCCTGGACTGTCCTTTCGGATTTTCAGTCCACCGGGATACCCTTTTTTGCCCAAGCTGCCTTTTTAGGTTTTCAACTTTCTAGGTGTATAATTTTATTTATGTATCCCTAATTTTGCCCAAACTCTTTTCGTTTGCCGGGATGCCCTTATTTTTGCCTAGGCCAGTCAACCTAGCGGGTCTTTTTTTCATGCATAGTATTTTATGGCTATGTCCACGTTCACAGGGTGTGGAGAATGGTCATTGTCCATAGTAGTAAGTGTTGTAGCACTGTCAGAAATATGTTTGCTTGATCGCACATGGCCCTTTGCTGGAACTCATGTTCAATGCCCCAAGTGATTCAGACGGAGGTCTTCCCCTGGCTCTTTAGCACTTTTGAAAGATTCCTCGAATCCTGACTCGACTACCCCCAGATCAGTTAGACACCATGTCATGCCCCTTGATTATGAAAGGCATGTTACTGGAAATGTCTTTCCATCTGAGGTGATTATGTCCATTGAGAGGATTTTCGTTCATTGAATTTTCGTCATGTGAATCTCTCTGCTGCAAATGATTAGTCATATGCAAACAATGGAATTTAAAGAATTCAAAGCTTATGTATGTCTTGATGTTTTAAAAATGCATTTTTAGTGAACAAACATATTTTTGTAAGAATGTGAATTCAACTCAGGCTTTATAGTAAACCTTACAGGAGTCAGGATACCTTTTTTAACAGTATGCTTTCGAACTAACCCATGCTTCAACTAGGACTTTTAAGGGTTGTAGTGTGGCCTGGTTCACAGTTTAAGAAACAAAGGATAAAGGCTCAAAATTTATTTGTACCTAACCCATTCTTCGTGATGTTCTTTAGTCCTATACTCAGTTGATCATGCGTTTAAATCCCAATTGAGTCTGGAATCTTTTCCCTGATATTCCGGTGATGGTTCAGATACTAAAAGTTTATTTGAGAAGGAAATCATTATTTTTTTGTAATATCTTTATGGAGGATTCATAGCGACCTCTTTTTTGATTTTATTATCCCCACCGTTTTCCTGAACTGTTTCTTTTGTGATTACAGTCAGCGGGATGCCCCGGTTTTTCCTTAAGTCTCCTTCATAGGTTTTAACTTAACGAGATTTTCTTTTGAAAAATAATGACTTCCTATTTTAACGATTATGCTGAACCATCACCATCTTTTGTTTTGGAAGGATACATCTGACTCCACTTGTCGTGTACGAGGGGAAAGCTTGCGATTGAATGCATCATTGAATTAACTGAGAAACTACCCTGCCCTAGGTTATGATTAAGGGTTTCAATTTGCGTGAAAAATAAAACTCCTACTTCTTAGGCTCAAAGGGGTTGACTAGGGATTATCTTCCTTATAACTCCACTGTTTAGGATTTGAAACAATGCCTGTACATCGTCAGCAAGGTTTGTTCAAAAGCATACTGTAGAGATTATGGTATCTTTTTCGTCATCCTCCCTCTAAAGGTTTAAGATCTTAATCGAGATTTAAATATCACAAAAAGAAAGTGTTGTACCCCAAAATTTGCCCTCTCATTTATCAAGACTTTTCTCACAAGACTTCTTGGACTCAAGACAAGATTAAGGTTTGGTTAGCTCAAGACATCTCATCTTGCACTGATTACCCAAAATTAGGGTTTAAGTTTGCACAAGGATTTTTGGACCAATAATGCTTCATGTGACTTTCATACATCATTCTGGACCCCTAAGATTGCTCATGTTAAGTTTCGAGCCTTGAACCATATTTTTGATCAATCAATTGGACAGTTGACCTAAAAATCAGCTGTATTGGGGAAAAGTTAACCATGGCCAATTTACAGTCAAAATTCATAATTTTTGATCCACAACAACATTTTAGACTCATATGTACCATTTGATCAAGTTTGGATCACAACTCCTCAAGAAATTTGATCAAATCATCAAAAGGGCAAAATGGTCAAAATTAGGGTTTTGACTGAGAAAGGGCAATTTCTGATTTTTAACCCAGCCAATAACCAATTGAGTTCAAGCATGATTTCAAGGATTCAATGGCATCATCTTGCCCTAATTACATGGTTCAAAAGATCTCAAGTTCATTGGATTGACAGATGAAATTTGCAGTTAACTGATCAAAAGTCAACTGTATACTAAAAAGTCAAACTTTGACTTTTTGGTAAAACTCAAGTACCAAGGGTCATAATTCATCAAGATATGTCAAAATATGAAACTTTTTCACCAAGAAAACCAAATTTGAAAATTAGGGTTTTAATTTGAAAATTTTCATAACTTAGAATTTTTCTAAGTATAAAAATTTTCTTATTTTTTTCCAACTTTTCACCACTTTTTCACCATGATGCATTTTGATTCAAGAAAAGTTCCCAACATGAAAGTTGTAGTCCTCCATGAAATCTAAAACTTTTATTCACAAACTTTTCCCTAAAGATGCTTGGATCTCAAGTTATAAATTTGTGAATACATGCTCATGAACTAAATAACTTAGTGAAATTTTGCCCTAATTTAGGCAGGTTTTGGACCCAACTTCATGGTAACTTTTCACCTAGTTCCAAGAGGTATCTCAAATTGCATTTCAAATATGGATTATAGAGAACATTTCAAGCTTTCCAAAATATCCAATAACTGTCCAAGATCATTTTTTAGTAGGGAGAATCGAAGAGAGGAAGTTGGCATTTTCTCACTTTTGTTCAAGCCATTTTCACATAGAATCAAGTTGCAAATCAAACCTATGCTGGTTATATCTTACTTTACAGGTCCTAAGCTTGCTATACACTCCTTAATTAAATGCATACTCAGAAGCTAAAGCCTTTATCCTTGCTTTTGAAGCTTTACACAAGATGTATTTCCATTTTGGGCAAAAAGGCTTCATTGCCATTTTCATAAAGATAAACTTTTGCAACTTTGTCAACTTGGAGCGTTGGACCTGTCCCCTTGGTACAAGCAAACTCTACAGCTCTCAAGAAAATTGTACAAACTCATTTAAGCCCTCAAGCAAGCTGGTACAAGCATGTGGGATTGGTCTTATCAACTTTACTTCAAGTACAAGAAAATTGGCAAAAGGTCCAAAGCTTGCACAACTAGTAAGAAGCTGACTTGGTATCACTTCTATACTAATATCCAAACTTGGTACAAGGCATAACACATTTTTCTTGGACTTAGAACTCACCCAAACTGAAAAACACCACAAAACTGCCCAAGCTCACAATTTTCTGCAAAAGCACAACCAACTCTCATTTGGCTCGTGCGTTTTGTGTTTAATCAATTCAAACATCTTATTCACTTGATACCTAGACAATCCAAGCCATCACCCTGGTTCTGTAACCCCTGTTTCAGCATCTGCCATTTTTAACTTGGTAGCTTGCAGTTGGACTTGGTGAGGGAGTTCCAGCCATCCTCAGAGTAAGATAAGCATTAGTATAGTTTCAGGGAAGTTCAAGGGAGCTCAAACAATCATCAGGCCTCCATTAAAGTCCCTACATTGCCCTATACAATTCCAGCTGAAGGAGGTATTTTCTTAAACTCTATCTCTGTATATAGGCAACTTCAAGCCACGATTTGTGAAGAAAAAATGTAGCTCTCATTATAACGAAGCTGTACATACCATTACTTTGCATTTATATTACTTGTGCTAAGAGAATTTGAAGATTGAAAATTCTGAAAAAATTAGGTCACGATTTGGGGATTCCAAAATTCTCTTTGATCTTTAAGAGTTATGTTACATAATTTATATGGTTGGAATCGTGAACTCAAATGCCACATTTTTCATGTTATGAGTTTTTGTTTTTATGCAAGCATAAGGAAGATACAGGTTGAACTGGAAAATGTGTGAAGAGGATGAACGAAGGACAGGGATGAAGTGGTTCTGGGCTTTTTGTTGCCTTGGACTTTTTGTTTTTGCTATTTGCACCCCCTGACTTGCTACTGCACCCCCTGACTTAACTATTTTATATTTTTGTATTTTTTTTATATTTTCATATTTAATAATTTTGTTTATTTTTTTCTGAATGATAAAAAATCCAAAAAATGATTTCTTTATTTTTACACTTTTATTTTATTATTTTATTATTTTTTCACATTAAAAAATTAATTTATTTGAATAAGATAGAATTTATTTTTCTTAAATAACTTGTAAATATAATTAAAAATACTTAATATTTTTATTATACATTTTATACTCATAAATACTTATTTTCTACATATATTTAATTTTTAATATTTAAACATAATATTATTTATTATTTTTTATACAAAAAATATACAAGTTAATAAATATAGAACATTATTTTCTTTTAATTAAAAACTAGGGTTTAAGCCCCTTCCAAAAATAATTTTGTTTTCCTTTTTAGGTTTAAATTACATATTGTTCATACAAAAATAAGACATAAAAAATATTTTCTTTTACATACATATTGTATTGCGTTTTAAATATTTGTCTTATATTTATTATATCGCGCATATTCGATTTGGTTGTAATAATATATTTAGCTTTTATATTTGTGCAAATCCCCATTCAAATTTGTATTCCCCCCTCCCATAAAAATTGTTGTAATAGCTTAGTATATTTACATTACGCAATTTATCGCTTTTATACCATAATTAGTAATTAGGGTTTTGTATGACAAGAACAAAAAACAAAACAAATAGAAAACCCTAAATACAAGACAAATCAAAAGCATGAAAATGACACACTTTGCACACAAGCACCCTTAGGGTTTCTCCCACTTGGTTGCCTAAATTAAAATGGCCATGTTACACATGTGAAGTATCTTGGCAAAACAAAACAAGTATAAGATCATAGTCCCTCGATGACGCTATTCAAAGGTTGCCTAAACAAAATGATCTTGGTCCCTTAAAAATGCTAAGATACTTGGCAACATTGCTATCATGGTTATACGATGACCCACGCACGTCCCGTTTACATCCAAAGATAGGGTTGCATACCAAATCAATGGTAAGATAACAATGTCAAAGGAATAGAAAATACATAAGAAAGACATTTGAGTAGGTAGATAGCTTCTAGTTACTTGCTCCATTTCAAACAACAATCCTTGCTATTTTCAAAACAAACACACACACATTTCAAATACATCTTACAAACTTTGAAAACATTTTCAAAAGACAAACATCTTTGTATACATTCTTACAAACAAGAATCATTACAAAGATTGCCTAAACAAATGGCCTCTTTTACAAAATACTTTCAAAATCACACCAAACACAATTTCAAACAAACAAAAGCAAGTGATATAAGCAAGTAACTAAGAGCCCATGGAAAACTATGGATGAAAAGGGTGCTAATACCTTCCCTTTTCATAATCTACCCCCCGAACTCAAGAAAACATCTCAAAGGTCTTTCCTGTGCTTTTTCACCTTTCCTTTTGGATAAAAGAAAAGTCGGTGGTGACTCTTGCTAACCGCGACATTTGCGATAAAACGCAAAACCTCAAGTCAGTTCTCCCACCGTATCACAGAACTGGCGACTCTGCTGAGGAATATTATAAAAGTGGGGTTACCTTAGGGTTTAGATCACATTTATTTGCTTACCTTGTTTGACTTGTTTGATTTACATTTTGGTTCTATTGTTTGGGTTTGAATCCTCCACCCGGATTTAGGAAACATTATAGGTAAATAGTAATACATTATGGAAACTGTGCGGGGTATACCAACACGGTCTAAGCAATAGCTATGTTAGTGTGACATATTTGTGGGTACTGGTAGCCTTTGAGTCAATCAAAGAGAATACGAGGCCGCTGAGTGATGTCATGAAGCACTAATGAACTTCTAGAACCCTTTACTTGACCAACTTGGCCTTTTAGGATGTAGTGAGATGACCGACTTTGGTGCAGTCTGAAGTTGGTAGATACTCGATACTACACTCATTGAGGGTTGGTTTCTTGGAATATTTCGATCGCCAGTAAAGAGGCTTGAACTGAAACAATGAACAAGGAAACAATCCAGTGATATTGAGCTCCTTAGAACCCAGTTACTATTACTAGGATAGGTTGAGCCAACTAAACTTCAAGAGGGTACTTACCTATGAAACCCCATGAAAGCCTAAACTAGGAACTTGTTTGATTTGCTTGTACATATATACTTGTGCATAACATCATGGACATCATGAGCATCATATACATCCACTAACCATTTCAAGGGTTTTGGAAATTCATCTTTGTTCTTGTTTTGTAGGATATGGATTCACTTCGCAGGAAAACTATCCAAGTCAACCTTGTAAGAATTCCTCCGCAACTCAAGGAGATAGATTCAAGGATTTTTTTATAATTCTCCATTCACCGAGAGGCATGGTCGTCTACTCAACTTGGTCACCTCCAATACAGAGGAAGACATGATGAAGGTTCTCTTCCAATTCTTTGACCCTTTGCATCACGGTTTCACATTTCCTGACTACCAGCTTGTGCCCACTTTGGAAGAATTCTCTCAACTTTTGAGGATTACCATTCTCAATCAACTACCCTTCAACGATACAGAAAGAGATCCAAAGCCAGAAGAGATTTCTCAAGCCCTGCACTTGCACTCATCTGATGTCACAACTCATTGGGAAACTAAAAGTGGTGTCAAAGGCTTCTTGGCAAAGTTTCTGTTTGAGAAAACCCAAAGCTGTTGGAATTCTCTAGACTTGCAAGCTTTCGAGGAGATTGTAGCTCTTCTCATCTATGGGATGGTCTTGTTCCCTAATCCTGACCAACTCATAGATGTGAGTGCTGTCAAAATCTTCATGTCAAGCAATTCGGTGCCTACATTGCTTGGGGATATCCTACACTCTTTTCACACTCGTACAATGAGGAAAATAGGTGTTCTTATGTGTTGTACTCCTCTCCTGGCAAGATGGTTTATTTCTCATCTTCCCCAATCAGTCTTGAAGAATGAGCAAGGTTTGAGGTGGTCGCAAAGATTAATGACGCTCAAACATTCAGATATTCATTAGTGCTCTCGATCCAAAGAGAATGTTATCATTGTTGACCGTTGTGGGGAATTACCTAATGTCCCTCTACTTGGCATTAGGGGAGGCATCACCTACAACTCGTGCTTGGCTCTAAGACAATTTGGTTATGCCCGAAGGGATGGCCCACATGATATGTTGATTCAAGGCTTGGTTTTCGACTATGACAACGACGATCAAGGTCTTCGCCAGAGATTCATCCGAGCTTGGAGGAAGCTAAACAAGGTGGATAGAAAGACTTTGGGACACAAGAATTCCATCCCTCTTGAGCCTTACCTCAAGTGGGTATGAACCCGCGCTCAAAGTCTTATGATGCCTTATCCTTCCATTCTCCCAGTAATTATTGAGCCTGTTAAGGAGGGAGAAGTTCCATACACTATCCTACATCCTGACATGCCTGCATCACTCGAAGACCTACAAAGGGATTGGATACAGCTCAAAGGAGAGCGTGATACTTTCGAAGCCCAATTCTACACAAGCGAGAAGAAGGTTTTGGAACTCACTCGGTTACTTCATGAAGAGCAGACTCTCAATACCTACATTGCACCAAAGAGGATGCGCAATGTCTTTTTATATTAGAATTTTGTATTATTTTTCCCTAGGGGCATTGATGTACTCAAATTCTATCTTATTAATATAACGTGTGTTTCTTTTTTTTTGAAACAAATTTGAATTTCTAAATCCTTGAAAGCATTGCATGAATACATATCATTCATCATAAACATAAACAGGTCTTTGCAACAAGTTTCCTCATCCCTCTATTGTTTATTTCAGCAAGATGGATCTCGAACAGACGGTTAAAGACCTACAAGCTCAAAATGCACAATTTCAACAGTTACTCATGACCTTAGCCAAGGGGCAAGAGGAGCTGAAGACTCTGCTAGAAAAAGAGAAAGAGAAAAAGAGAAAGAGAAAAAGAAGAAGAAGCCAGCTGGTGTGGTTATCACGGGCAGAAGGTTTCAGGGACAAGCTAGAAGAACCTTAGATTTTCCAACAACATATGATGAAGGGGAAAGAAAAGGAAAAGAAACGGCAGTACCATCAGATTCTGAAGAAGAAGAAGAAGAGGAAGAGGAGGACTACTCTGAACAACAATACCCTCCGGCTGATGACAAATACAAACACTTGGAAGAGCGTCGAACCGCTATGGAAATACAGAGAGTACCGGGGCTAGATTTTGAAAAGTTGGGGCTGGTGTCAGGAATTGTGATCCTGCCAAAGTTTAAAGTGCCATTATTTTCCAAGTATGATGGGGTGTCTTGTCCTAAAATGCACCTCCGGTCATATGTCAGGAAGATTCAGCCGCACTCTGCCGACAAAGACTTATGGGTCCACTTTTTCCAAGACAGTTTATCAAGAACACGACTTGATTGGTTTTACCAATTAGAGAGGGCCGATGTCCACAATTGGGAAGACCTGACAACAAATTTCTATAAACAATACCAGTACAACGCCGATTTGGCGCCTACCCGTACTCAACTACAGAATATGGCTATGGTTTCAAATGAGGGTTTCAAAGATTACGCACAAAAGTGGAGAGATTTAGCCGGAAGGGTGCAACTCCCTCTGTCTGAAAGAGAGTTAGTGGACATGTTCTTGGGAACTCTATCAGGCCCTTTCTTCAATCATCTGATTGGGAGCTCCTCTGTAGGGTTTACTGAATTGATTTTAACCGGCGAAAGGGTGGAAGCTGGTATAAGAAATGGGAAGATTCAGAAAGACGTGTCTGCCTCTACAGCTGTGAAAAAGCCCTTCACTAAGAAGAATGAAGTATCTATTGTTTATTCACACAAAAATCAAGGAAGAACTAAACGCCGACCAACGGTGGGGGCCGTTATGATTCCAAATCCTGCATCAGACCAGCCAAGAAATAACCAGCCAAGAAATAACCAGCCAAGGGTGGAAAGGCCAGTCCGACAATTCACCAAGATTAACATGACTCCAGCCCAGGTTCTACCACATCTTCTGAAATTGAATCTAGCGACTTTAAAAGAGGCCCCAAAGAATCCCAATATTGCGTCTCCTCATTACTATCCGAATGCCAGATGCGCATACCATTCTGAAAGTCCAGGGCACGACACCAACAACTGTTGGGCTCTGAAGAACAAAATTCAAGACCTGATAGATGGGAAGGAAGTTGAGTTTGAAGCTCCTGAGAAACCAAATGTTATTTCCTCTCTGATGCCTAGGCATGGTCACAATGTCAACGCTATCGAATAAAATTTGTTTGTCGCTACCGTGGATGAACTGTTGACTCCGCTCCTGATCATTAAGTTGAATTTGTTGAAAGCTGGTATATTCCCAGGTTGTAACAAAGACTTCCATGTTTGCCTATCCTCATCATTTGACTGCCCTCTATTGAAAAAGGGTATCCAACGACTGATGGATAACCAAGAAATTTTGTTAGAGAATGCTCCTATTTTACCCGTTCCAGTTAAAGAAGTTTCAATTATAACCATCTATGCCAATCCTTCCAGGGCCCCTAAAAGACCCGTTAGGATTACACCTGCTCCAAAGACTACTCCACTTAAGATTACAATGCCCGGGCCGGCCCCATACAAATCAGATAAAACAGTACCATGGAATTATGGTGGAGAAATCTACTACCATGGTATCAAACAGGATGAACTAACTGCCGAAGAAGAGAGCTCCGAAAAGGACAATTCCGACATTAGAAATATTGCCGGAACTAGTAAGATTACCCGTAGTGGTAGAATCTTCTCTCCAGAGATTGCCCCTCCAAGGGCAGTCTTTGGACGTGTGGCCGTTCCGAAGATTACCTCTGCACTAGTAATTGTACTTGCAAGCGTACCTACCGACAAAGAAGACACAATTCCTATCCCTACTTCCACTGCTGAGAATAAAGGAAAAAACATTCAAGAAGAGCCTGTCCAGACGAAGGCTCAATCACTAGCTATCCCCGAAACATCCAAGAAGGACATGGAAGAAATCCTGAGGATAACAAAGAAGAGTGATTATGATGTGGTTGAATAGTTGGGGCAAACCCCCTCCAAAATCTCTATGCTAGCATTGCTGCTGTGCTTTGAGGCACATACAAAAGCTCTGGTAAAATTTCTGAAGACAACTCATGTGCCACAAGAGACGTATGCTGACCAATTCCAAGAATGTGCGGCCAGTTTGACAGCTGATAATGGCCTGGGTTTCTCTGATGCTGACTTGACACCCAAAGGGAGAAAACACAACGAGGCATTACATGTCTCTGTAGAGTGTAGAGGAACAACCCTAGCCCATGTCTCGGTAGACACTGGTTCATCTCTGAATGTCTTACCAAAGAAAGCTCTTGACAGATTGGATTGCGAAGGGCTGACTTTAAAACCCAGTAATATAATTGTGAGAGCATTTGATGGCTCGAAGAGGATGGTCCACGGGGAGGTGGACATTCCGATAAAGGTGGGAACTTAGACTTTCAGTTCAACCTTCTATGTGATGGACATCCGTCCCTCTTACTCTTGTCTGTTAGGACGACCTTGGATCCACAATGCCGGTGCTGTCACCTCCATATTGCATCAGATGCTGAAGTACCCGGTCCATGGAAAGATCATAACTGTCCATGGGGAGGAGGAGTATATGATTAGTCATCTGAATTCTTTCTGATATGTGGAGTTAGATGGCGAGTTCATTGAGACCCCTTTCCAACATTTTGAAGAAGTCTCTCCAGAAGTAGCTGCGACCAAGGCGGTATCCTCGATTCCTAAGATCACAAGACCTCCACTTCGGATGTCATCTCTAAAGGATGCAAAGACAGTAGTGGAAGAGGGTGGATGCACCATCTGGGGGCAGCTTCCATACATTCCGTACAAATCAGACAAGTTTGGCTTGGGGTTTACTTCAACTGCTCAGAAGGTTATGCGTCGTGCCCGTGCTGGGGGGCCACCTGTGAAGATTAGCAACCAAGAGGTCAATGCAGTAGAAGACAATGAAGAGGATGGCAGCTTGGAAGATTGGATATTTCCTACTGTCAGCGGAGTACTTCGCAACTGGGAAGCCAGAGACTTTGTCGCAATAACTTTCATCTCTCAGTAATTTATCTTTTACATTTCTGTTGGACTTGTAATATTCACGACCAATTCGCACTTTAAAAACCTTGCGTCTTACCCCAGGCACATTGGTCCATTTGTAAGGGTTTTTTATTTCATCTTCATATGACATTCAATGAATCATGGACGCTTTTTCATATATAAACCTTTTGTGCTCATTATCTTTCTTTTACATTTTATTATTTAAAGATGGCTATACCCTTACACACGCCCATACTCACAAATGCAGGTACCCTTCCATTCCGGATTCCATGGGTAATGATACTGCTATAGCCTTCAGTGACTCTGAAGATTTGATCTACCAAGCCAAATACGAAGGTGAGGAAGATTGTGAGGTGCCAGGGGAATTGGCCAGACTACTACAACAAGAGGAAAAGTCTATTCAGCCTCATGAGGAGCTGTTGGATACAATCAATTTAGGTACCGAGGAAGATAAAAAGGAAATCAGAGTGGGTGCCAATCTAGAGCCGAGTGTCAAGGAGCGCCTAATTCAGCTGTTGCGTGATTATGTCGAGATCTTTGCCTGGTCATACGAAGACATGTCGAGACTCAATACAGACATTGTGGTACACCGTTTACCCACAAGAGAAGACTGTCCACCAGTGAAATAAAAAGTCTGCCGCATGAGACCTGACATGTCAGAAAAGATAAAAGCGGAAGTCATGAAACAGTTCAATGCTGGATTTCTGGCTGTTACTTCCTATCCTCAATGGGTTGCCAACATTGTTCCCGTGTCTAAAAAGGATGACAAAGTAAGAATGTGCATGGACTATAGAGATTTAAACAGGGCCAGCCCTAAAGATGATTTTCCACTTCCACACATCGACATCCTGGTTGACAATACAGCCCAACACAAAGTATTTTCTTTCATGGACGGATTCTCAGGCTATAACCAGATATAAATGGCGCCTGAGGACATGGATAAAACTACATTTGTCACACAGTGGGGCACGTTCTGCTATAAAGTGATGCCATTCAGACTGAAGAATGTCGGGGCAACCTATCAATGCGCCATGGTAGCTTTGTTTCATGATATGATACATCATGAGATAGAGGTCTACGTAGATGACATGATAGCCCGATCACAAACTGAAGAAGAACACCTTGATCACTTGCAAAAGCTGTTTGTAAGGTTGAAGGAGTACAAGTTAAGATTGAATCCAAACAAGTGCACATTCGGAGTTCGGTCCGGTAAACTCTTAGGTTTCATTGTCAGCAACAAAGGCATCGAGGTTGATCCTGCCAAGGTTAAAGCGATACAAGAAATGCATGCTCCTCGCACTAAGAAGGAAGTCATAGGATTCTTGGGACGCCTAAATTATATTGCCAGATTCATTTCTCACCTAAGATCTACTTGTGAACCAATCTTAAAACTGTTGAAGAAAGATCAAGTAGTCAGATGGAATGATGAATGTCAGATTGCCTTTGACAAAATCAAAGAGTATTTACAATAGCCTCCTATCTTGATTCCGCCAGTCGAGGGAAGACTATTAATCATGTATCTGACCGTTTTAGAGAACTCAATGGGGTGTGTATTGGGGCAGCATGACGAGTCTGGCCGAAAAGAGCACGCTATTTATTACCTGAGCAAAAAGTTTACCGACTGTGAAACCAGATATTCATTGCTCGAGAAAACTTGATACGCTCTGGTATGGGCTGCTCTCCGGCTAAGACAGTATATGTTGACTCATACCACTTTGCTGATGGATCCGATAAAATACATCTTCGAAAAGCCTTCTCTGTCTGGGAGGATAGCTAGATGGCAGATGATCCTAACAGAATATGATATACAATACACTACCCAAAAAGCTATAAAGGAAACTGTGCTAGATGATCATCTGGCCCATCAAGCTGTAGAAGATTATCAATCCATGAAGTTTGAATTCCCAGAGAAGACATCATGACATTGGACAATGGTGAAGAAATCAAGCCATATGACAGACCTGAACAAGGATCCTGGTGGACCCTGTACTTTGATGGGGCATCCAATGCACTTGGTAACGGTATCGGCGTTGTACTCATATCTCCGGAAGGATGCCATACTCCTTTCACGGCCAGACTTTGCTTTAACTGTACGAACAACATGGCAGAGTACGAAGCATGCATCTTTGGTCTCAAGGCTGCCATAAACTTGGGAATCAAATCTTTAAATGTGTTTGGGGATTCAACTTTGGTCATCAGTCAGATCAAAGGAGAATGAGACACTAAACATCCAAACCTTATCCCTTACAAAGAACATGTTTTGACATTGTTACCACATTTCGAGCAGATTACCTTCGAGCATTTCCCGTGAGAAGAAAATCAGCTAGCAGATGCTCTAGCTACAATGTCATCTATGTTTAAACTTAATTGGGATAACGAGGCTCCCCAGATCACCATTGAACGAATGGACGAACCAACACACTGTCACGAGATTAATACTGAAGAAGTAGTGGACCAGCCTTGGTTTCATGAAATCAAAAGGTATCTCGAGGCTCAAGAATATCCAGAAGGAGCTTCAATCAATGACAAAAAGTTCCTAAGGAGATTCTCCGCTAAGTTCTTCCTAAGTAATGGCATCCTGTACAAACGCAATCATGATTCTATTCTGCTCCGTTGTATGGATAAGGCTGAGGCTGAAAGGATTATGGCTGAATTGCATGAAGGTACCTTTGGCACTCACTCTAGCGGGCATACGATGGCGAAGAAAATTCTACAGGTAGGCTACTATTGGTCCACCATGGAAGCAGACTGCTATCAACACTCCCGGACCTGTCATAAGTGTTAAATCTATGCAGACAAGGTGCACGTGCCTCCAGTTCCTCTAAATGTCTTAACAGCTCCTTGGCCCTTCGCTATGTGGGGAATCGATATGATTGGGGAGATCAAGCCTACAACCTCCAATGAACACTGCTTCATTCTAGTGGCCATTGAATATTTCACAAAGTGGGTCGAAGCAACTTCCTTCACATCCGTTACCAAGAATGTTGTTCCCCGCTTCATCAAGCAGAATCTTATTTGCGGGTACGGTATCCCAGAAAGGATCATCACTGATAACGGTACAAACCTTAACAATACTATGATCATCGCCTTGTGCGAGCAGTTCAAGATTCAACATCACAATTCATCCCCCTATCGGCCAAAGATGAATGGTGCCGTCAAAGCTGCTAATAAAAACATTAAAAAGATCATACAAAAAATGACAGTCACCTACAAAGACTGGCATGAGATGCTATTGTTTGCTCTCCATGGGTACCGTACCATGACCCGCACATCAACTGGGGAAACACCCTATTCTTTAGTTTATGGCATGGAGGTTGTTTTACCTATCGAGGTTCATATCCCCTCTTTGAGAATTATGAAGGATGCATGTTTGAGTGAGGACGATTGGATCTAGACCCGACTTGATCAACTGAACTTAATTGATGAAAAGAGACTTACTGCTGTTTGCCATGGTCAGATGTATCAAAAGTGAATGATCAAGGCTTTCAACAAGAAAGTCAGACGCCAAGTATATCAAGTTGGAGATCTAGTGATCAAGCGCATCATCTTGCCACAAAGTGATCCCAGGGGCAAATGGACTCATACCTATGAAGGACCATTTGTAATCAAGAACATTTTTTCTGGTGGGGCGATGGTCTTAACCACCATGGACAACGACGACCTGCCACACCCTGCGAATGCAAACATAGTCAAAAGATACTACGCATGAGAGACCCGCTAGGTTGACACACCTAGGCAAAACAAGGGCATCCTGGCGAACCAAAAGGTTCGGGCAAAAATTAGGGATAAAATAAAAAAATCTGTACACCCGACAAGTTGAAAACCTGAAAGGGCGACTTAGGCAAAAAAGGGTTTCCCGGTGGATCGAAAACCCGAAAGGGCGGTCCAGGCAAAAGTTAGGGAATTAAAGCGTATGACTATGTCTCGTTGGATCACTTTAAGGACAATCTCTTCACGGACAAACTCGGAGCTTCTGATCAATTCAATCATCTTCGGACGAAGCAACAAATGGACAAGATATTCAGAGATACGTAGGCTATAGCAGAATGGGAACCCCATGGGATTACTACACATAGCTATCTTTCTTTGTATAAATTTTTCTTATGACACCATCCTCTTACTAGGATGTCTGTCTCTTTTGTATAAAATACTTATTCAAAGTAAATACAAAGATATCTCTTTAAAGTGCAGAAAACCATTTGTCCTTTTCTTTTTTACACTCGTGTTATATTTGCAAAAACGTCCAATGATTCATTAATGAACATATGCATTTGAACATAATTACTGTTTACAAATAAATGAAATGGAAAAGAACGGTTACTGACAGGTTGAAAGAATAGGAAAACGTCTTTAGGCTATTCCATGAACAATCCCTACAGTATGTCATTAAGATCCCCAGCGGAGCCAAAACTTCGAACTAAATCCACAGTGGAAACCATCCAGTTTCTCCAAAATCCCCCAACAGGTTATCTTGAAGCCCGAAAATCAGCCGGATAATAGTTAACTTCTGTTACTCCCCAACCTAGGATAACTTCCCGGTAGGATGACAGACGACCAAAACTCTTGAACTTTTTCCAAACAGGAATAAGCTTTTTCCCCATAGAGTTTTTATTGCTCCCCGACAGAACAAAGACTCCCGTCATTAATCCCCAGTAGAAGTCATCAAAATTCTATGGATTCCCCAAGCAGATTCCTCAAGAAGTATATGGCATTACTCTCGCAACGAAATTACTGTCAAAAATTCCAACTTCAAGACATGAAGAATCCACATGTCCTCAGCAGCAGTCAAGGATTTATTTTCCTCAGCAATACAGCAAATCAGCTTACATGCGCATACATTACATCCATATATTATAAACATTGATAAAATACATATATTGCCTCATACATTTCATGCAACATAACTTTGTGCTTCAGCTAACATTTTACCCTTTTCAGGATAAGATTAACAGCTACCCTTAACAATGTTCAAAGATTCTAGATATAGTACATATACGCTCCAGACAAGGATGTCATTCTGATACTCATTCAGATCACAACTTCAGATATAATACATATACGCTCCAGACAAGGATGCCATTCTGATACTTACTCAGATTCATCTTCCAGATACAGTTCAGATACGCTCCAGACAAGGATGCCACTCTAATACTCATTCAGACCTCAATTTCAAAATACAGTCCAGATACGCTCCAGACACAGTGGCCATTCTGTCGCTTATTCAGATTCATCTTTCAGATATAGTTCATATACGCTCCAGAAACGGAAGCCATTCTGTTACTTATTCAGATTCACGTACATATATAGTTCAGATACGCTCCATATATGGATGTTATTCTTTTGCTCATACAGATTCAGTCTCCAAATACAGCTCAGATACGTTCCAAATACAGACACCATTCTGATGCTTATTCTTTTGATTTACAACAAACATTCTTGGATGGCATATACAATCCCATCTCTAAAAAGATTCTAAAACCTCTCCAAATGGCATCTTTAAGCCCATTCCCTCAACTACACCTTTGTCGAGTGCAAATTTATGGGCATTCTAGTGTCCAATCATCTTTTACCTTCGAGTCACGAACGATAAAACTCGCCAATCTAACTCTTCAGGTTCAAGAAGATTAAACATGGGCAGATGTTGCACCCCAAAATTTGCCCTCTTATTTATCAAGACTTTTCTCACAAGACTTCTTGGACTCAAGACAAGATTAGGGTTTGGTTAGCTCAAGACATCTCATCTCGCACTGATTACCTAAAATTAGGGTTTGAGTTTGCACAAGGATTTTTGGACCACTAATGCTTCATGTGACTTTCATACATCATTTTGGACCCATAAGATTGCTCATGTTAAGTTTCGAGCCTTGAACCACATTTTTGATCAGTCAATTGGACAGTTGACCTAAAAATCATCTGTATTGGGGAAAAAGTCAACCATGGCCAATTTACAGTCAAACTTCATAAATTTTGATCCACAACAACATTTTAGACTCATATGTACCATTTGATCAAGTTTGGATCACAACTCCTCAAGAAATTTGATCAAATCATCAAAAGGGCAAAATGGTCAAAATTAGGGTTTTGACTGAGAAAGGGCCATTTCTGATTTTTAACCTAGCCAATAACCAATTGAGTTCAAGCATGATTTCAAGGATTCAATGGCATCATATTGCCCTAATTACATGGTTCAAAAGATCTCAAGTTCATTGGATTGACATATGAAATTTGCAGTCAACTGATCAAAAGTCAACTGTATACTGAAAAGTCAAACTTTGACTTTTTGGTCAAATCAAGTACCAAGGGTCATAATTCATCAAGATATGTAAAAATATGAAACTTGTTCACCAAGAAAACCAAATTTGAAAATTAGGGTTTTAATTTGAAAATTTTCATAACTTAGAATTTTTCTAAGTATAAAAATTTTCTTATTTTTTCCCAACTTTTCACCACTTTTTCACCATGATGCATTTTTATTCAAGAAAAGTTCCCAACATGAAAGTTGTAGTCCTCCATGAAATCTACAACTTTGATTCACAAACTTTTCCCTAAAGATGCTTGGATCTCAAGTTATAAATTTGTGAATACATGCTCATGAACTAAATAACTTAGTGAAATTTTGCCCTAATTTAGGCAGGTTTTGGACCCAACTTCATGGCAACTTTTCACCTAGTTCCAAGAGGTATCTCAAATTTCATTTCAAATATGGATTATAGAGCACATTTCAAGATTTCTAAAATGTCCAAGAACTCTCCAAGATCATTTTTTTGTAGGGAGAATCGAAGAGAGGAAGTTGGTATTTTCTCACTTTTGTTCAAGCCATTTTCACATAGAATCAAGTTGCAAATCAAACCTATGCTGGTTATATCTTGCTTTACAGGTCCTAAGCTTGCTATACACTCCTTAATTAAATGCATACTCAGAAGCTAAATCCTTTATCCTTTCTTTTGAAGCTTTACACAAGATGTATTTCCATTTTGGGCAAAAAGGCTTCATTGCCATTTTCATAAAGATGAACTTTTGCAACTTTGTCAACTTGGAGCATTGGACTTGTCCCCTTGGTACAAGAAAACTCTATAGCTCTAAAGCAAATTGTATAAACTCATTTCATCCCTCAAGCAAGCTGGTACAAGCATGTGGGATTGGTCTTGTCAACTTTACTTCAAGTACAAGAAAATTGGCAAAAGGTCCAAAGCTTGCATAGCTAGTAAGAAGCTGACTTGGTATCACTTCTATACTAATATGAAAACTTAGTACAAGGCATAACACATTTTGCTTGGACTTAGAACTCACTCAAACTGAAAACACCACAAAACTGCCCAAGCTCACAGTTTTCTGCAAAAGCACAACCAACTCTCATTTGGCTCGTGCGTTTTGTGTTTAATCAATTCAAACATCTTATTCACTTGATACCTAGCCAATCAAAGCCATCAACCTGGTTCTGTAACCCCTATTTCAGCATCTGCCATTTTCAACTTGGAAGCTTGCAGTTGGACTTGGTCAGGGAGTTCCATCCATCCTCAGAGCAAGATAAGCATTGGTATAGTTTCAGGGAAGTTCAAGGGAGCTCAAACAATCATCAGGCCTCCATTAAAGTCCCTACATTACCCTTTACGATTCTAGCTGAAGGAGGTATTTTCTTAAACTCTATCTCTGTATATAGGTAACTTCAAACCACGATTTGTGAAGAAAAAATGTAGCTCTCATCATAACGAAGCTGTACATACCATTACTTTGCATTTATATTACTTGTGCTAAGAGAATTTGAAGATTGAAAACTCTAAAAAAATTAGGTCACGATTTGGGGATTCTAAAATTCTATTTGATCTTTAAGAGTTAGGTTACATAATTTATATGGTTGGAATCGTGAGCTCAAATGCCATATTTTTCATGTTATGGGTTTTAGTTTTTATGCAAGCATAAGGAAGATACAGGTTGAACTGGAAAACGTGTGAAGAGGATGAACGAAGGACATGGATGAAGTGGTTCTGGGCTTTTTGTTTCCTTGGCCTTTTTGTTTTTGCTATTTGCACCCCGCTGACTTGCTACTGCACCCCCCTGACTTAACTATTTTATATTTTTCTATTTTTGTATTTTTTTTTATATTTTCATATTTAATAATTTTGTTTATTTTTTTCTGAATGATAAAAAATCCAAAAAATGATTCATTTATTTTTACACTTTTATTTTATTTTTTTATTATTTTTTTCACATAAAAAAATTAATTTATTTGAATAAGATAGAATTTATTTTTCTTAAATAACTTGTAAATATAATTAAAAATACTTAATATTTTTATTATACATTTTATACTCATAAATACTTATTTTGTACACATATTTAATTTTTAATATTTAAACATAATATTATTTATTATTTTTTATACAAAAAATATACAAGTTAATAAATATAGAACATTATTTTCTTTTAATTAAAAACTAGGGTTTAAGCCCCTTCCAAAAATAAATATCATTTTTTTCCTTTTAAGGTTTAAATTACATATTGTTCATACAAAAACAAGACATAAAAAATCTTTTCTTTTACATACATATTGCATTGCATTTTAAATGTTTGTCTTATATTTATTTAATTCGCGCATATTCGATTTGGTTGTAATAATATATTTAGCTTTATATTTGTGCAAATCCCCATTCAAATTTGTATTCCCCCCTCCCATAAAAATTGTTGTAATAACTTAGTATATTTACATTACGCAATTTATCGCTTTTATACCATGATTAGTAATTAGGGTTTTGCATGACAAGAACAAAAAACAAAACAAATAGAAAACCCTAAATACAAGACAAATCAAAAGCATGAAAATGACACACTTTGCACACAAGCACCCTTAGGGTTTCTCCCACTTGGTTGCCTAAATTAAAATGGCCATGTTACGCATGCGAAGTATCTTGGTAAAACAAAACAAGTATAAGATCATAGTCTCTCGATGACACTATTCAAAGGTTGCCTAAACAAAATGATCTTGGTCCCTCAAAAATGCTAAGATACTTGGCAATATTGCTATCATGGTTATACGATGACCCACGCCCGTCCCATTTACATCCAAAGATATGGTTGCTTACTAAATCAATGGTAAGACAACAATGTCAAAGGAATTGAAAATATATAAGAAAGACATTTGAGTAGGTAGATAGCTTCTAGTTACTTGCTCCATTTCAAACAACAATCCTTGCTATTTTCAAAACAAACACACACACATTTCAAATACATCTTACAAACATTGAAAACATTTTCAAAAGACAAACATCTTTGTATACATTCTTACGAACAAGAATCATTACAAAGATTGCCTAAACAAATGGCCTCTTTTACAAAATACTTTCAAAACCACACCAAACACAATTTCAAACAAACAAAAGCAAGTGATCTAAGCAAGTAACTAAGAGCCCATGGAAAACCATGGATGAAAAGGGTGCTAATACCTTCCCTTTTCATAATCTACCCCCCGAACTCAAGAAAACATCTCAAAGGTCTTTCCTGTGCTTTTTCTCCTTTCCTTTTGGATAAAAGAAAAGTCGGTGGCGACTCTTACTAACCGCGACATTTGCGATAAAATGCAAAACCTCAAGTCAGTTCTCCCACCGTATCACAGGAAGTAAAAGCATAGTTTCAGTATAGTGACAATGAATGGATTAATTCAAGACAAACATATGCAATGCATTAATGGAATAACAAATTTTTACAAGAAATAAGTGTTCGAACAATCAAAAGAAATTACAATTTGAAAATTCTAATGAACAAAAAGCCTCTTTGTCTGAACTTGTCACTTCAGATGGTGTGCCTTTGAGGGATGGCAGAAGAATTCAGTCTGACCATCTTGTGTGAACTCTAGCACCCCTTTGTAGATCAAGTTCTAAATCTTATTTTTAAATTCCCAACAGCTATTAGGGTCATCCCCTGGACTATTGGAATGATAATTGCATCTCACATTAGGGTTGTACCGAGGAGAGGCGGTGTTGGGATTCTGAGGAGGATCCTTCAATATTATCAACTCCATCTTCCTCATGTATTACAATACTTGATCCGAGGACATGTTGATTTTGGTGAATCACCTTTTGGGCGCATCCTGCTTACGTTGATTGCCTTGTCATTGTTGTTGCACCGGTGCTGGATTAGAGATCCGTATTGCCCCCACAGATTGGTTGAGATCACTCCTTTTACAACCCTTCTGGTCGTACACGGTACTGGACTCCTTATTTCCGGTGTGTGATCTATTTTGAGTACTTGAAGATGCAGTCCCCTGAATTTCACCGCTCTTGAGTTTATTTTCAACATGTTCCCGCATGAACATGTCACCCAATTCCCTGTCTGCCAAGAGAGTTTGATCATTGATTAGGCCCTAAGCTCTAACAGTTTTCCCTAAACGGTCGTATCTTCTGCGATGAAGCTTATTGTTGTATCCCAAAATTTTCCCTCTCATTTTTACTCAACACATGCCCATTGAGATCCTCAACTTGCTCAAGGATGCCCACGAGTTGACCAGACAAGCTCTCTCCTAAGGCAATGTACCTCAAACTAAGGTTTCCATTTTCATCAAGGTGGGTGAACTCTAAAGACTTCATATGCTCTCCATGGTCCTAATATGTTCTCAAGACCCTCCATGTCAAATTTCAAGCCTTGCACAAGAAGTTTGCTCAGTCAACTGCCCAGATGCTGGAGAATCGACTATACTAGGTCAAAAGTCAACTGTGGCCCACATACAGTCAAACTTCGAGATTTTTGGTCAACATAAAAATTTTGAAGTTATATCCATCATTTGATCAAGGGTTGATCATGATTCCTCAAGGAATGCCCCAAATTCATCAAAACCCAAAAGTTGCTAAATTAGGGTTTCTTAGGAAAAGTCAACCAAACTTTGACCAAGCATAACTTCCTCATACTTTATCTAAAATTTTCCATCCAAGGCTCACTTTGAAGAGGATGTAATTCCCTACAATTCATCTTCAGCCCTCAGGTTCAAAATATGAACTCACAAAAAGATATGAATTTCTACATTATAGGTCCTTTTGAAAAGTCAACAAAAACACTTTTTGGGTCAAAGCTTCTTACATGAACATGGAAGACCCAATTGAGATGAGACAAAAAGGGCTGTTTAGGGGACATCCTAATATTTTTAAAAAGTCCAAGAACACCTCTCTAGGATTAAAATTGGAAGAGATATGCCTTGTCAAAGTTGACCATTTTTGTAAATTTGCCAAAAGTCAAATATGCTCAAAATTACATTTTTTGCCAAATGGGCCTAACTTTTTATGCTTGCACCTTATTCATAACATGGCCCACGACCCAAATATTTACTCAGATATTATTTGCTTCATTATTTATTTTATTTTGATTTTTTATTAATTAAAAATTGAATTAAATCAAATAAATGATAAATAATAGCAAAGATTTGTGTTGATGTGATTTTTGGACAGAATCACAAGCTAATTTTGCTGGCATATCAAGATCAAATTGAATCAAGGTTGATTGGCACAAGAATGGCATGATTAGGCCTAATTTGGAAGGATATCATACAAGATAAAAACCAAATCAAATCTTCAAAAATTGCAAAGGTACCAGCTGTTTTTATAACCCTAATTCACTTAGGGATATATGATGAACAAAGCCAGGCACGAAAAAAAGGGTTAACAATCATGGAAAGCACAAGAACAAACTCAATTTTTTTGCAAAAAGTAGTGAATCGGTTTCAAGCTTGGAGACCAATTCAAGCCATTTTAACGTTGTCAACAGATTGTTGGACATCTCAGGAACGTAGATGGATCAATTGCAAGCCTTTTCACGCCCAAAAACGCACGCTACAGACCTACGGTTTGCTTTCCCTAACTTGAATCATATTTTGCAATTTATACATGATTAACCATTATTGAACGTAGCATTGTGTTTGTATGAGCTTTTAGAACATTTTGGTTTACTTGATTTTGCATTTTGATGCTTATATCCAGAGTTGCCATTATTAGGGTTTGACAAGCCGTTTTGGGGATTCTTGATATAGGTGAAATTGGCTTACACAAAGGGTACCATCGTACTCGTGAGGTCAAAACAAATTGATTGATGTAGCCATAATTGATTTATCATGCCTGTGCTGGATTTTGGAAGTTTGCAGGGTTTTAGTTACAGGCGATGTCCGTAGGTATAGGTTACATGCCTAATACGACGGCAGAAGGAAGAAGACAGTAACGTGGCAGCCAACCACTGGACCATTCAAACCAGCGCACATTTTTTTGTTTTGTCCACTAATTCACCTTGTTTGCATATATTATATATTATTTTCATTATAGTAACAACTAAAACATGTAGCGCAGCTGGCAAGGATGTATGTTGGAAAGGGTAGAGGACCTGGGTTCGATCCCAGGTCTCAACAACTTTCTTTGTTTTATTTTCCTTTAACATATCCCATACATTACCATCCCAAAGGCCTATCACGCGCCATCAATAACCAGCCACATGATTCATGATCAACCAGATCCAACGCCTCTACTTGCCAGAGACCATGGTGCACCATCAGGAGGGAGCACCAGTGGATTAGGCACTGACTGGGCTTCAGCTTGGTGGCCCTGGAATAATTTCAACAATGCACCCCCTCCAATTGCTTAAACAAGCCCAATTTAATAATTTTTTATTTCTTTTATTTATTTTATTTGTTTAATTATTTGTTTTCACAAATTAATCTTTTTTAATTAACTACAAAAAACCAAAAAATCACAAAGACACCAAAAATATTTTTTTATAAAATATTTATTTTCCTTAATTAATTAATTTAATTCTAAATTAGGGAAATTAAATCTTATTTTTTGTAAATTAAAATTAATTAGAAATTAGGATTTGATTTTGTAAATAATTAAGTTTTTTTCTTCAAAAATAGCTTAAATATTTTTTCTCAAATTAGATTTTTTAGGGTTTCTAATCATCCTCGCATATAATTCGTCGCGCGTATTTTAATTACTTTTTTTAAATTCTTTTTGTAACTGCTTCGAGGTTGTAATAGATTTAATTAGGTTTTAATTCCGCATTTTATTTTCAGTCAAAATAATTCTGTATCTGCGAAAGCCATGTAATAGTTAGGATTTCTATTTCCGTACTTTAAATTTCCGCAATTATTAACTGTTAGATTTATGCTAATAGGATTGTATGGGAAGAATGCTTGAAAATTAAAACGGTAGAAAACCCTAAATGTGCAAAGACAAATTAACTGAAAAAGTTCACTCGCACATGCTCACTCCTAGGGTTTACTCCACTTCGGTCGCCTTCGGTTAAACAGTCATGAAGTATAGGGTTTGTTAGTGGTCGTCCTCTAGCCCCGAAAGATCTCAAATGACCCATTCGGATGTTGCCTCGGAAAAAGATCTTTAAGGCTTTAGGATGATTACTAACACCTCCAAACATTTCTTTTGTGACCGTATCTTTCCTTTCGAATGTCCCTTAAAACTCAAACGACGATGCTACCTATTCCTCAATAATGGGATAGCACTGTCTAAAGGAAAACAAACAATCTTTTTCGAGTAGGTAGATAGTTCCTAGGTACTTGCTCAAACAATCAAATTTCACACCAACACTTTTCAAACAATTTTCAAAACAACTTTGTCACACCCTTGAGGACTGATACAAGGGTTATCATGAAGTAAACTTTTTTTTAAAACAAGCACAGACACAAGCAATTTAAAAAATGAGCAAGTACCTAAGAACCCGTGGAAAACCACTGATAGAAAGGGTGCTAACACCTTCCCTTTCTATAATCTACCCCCCGTACTCAGAAACATCTCGAAAAAGGTTTTTTTTGTTCTTTTTCCTTTTCCTGATTGGATAAAATAAAAGTCGGTGGCAACTCTTCCTTACCGCGACATTTTGTGAACAAAAAATGCAAACCAATATTAACAGTCGGTTCTGCCACCGTATCACACTTACTAATGAGAACCCTTAACTCTTCTTGTCCCCGAGATAAACTTTTGATAAGAGCCATCTGACTATTCATCTGGATTCTCATCCTTTCCATCTCAGCTTGTAGTTGTTCTAACTGGTCATCCTTGTTGTCTTCATGATTTTTCTTGGTCAAGTTCCCAGCGAGGAGTGATTTTAATTCTTCTTGCGCCTTGGATAAATTTAGGAACATTTCCTTGAACTAAGCATCTTGAGTTTGGAGATGTCTGTCGTTCTGTTTGAGAGCCATTTTCCTTGCTGAAATAAACAGCGAGAAAATGAGAAACCTGTCTTAAGAATACCTGTTATGTAATGATTTGCATGCAATGTTTTCAGGGATCTCGCGGGGGAAACACAAGAAAATGTTAGCAACTGAATTTGACTGTAGCTTCAATTGAAGAACTTCATATCGTTGAATGTCCTTTTATGAGAATTAAGCTCACCATGTCGAGTGGGTCATATCCACTGACTCAAGACATTGTGCTTTGACGACATTAACTAGAGGAAAATAAATCCTCTCGCCCCTTACTAGGCATCTGGTTTATCATAACCCGCATCACGGGCCTTTGAGATCCTTGAAATGGTTACTGAAAATGCTAAAGCATGATGTCGTGATGTGTATGCTATGCACCAAACAAAAGTGCAAGGTGACATAAACAGGTAAGTCTTGCAAGAAGTCCAGGTTATTGGATAATGACTACAAACAAGTCCTGCAAAGAATTCACGTCGTTAGATAATGAATACAAACAAGCCCTGCAAGGAGTTCAAGTTGTCAGATAGTGAATGCAAACAAGTCACACAAGTAACCTTAGGTTTAGGCTTGCATGGAGTTTATAGGTAATTACCCTCTTGAAGTTTAGTTGGTTTAACTTGTCCTAGAAAAGTAACCGGGTTCTAAGGAGTCTCAATATCACCGATCTTTATTTATCGGGCATTGTTTCAGCTCAGGAAATCTTTTCTCACAACCGAAATATCCCGAAAGTCTGATCTCAATGAGTGTAGTATAAAGTATCAACCAATCCTCAGCTTTATACCGAAGCCGACTATCTCACTACTTTTCTAATGGCCAAGTTTGTTCAACTAAGTTTCTAAGGTCAGTTAGTGCTTTATGACACCACACAATGGCCCCGTATTCTCTTCAATTTAATACAAGGGATACCGGTACCAACAAATGTGTCACACTAACATAACCATCGCTTCAACCATATTAGTTTATGCCATACAGTCTCCATAATCCATTGCTGCTTACCTAAAAGTGCCCCAGATCCGGGTAAAGGATCTTTACAAGAATACCCAAACATAAATCTGAAATGTAAAGCAACCAAGTCAAACAAGTTAAGCATTTTAAATACAATCTAGCTCTAAGGTAACCCCACTTTTAGTATTTCCCCAGCAGTTTCGCCAGTTCTGTAATACGGTGGAAGAACTGGGTGTTATACTAGTTTTGCGTTTGTATTCGCAAATGTTGCGGTAAGCAAGAGTCGCCACCCACTTTTATTTTATCCAACAAAGGAAAGGGTGAAAAGAACAGAAAAAGACCTTTCGAGATTATTTCTGAGTAAGGGGGTAGATTATGGAAAGGGAAGGTGTTAGCACCCTTTCTGTTGTACCCCAAAATTTGCCCTCCCTTTTTCACAAGAAATCACAACCCTGGGGTTTTCTCAGATTCTCAAGATTGGCTCAGGAATCTATCAAACAGACTTTTCTTTGACAGCAGATCAAGAATTAGGGTTTCTCTCGCATTTCTCAGAAGAAATTGAATTCTCAGAAATTCAGTTAACTGTCACATGTTTTCACACTTTTTAAAGCCTACTGAAAGGTTGTTGTTTGTTCTCAAGGCTTGTTTATCTGGGATAAGAGATAGGAGCTGAGATGGTCATTTTAAATAGTCAGGTGTGATCGGTGGATCTGGAACTGACTGTTTAACGCTGGTTCGCGAAATATCGCGGAAGCAAGAGTCGCCACCGTCTTTTATTTTCTCCAATATGGAAAGGACAAAAGCACAGAAAAATTCCTTATTGAGATTAGTTCTCGGTTCGGGAGGTAGATTTATAGAAAGGGAATGTGTTAGCACCCTTTCTATCCATGGTTATCCATGGGCTCTTAGATACTTGCTCATTGTGTTTTCAAATTGTTTGTTTGCTTTTCAACTGTGGGTTTAAAAAAAGTTTCGTTTAAAATTTCAGTTCGACTCTTGTATCAGTCCTCAAGAGTGTTTGAAAAGTTGTTTTGAAAGCCTTTTGAAAAGTGTCGGTGTGACAAGAAGATTTTGATTTGTTTTGAGATTAGAGCAAGTATCTATGAGTCATCTACCTACCCTAAGGAATTAGTCCGTGTAAATGTCCTTAAGATAGTGCCATCCCACCATTGAGAGGTAGGTAGCACCACCGTTGGAGGTGTTCGGGTCAATTCGAGGGTTCGGGACATTGTGGTCACCAGAGCAATAGGAAGACACCTTAGAAGCTACCCCCATGCCATGTTCATGGACATGAGGACTTACTAAAACGTCCTCTACTCGACGACCACGTTTTGAGGGGCAAGGCAACAGTGAGACGTACCCTAGGGGTGGTGTGTGAATTATGTGTCATTTTCAATTATGTTTATCTTGTCATGCATTGGCGTTCTACGCTTTGATTTTATTTTTGGCATTCATTCTTTCATGTGGTTATTAACAATTAAAATATGCGGGAAGATAAAGGTCCTACGCTATTACAAAGGCGCGGGTCTACATCGCCAAATTAAACCAAGACCCGATTTGAAATAAATGAAAGTGCGGAAAGTAAATACCCTAATTAATCTATTACAAGGCTTTGGGGCAAGTACATGAAATTTAAAAAGGGAATAAAAGTAAATGTGCGAAAAGAAATAAAATCGAGAATGCGAGGGCGTTGGACCCTTTTAAAGAAATTAAATCGAAATCGTAAATTAATTAAATTAAATAAAAGCAAGAGCTTATTTTTTGGAGTTTTTGTATTTATGGAATTTAATGAGAAAATTATATGGAATTAAAACCCTAATTCTAAACTATTTTTAATTTATTAAAAAATGTTTAACTTGTAACCTAATTTAACCCTAATTATTTAAAAGGCATATTTATTTACAAAAATAATTAATATTTAATAATGGTAAAAAAGAAAAAAAGGAATAAAAGTGTTAAAACCCTAATTTCTACATTTTTTAGTTTATTGAAAAAAACATTAAAATTAAACCTAAGATTAAAACTAAATTAGTTAACAAAGTTTATTTACAAAACTATTTATGAATTAAATATTAAAACATATTTTCGTTTTTATAGTTTCTGATTTTTTTTGTATTTTTATGTTATAAAAAATTAATTTGATGAATTAAAAAAAAACAATTAAATTGAAACAAATAAAAAAAGGAAAGAAAAGAGATAGAGATACAAACAAGAGGGGGGGTTCTGACCCCATTGTGGAGGTGAATTTGCAAGCAATCTGGCCCATGAGGTGCAAGCCCACATTGACTTTCCTGACTTGTATGAGGAAGCATTGACTAGTGTCCATGGTGGACTTCATATGATGGTCAATGGATTAATCTTCAGGGGCATGTGGCAATCAAGCTGGCAAGGCATTTGGTGGACCTTAGCTGAAGAGCTGCAGGGAAATACGTTAAACAAAATAATATTGAGGAAGGGAGGGGACCTGGGAATCGAACCCAGGTCCCAGTACCTATTGTCCACGTTGGCCACCAACTGAACTAGCGCGTTTGCTTTTATGTTTAGTGGACAACAATCATGATATGTGAAAAAACTAGGCTATGCTGGACAGAAACAAAACGCGCCAACGTTTGAACCCACCAACCATATTCCTCCACGCATCATCTTCTCCACTTGCCATTAGTTTTGCCTGAAAAAATAAACTAGATAGCGGGGGTTTTAAACCCCCACAATCTGAGACAACAAAAAATAGCGAATAGGATTTGAGCAATTATAAAAAAGGCGCAATGGTATGGTTCTGTTCGTCATGAGCTTCTGGTTTCAATGGTGCCATTTAGGTTGGCCAATTTTTCCCCAAGAGTAAAACCCCAATTTTACATCTTTGAAACCCTAGGCAGCTTCCATGGTGGATTCGTGTATAGGGCTTAAAAACTCAATTAAATGATGCCAACAGCTTTAGAACAACCATGTTAGTATAAATCGATGCTTAAAACGTATGGAAAAGATGTGCAAATGCAAATACGATTATCAAAAAATCTGAGAACAGGGCCACGTGATTCTACCGTTTCTGACTGTATGAAGACTTGATTTTGATTTGGAAAGATCCCTGGCAATGTAAGCAAGCTTATGGAATAGTTATTTTGCCTTGAAACACCCTGCAATGCTGTTTTCAGTTCTGAAATTTTTGGTGAAAAATGCAAAATTTGTCTTTGATTCTGAGCGCAGCTTCTAGGTCCTGTGCATTAGGGTTGTGTTCTGGCTTTTATGAGGAATGTTTTAGGTTTGCAAAACAAGTCCAAAACCTTTGTAATCAATGCTTTTGAATTTTTGTGATCTTCCATGATTTTTTAATCTTTTTCATACCTTTCTCATGCCAATCAAATGAAGATTCTTGCCTTTTTGGGGTGTGCACGAAATCTTGAGTGAGTAAATGAGAGAATATGCTGCAAAAAGATTTAAAATACATGCTTTGCTATTTTTGTCATATTTTATTTAATTAAATGAATTAATGGTGATAAAAATTCAAATAAATAATAAAAAATGATGAAATAACTCCCCTTTGGGTCAATGGGTCGTGCATAGCTTTTGGGTGATGATTCTTGGAAGAAATTGAGGCCCATTAGCAATTTTGAGGTATTTGAAGCAAAGTTGACTTTTCAAAATTCCCAAAAATTTCCCAACTTCCACAAGGCATATCTTGCTCAATTTTTAAGTTTTGATCATGTTCTTGGACATTTTGGAAAGGTCTTGAAGTCCTATAGCCAATGCCTTTGGTCCCATGTCATTTTGATTTACCAATCTCAAGTTATGGTCTTTGACTTAAAGTGCCTTTTTGTTGACTTTTGAAAATGACCTATAATGTTGAGATTGATAACTTTTTGTGAGAGCATTTCTTGGACTTGAAGTGTGAAGAGGAGTTATAGGAAATGTCATTCTCTTCAAAATTAGCTTTGGATGGAATTTTTCTGATGAACCATGTGGAAGTTATGCCTTGGTCAAGTTACAGTTGACTTTTTCAACTGTCCAAAAATGGAAACTTTTGCATCTTGAGACTTTTTGAGCCATGCCTTGAGAATCATGATCAAGAATTGATCAAATGATGTTTGTGGCTTCAAAATAAGATGTTGACCAAAAATTTGGACTTTTGATTGTCAAATGACCATTTTGCCCCTACAGTTGACTGTTGAGCAATTAGGGTTTTTTGACTGTGCAATTTTGTGCTGTGAGTCTTGAAACTTAGCATATGGATGCTTGACCATATTTGTAGGCACATGGGACTTGTTTGGACCCTTGGAAACTTCAATTTCTCTGCCAGAACCAAAACCCTAATTTTTGACTGTTAGGAGGCCATTGAACTGTGCAACCCTTGGGAGATTTTGAAGCATGGTCTTTGCAAATCTTGAAGAATATGGGAGGGCAAATTTTGGGGTACAATAGTTGCCCCTGTTTAATCTTCTTAAACATGAGGATGCAGATTGGCTGACGTGCCTTTCGTAATCCGAAGGTGGAAGATGATTGAACACAAGAGTGCCCAGAAATTTGCGCTCACATAGTAATGTGATGGTGGGAATGGGCTTATAGATGCCATTTGGAGATTGATGGATAGGATGATGGGCTTATAGATGCCATGCTGAGAGGTGATGAATAGGTGGATGGGCTTATAGATGCCATATGGATGTCGATCGCGTAAGAGATTCCTTAGCGAGAACTTGCATACCTGAAAAAGAAAATGAGTACCTGGCCTGTTACAGGAGTTGGTCTTCAAACTCTTTGTGTAAATATGCCCTGAATGGTTACAGGAATCGGGTCTGGAGTTGCAAATAGTGATGAATGAATCAGGGATGGTTACTACCTCAACGGAACGATGGGAGAACCTTGGACGATTACTACCTCAACAGGAACACTGAGAGAACCTTGGACGATTACTACCTCAATAGGAACGCTGAGAGAATCTTGGGGCGATTACCACCTCAACAAGAACGCTGAGAGAACCTTGGACGATTACTACCTCAACATGAACGCTGAGAGAATCTTGGGGCGATTACTACCTCAACAGGAACGCTGAGAGAACCTTGGACGATTACTACCTCAACAGGAACGCCGAGAGAACCTTGGATGTCTTCTACTGGGATAAGAATCAGGGAGATCTTAGGGTCGATCTGACTGAACCAGAGAAGGCCTTTGACTGGATAAGAATCAGGAAAATCTTAGGGTCGATTTAACTGAACCAGGCTAGGTCTTGGAATATCTTCAACTGGATAAGAATCATGGAGATCTTAGGGTCGATCTGACTGAACCAGAGAAGGCCTTTGACTGGATAAGAATCAGGAAAATCTTAGGGTCGATTTAACTGAACCGGGCAAGGTCTTGGAATATCTTCAACTGGATAAGAATCAGGGAGATCTTAGGGTCGATCTGACTGAACCAGAGAAGGCCTTTGACTGGATAAGAATCAGGAAAATCTTAGGGTCGATTTAACTGAACCGGACAAGGTCTTGGAACAACTTCAACTGGATAAGAATCAGGGAGATCTTAGGGTCGATCTAACTGAACTAGAGAAGGCCTTTGACTGGATAAGAATCAGGAAAATCTTAGGGTCGATTTAACTGAACCAGACTAAAGTCTTGGAATATAGATGAGAACTTAACTGGATCTTTCCTGAAAGGTAAAGGTCAGTCATATGTGATGCATGATATGGATCAAGCAATGATGTTCTCAACATAAGTGAGATTGTATGTTTATGATGCTTATATGCATGCTATAATGTATGGAAATGTATGTTTTTGTCTAGGAAAGTAAATCCTTGACGGGTGCCGGGAAGTTAAATCCTGGGCTGATGTTGGAGAATAATGCTTTGTTGTCTCTGCTGGGGATGATAGTTGCAAGAATACCGGTAGGAGAAGATAACTCCGTTGGGGGATAAACTTGGCGAATAGAACACTCTGCGGGGAGAAAATTACTCTAGCGATCTTGCTGGGGAGCAATACTCTGTGGGGAGAGAGATACTTTGCTGGGATGTTGATGGTAACTTCGCTGGGGATACCGTTGTTATGTTGGAAGTGTTAATGGACTCCGCTGGGGATAGGAAGACTTCGTCGGGGACGATCTTTCCGTGGCTTTTGGCTGAGGATAACCCAGTTATATCCTGGTAGGGAAATAACTTTCTAAATAAAGCCGGGGAGATGCGTTCGTGCTCTGCAAGGGATAAGCCTCCAAAATCTACTGGGGATAAACTTACTGCTGGGAGGATGGATTCAGACTTTCTTGGGGAAATCTTGATTGGACTCTCCTGGGGAAATTTTGAGATGTATTGGGGAAGTGGCTCCGCTGAATGTCTGGTATACCGCCGAGGAACAATCTTAGATCAAGATTGCCGGGGATGCTTGTTAAGAATATCTGTATATTGTTGGAGGAATGTTGAGATTTGCTGGGGATACCCAACTTCCTTAAGGCTGATTGTATAACTTTGCTTGGGGAGAGTGCATTGATTTGCTGACTCACTCTCTGGGGAATTAAGATGTACTGGTTACGTTCTTTAGCTGAACCTACCTTGGTACCTTGATGGACAGAACAATTAGATCGCTTAGACCACTCGTTATTGCCCCTGTTTCTAATGTTACCTGTAATTAATCCTTTGTTTCGTATGCAAATATTTATGAGTTAGCAATTAGTGTCAATGCATATATCACAAATTGAACCTTGGACGTTCTTCGCAAAACAAAACAGAAAAGAAAAAACAAATGGCAATTTGAGCTGAAAAGTGATTTTTGTATTGATTTTTTTGAATTGCATGTAAATAGGCGTTTATGTACAAGAGGCTGACGTCCTAGTAAGAGAACGCCGCCGAATGAAAGAGTTTATACAAATTTGTACAAAGGGAAAACAAGACAGCTATGTGAATTGAATGATCCCACTGGGTTCCAACTCTACTATCGCCCTTATATCTTCGAGCGTCTCATCACTTGATGACCTAGTTGAAGATGAAGCTGATCGATCGATGCCGTTTGAACTTGATATAGATACCGGATTCTGGATGCAAAGTGATCCAATGAGACATAGTATTACGCTTTATCCCTAACTTTTGCCTGGACCGCCCTTTCGGGTTTTCAGTCCACCGGGATACCCATTTTTGCCCAAGCCGCCTTTTCAGGTTTTCGACTTGCCGGGTGTACAGATTTTTTTTCTTTCATCCCTTCATTTTGCCCGAACCCTTTTGGTTCGCCGGGAAGCCCTAATTTTTGCCTAGGTATGTCAACCTAGCGGGTCTTTTTTTCATGCGTAGTATCTTTTTACTATGTCTGCATTGGCGGGGTGAGGAAGGTCGTCACCATCCATGGTAGTTAGAATCATGGCTCCTCCTGAGAACACATGTTTAACCACGAATGGCCCTTCGTATGTAGGGGTCCATTTTCCCCTTGGATCACTCTGAGGAAGGATGATACGTTTGATTACCAGATCCCCAACTTGATATTCTTGTGGTCTGACCTTTTTGTTAAATGCCCTGATCATCCGTTTCTGGTATGTCTGACCATGACAAATAGCAGCAAGTCTCTTTTCGTCGATTAAGTTTAGCTGATCAAGTCGTGTCTGGATCTAATCATCTTCGCTCAGATCTGCATCCTTCATTATCCAGAGAGAGGGTATCTGCACTTCGATCGGTAAGACTGCCTCCATACCGTAAACCAAGGAAAAAGGATTTGCCCCGGTTGACGTCCCGGCTGAGGTACGGTACCCATGTAGAGCGAACGGTAACATCTCGTGCCAATCTTTATAAGTCACTGTCATCTTCTGCACAATTTTCTTAATGTTCTTATTCGCTGCCTCTACAGCCCCATTCATCTTCGGCCGGTAAGGAGAAGAGTTGTGGTGCTGTATCTTAAATTGCTCGCAGAGCTCAGTGATCATCTTGTTATTGAGATTGGTACCGTTGTCTGTAATGATTCTTTTAGGGACACCGTATCGACAGATCAGGTTGTGCCGAATGAACCGCGCCACAACGTTCTTGGTTACTGTAGCGTAGGAAGCTGCTTCAACCCACTTCGTGAAATAATCAATCGCTACCAGGATGAAGCGATGCCCATTGGACGCTGTAGGTTTAATCTCGCCGATCATATCTATGCCCCACATTGCAAAAGGCCAAGGTGCAGTCAGAACATTTAGAGGAACTGGAGGAACATTCACCTTGTCTGCATAAATCTGGCATTTGTGACACGTCCAAGAATGTTGGTAACAGTCGGCTTCCATTGTGGACCAGAAATACCCTGCCCGAAGGATCTTCTTTACCATAGTGTGTCCACTGGAATGTGTTCCGAAGGTCCCTTCATGTAGCTCTTCCATGATCCTTTCTGCTTCAGTCTTATCCATACAACGCAGTAAGGTCGAATCATGGTTTCACTTATACAGAACGCCGTTGCTAAGGAAGAACTTCGCTGCGAACCTTCTCAAGAACTTCTTGTCATTGACAGATGCACCTTCAGGGTATTCCTGAGCTTCCAAGTATCTCTTCACCTCATGGTACCAAGGCTTCTCGGTCACCAATTCAGTCTCGAGATCACAACAGTATGCTGGTTCGTCCAGTTTCCAGATGATGATCCGGGGAGCCTCATTGTCCCATTTGACTTTGAACATGGAAGACATCGTAGCTAACGCGTCCGCCAGCTGATTCTCCTCTCTTGGGAAATGTTCAAAAGTTATCTCTGTGAAGTGAGGGATCATTGTCAACACACATTCTCTGTAAGGAATAAGATTCGGATGTTTCGTATCCTACTCCCCTTTGATCTGATTGATCACGAGAGCGGAATCTCCGAAGATACTCAGATACTTGATCCTTAGGTCGATCGCAGCTTGAAGACCCATGATGCATGCCTCATACTCTGCCATGTTGTTGGTGCAGTTGAAACATAGCCGGGCAGTGAGTGGAGTATGAGTGCCTTGGGGGGATATTATCACAGCGTCGATACCGTTACCCAAAGCATTGGAGGCTCCGTCAAAGTGCATAGACCATCGGGATCCTTCCTCAGGTCCTTCATCCGGTCCAGGTACTTCACAATCAGTCACAATCATGATGCTCTCGTCTGGAAACTCGAAATTCATTGACTAATAGTCGTCTACTGCCTGATGTGCCAAGTGGTCTGCCAATACACTTCCTTTGATAGCTTTCTGAGTTGTGTACTGGATGTCGTATTCTGTCAAGATCATTTGCCATCTTTCTATTCTCCCAGACAGAGCAGGCTTTTCAAATATATACTTTATTGGATCCATCTTTGAAATCAACAAGGTAGTGTGAGTCAGCATATACTGTCTCAGCCGGCGAGCAGCCCATACCAAAGCGCAGCAAGTTTTCTCAAGCAGTGAGTATCGGGTCTCACAGTCGGTAAACTTTTTGCTAAGGTAATAAATGGCATGCTCTTTTCGGCCAGACTCGTCATGCTGCCCCAGCACACACCCCATTGAGTTGTCAAGTACTGTCAGGTATAGTATTAGTGGTCTCCCCTCAACCGGTGGCATAAGAATGGGTGGTTCTTGGAGATACTCTTTGATTATGTCAAAAGCGGCCTGACATTCATCATTCCAACGTACTACCTGATCTTTCTTCAGCAGCTTGAAGATTGGTTCACAAGTAGTAGTTAGGTGCGAGATGAATCGAGCAATGTAATTTAGGCGTCCTAAAAAGCCTCTGACCTCTTTCTCTGTCTTAGGAACTGGCATCTCTTGAATGGCCTTAACCTTGGCAGGGTCCACTTGAATACCCTTATCACTTACGACGAAGCCTAGTAACTTTCCAGATCTTACCCCGAAGGTGCACTTGTTTGGGTTCAACCTCAACTTGTACAACTTCAGACGGTCAAACAATTTCTGCAGATGATCAAGGTGTTCTTCCTCAGTTTGGGACCTTGCGATCATGTCGTCAACATACACTTCTATCTCATGATGGATCATGTCATGAAATAAAGCAACCATGGCACGTTAGTAGGTTGCCCCAACATTTTTCAACCCGAATGGCATGTCCTTGTAGCAGAAGGTGCCCCACTGAGTAACAAAGGTAGTCTTTTCCATGTCTTCAGGAGCCATCTTGATTTGATTGTAACCTGAAAAACCATCCATGAAAGAGAACACCTTGTGCTGAGCAGTATTGTCAACCAGAACATCAATGTGAGGTAGAGGGAAGTCATCTTTGGGGGTGGCCCTATTCAGATCCCTGTAATCGACAAACATTCTGACCTTTCCATCTTTCTTTGGTACCGGCACCACATTAGCAACCCACTGAGGGTAAGAAGTCACTACAAGAAACCCGGCGTCAAACTGTTTCATAACCTCGGCCTTGATCTTCTCAGACATCTCTGGACGCATACGGCGAACCTTTTGCTTAACCGGAGGGCAGTCTTCCTTGGTAGGCAAATGATGGACCACAATGTCGGTATCCAACCCAGGCATGTCTTCGTAGGACCAGGCAAAGATCTCCATATAATCATGTAACATCTGAGTCAACCGTTGCTTCACGCTGAGCTCTAGGTTGGCACCAATCTTGACTTCCTTCCTATCTGTATCAGTACCCAGATTTATTGTTTCCACCGGCTCTTCATGTGGTTGAATTGCCCTCTCTTCTTGGAGTAACAGTCTTGCAAGCTCGCCAGGCACTTCGCAATCATCTTCACCTTCGTCTTCGGCTAAGTTGATCGGATTTTCGAAGTCATAACCGGCAGTAGCAGAGTCGTTACCAGTGAGATCCAGAGTGGACTGAAACCTGTATGAGTGAGTGTGTGTAAATACAGCTGTTTTGCAATATATAAAGAAAGGAAAGAAAGAAAAGGAGCATAAGATTTGAAATGCGAGAAAACGTCCAAGGTATTTATTCATGATATATGAAATGACAATTAATATACCCTCACAAATGAAGCCACGGTGCCCCGGGTAAGACACCGGGCCATAAAGTTTTAATTCATTGTTTATTACAAATAACAAAAACAAAGGAGTTTATTACTGCGTAACAAAAGTAACAGGAGTATGATCTTTAGCAATCCAATTGCTAGGTCCACTGTCGGCCGTCGGATAAATCCAGCTGTCGAACTCAGCTTCATCCACTTCATCATCCTCCCTGATAGCATTCACTCCATGGTTAGGCATGGGAGCTGTCACTACATTGGGTTTCTCAGGTGCCTCAAACTGTACCTCCTTGGCATCAATAAGGTCCTGCACCTTATTCCTTAAGGCCCAGCAGTCATCAGTGGAATGCCCCGGGCTATCGGAGTGATAAGCACAGCGGGCATTTGGATTGTACTTGGGAGAGGCAGTATTCACAACCTTCGGGGCCTCTCTAACAGTTACCAAATTGGTGGATAGCAACTGCGGCAAGATTTGTGATAAGGTCATACTCAGCCGGGTAAACTCTCTTCTGGGTCTTTCAGCCCTTTGTGGATTGGTTTGCCGAGGAGCGGCAGCAGGTTTAGCAATCATTACCGCGTTGACAGATTGGTGGCGCTCTGGTTTCTCTTGCCTTCTAGGCCCATATACAGCACTGGCCTCCTTCTTAAAGGGTTTCTTCTCAGAACTTGAAGATGCCCCTTTCTGAATTTTATCGGACTTCATTCCTGCCTCTATCCTCTCCCCAGTCAGAATAAGATCAGTGAACCCTGCAGACGAATTCCCGATAAGATGATTGAAAAATGGCCCAGATAGGGTCCCCAAGAACATATCCACCAGCTCACGGTCAGTTAACGGAGGCTGCACCCTGCCAGCCAGATCCCTCCACTTCTGTGCATACTCTTTGAAACCTTCGCTTGATCCTAGCGGCATACCCCGGAGTTGGGTACGTGTAGGAGCAAGGTCGGCATTATATTGATACTGCTTGTAAAAAGCAGTAGCCAACTCCTCCCAGTTACAAACCTTGGTTCCATCCAGCTGATAGAACCATTCGAGATGAGTCCCTGAAAGACTCTCCTGGAAGAAGTGGATCCACAAATTCTTATCCACTGTGTACGGCTGAATCTTCCGCACATAAGATCTGAGGTGTAGCTTGGGACAAGACGCCCCATCATACTTGGTGAAAGATGGTGCCTTAAACTTGTGAGGAATGATCACACCAGTAGATAAGCCCAAGTCTCCGAAATCCAGCCCATGCACTTGTTGGATCTCCATGGCGTTCAGTCTGTCTTCCAACTGCTTGTACCGGTCTTCAGCAGGAGGATACTGTTCCTCATTGAAGTCAGTCTCGTTGTCAGAGACTACTGGACTTCGACCTTTTCCCCCTTGGGGACTGCTCTTGCCTACAGAAGAACCAGCTTCCTCATTCTGCAGAGTGTTGCCAAACCTTTGGCCCGAGTTGAAAAGAATAGTTCTCTTCTTCTTCTTCTTCTCCTTCTTCAGGAGTAAAGCCTTCAGCTCTTCTTGGCCTTGAGCCAAACCCATGATCAGCTCCTGAAATTGCGCGTTCTGCGCCTGAAGGGCCTTGATGGACATCTCGGTTGATGATGAGTCAGGGTTCATGATGCTGAAATAAACAGCGAAGAACAGTAAGCAACCTGAAAAGAAGAATACCTGCTATGCACATGATGAATGGAATGCGTATGATTTATGTTTTCAAAGACAATCGGGAATCAACTTTGTAAACAAAAAGGAACACACTTCATTATATTCAACTTTGAAACTTAAATTGTTCAACAGGTTGCCCTTAGGCGTTACATAAAAGGGAAATACTGAAAAGGGAAATAAAACTGTAAAAGAACATCCAGAGCTCCTTATTGATCCCAGGGTCTCCTCTTCTCAGTACGTATGTAGTCATTCAGAGCTCTCTCATTCTCCAACTGCTTTGTCAGCTTCTGGATCTTTAATTCCTGCTCGTTGAACTTTTCCCGATAAGAATCCCGTTCTTCTCGCAATTGCGACCAATACCTCTTTAATGTCTCATAATCAGTAGGTATCTGAGGAGGGAGGACAGTTGGAGGAGCCCCATCTTTGTCAGGATACTCAAGAATGACGGGTCTGACAGCTTCGTATGGCATACCTAACTTCTGAGCACGGATGCGAACCCATTTGTAGTAGGCTTCCATAGGTAGAGAAGTCTTTGGCCCCAACTCTTGTGGGTCAGCTTTATGAACTCTGTCCCAAGCCTTGATGAACCTACGACGCAGCTCATCACTATCCACCTGAAACTCAAAACTGATGTGAGGCACCAACATCTCGTGAGGCCCTGCTCTTCTGGCCCTTCCAAACTGACGGAGTGCTAGACATGGATTGTAAGAGATTCCTCCTTGAGTACCAATCAAAGGAACATTAGGGTATTCTCCGCAACGATCAATAACGGCTATCTCATCCAAACCTCTGAAAGTCCAAATGATGTCTTTATCAGTGAGAGACATTAACCTATGAGCCCAACCTCTTCCTTCTTGGTTCTTCAGCACGAACTTAGGGAGGTGCGAAATAAACCACCTCACCAACAAAGGGATACAACACCATAGAGTTCCTTGTCTTCGGGCAGTACGAGCATAAAGTTGTTGCAGGATGTCACCCAAGAGAGTGGGCACAGGGTTCTGAGACATAAAGATCCTTATGGCAGTGACATTGATGAAGTTGTCAGGATTAGGAAACAAGACTAGCCCATAGATTAAGAGAGCCAAGATATCTTCATATGCCCTAAAGTCCAAGTCATTCTAGAAACTGTTAGCTTTGCCAATCAGAAACTTGGCCAAGAAACCCTTAACTCCGCTTCTAGTCACCCAGTTGTCCATTACTTCTTGATGTGTCAAGGGAAGAGCTGCAGCAACCTCCTCAAGCCTGAGGGTCTTTTCCCAGCCAGTGAAGGGAGTCTGATCCAAGATAGGGATACCAAGCAAATCAGAGAACTCTTCCAGAGTAGGGACCAGCTGGAAGTCTTGAAAGGTGAAACACTGGTACAGAGGGTCATAGAACTGGGTCAGGACACTCATCAACTGTTGATCCCGCTTTGCAGTGACTAAACTGAGAAGAGAACCATGCCTCTGGATGAAGGAAGTGGTGTTTGGAATTCTGCTAACCAACTTTTCAAGCAACTCAGGTGGGTGAACAAAGTTGAACCGAATAGTATTCCTTCGCATAGGCATCATGATGTCCTACAAAATAGAGCAAAGGTGAAACCCTCTTGTCTTTGAAATAGTCAGTCCTTATGCAGGATGCATGCAATGCTCATGATGTTATGATGTTATGATAAAATACACCACAGATATTTACAAAGGCAAACATGATAAGGCACACAAGTCACACAAGGCAAGCCCTTAAAGTTTAGGCCAGCATGAGGTCTAGGTATTACCCTCTTTCAGTTTGTTGGTTCATACCTGTCCTATCAAAAGTAACCGGGTTCTTAGAGGATCCCAATATCATTGGCTACCCTCAATCGGTCATAACTCCAGCATCGTAATCTTTTCTTGCAGCCAGAACCATCACGAGAGTTTAGCCTCAATAGGCGTAGCATACTGCTACTGTTCTAGTGGCCAAGTTGTGTCATTTAAGGTTCTAAGGTCTGTTGGTGCTTAATGACTCCTCAGAAGACCCATATTCTCCTCGTTGCAACACAAGGGATATCGGTACAGACCAAGGTGCCACACCAACGTAGCCATTGCTTCACCCATGTTGGTCTACGCCGGACAGGTCCCTCACAACTTATGCTACCTAAACAGGGTATCCCCAGATCCGGGTTAGGATCTATGTAACTCCAATGCAACCCACAATTTAAAGCAAACAAGTCAAAACAATTGAAAACACAGTTATGAACTATCCTAAGGTACACCTCACTTTATAATATTCCCCAGCAGAGTCGCCAGTTCTGTGATCGGTGGATCTGGAACTGACTGTTTAACACTGGTTCGCGAAATGTCGCGGAAGCAAGAGTCGCCACCGTCTTTTATTTTCTCCAATATGGAAAGGACAAAAGCACAGAAAAATTCCTTATTGAGATTAGTTCTCGGTTCGGGAGGTAGATTTATAGAAAGGGAAGGTGTTAGCACCCTTTCTATCCATGGTTATCCATGGGCTCTTAGATACTTGCTCATTGTGTTTTCAAATTGTTTGTTTGCTTTTCAACTGTGGGTTTAAAAAAAGTTTCGTTTAAAATTCCAGTTCGACTCTTGTATCAGTCCTCAAGAGTGTTTGAAAAGTTGTTTTGAAAGCCTTTTGAAAAGTGTCGGTGTGAAAAGAAGTTTTTGACTTGTTTTGAGATTAGAGCAAGTATCTACGAGTCATCTACCTACCCTAAGGAATTAGTCTGTGTAAATGTCCTTAAGATAGTGCCATCCCACCATTGAGAGGTAGGTAGCACCACCGTTGGATGTGTTCGGGTCAATTCGAGGGTTCGGGACATTGTGGTCACCAGAGCAATAGGAAGACACCTTAGAAGCTACCCCCATGCCATGTTCATGGACATGAGGACTTACTAAAACGTCCTCTACTCGACGACCACGTTTCGAGGGGCAAGGCAACAGTGAGACGTACCCTAGGGGTGGTGTGTGAATTGTGTGTCATTTTCAATTATGTTTATCTTGTCATGCATTGGCGTTCTACGCTTTGATTTTATTTTTGGCATTCATTCTTTCATGTGGTTATTAACAGTTAAAAGATGCGGGAAGATAAAGGTCCTACGCTATTACAAAGGCACGGGTCTACATCGCCAAATTAAACCAAGACCCGATTTGAAATAAATGAAAATGCGGAAAGTAAATACCCTAATTAATCTATTACAAGGCTTTGGGGCAAGTACATGAAATTTAAAAAGGGAATAAAAGTAAATGTGCGAAAAGAAATAAAATCGAGAATGCGAGGGCGTTGGACCCTTTTAAAGAAATTAAATCGAAATCGTAAATTAATTAAATTAAATAAAAGCAAGAGCTTATTTTTTGGAGTTTTTGTATTTATGGAATTTAATGAGAAAATTAAATGGAATTAAAACCCTAATTCTAAACTATTTTTAATTTATTAAAAAATGTTTAACTTGTAACCTAATTTAACCCTAATTATTTAAAAGGCATATTTATTTACAAAAATAATTAATATTTAATAATGGTAAAAAAGAAAAAAAGGAATAAAAGTGTTAAAACCCTAATTTCTACATTTTTTAGTTTATTGAAAAAAAACATTAAAATTAAACCTAAGATTAAAACTAAATTAGTTAACAAAGTTTATTTACAAAACTATTTATGAATTAAATATTAAAACATATTTTCGTTTTTATAGTTTCTGATTTTTTTTTGTATTTTTATGTTATAAAAAATTAATTTGATGAATTAAAAAAAAACAATTAAATTGAAACAAATAAAAAAGGAAAGAAAAGAGATAGAGATACAAACAAGAGGGGGGGGGGGTTCTGACCCCATTGTGGAGGTGAATTTGCAAGCAATCTGGCCCATGAGGTGCAAGCCCATGTTGACTTTCCTGACTTGTATGAGGAAGCATTGACTAGTGTCCATGGTGGACTTCATATGATGGTCAATGGATTAATCTTCAGGGGCATGTGGCAATCAAGCTGGCAAGGCATTTGGTGGACCTTAGCTGAAGAGCTGCAGGGAAATACGTTAAACAAAATAATATTGAGGAAGGGAGGGGACCTGGGAATCGAACCTAGGTCCCAGTACCTATTGTCCAAGTTGGCCACCAACTGAACTAGCGCGTTTGCTTTTATGTTTAGTGTACAACAATCATGATATGTGAAAAAACGAGGCTATGCTGGACAGAAACAAAACGCGCCAACGTTTGAACCCACCAACCACATTCCTCCATGCATCATCTTCTCCACTTGCCATTCGTTTTGCCTGAAAAAATAAACTAGATAGCGGGGGGTTTTAAACCCCCACAATCTGAGACAACAAAAAATAGCGAATAGGATTTGAGCAATTATAAAAAAGGCGCAATGGTATGGTTCTGTTCGTCATGAGCTTCTGGTTTCAATGGTGCCATTTAGGTTGGCCAATTTTTCCCCAAGCGTAAAACCCCAATTTTACATCTTTGAAACCCTAGGCAGCTTCCATGGTGGATTCGTGTATAGGGCTTAAAAACTCAATTAAATGATGCCAACAGCTTTAGAACAACCATGTTAGTATAAATCGATGCTTAAAACGTATGGAAAAGATGTGAAATGCAAATACGATTATCAAAAAATCTGAGAACAGGGCCACATGATTCTACCGTTTCTGACTGTATGAAGACTTGATTTTGATTTGGAAAGATCCCTGGCAATATAAGCAAGCTTATGGAATAGTTATTTTGCCTTGAAACACCCTGCAATGCTGTTTTCAGTTCTGAAATTTTTGGTGAAAAATGCAAAATTTGTCTTTGATTCTGAGCGCAACTTCTAGGTCCTGTGCATTAGGGTTGTGTTATGGCTTTTATGAGGAATGTTTTAGGTTTGCAAAACAAGTCCAAAACCTTTGTAATCAATGCTTTTGAATTTTTATGATCTTCCATGATTTTTCAATCTTTTTCATACCTTTCTCATGCCAATCAAATGAAGATTCTTGCCTTTTTGGGGTGTGCACGAAATCTTGAGTGAGTAAATGAGAGAATATGCTGCAAAAAGATTTAAAATACATGCTTTGCTATTTTTGTCATATTTTATTTAATTAAATGAATTAATGGTGATAAAAATTCAAATAAATAATAAAAAATGATGAAATAACTCCCCTTTGGGTCAATGGGTCGTGCATAGCTTTTGGGTGATGATTCTTGGAAGAAATTGAGGCCCATTAGCAATTTTGAGGTATTTGAAGCAAAGTTGACTTTTCAAAATTCCCAAAAATTTCCCAACTTCCACAAGGCATATCTTGCTCAATTTTTAAGTTTTGATCATGTTCTTGGACATTTTGGAAAGGTCTTGAAGTCCTATAACCAATGCCTTTGGTCCTATGTCATTTTGATTTACCAATCTCAAGTTATGGTCTTTGACTTAAAGTGCCTTTTTGTTGACTTTTGAAAATGACCTATAATGTTGAGATTGATTACTTTTTGTGAGAGCATTTCTTGGACTTGAAGTGTGAAGAGGAGTTATAGGAAATGTCATTATCTTCAAAATTAGCTTTGGATGGAATTTTTCTGATGAACCATGTGGAAGTTATGCCTTGGTCAAGTTACAGTTGACTTTTTCAACTGTCCAAAAATGGAAATTTTTGCATCTTGAGACTTTTTGAGCCATGCCTTGAGAATCATGATCAAGAATTGATCAAATGATGTTTGTGGCTTCAAAATAAGATGTTGACCAAAAATTTGTACTTTTGACTGTCAAATGACCATTTTGCCCCTACAGTTGACTGTTGAGCAATTAGGGTTTTTTGACTGTGCAATTTTGTGCTGTGAGTCTTGAAACTTAGCATATGGATGCTTGACCATGTTTGTAGGCATGGGACTTGTTTGGACCCTTGGAAACTTCAATTTCTCTGCCAGAACCAAAACCCTAATTTTTGACTGTTAGGAGGCCATTGAACTGTGCAACCCTTGGGAGATTTTGAAGCATGGTCTTTGCAAATCTTGAAGAATATGGGAGGGCAAATTTTGGGGTACAACATCAGGTTTTGTCTGATCCAGGTTAACCAGATGATGTGCATCTGTTAAGACGTTTGCTTATTAATGGAATTCATGGTTGCTTGTTTGTTGGAATGCACCATTCATATTTTGATTGGAATGCTGTTGCAAGGTTACGAGATTGCAGAGTTATTGGATTACTTAAAGTTTAAGTTATCTGTATTAAAATTATTGGAACGCAGTTTCAGTTATTTTAAATCAGAAATCTTAAATAATAAATGAAGACTTGAAGGAAGAATTGCAAGATATTTGACAATAGAAGAGTTTTATTGGATGAAGACTTTTTCATTCATTTCAAATGTTGTTACAAAAATAATTTATTATTTGAATACTGTATGTTTTACAACTTATAGTATTTGAAAAAAATAAATGATTACAATTAAATGAAAAAATCTAAGTCTAAGCCATTGCTTCATTGTTCCCGTGCTCGCCACAAAGTCTTCGGCTTCTTCTGCTTTGTCACCGTCCAATTTGTGCTCACATGAAAAGACAAAGGAAAAAAGATTAGTGCAATCAGTTGAATATGAAAAGAATTTTCAAACAGAAAAAGAAAGGAAAAAATTCATCATTAAAGTTTGCCGTCCAGAATCAGAGTGTTATTTTTCATCATGTTTTATTTTTCTCTTCGCAAATCACAAGAAGATTGCTCTTCTTAGTTCACAAAGAGAAAAATAAAAGTGCAAATTGAAGAATGCAAAAGAAATTATTCAAAAACATAGCAAGGCGCCAAAACTGTCAAACATAGGCTAAACTGAAACATTGCAAAGTCAGCAAGCCAAGAAATGCAGTAACTAAATGCAACAAGGCGCCAACTAAACTAAACATTGTACTAAGCATGGCAACTAAGGCAAACAAGGTGCCAACTTTACTGCATAGCAAGCAAAACCAAACTGAGCTACAAAGCACAAGATGCCTGTTATACCCCAAAATTTGCCCTCTCATATTTCTCAAAAAACGTTTCAAGAAAAATTCACAAGTCTAACCTGGCGCGTCATATTCAGGTATTCTTTCGCCAAGATATCTCTGATAACGTATTCTCAAATTCAGGTTCGGCTCAAGAGTCAATTCTTTAAAGAAGGTATCCGAATGTGTGAGTTTTCTCGAAGAAATATGGTGAAAAAAGTGTGCTGAAAGTGCAGTTTTTACGCGCTAAAAAATTCATAACTTGAAGATCGTGGCTCGTTTTGAACCCGTTCCGGTGGCCAAAATTCCGTCTTGACATTATCTACGTTTTCATCTCTCACGGCTGGAAGCCAATTTCGATCAGAAGGTCTTCAAAAATGTGGATTTATCAAGTATTTTCGTGCAGAAAATTTGTGACAGAAGTTTATTTGCGTCATGTTCAAAAAATCATAACTTGGTCGATTTTCATCGTATCGAGCTGGTTCCGGTGCCAAGATTTCACAAATTGAGTTGGCTACATTTTCACAGAAAGTATTGAGTTCAAACGATATTCAAAAGGCCTTCGTTTTTTGCTCAGAGTGCGTGACACGCTGAAAATCCTGAATGCTGAATAATATTTCATCTGAGCCGAAACTTCGAAAATTCATAACTCGGTCAATTTTTATCGGATTGGACTCATATTTTTACACAAGGTCACTGACTCATAGATCTACAACTTTGCTTCAAAAGTCGAGACCAAATTATGCACCGATCAATACCAGTTTTTATTGAAGAACGTGTCAGAGTCGACACTGAAGCCCAAAATAAGTTTGTCTGAGCTGAAACTTCAAAAATTCATAACTAATTCACCGTTTATCCGATTGAGTCGATTTTCGGACAGGAGTTAGTTCTCGATGTCGGCTACATTTTGTTTTCACATTTCAACTTCAAAAAATGCACTTAAGTCCCTGCGATTTAGCCTGGAAAGTGACGAATTCAAGTGAATATTGGAGGCCCAATTGCACATTCAAAGCCCATTTTATTTACCCTAATTTCCACTATATAATCACCTTCTTGTCACACAAACCAGAGAGGAGAAAAAGAGAAAAAAAAGAGAGGAGGAAAAGAGAGAAAAAAACCTTGCCACAATACTGTTAGAATATCAAACTCTTTCCAGAACCCTAAAACCTTGAAATCCTTATTACAAATCCCTCTCTCACTACAAACAAGCCATCTCAGTTACAAACCAACATCTTATTACTTCTTCAGTAAGGGTAAGGCTGGCTTGATCTCCATGATCCAAAGGGCATAAAAGCATTCATGTCACTACTTTTCCAGTAAGAGTAAGGTTGATTTGATCTTCATGATCAAAAGGATATAATCATTCATACATGTCATATTGTGCCTAAACATTAAATTTCTTCATATGTTGGTTTTATTTGAATTTTTATGATTTTATTTAATGTGTTCATGAGGTTCAACACTGCAGATTTAGACAGGATCCCATGCAGGTTCATTAAGGAACGTTGAGGCCAAAAGCCAAATGGCCAAAAGGCCAAAAGCCAAATGGCCAAAACAGAACATTTTATGCATGACACCAATACATGGCGAGCCAGACATTAAGCCAGACATTAAGGAACGTTGAAGCCAGAACACAAATGGCCAAAAGCCAAAACGCAAATGGCCAAAAGCCAAAAGCCAAATGGCCAAAGTAGAACAATTTATGTATGATAAGGCCAGAACACAAATGGCCAAACCACTCCAATTCACCTCCAAAAAAGGGACAGAAACCCCCCAAGGTATTGTATTTTCTTTCTTTTCCTTATTTTATTTATTTCAATTATTCCTTTTTTTAATTAATTCCTTTAATTTAACTTATTTTCATAAAATATAAAAAATAGTAAAAAACAGAAAAGTCATAAAAATCAAAATATATTTATTTAATTAATATTTTTTGTAAATAAATCTTGTTAATTAATTTAGTTCTTTAATTTTAGGATTAACTTTGGCATTTTTTTTCATAAACTTAAAAATTATAGAATTAGGGTTTTAATCACTTTTTATCTTTTTCTTTTCTTTTACCATTATAATAATTAATTATTCATTACTATTATTTTTATAAATCAAATTGCATTAATTAATTAGGTTCAATTTTAGGTAATTTTCATATTTTCTTAATAAATAAATAAAAACTAGAATTAGGTTTTAATTTCATTAAATTCTCATAAAAAACCATAAATACAAAAAAACTAAAAAAAATAATTTCTTTTTCTTTTTAATTTTAATTAATTTAATAATTTAATTTAGTTTCATTAAAAAGGGTCCAACGCCCTCGTTTCCAGTTTAATTCAATTCGCGTATTTATTTCTTTTCCTTTAATATTTATGTACCTCTCCCAAAGCCTTGTAAATTTAATCTCTCGCACTTTTACTTTAATTCTTTATTTTTCTGTCAAATCGGGTCCTGGAAATTTTGGCGATGTGGACCCGCGCCTTTTGTAATAGCTTAGAATCTTTTACTTTTCCCGCAATATTTTTAACTGTTAACAAATGGCATGAAAGAATGTATGACTAAAATAAAAACAAGCGTAGAACACCAATAACATGACAAGATAAATGAAAATGAAAACGACACACGAATCGCACACACCACCCCTAGGGTACGCCTCACTGTTGCCTTGCCTCGAAAGGTGATCGTCGAGTAGAGGATGTCTTGGTAAGTCCTCATGATCCGGGAACCTGGCATGAGGGTAGCTTCTAAGGTGTCTTCCCATTGCTCTGGTGATCACCATGTCCCGAACCTCGAATTGACCCGAACACCTCCAACGGTGGTGCTACCTACCTCTCAATGGTGGGATGGCACTACTTTAAAGGACATTTACACAGACGAATTCCTTAGGGTAGGTAGACGACTCGTGGATACTTGCTCTAATTCAAAACAAAACAAATCAAAAATACTTTTCACACCAACACATTTTCAAAAAGCTTTCGAAAGCAATTTTTCAAACACTCTTGAGGACCGATACAAGAGTCGAACTGAAATTTTCAAAGAAACTTTTTTTAAAACCCACAATTGAAAAGCAAACAGACCATTTTGAAAACACAAATGAGCAAGTATCTAAGAGCCCATGGATAACCATGGATAGAAAGGGTGCTAACACCTTCCCTTTCTATAATCTACCTCCCGAACCGAGAGCAATCTCTTTAAGGAATTTTTCTGTGCTTTTGTCCTTTCCATTTGGAGAAAATAAAAGACGGTGGCGACTCTTGCTTCTGCGACATTTCACGAACCAGCGTTAAACAGTCAGTTCCAGATCCACCGATCACAGAATTGGCGACTCTGCTGGGGACATAAACTTAAAGTGAGGTGTACCTTAGGGTTTAGTTCATCACTGTGTTTTCAATTGTATTGACTTGTCTGCTTTAAAATTGTGGGTTGCATGGGAGTTACATAGATCCTAACCCGGATCTGGGGATACCCTGTTTAGGTAGCATAAGCTGTGAGGGACCTGTCCGGCGTATACCGACATGGGTGAAGCAGTGGCTACGTTGGTGTGGCGCCTTGGTATGTACCGATATCCCTCGTGTTGAAACGAGGAGAATATGGGTCTTCTGAGGAGTCATTAAGCACCAACAGACCTTAGAACCTTAAATGACTCGACTTGGCCATTAGAACAGTAGCAGTATGCTACGCCCATTGAGGCTAAACTCTCGCGATGGTTCTGGCCGCAAGAAAAGATTGCGATGCTGGAGTTATGACCGATTGAGGGTAGTCAATGATATTGGGATCCTCTAAGAACCCGGTTACTTTTGATAGGACAGGTATGAACCAACAAACTGAAAGAGGGTAGTACCTAGACCTCATGCTGGCCTAAACTTTAAGGGCTGCTCTTGTGTGACTTGTGTGCATTCGTACTTGACTATTTGCATGCTTGTTGTCTGACACTTGAGCTTCTTGCAGGTGTTGTTTGTAGTCCTTAATTGGGACTCATAACATGGTTTAATAAGTCTCTTGCAGGTTTTATTTATAGTCCTTAATTGGGACTCATAACAGGGTTGACTAAGTTTCTTGCAGGTTTTGTTTATAGTCCTTAGTAGGGACTTATAACAAAGTTACCCACATTACCCCATGCATAGCATGACATCATACCATTGCATACATCCTCACCCATTTTCAAGGATCTCAAGGGCTTGTGATGCAGGTCATGGTGAAACAACTATCCCAGCAAGGGGCAAAGAGGATTTATTTTCCTCTAGACAAGGTTGTCAGGGGCTATGACCCACTCGATATGGTGAGCTTTGACCTTGAAGAAGGACTCCCAACAACATGCAGTTCCTTCAATCAAGATACCAGATTCAAATTCTAACAAATTTTCTTGTTTATCCTGCGAGGTCCTTGAAAACATTGCATGCATACATACACATCATAACAGGTATCCTTGTTGCAGGTCACTTACCTTTCTCGCTGTTTATTTCAGCAATGGCCTTCCAACCAGATAACCAGGACCTTCTTGCTCAAGAGACTCGGTTCGGGGAAATCCTCCTGAATCTATCCAAGGGGCAGGAGGAGCTAAGGACACTTCTCATGGAGACCTTTGTCAGAAACAGTGCTGAGGGTGAAAGGCTGAAACACCTACAAGCTGAGATGGAGGCAATGAAAGCCCAAATGCTGGGGCAAAGGGCCCTCATTCAAGGTTTAGCTCAGGAGCAAGGAGAGCTGAGAGCCATGATCAGTCAGCTTCCTCAAGGCATGAAGCAACCAGCCCAAATCAGGGACCAGGTCATGGAACAGCTTCTAAGAGGGCAAAGGTCGGGTCCAATGAATAGACCTCTCCGAGTTGCTACTACTTCACAGGTCCAACAACGACCTCGCCAAGAACAGCGGGTTGATCAGAACAGGTCGGACGAGCCTAAGAGACAATTCACCAACATCAATATGCCATGGTCACGAGCTTTGCAACACATGTTAAGGATGAACCTGATTGCGGTGATCAACCCTCCTGCAAATCCAAAGACCTCCTCTCCAAGTTACAACCCAGAAGCAAGGTGCGCTTACCATTCTGGTAGCCCGGGGCACGATACTGAGGATTGTTGGGCACTGAAGTACAAGATTCAGAACATGATCGATGCTAAAGAGATCGAGTTCGAGCCCGCCGAAACTCCCAACGTGATCACTGCTCCCTTGCCAAAACATGGCTAGGACCGAAAAGACTTTTGTTCATTCGAATGTTCAAGTTGCAATTTTCTTTTGTTCAAACATTTACTCATTGTTAAAACATTGTTATTTCATTAATGCATCGCTTATGTCTATTTTGAATCAATATATTCGTATTCACTATACGCAAATTATTTTCATATTTTTTCTGATGATCAACTCTCAATCAATAATTCTAAGCCTCTTGAGGGAGGATGACGAAAATGATACCGCAATCTTTATAGTATGCTTTTGAACAGACCCCGCTGATGAAGTACAGGCATTGTTTCAATCCCTAAACACTGGAGTTATAAGGATGATAATCCCTCGTCAACCCCTCTGAGCCAAAGAAGTAGGAGTTTTTCTTTTCGAAATTTGAAACCCTTAATCATAACCTGGGGCAGGGTAATCTCTCAGTTGATCCAAGTGCATAACGAATGGCACCAAAGAGGTCCTTACAAAGAAAGACAGAGATGGTTCCAAACGATCAATAAAGAAAGGCAGTCATTATCTTTCAAAAAAAGAAAAAACCCCAATAAGTCAAAACCTATGAAGGAGACTTACGAAACTGGGGCATCCCGCTGACTGTCATTCCAAAAAAGGAAACAGTTCAGGCAAAAAAAGAAAAGGATAACAAGAATCAGACAAGAAAGAGGTCTTACAAACCCTCAACGAAAAAAGAGGAAATGACTGCCTATTTAAAATAAACTATCAAAGTCCGAACCGTCACAAGTATATCAAAGCAAAGACTCAAACAAGGTCTAACGCACGGTCAACTGAGTTTAGGTTTGGAGAACATCACGAAGAGCGGGTGGGTACAAATAATTTGAGCCTTTATCCTTTGTTTCTTGAACCATGAACCAGGCCACGTTATAACCCTTAAAAGCCCTAGCTGAAGCATGGGTTAGTTCGAAAGCATACTGTGACGAAAGGTATCCTGACTCCTTAAGGCCTACAGTAAATACGGAGTTGACATCACATTTTACAAACATTCATTTGTTTTATGAAAAAGAATGCATTTTCAAAATCTTCAAGACAGACATAGGCTTTGCATTTTTAACATAACTTTGTTTGCATATGACTTTTTGTTTGAACAGCATAGAAATTCGCACGACGAATGCCTAATGAACAGAAGCACTTCCAATTAAGGGGCATGGCATGACTATTGTCCATTATCTGGGGCAGTCCAATCAAGATTCGGAGAATCTCTCAAAGGTCAAATAGCCTGGGGCAAATCTCCGCCTAAGTCACTTGGGGCATTCCAACAACGAATCTTGCCTGATCAAATCCCTTGTGGTGGCATGGCAAAACACTTCTAACAGGGGCAACTCCCCACATTCCCTGAACATGGACATAGTCGAAAAAATACTACGCAAAGTCAAAGACCCGCTAGGTTGACACACCTAGGCAAAAATAAGGGCTTCCTGGCGAACCAAAAGGGTTCGGGCAAAATGAAGGGTTGAAATGAAAAATCTGTACACCCGGCAAGTCGAAAACCTGAAAAGGCGGCTTGGGCAAAAATGGGTATCCCGGTGGACTGAAAACCCGAAAGGGCAGTCCAGGCAAAAGTTAGGGATCAAAGCGTACGACTATGTCCTGTCATCTTATCATCTGCCTACCAGAAGAAGGTTTATCCATCAACAAGCTATCAGCACCTCTTAGGTCTTCCTCTCCCACCGCAGAAACAGGGGGAATAAAGAGTTGTCTGAGCAATCTAATTGTTCTGTCCTCCAAGGTACCAAGATAGGTTCAGCTAAAAAACATGACCAGTACATCTTAATTCCCCAGAGAATAAGCCAACAAGTCAGTGCATCCTTCTCCAAGCAAAGATACTATCAAATCTTAAGGAAGTTGAGTATTCTCCAGCAGGTCTCAACATACCCCAGCAGCAATATACATATTCTTAACAAGCATCCCCGGCAGTCGTAGTCTAAAGATTGTTCCTCGGCAGTATATCAAATGTTCAAAGGAATCACTTCCCCAGCATATCAAAACTTCCTCAGGAGAGTCCAATTCAGTTCCCCAAGAAAATTGGAATCCATCTCTCCAAGCAGTAAGCGTATCCCCTCGCAGAGCACGAACGCGTCGTCCGGCTTTATTTAAAGAGTTATTTCCTTAATAGGATATAACTGGGTTATCCTCAGCCAAAAGCCACGGAAAGAGCGCCCTCGACAAAGTCTTCTTACTCCCAGCAAAGTCTATCAGCATTTCCAATACAGCAAAGATATCCCCAGCAAGTAATTATCAACATTCAGCAAGGCATCCCTCTTCCCACAGAGTATTGCTTCCCAGCATGGTCGCTAGAGTATCTTTTCTCCCCGCAGAATCTTCCATTTGCCAAGTTTATTCCGCAACGGAGTCATCTTCTCCTGCCGGTATTCTTGCAGTTATCATCCCCAGCGGAAGCAAAATCTATTCTTCAACATCAGCCCAGGATATGACTTCCCGGCACCCGTCAAGGATTTAATTTCCTAGACGAAAACATACATACATAAACATCACATACATCATTATAGCATGCATAACGCATCATATCATACAAATCTCATTATGTTGAGAACATCATTGCTTGATCCATATCATGCATTGCATATGACTGACTTTTACCTTTCAGGAAAGATTCAGCTAAATTCTCCATCATATTTCAAGACCTAGACCGGTTCAGTTAATCGACTCAAGAGATTTCTTATCCAGTCCAAGGCCTTCTCTAGTCCAACTAAATCGACTCCCAACAGATTTTTCTGATGAAGACTCAGTAGAAGTTATTTTTAGGTTTTTCTTTTTGATTATAATGTCCTATTGGTTCTCTCTCCGACAGTGCATGAGATTTCCATTTTGGGTTTTTCTTTAAGATTATAATTTCCTATGATTCCCTCTCCGACAGTGAGTGAGGTGGTAATTCCTTTCCTAATGGTTCCCTCTCCGATGGTGCGTGAGGTGGTAATTCCTTTCCTAATGGTTCCCTCTCCGATGGTGCGTGAGGTGGTAATTCCTTTCCTATTGGTTCCCTCTCCGATGGTGAGTGAGGTGGTAATTCCTTTCCTATTGGTTCCCTCTCCGACGGTGAGTGAGGTGGTAATTCCTTTTCCTATGGTTCCCTCTCCGACGGTGAGTGAGGTGATAATTCCTTTTCAGATGGTTCCCTCTCCGACGGTGAGTGAGGTGGTAATTCCTTTCCTATTGGTTCCCTCTCCGACGGTGAGTGAGGTGGTAATTCCTTTCCTATTGGTTCCCTCTCCGACGGTGAGTGAGGTGGTAATTCCTTTCCTATTGGTTCCCTCTCCGACGGTGAGTGAGGTGGTAATTCCTTTCCTATTGGTTCCCTCTCCGACGATGAGTGAGGTGGTAATTCCTTTTCCTATGGTTCCCTCTCCGACGGTGAGTGAGGTGGTAATTCCTTTCCTATTGGTTCCCTCTCCGACGGTGAGTGAGGTGATAATTCCTTTTCAGATGGTTCCCTCTCCGACGGTGAGTGAGGTGATAATTCCTTTCCTAATGGTTCCCTCTCCGACGGTGAGTGAGGTGATAATTCCTTTCAGATTATAATTTCCTATGGTTCCCTCTCCGACGGTGAGTGAGGTGATAATTCCTTTTCAGATTATAATTTCCTTTTCAGATTATAATTTCCTATGGTTCCCTCTCCGACGGCGAGTGAGGTGATAATTCCTTTCAGATTATAATTTCCTATTGGTTCTCTCTCCGACGGTGCGTGAGATGATAATTCCATCCCTGGTTTTTCTCAGACGTCCGCTTTTGAGATTATAATTGCCTATTGGTTCTCTTCCCGATACTGCGAAGATGGTAATTCCCACCAAGATTTTCTCAACGAGCGTTGTTGAAGTTAAAGTCACCCAAGGTTCTCTCACCGTTCCTGCTGAGGTAGTAACCATCCCTGATTCATTCATCACCGTTTGAAGCTCCAGATCCAGCTCCTGTAACCAGTCAGGACACATCTATACCAAGCATCTGAAACCAACTCCTGCAACATGTCAGGTATTCATTTCTGTTTTGCAGGTACGCAAGTTATCGCTAAGGAATCTCTTACGCGATCAACATCCAGATGGCATCTATAAGCCCATCATCCTATCCAGCAACCTCTAAATGGCATCTATAAGCCCATTCCATCATCGCACTGCTACTATGTGAGCGCAAATTTCTGGGCACTCTAGTGTTCAATCATCTTCCACCATCGGATTACGAAAGGCACGTCAGCCAATCTGCATCCTCAGGTTTAAGAAGATTGAACAGGGGCAACTGTTGTACCCCAAAATTTGCCCTCCCATATTTCTCAAAAAACGTTTCAAGAAAAATTCACAAGTCTAACCTGGCGCGTCATATTCAGGTATTCTTTCGCCAAGATATCTCTGATAACGTATTCTCAAATTCAGGTTCGGCTCAAGAGTCAATTCTTTAAAGAAGGTATCCGAATGTGTGAGTTTTCTCGAAGAAATATGGTGAAAAAAGTGTGCTGAAAGTGCAGTTTTTACGCGCTAAAAAATTCATAACTTGAAGATCGTGGCTCGTTTTGAACCCGTTCCGGTGGCCAAAATTCCGTCTTGACATTATCTACGTTTTCATCTCTCACGGCTGGAAGCCAATTTCGATTAGAAGGTCTTCAAAAATGTGGATTTATCAAGTATTTTCGTGCAGAAAATTTGTGACAGAAGTTTATTTGCGTCATGTTCAAAAAATCATAACTTGGTCGATTTTCATCGTATCGAGCTGGTTCCGGTGCCAAGATTTCACAAATTGAGTTGGCTACATTTTCACAGAAAGTATTGAGTTCAAACGGTATTCAAAAGGCCTTCGTTTTTTGCTCAGAGTGCGTGACACGCTGAAAATCTTGAATGCTGAATATTATTTCATCTGAGCCGAAACTTCGAAAATTCATAACTCGGTCAATTTTTATCGGATTGGACTCATATTTTTACACAAGGTCACTGACTCATAGATCTACAACTTTGCTTCAAAAGTCGAGACCAAATTATGCACCGATCAATACCAGTTTTTATTGAAGAACGTGTCAGAGTCGACACTGAAGCCCAAAATAAGTTTGTCTGAGCTGAAACTTCAAAAATTCATAACTAATTCACCGTTTATCCGATTGAGTCGATTTTCGGACAGGAGTTAGTTCTCGATGTCGGCTACATTTTGTTTTCACATTTCAACTTCAAAAAATGCACTTAAGTCCCTGCGATTTAGCCTGGAAAGTGACGAATTCAAGTGAATATTGGAGGCCCAATTGCACATTCAAAGCCCATTTTATTTACCCTAATTTCCACTATATAATCACCTTCTTGTCACACAAACCAGAGAGGAGAAAAAGAGAAAAAAAAGAGAGGAGGAAAAGAGAGAAAAAAACCTTGCCACAATACTGTTAGAATATCAAACTCTTTCCAGAACCCTAAAACCTTGAAATCCTTATTACAAATCCCTCTCTCACTACAAACAAGCCATCTCAGTTACAAACCAACATCTTATTACTTCTTCAGTAAGGGTAAGGCTGGCTTGATCTCCATGATCCAAAGGGCATAAAAGCATTCATGTCACTACTTTTCCAGTAAGGGTAAGGTTGATTTGATCTTCATGATCAAAAGGATATAATCATTCATACATGTCATATTGTGCCTAAACATTAAATTTCTTCATATGTTGGTTTTATTTGAATTTTTATGATTTTATTTAATGTGTTCATGAGGTTCAACACTGCAGATTTAGACAGGATCCCATGCAGGTTCATTAAGGAACGTTGAGGCCAAAAGCCAAATGGCCAAAAGGCCAAAAGCCAAATGGCCAAAACAGAACATTTTATGCATGACACCAATACATGGCGAGGCAGACATTAAGCCAGACATTAAGGAACGTTGAAGCCAGAACACAAATGGCCAAAAGCCAAAACGCAAATGGCCAAAAGCCAAAAGCCAAATGGCCAAAGTAGAACAACTTATGTATGATAAGGCCAGAACACAAATGGCCAAACCACTCCAATTCACCTCCAAAAAGGGGACAGAAACCCCCCAAGGTATTGTATTTTCTTTCTTTTCCTTATTTTATTTATTTCAATTATTCCTTTTTTTAATTAATTCCTTTAATTTAACTTATTTTCATAAAATATAAAAAATAGTAAAAAACAGAAAAGTCATAAAAATCAAAATATATTTATTTAATTAATATTTTTTGTAAATAAATCTTGTTAATTAATTTAGTTCTTTAATTTTAGGATTAACTTTGGCATTTTTTTTCATAAACTTAAAAATGATAGAATTAGGGTTTTAATCACTTTTTATCTTTTTCTTTTCTTTTACCATTATAATAATTAATTATTCATTACTATTATTTTTATAAATCAAATTGCATTAATTAATTAGGTTCAATTTTAGGTAATTTTCATATTTTCTTAATAAATAAGTAAAAACTAGAATTAGGTTTTAATTTCATTAAATTCTCATAAAAAACCATAAATACAAAAAAACTAAAAAAAATAATTTCTTTTTCTTTTTAATTTTAATTAATTTAATAATTTAATTTAGTTTCATTAAAAAGGGTCCAACGCCCTCGTTTCCAGTTTAATTCAATTCGCGTATTTATTTCTTTTCCTTTAATATTTATGTACCTCTCCCAAAGCCTTGTAAATTTAATCTCTCGCACTTTTACTTTAATTCTTTATTTTTCTGTCAAATCGGGTCCTGGAAATTTTGGCGATGTGGACCCGCGCCTTTTGTAATAGCTTAGAATCTTTTACTTTTCCCGCAATATTTTTAACTGTTAACAAATGGCATGAAAGAATGTATGACTAAAATAAAAACAAGCGTAGAACACCAATAACATGACAAGATAAATGAAAATGAAAACGACACACGAATCGCACACACCACCCCTAGGGTACGCCTCACTGTTGCCTTGCCTCGAAAGGTGATCGTCGAGTAGAGGATGTCTTGGTAAGTCCTCATGATCCGGGAACCTGGCATGAGGGTAGCTTCTAAGGTGTCTTCCCATTACTCTGGTGATCACCATGTCCCGAACCTCGAATTGACTCGAACACCTCCAACGGTGGTGCTACCTACCTCTCAATGGTGGGATGGCACTACTTTAAAGGACATTTACACAGACGAATTCCTTAGGGTAGGTAGACGACTCGTGGATACTTGCTCTAATTCAAAACAAAACAAATCAAAAATACTTTTCACACCAACACATTTTCAAAAAGCTTTCGAAAGCAATTTTTCAAACACTCTTGAGGACCGATACAAGAGTCGAACTGAAATTTTCAAAGAAACTTTTTTTAAAACCCACAATTGAAAAGCAAACAGACCATTTTGAAAACACAAATGAGCAAGTATCTAAGAGCCCATGGATAACCATGGATAGAAAGGGTGCTAACACCTTCCCTTTCTATAATCTACCTCCCGAACCGAGAGCAATCTCTTTAAGGAATTTTTCTGTGCTTTTGTCCTTTCCATTTGGAGAAAATAAAAGACGGTGGCGACTCTTGCTTCCGCGACATTTCGCGAACCAGCGTTAAACAGTCAGTTCCAGATCCACCGATCACAATGCCCAAACGGAGTTACAAAACAAATTGGATGCAAACTGTACAAATGTAGCAATGCAACATGATAGCAGTAAAATGCAGCAGGATGGCAGTAAAAGGCAAGAGGTAATCCAAAATCACAAGTCAAAACTTGTCACAGATGTTCATCATTTTCCAGTCAAAGGGAAAACTTTTCAGAAATTAAAAAAGACAAAAAGCAAAGTTGTTTTGTCATTGAGAGAGAAAGAGAGAAAATGGAGCACCTTTTTGGTATTTGTACAGTTGGCTAAAAAAATGGATCAAGAAATAATACCATAAAAACAACAAGAAGAAAAAGCCCAACGGTTTCAAACAAAAACCTTAAGTCCCAACTTGCTAACCAAGTAGAGAGAGCTGTTATAAGACAAAACTGCAAGCCAAACCAAACACAAGTTAAAAAAAAACCTGTTAAACTTTTGAACAAAAAACCAAGCTGAAAAATATACAAAAGCAATTCCACAACTCTCCAACCTACAGAATGAACCAAAAAACACCAAGTATCCAAGCCTGAAACCACAACAACTACATAACCTGCATAACTTCCAAAACCCGCGGTTTCAAACTCAGAACAACAACCACCAAGGCCTAAAAACTCCCAAACCTGGTACAACCAAACTGTAACAACTTGCATAACTTCCAAACTGCCTAACAGCTGCAACAAGCCAAGCCTGTTAACCAACTACAAACCAGTTCCCAAACATATCAAACAAAACCTGTACAAACAGTTTAAAAAAAACAGCCAAGCATATCAGTTTCAAACAAAAGCCAAGCCTGAAATTGCTTAACAGTTTTCAACCAGTTGCAAACATACCAATAAAACCTGCCAAACTACCCAAACTGCAACAACCAAAACAACATGTAGTTCTCAAACAGAACCACACCAACATCAAAAACCTGCCAAACTACAAACTGTAATAAATCTCCAAGCCTACCAACTCAGAATCATCATCAACAAATCCATCAACACTCAAACTTAAGGAAAAGAACCAACAAAAGTTTCAAAACAACAGTTTCAGAAATAAATCATCATTAACAAAAACATTAATAAAGGAGTTTCAGAAGCTATCAATCACCAACAAAAAGTCAAAGTTTCAGTTGAATCATCATCAACAAATCAAGAGAGAGGAAAAAGGCAACAAGTTTCAGATTATCAAATCATCATCAAAAATCAAAGTTTCAGAATAACATCATCATCAACAAAGGAAAGAGATACCAGAAAAGCGCGCCTTAACATCATCATTCCCTCCTCCGCCTCTAGCCACAAGGGAGCTTCGTCTCACTCTTTCCCCTCCATTTTCAGAAACAATCTCACAGGTATATCTCTCTGCATCTCAAACATAAACAAACTGTAAAAATCAAACAAACATAAACAAACTGTAAAACTCAGAGATGAACCGTACCGTCATAAAACGAAGCCATGATCTTTGTGAGGATATGAGAGAGTGAGGGCGCTCCAGAGGCTTAGGTAGGAGGAAGATCAGAACTGCTTGGGTGAGAAAGATGAAGGAGAAGAAAGAATGAGAACGGCGTCGCTGAGATTCACACAAACCTTAATTTGTTCACAAACCCTAAAATCAGAAGACCCTAACAAAAAGTGCTGTAAACCCACCTTTGGGCCTGTTCACACAAATACCTTAGGCCCATATGCATATGCTAGCGCGTCACCCCCCCCCCCCCTTTCCGTTTGGATCCCCTTCTGTCCTCTTTATTTTTGTTCTTGGGCCTAGCATCCACACAAGTCCCAAGCCCATCCTTCTTTTTTTAATTTCTTTCCTTTTATTTAAACAAATGTTTTTTTAATTAACCCATTTTAATTGATTTGCTTTATTTTGTTAATAATAACACTAATAATATTTATTTTCTTAAATTAATTTTATTTTCTTCTTTTATTAATTAATTTTGTTTCATTTAATAAAATACCAAGAAAAAACATTTAAATTGATCTAAGTAATTTTGTTTTCTTTAAACTTTTTTTAATTAATAAAAAATACAAAAAGAATAATAATAATATAATATTTATTCTTTCTTTTTTAGAATAGATTTTTATTTTCAAGTTAGTAAATACATGCATTTCATAATTTATTGATTCTCTTTATTTTTATGTTTTATTATAGCTTTATATTGAATTGCGACAATTCAATTTGGTTGTAACACTTGATATTTGGACATTGTTATCCTTGTGAGATTCATCCCCATTTGTAATAATTTGTACCCCCATCCCCGGATACTTTTGTAATAGCTTAGATTTTTAATTCTCGCACTTTATGCTTTCAAATATGCCATGATTAGAGATTAGGGTTTGTATGCGAAAATCCAAAATCAATCGCTAGATGACCTAATATAAGACCTAAATGCATGAAAATGACAAACACAATGCACACTTGCACCTCTAGGGTAACCTCGCTTGTTGCCTCGGAAATGCAATCATGTCCCTAAAATATGAGACACTCTAACAAATGCCCCTTCATTAAGCAAAGATCGTAGTCCCTCGATGTTACCTTCGATAAAACGATCTCGTCCCTTACAAAATTGCTAGAGCGTCTCACAAGTTGCTTTCAATGATTGTATGCAATGACCCGCGCCTGTCCCGTTTAACATCCTAATACAAGGTTGTTTACCAAATGCAATGGTAAAACAACACTATCAAAAGGGTTAAAAACATATAGAAAAGATCTTTGAGTAAAATAGGGTAGATAACTATTAGTTACTTGATCAAAAGCTTGCAAAACATCCTTGCTATTTTCAAACACACTTCACAACACAATTCAAAACATTTCCCAAAAAACAAACTTTCAAACATTGGAATATCTTTTCAAAAAAGACAAACACATTTGTATATATTTAAACAAGAATCATTACAAAGGTTGCCACAACAATGGCCTCTTTTTCAAATCAGTTTCAAAACCACACACACAAAGCACCATTTCAAACAATTGAAAAGCAAAATCAAGTGATCTAAACAAGTAACTAAGAGCCCATGGAAAACCATGGATGAAAAGGGTGCTTGCACCTTCCCTTTTCATAATCTACCCCCCGAACCCAAGAAAACATCTCAAAGGTCTTTCCTATGCTTTTTGACCTTTCCTTTGGATAAAATAAAAAGTCGGTGGCGACTCTTGCTAAACCGCATAATTGCGAACACATACTCAAAACCTCAAGTCAGTTCTCCCAACGTATCACACTTTCCATCTGTAGTTATCTATGGGCTCTTAGATGCTAGCTCATTTGAAAATACCTTGTGTTTGTATGTTTGAAGAAAGTATTTTGAAAGGACACCTTAGCACGGAAAACTTTGTAATGTTTCTCGTATTGTTGAGAACGTATACAAAGTGTTTTAAAAATGTTTTTGGAAAGAGTTTTGTGTATGTGAAAAACTGTTATATTTTGAGCAAGAATCTAAGAACTATCTACCTACTCGAAAATGTTTGTTCTTTTCCTCTTTTCCTTTAGACAGTGCTATCCTACTGTTAGTGAATAGGTAGCCCTATCCTCGGATGTTTTGAGGGACAATCGAGGGTTATCATACGGTCACAAAGGCAACTAGTAAGATATCAGTAATTACCCTAAGGTTTTAAGATCATTTTACCAAGGCAACGTCGAAAGGGTCATTGAGGGACTTATGATCTTTTAAACCAAAGGGTAGCCACTAAAATCTCTTACATTCGAGCATCGTGACCGTTTATTTATCCGAAGGAAAGAAGTGGAAGTACCTTAGAGGTGCGCGTGTGCGTGTGCGAGTGTGTTGTGTTTTAGTTATTTATCTTTAAACATTTAGGTTTTCTATTGTTTGTTTTCAGATCTTATCATGCAATCCTATTAAGCATTCATCTAACAAATATGTGACTGATTTGGATCGAGGATGGCTAGAAATACATTTACAAATTTTGACAACTTTGGAACTTTTGAGAATTTTGTTGAGCTTTGTGAAGAGATTTTGGAGAGCTTTTTGAAGAGTAATTTCATGCTCTTTATTGCTTGCAATGTTATGTATTTATAGAGTTAGGATAAGAGCAAGTATGGCAAGAAACAAAGCTTTCAAGGCCATGAGACAAAAATCCAACATATTGAAAGTTTGCCATATTTGGATGATTCTTGCCATTCTTGATGCTGCATGAACCTGGACAGTTATTTGTTGGTCTTTGCACGAAATATTGGGCTTCATGATGGGTTAATCCAAACCCAAATGCATTATCCCATTATTTCTTATATTTTTATTTAACTTATTTGATTTAATTCATATTTAAATGAATAAAAATTCAAATAAATAGAAATAAAAATCAAAATAGTGCATGGTTAGGTTTAGATGTCCTTGGGTATGTCATAAACATGTTTGAACCCTAAAAGTTAGGTCCATTAACCTAAAAATGCAATTTTTCTCAAAGTTGACTTCATGTATTTTTCACAAATTTGCCCAACTTGTGCAAACCATAACTTGCTAAATTTTTACCTTTTGAAGATTATCTTGGACTTTTTGGAACTCCATATATGTCCTCTACAATATCTATGTTGATCATTTTTCATTTTGAAGACATCATCTTGATGTAAGTTGTCTTGACAAAAAGTGTCTTTTGTTGACTTTTTAAAAATGACCTGTAATGTATGAGCTCATATCTTTCAAATGATGCATTTTATTAACAGTCGGTTCTGCCACCGTATCACAAAACTGGCGACTCTGCTGGGGAATTAAATAAAGTGGGGTTTACCTTAGGATCTAGGTCATTTCAAAATTGCTTTCTTGTTTGTTTGCTTTATTCTTAAAGGGTTTTGCTTGGGTTACTATAGATCCTACACTCGGATCTGGGGGCACTTTTTAGGTAAACAACAATAGATCGTGGAGACTGTACGGTGTAGACCGATATGGTTTAGGCGATGGTTGTGTTGGTGTGGCACTTTGGTTGGTACTGGTATCCTTCATGGGGAAACGAGGAGAATACGGGGCCGCCGCGTGGTGCCGTGAAGCACTAATGGACCTTAGAACCTTAGTTGAACAAACTTGGCCATTAGAAAGTAGTGAGATAGCCGACCTCGGTATAGAGATGAGGATTGGTTGATACTCGATGCTACACTCATTGAGATCGGACTTTTGGGATATTTCGGCCGCAAGAAAAGATTGCTTGAGCTGAGACAATGCCCGATAAAGGATGGTCAGTGATATTGAGATCCCTTAGAACTCAGTTACTTTTTAAGATAGGTTTGAAACCATCTAAACTTCAAGAGGGTATGACCCTTAACCTCATGCAAGCCTTAAACCTAAGAACTTGGTGTGATTTGTCTGTGTTTGCTATACCTGTGGTTTATCATGACATCATGCATCATAACATAGCATCCATTCTTATTGCACTAACCATTTCAAGGACCAACAAAATTCATCTTTGTTCTGTTATGAAGATCATGGCTTCCGTTCGTAGAAACACTATCCGAATCAGCTTTGTGAAGATACCTTCCCAACTCAAAGAGCTAGTATCAAAGGTTTTTGAAACTTCTGCATTCACTAAGAGACATGGTCGACTTCTCAACCTGGTTACTTCAAACTTTGATGAAACGATGATGAGTGTACTCTTTCAGTTCTTTGATCCCAAGCACCACTTCTTCACCTTCCCATACTATCATTTGGTGCCTACCATGGAAGAATTCTCTCAGCTGTTGGATATACCCATCCTTGAACAATTGCCTTTCACAGGTCTGGAAGAAGTTCCTAAGCCAGGAGTCATTGCCTCAGCTTTGTATCTGAAACGGGCCGATGTGGTATCCAATTTGGAAACAAGAAGCAGAGTCAAGGGTTTTCTAGCCAAGTTCTTGATAGACAAGGCCCAACTGTTTTGGGATGATATGGATTTTCAGGCTTTTGAGGAGGTCTTAGCTCTTCTAATCTATGGGTTGGAACTATTCCCTAATCTAGACTCATTCATAGATGTGAATTCTATCAAGATTTTTCTCTCTCGCAACCCTGTGCCTACCTTGCTCGGAGATATTTTGCACACTCTCCATACTCGTACCATGAAGAGAAGAGGGATTCTTATGTGTTGTATGCCATTACTGTCAAGGTGGTTTATTCTCACCTCCCTAAGTCCATACTGAATAATGAAGAAGGTTTGGGTTGGTCACAAAGGATAATGTCACTCGCTCACATGGATATTCTCTGGTGTTCCCGAGCTATGGAAAACACTGCTATTATTGACCGCTGCATGGAGTACCCTAATGTTCCATTACTTGGCATCAGAGGGGGTATAACCTACAATCCTTGTTTAGCTCTGCGACAATTTGGTTACGCTCGAAGATATGGTCCCCATGAGTTACTTATCGAGGGCATTGTATTCAACTATGAGGATGATGTTCAAGAGTATCGCCGGAGGTTCATACGAGCTTGGGGCATGGTAAACAGATATGGCGCCAGGGATTTGGAGCCAAAGGCTTCCATTCCTATGGAACCTTACCTCAAATGGGTACGAGCTCGCACCCAAAAGCTTATGATGCCCTATATGGCCGTTTTACCAGTGATTATAGAACCCACTACTGAAGGGGGTATTCCTTACAAGGTTCTCTATCTTGATATGCCCACTGATCTTGGAGAATTACAGAGGTCTTGGATTCAGTTGAAGAAGGAGCGAGATACTTACAGGGATCCGTTCTATGCCCAGGAGAGGAAGGTTTTAGAACTCACAAAGCAGCTCCATGAGGAAAAAGGACTCAATGTTTATCTCGGCACAAAGAGGAAGCATCCATGGGAGTTTTGGTTTCTTTTCTAGTTTTAGATTTGTTTTTAATTGTAACACCTAAAAGGCATTTGAACTTTGAATTCAGCTAATAAAATCTTTGTTTTATTTTTGTTTGCAAATTTAAATTTCCCCAAAGTCTTTGAAATCATTGCATGCACATTCCATTCATAGCATTTCATGTACAGGTACCATTACAGGTTTATCATCTTCTTCGCTGTTTATTTAAGCAGAAATGTCTTCTGAACAAAGCATCAAGGATCTTCAGGCACAAAATGCCCAGTTCCAGCAAATGTTCATAAATCTGGCAAAAGGGCAGGAGGATCTGAAAGCCCTCATCCTGAAAGAGAGAAAGAAAAAGAAGAAGGTTGCCGGTATTCTGAATATGGGTAGAAGGTTTGGAGGGCCGTTGAAGCGACAAGTCGATCTGACCTCTTCATCCAAAGAAGGGGAGAATAAAAAAGAAGAGACAAGAGAGAAGGATCCCAGTCCTGCAGTTTCTGACAATGATACCGACTACAATGATGACCAATATCCTCCCACTGATGATAGATACAAGCAGTTGGAAGATTGCTTGAGTGCAATGGATGTTCAGAGGATACCTGGGCTAGATTTCGAAGAATTAGGATTGGTATCGAGAGTGGTCATCCCGCAGAAGTTCAAAGCTCCAATTTTTGCAAAGTATGATGGGGTGTCCTGCCCAAAACTCCATCTCCGCTCTTATGTCAGAAAGATTCAGCCCCACACCGCTGATAGAAATTTGCGGGTTCATTTCTTTCAAGATAGTCTGTCAGGGACTCAGCTTGAATGGTTCTACCAATTGGAGAGAGCCAATGTCCGAAATTGGGAAGATCTAGCTGCTGATTTCTATAAGCAGTATCAATACAATGCCGACCTTGCTCCTACTCGTACTCAACTCCAGAGTATGTCTATGGGGGCATGTGAAGGCTTTAAAGACTATGCACAGAAATGGAGAGACTTGGCTGGAAGAGTTCAACCCCCGTTGTCTGACAGGGAGTTAGTTAATATGTTTATGGGGATGCTATCTGGTCCAGTCTTTAATCATTTTATCGGTAGCTCGTCAGCTGGTTTCACCGAGCTGATTCTGACTGGAGAGAGAGTAGAGACTGGGATTCGGAGCCGTAAAATACAGAAGGATGCCTATTCGAGTTCAGTAAAGAAGCCTTTTGCTGGTAAGAAAGATGCCAGTGCCATCTACAGCCCGAGGGGCCAAAACAGAGCTGAACATCGTTAGACAGTACGCGCCGTAATGATACTTAGGCCTGCAGCCGCTCCACAACGCAACAATCAATAAAGGGTGGAAATACCACAACAGCAGTTTACCCGAATCAATATGACATTAGCTAAAGTTCTACCTCATCTGCTGAGATCCAACTTGGCAACCTTGAAAGAGGCTCCCAAGAATCCAAATACCATATCTCCCCGATATAATCCAAATGCTCGGTGTGCCTATCATTATGAGAGTCATGGCCGCGATACCAATGACTGCTGGGCTCTAAGAAATAAGGTACAAGATCTGATCGAAGCCAAGGAAATTGAGTTCGATGCTCCGGAAAAGCCCAATGTCATAACTGGGCCCATGCCTAAGCACGGTCGTGGAGTTAATGCTGTTGATACCGACTTGTTTGTAACCTTGGTGGATGAAGTTTCCACTCCTCTCATGACTGCGAAGAAGAATTTGCTGATGGCCTGTTTATTTCCGGGTTATGGTGAAGGTTGCCACATGTGTTCATTTCTACCTTCTGGTTTCCATTTGCTGAAGTCAAGTGTTCAACGCCTGATGGACAACAAAGAAATTTTGTTTGAAAAAACTTTGGTTCCTGTTGTACCATCTGAAGACATTTCCATTATAACCATTTCTGCCAATCCTTCCAATGTCTCCTCGAGAAGACCTGTTAGGATTACATCTACTCCAATAATCGCTCCGCTAATAATCACTGTTCCTGGTCCTGTCCCATATGTCTCGGACAAAGCTGTCCCCTGACATTATGGTGCTGATGTGTACTATCATGGCATCAAACAAGATTTGAAAAGTGAAGAGGTTGATCCTAATATTGGTAACATTGTCGGAACCAGCAAGGTTACCCGAAGTGGAAGGGTATTCTCTCACGAGATTTCCCTTAAGACTGTCAACATGCCTATTGTGATTCCACCTGCTATTCCTATTGGTACATCAACTATGACTCCTGTTCTTACTCCAGTTATTACCCCTGTCGGAGAGTCGTATGATACCTGTTGTACCCCAAAATTTTCCCTCCCATATTCTTCAAGATTTGCAAAGAGCACGCTTCAAAATCTCCCAAGGGTTGCACAGTCCAATTGCCTCCTAACAGTCAAAAACTAGGGTTTTGGTTCTGGCAAAGAAATTGAAGTTTCCAAGGGTCCAAACAAGTCCCACATGCCTATAAATATTGTCAAGCATCCATATGCCAAATTTCAAGACTTACAGCACAAAATTGCACAGTCAAAAACCCTAATTGCTCAACAGTCAACTGCAGGGGCAAAATGGTCATTTGACAGTCAAAAGTCAAAATTTTTGGTCAACATCTTATTTTGAAGCCACAAACATCATTTGATCAATTCTTGATCATGATTCTCAAGGCATGGCTCAAAAAGTCTCAAGATGCAAAAGTTTCCATATTTGGACAGTTGAAAAAGTCAACTGTAACTTAACCAAGGCATAACTTCCACATGGTTTATCAGAAAAATTCCATCCAAAGGTCATTTTTAAGAGAAAGACATTTCCTACAACTCCTCTTCACACTTCAAGTCCAAGAAATGCTCTCACAAAAAGTTATCAATCTCAACATTATAGGTCATTTTCAAAAGTCAACAAAAAGGCACTTTAAGTCAAAGACCATAACTTGATATTGGTAAATCAAAATGACATGGGACCAAAGGCATTGGTTAGAGGACTTCAAGACCTTTTCAAAATGTCCAAGAACATGATGAAAGCTTAAATATTGAGCAAGATATGCCTTGTGGAAGTTGGGAAATTTTTGGGAATTTTGAAAAAGTCAACTTTACTTCAAATGCCTCAAAATTGCTAATGGGCCTCAATTTCTTCCAAGAATCATCACCCAAAAGCTATGCACGATCCATTGACCCAAAGGGGAGTTATTTTCTTATTTTTAATTTATTAATTGAATTTTTAAATCTATTAATTCATTTAATTAAAATTAAATATGAAAAAATACTAAACAATTGTTTTGGAATCTTTTTGTGCAGCATTTGCATTCTTAAAGCCTCAAGATTTCGTGCACACCCCAAAAAGGAAAGGATCTCCAATAATTGGCATGTTCTTCATGGTTAAAAGATTGAAAAAATCATGGAAAATCACAAACTTGAAAATCATTAAAGACAAGGCTTTGGGCTTGGATTGTTGACCTAAATCATTCCATGTACATATGCAAACCAAAACCTAATCACAAGGACAAGCAAGCTGCGCCTCAGACCAAGAAACAAACTTGCATTTTTCTCAAAAAAGCTCAAAACTGTTTTGATAGTTACAGTGCTTTTTAAGGCCTAAAAAGGATCCCAAACAATTGCTGGGACCTCCCTGAACGTGATTCAACACCTTTCCAAGCCCCATACATCAGGAATCGGTATAACCAAATAAAACTTTTCTTGAAATATTGAATAATCGTGTTTTGATTTCCAGGCCTTATTCATGCATTTTTATTATTGTTTTACACTAACATGGACTCACTGAAGCTAATGGTGCCAATGAATTGAAGTAATATTGCCTGTAGCGAAATATGCCATTGAAATGTTCTAGGGTTTTAGAAGCTTCCATTTGGGGCTTTGAGTATATGGAAAAATTAGGCAACGAGACCTATACCAATGAAATCAGAAGCTCCAAACGAACAAAACCATACCCTCGCGCCCTTTTTCTTTTCCACCATATGCTGTTCGCTATTTTTCGCAGGTTTGAATTAGTGGGGGTTTAAAACCCCCGCTATCCATTTTATTTGCATAAGAAAAAGGAGGACGAAGCTTAGGTGTCCACGCGTGAATGATGTGTTCAAATCGTTGGCGCGTTTTTGTTGGTTTCCAGGATGATGGCACTTTTCGCTTATGTTGATCAGTGCCCACTAAGTAAACAAATGAATGCATTTGGCTTGGTGGAAGATGACTTGGCTGGCAGGTATTGGGACCTGGGTTCGATTCCCAGGTCCCCTCACTTCCTTAATATTATTTTGCTTAATATATTTCCATGCAGCGTCCCCTTCAGTGGTCTACCATGCACTCAATGCCTTGGCTTGCCAAATGTCCCAGAAGATGAATCTGAAGGTCAGGATGTGAGGCCCACCATACGCGCTAGTCAACCATGCACACTCAAACGTGGAAAATTCAAACAGGCCTTGAATCTGTTGGGCCTAATTGCTTCCCATAAACCTCCAAAAGGGTCAACAAACCCCCTTGTTTGTATTTCTTTCCTTTATTCTTTTCCTTTTTATTTTGTTTCAATTATTTTCTTTTAATTCCTTAAATTAATTTTAATAATACAAAAATACAAAAAAAATCAGAAAGTCAAAAATAAAATATTTTTATTATTTAATTCACTAAATGTTTTATTTTGTAAATAAAAATTCTAATAATCAATTTAGTTTTAATTTAGGGTAAATTTTAATTTGTTTTCTAAATAATTAAGAAAGGTAGAAATTAGGTTAGATTTTTATTTCTTTTTCTCAATAAAATAATTTCATCTTTTCTTATTATAATTATTATTAACCATTAATTATTTTTGTAAATGACTTATAATTAAATAATTAGTAAATTAGGTCAAACTTGAATTTATTTCTTTAATAATTAAAAATGCTTAGAATTAGGGTTTTAATTCCAATTTAATTCTCTTTAATTTCATAAATACAAAAAAAAACATAAAAAATAAGTTCTTTTCCTCATTAAATCATTAATTAACCTTTAATTCCAATTTAATTTCCTTAAAGGGTCCAACGCCCTCGCACTCTCGATTTTTATTTCTTTTCGCACGATTACTTTTATTTCCTTTTTAAATATAATGTATTTGCCCTGAAGCTTTGTAATAGATAATTAGGATATTTATTTTCCGCACTTTTCTTTTCAAATCGGGTCTTGGTTTAATTTGGCGATGTAGACCCGCGCCTTGTAATAGCGTAGGACTTTTACTTTCCGCTCTTTAAATTCCCGCACCCTTAACTGTTAAGACACATGAAAGAATGTATGCCCAAATAAAAACAATGCGTAGAACACTCAATGCATGATCAAGACTGTGATACGGTGGGAGAACTGACTAGTGTTTTGCGTTCGTATTCGCACTTGTGCGGTTGAGCAAGAGTCGCCACCGACTTTTTATTTTGTCCTAAAGGAAAGGTTGAAAAAGCACAACAAAAACCTTTTGAGATATTTTGTGGGTTCGGGGGTAGATTATGAAAAGGGAAGGTATTAGCACCCTTTTCATCCATGGTTATCCATGGGCTCTTAGTTACTTGGTTTTTTAGATCACTTGCCTTGATTGCTTAAAAATGGTGTGTGTGTGTGTGTTTGAAAATGTTTTTGAAGAGATGCCTTATCTTAGGCGACCAATGTATTTGACTCGTGTTTGAGTGTTTTACAAAAGTGTGTATCTTTTCGAAAAGATGTTTCAAATGTTTTTGAGAGTTTGTTTGAAAGTGTCGTGGATGGTGGTTTTTGAAAAGAAGGCAAGTGTTTTTGCAAGTTGATCTCAAGTAACTAAGAGTTTTATCTACCCTATTGTACTCAAAGGTTTTTGTTATGTTTTAACCCCTTTTAACAATTTTGTTCCACCATTGAAACTGGTGGACAATCTTGCGTTTAGGAAGTTTATTCGGGACGGGCGCGGGTCATCGTATGGACCATGAATGCAATGGTGCCAAGTGTCTTTGGCAATTTTCTTTGAGGGACTTGATCATTTGTTTAGGCAACATTTTGAAAGTGGTATCGAGGGACTATGATCATTTTGAATTCGTTTTGCCAAAGAAACTCGACGTGCAAGCATGGCCTATTTTGGAAGGCAACACGTGGGATTACCCTAGGGGGTGCAAGTGTGATTGTGTATTGATTTCATGTATCTGTCTTGTATTAGGTTATCTAGCGTTTGATTTTATGTACATGCAAACCCTAGGTCTAACCATGGTATAATTGAAAGCGATAAATTACGAAAACGTAAAATCTACGCTATTACAAGATAAGTATCCGGGAGTGGGGGTACATGTGTATGAATGGGGATGAGACTTATAGTATCCAATAAGTTACAACCAAATCGAATTTGCGATCAAATGTAAATGACGAATATCAATGTATAAGATAAACAAGTGTGTATAGGAGCAATATATTGTGTATTTGTATTGTGTAAGTATGAGATGTATTGTGTAAGTGATTATTTACATGTGCGACAATATGAAATTAAATGTGTATTAGGGTATTTGTTTTGACCTAAAGAAAAATTAAACGTCTATTTAATTAATTAGTCTTGTAATCTTGTATTTTGATATGTATAAAAAAGAAAGGTTTAATGAAAAGAAAATATTTTCAATTATATTATGTTGTGTATAAAAATGTATCTTTGTAGTTTGTGTTTAATATATACAAAAGAATATCCTCATTAAATGTTAGGAATTTAAATCGTGTAAAAAATGTATTGTTATTTATTATGTACAAATTAAATGAAAAGTATTTTCAATATTTATTATAAACAAATTAAATGACAATTAATTTCAATATTTATTATATGGTGCAATAAAATGTATTTTATTATTTATGTGTTTAATATATATATTCAAAAGTGTTTTTAACTAAATTAGGTGTATAGAAAAGTGTTTTAATTATATGTTTAAAGAAAAGATATATTTTCAATTAATTATGTATATTAACAAGAGTGTATTTTTATTATTAATAAAAAGGATTATTGTAAAACAAAAAAAGTGTTTGTTTAAGTTTATTAAGGAGAGAATAAAAGCAATTAGGTTAGGAAAAGGAGCTAAAAAAGAAAAAAAAAGGGTGCGCTGGGCTTTGTATTCAGAATGGGCAAGGCCCATGTTTGGACTCAGAAAGTTTTAGGGTTTCATTTTGTTTTCATTTGGGGATGTGTTTTAGGGTTTGCAGCGCCGCTCATGTGTTCGTTCACCGTTCTTCTTCGTTTGCTTCTGAGTGTTCAGCGTGAATTCGTCAGCCCAAGGCCACCGGTTCTCCATCTTCCTCCTCCCTCCAACCGGATGCTAGGGGGCAACGGATATACGGTACATTCATTTCCTTATTTGTTTTGGTTTTACATGCATTGATTTATTCATCTTTTTGATTCTGATTCCCTCGTTTGTTAATGGTTGTTGGAGGTTTTGGAAAAAAAGAAAGAAGGAAAGGGTTACCTTTGGAGATGGAGGAGAGAGATGAGAAAAGCTAGGAGGCCAAGGGCGGATGGAACGTGACGCGCGATGAGGGGCTTTATCTGGTATCTCGTATATTTTCTTTAAGCTTTATGATGAGTGCTCTGAGGGCTGGAGGTTTTGGACCGATTCAGGTGAGGCTCTGGACTAGTTTTGCTTATGCAGGTGTTTTCAGTGGTTAAGGTTTTTTATGGTTTGACAGTAGGGTGGTGTGCTTCAGCAGGTTTGGCATATGCAGGTTTCAGGTTAAGACAGGAGGAGGCTTTGAGCCATGTTGGTTCCAGGTTTGGCCTTGAACAAGTTTTTGAGGTTTAGGCCAAGTTCTATGCTGGTTTAGCAGGTATAATGGCTTGACAGGTTATATACTGGTATGGCTTGTTGCAGGTTATTGTTTAGAGGTTATGTGTTTGGAGGTTATGTGTTTTTAGTAGGTTTTATCCAGGTTTGGCATTTTTACTGGTTTTTGATGTTTAGGTGTTTGATGTAGCATGGCTCATTGCAGGTTATGTGCCTGGGTTTTGCTTGAGGTTTTGTGCAGGTGGATGGTTGAAAAAAACTGGTTTGAGTTTTGGCCCTCTGTATTTGTTTATGCAGTAGCAGTTTCGTATATTTTTCTTTGTGTTGGTTTGCTTGAAAAACCCCCTTTGAACTGTGTTCAGTTCTTGTGTGTTATATGTTTCTTCCTGCCTAAAAGCCTAAAAACCTGCTCCTTATCTCTTCTTTTTCTCTCTCTTTAGTACAAAAAACATTAAAAATTGTTTATACTTGTACTTTCTCTGAAAAAGTAGACAGCTGGGAAATGATGAAGTTAATTTGTTTGCTTGCAATACAATGTTTCCTCTGCATTCTTCTCTCTTTTGACAGCTTTTTTTGCTTGCTTGATATCTTGCCATATCTTCTTATTTGACAGCTTTTGACAGAAAGTTTGAATTTGGACTTGGTTGGCAATTCAGTTTGGACCTTTAGTTGGGTTTGAATTTGTGCAGTACCATTTGAGATTTGAACTTATGCAATTTTGACAATTTTGAATTGTGCATTTTTTAAACTTGTGCATTCAAATAATTTGCAAACATTTTCACTCTTCTTTGTGAACCGGGAGAAATCCCGTGATTTGCAAAGAGGACTAACTGATCCCAGTTGTTGCTTTTAATGATGAGTCTAATTTAAACTGTATGCCTCTTTAATTCAATTTAACTGTTATTTGACTTTTCTCTTTTCTTTTGCAGATGAGAAATGGGGCACCGGAGCGAGGGATAGCGGATGAAGATTTGAAGATTAGAAAAATAATTAGGATAGTCTTTTATTTAGCTTTAAATAAATGTAACATTATTTTTGTCAACATTTTGTAAACAAAAACAATTTATACAAATGACTTAAAGATAAATAAAAAGTCCTTTCATTTAATTAATTCTTCTCTTCTTTAATTGTTTACTTATTATTTATAGTTCTTTAAACTAAAATAAATTGAAAATAAATTCCAACTCATTTAATCTTTAGAATAATAAATAATTAACTAAACAATGTTTCTTCGTTGATCAAAATAAATGAACTTGGCGCATCCATTATCTAAAGCGACTCACAGTCAAATGCAATAACTGATCAGATGCATTCCTTTCTTACTGATTTCTTACTAAGCACTATAAATCCAATACTGCATATTTCTTTTGACCGGCTCAGACAAACCAACGTGAATTCAAACCAACTGTCTCTTTTGCTGATTAAATCAAAACAATGCGAATACAAACCAAATCTCGGAATAATTTGCAAAGTGCTGTGGAATTTAAATTCTTCTGAGAACGTGCCCACAAAAAACCTTAATTCCTGATTAAATGCCAAAGAGCATTCACCTGATCAAAATCGAGTCAAAATCAACCAAAACCCTAAGCCAACTGTGTGAAACAATCCAGAGCCCTGAAAATCAGTAAAAAACCCTAATTTCGCTTGACTGACAAGAAAAGTCCGTTTGTCCGATTCTTGAGCCAGTTTGAAAAATCAGGAAATGCCTGAAGCTGAGATTTCTTGTGAAAAAAAATGCGAGGGCAAATTTTGGGGTACAACAGTTGCCCCTGTTCAATCTTCTTGGACCTGAAGAGTTGGTTTGGCAAGTTTGCCTTTCGCGACTTGAAGGTAAAAGAAGATTGGACACTAAAGTGCCCAGAAAGTTTGCACTCGGCGATATGATGGTAGAGGTGAATGGGCTTAAAGATGCCATTTGGTGATGGGCTTAAAGATGCCATCTGGTGCGATAGAACCTTGTCGGGGAATGGGCTTAGAGATGCCATTTGGTGATGGGCTTAAAGATGCCATCTGGTGACTGCTGGTAGGAGGATGGGCTTATAGATGCCATCTGGTTATGTTGAACTGTTTGTCAATGGTGAGTGGACAAGTATCAGAAGGGCATCCATGTTTCGGAGCATCTCTGAATTGGGGGTCCGAATAAGCAACAGATTGACGTCCATGTCTGGAGAATCCGTAAACTATTTTCATGAGTTGAGATTGAGTGAGCAATAGAGCAGCATCCGTTGTTGGGAAGCGTCCGTAAACTGTTTTCGGAAGTTGAGAAGAGTCTGAACAGGTTGGTAGATTGACATCCGTTGTTGGGAAGAATCTGAATAAGTTGGTAGATTGACATCCGTTGTTGGGAAGAATCTGTAAACTGTTTTTCAGACGTCTTGAAGAGGAACCGGTGTAGGGTTTCCTGATGATGAGCTCGTGTAAAGCTACAATTGGATGAATCTGGAATAAGTATCAGAATGTCGCCGTGTCCGGGTCACATCTGAACTATCTCTGGATGAATCTCGGAAGATGACCTGTGTCTGTCGACTGATCTTACCTGAAAAGGCAAAGGGTTAGTTGTATGCAATGTTATGATGCATGATGCAATGTATGTGACATCAATGTTTATGACATGAATGTGATGAATGCGCATGTATGCTTGATGAGCTATCTTGCTGAGGATAAATGAATCTTGGACGGCTGAAGATAAAAGCATCTTGGCCGCTGCCGGGAAAATAAATCCTTGGCTGTTGCTGGGGAAGAGAATTCCTGATGACCTCTACTGGGGAGTTCCAAACTAGTAGACTCATGCTGGGGAGGCAAGATTGAGAATCTTCAGCTTGGTGGGAAGTAACTCTGGCGACTTCACTGGGGAACTCAAGATTTGCTCTCCTGAAACTCTGTGGGGACAAGGTTCGTTAGTCTGGCTTTGCTGGGGATTGATAATTTGAAGTTTTAGCTTTGCTGGAGATCAAGAAGCTTGACTCTGAGTGGAGTTAGCTTGAGAAGAATCTGAACAAGCGATAGGTTAACGTCCGTTACTTGGAGAACCCGTGAACTATTTTCAGAACGTTTGAAATTGAATAAGCAATAGAGCATCATCCGTTGTTGGGAAGCGTCCGTAAACTGTTTTCAAAGGTTGCATCTGAACAAGCTGATAGATTAACATCCGTTGTTGGGAAGAATCCATAAACTGTTTTCAGAAGTCTTGAAGAAGAATCTGAACAAGTGATAGGTTAACCTCCGTTACTTGGAGAACCCATAAACTGTTTTCAGAAATCTTGAAGTTGAATCAGCAATAGTGCAACATCCGTTGTTGGGAAGCGTCCGTAAACTGTTTTCAAAGGTTGCATCTGAACAAGTTGGTAGATTAACATCCGTTGTTGGGAAGAATCCGTAAACTGGCTTCAGACGTCTTGAAGAAGAATCTGAACAAGTGATAGGTTAACCTCCGTTACTTGGAGAACCCGTAAACTGTTTTCAGAAATCTTGAAGTTGAATCAGCAATAGAGCAGCATCCGTTGTTGGGAAGCGTCCGTAAACTGTTTTCAAAAGTTGCATCTGAACAAGTTGGTAGATTAACATCCGTTGTTGGGAAGAATCCGTAAACTGGCTTCAGACGTCTTGAAGAAGAATCTGAACAAGTGATAGGTTAACCTCCGTTACTTGGAGAACCCGTAAACTGTTTTCAGAAATCTTGAAGTTGAATCAGCAATAGAGCAGCATCCGTTGTTGGGAAGCGTCCGTAAACTGTTTTCAAAAGTTGCATCTGAACAAGTTGGTAGATTAACATCCGTTGTTGGGAAGAATCCGTAAACTGGCTTCAGACGTCTTGAAGAGGAACCGGTGTGGGGTTTCCTGAGGACGAGTTTGTGTAAAACTGCATCGGGTTTTTTGAACACTTTTGACATTCGAATGCCCCAAGTGGTGATGTAGATAATTTCCTGGCTTATTAGAGGTGTTGGTCTACAATCGGTCGTTCACAGATGTTTTCCTGGGTTGTTACAGGTGTTGATCTGGAATTCTTCAGACGTGCCCTGGCTGGATACAGGAATCGAATCTGGAAAGGTGATAGTTGACAGATATGCCCTGGCTGGATACAGGAATCGAATCTTCAAATTCTTCAGACGTGCCCTGGCTAGATACAGGAATCGAGTCTGGAAATGTAATAGTCGATTTGTTGAACACTTTTGACATTCGAATGCCCCAAGTGGTGAAGAAGGAGTCTTGAATCAGATTACTCTGCATATTGAAAGATTTCTTGAAATCTTGACTGGACTGCCCCAGGTTAACTGAACTTTGAAAGATCTGTTGGACCTTGACTGGACTGCCCTAGGTTAATTGAATTGTGACATGCCATGCCCCTTGTTGATAGGAGATTTGATGGAAGTGTTATCCTCTTGAAGTGATTTTGACTTACTGAGAGAGTTTTCGTTCCTCCGAATATTCGTTGTATGAATTTCTTCGCTGTCAAACAAAAAAGCCAAGTGCAGACAGTGATATTCAGGTAATGCAAGGTTTATGTTTGTCTTGAAGTTTTGAAAAATGCATTTTTAGCAGAAAACTTTTTATAAGACAAATCAACACAAGATTTAGAGTAAAGCCTTACAGGAGTCAGGATACCTTTTTGTAACAGTATGCTTTCGAACTAACCCATGCTTCAATTAGGACTTTTGAAGGGTTGTAACGTGGCCTGGTTCACGGTTTAAGAAACAAAGGATAAAGGCTCAAAGTATATTTGTACCCACCCGCTCTTCGTGATGTCCTTCAACCTAAGCTCAGTTAATTGCGTCATACTCTGTTTTGAGTTTGGAACGACTTTTGGGCGATGGTTCACTAGTTTGAATTTGGGGAGACAGTCATCATCTCCTTTTTCTTTTTCAACATTTTTTCATGTTGTTGAGGATTTTGTAATGACCTCACTATTTTGATTTTGATTTGTTATCCCTAACTTTTGCCTGACTGTTCCCATTTTCGAGATTACAGTCAGCGGGATGCCCCCAGCTTTCTTAAGCCTCCTTTATAGGTTTTGGCTCAGCGGGCTTTTTCTTTTTGAGAGATTGACTGTCTATGTGATAGGGAACCACCCTTGTCTTTTGATTCCAAAGGAATGCTTTCTCTTTTTTTCCGACGTCGTTCGTTGTGTTACGAACTGAGAGTTTGCGACTTCAATGCGTATTTTCTTTTGAATTAACTGAGATATTACCCTGCCCCAGGTTTATATCAAAGGTTTTGATTGTTTAGAACAGAAAACTCCTACTTCTTTGGTTCGAAAGGGTTGACTAGGGATTAACTTCCTTATAACTCCAGTGTTTGGGAATTGAAACAAATGCCTGTACATCATCAGCAAGGTCTGTTCAAAAGCATACTGTATAAGATCATGGTATTGTTTCGTCATCCTCCCTCTAAAGGCTTACAACTTTTTATCAAGAGTCAAATATCATAAAGAAAAGCATAAGAGTAGTGAAACGAATGGATGAATTCAAGACCAACATATGCGATGCATTAATGAAAACAGAGTTTAACATCAACAAATAATTGTTTGACAGCAAAAGAAATTACAACTTTGAAAATTCAAAAAGAAGCAAAAGTCTTTCAGCTCGAGCTTTGTCACTTCAAGCGGAGAACCCTTTAACGGAAGATCTTCATCTCACCATTTGGCATGAATTCCAGCACTCCAATGTCGATCAGATCTTGAATCTTGTTCTTCAAGGCCCAACAGTCGTTGGTGTCGTGTCCTGGGCTGTAGGAGTGGTAAACACAGAATGCGTCGGGATGATAGTGAGGAGAGGAGATATTGGACTTCTGAGGAGGATCCTTCAGGGTGAGAAGGTTGACCTCCATCAGGCGCTTCAGTATGAAGAATGATGGTATTTTAGTCTCCGTGAACTGTCTTCCCGACGTTTCTTGCTTACGCCGATTACCCCGTTGACGCTGGCGAGGTTGTTGATGGGCTTGTGACCCTGAAGCAAGCAAAGGAGCTTTCCCCTTGTCTTCTTGAGTGGATGGAGGCTGAGCGGTGACTTGCTCTTCAACCTCAGATGTTTGCCCCAGTTGGTTGTTCGGAAGCAGTTGGCGGACAAGAACTCTGAGTTCCTCTTGTCTTTGGGATAGGTCTTGGATGAGAGCCATCTGGCCCACCAACTGTCCCATCATTTGGGTCCTCAAGGTTGTCAAATCAAACTGCAGCTCCGCAAGCTGGTCACCCCTGGCATTGTTGGAATTCTCCAAGTCCTTGGTGAGGAGAGCTTTCATCTCTTCTTGCCCCAGAGACAAGTTCAGGAACATCTCCTGCAGCTGAGCAGTCTGGTCTTGGATGTCTTTGACAGACCTTTCTAGAGCCATCTCTTGCTGAAATAAACAGCAGGAGAGTAAGGAAACCTGAAAAGGGAAAGATTGTCAAAATGCAATGCATGACATGTGGATGCATGCTTTCAAGGATCTCTTGGGGTAAACACAAGAAAATGTTAGAGGTTGAACTTTGCTCTTGGATTGGAGACCTCTGCACTGGTGGATGTCTTTCCACGAGAATCAAGCTCACCATGTCGAGTGGGTCATAGCCACTGATTTGTTGTACTTGAACTTTGACTGGATTGGTTAGAGGAGAAACCCCTTGCCCCTTGATAGACGTCTGGTTCAACATAACCCTGCATCCAAAGAACCCTCGAGATCCTTGAAATGGTTATTGAAAATGCTATGGTATGATGTCATGATGTTATGTACATGTATGCAAAAAGCAAGTGAGTGTATATACAGACAAACATATTCACACAAAGCAAACAAGGCCTTAGGTTTAGGCTTGCATGAGGTTCAGGTACTACCCTCTTGAAGTTAGTTGGCTCATCCTGTCCTAAAATAGAAACCGGGTTCTAAGGAGCTCAATATCATTGGATTGTTTTCTGTGTTCATTGTTTCGGTTTAGCCACTTACTGGCGACCAAAATATTCCAAGAAAACAATCCTCAAAAGAGTGTAGTATCGAGTATCTACCAACTTCGGACTGCACCAAAGTCGGTCATCTCACTACCCCTAAAAAGGCTAAGATGGTCAATTAAGGTTCTAAGAGTTTGTTAGTGCTTCATGACATCACACAGCGGCCCCGTACTCTCCTTGACTACTCAAGGGTTACCGGTACTCACAAATATGTCACACTAACATAGCTTACTGCTTCAACCATGTCGGTATACCCCGCACAGTTCCCTCGCAGTTTTTTTGCTATTTACCTAAGAAGGTGCCCCAAATCCGGGTGTAGGATTTACAACAAACCCAAACAAAGAGCCCAAATGATAAAGCAATCAAGTCAATCAAAGTAAGAAAGTAAAAGTGATCTAAACCCTAAGGTAACCCAACTTTTTTAAAAAAAAAAAAAAAAATCTTCCCAGCAGAGTCGCCAGTTCTGTGATACGGTGGGAGAACTGACTAGTGTTTTGCGTTCGTATTCGCACTTGTGTGGTTGAGCAAGAGTCGCCACCGACTTTTTATTTTGTCCTAAAGGAAAGGTTGAAAAAGCACAGCGAAAACCTTTTGAGATATTTCGTGGGTTCGGGGGGTAGATTATGAAAAGGGAAGGTATTAGCACCCTTTTCATCCATGGTTATCCATGGGCTCTTAGTTACTTGGTTTTTTAGATCACTTGCCTTGATTGCTTAAAAATGGTGTGTGTGTGTGTTTGAAAATGTTTTTGAAGAGATGCCTTGTCTTAGGCGACCAATGTATTTGACTCGTGTTTGAGTGTTTTACAAAAGTGTGTATCTTTTCGAAAAGATGTTTCAAATGTTTTTGAGAGTTTGTTTGAAAGTGTCGTGGATGGTGGTTTTTGAAAAGAAGGCAAGTGTTTTTGCAAGTCGATCTCAAGTAACTAAGAGTTTTATCTACCCTATTGCACTCAAAGGTTTTTGTTATGTTTTAACCCCTTTTAACAATTTTGTTCCACCATTGAAATTGGTGGACAATCTTGCGTTTAGGAAGTTTATTCGGGACGGGCGCGGGTCATCGTATGGACCATGAATGCAATGGTGCCAAGTGTCTTTGGCAATTTGCTTTGAGGGACTTGATCATTTGTTTAGGCAACATTTTGAAAGTGGTATCGAGGGACTATGATCATTTTGAATTCGTTTTACCAAAGAAACTCGACGTGCAAGCATGGCCTATTTTGGAAGGCAACACATGGGATTACCCTAGGGGGTGCAAGTGTGATTGTGTATTGATTTCATGTATCTGTCTTGTATTAGGTTATCTAGCGTTTGATTTTATGTACATGCAAACCCTAGGTCTAACCATGGTATAATTGAAAGCGATAAATTGCGAAAACGTAAAATCTACGCTATTACAAGATAAGTATCCGAGAGTGGGGGTACATGTGTATGAATGGGGATGAGACTTATAGTATCCAATAAGTTACAACCAAATCGAATTTGCGATCAAATGTAAATGACGAATATCAATGTATAAGATAAACAAGTGTGTATAGGAGCAATATATTGTGTATTTGTATTGTGTAAGTATGAGATGTATTGTGTAAGTGATTATTTACATGTGCGACAATATGAAATTAAATGTGTATTAGGGTATTTGTTTTGACCTAAAGAAAAATTAAACGTCTATTTAATTAATTAGTCTTGTAATCTTGTATTTTGATATGTATAAAAAAGAAAGGTTTAATGAAAAGAAAATGTTTTCAATTATATTATGTTGTGTATAAAAATGTATCTTTGTAGTTTGTGTTTAATATATACAAAAGAATATCCTCATTAAATGTTAGGAATTTAAATCGTGTAAAAAATGTAGTGTTATTTATTATGTACAAATTAAATGAAAAGTATTTTCAATATTTATTATAAACAAATTAAATGACAATTAATTTCAATATTTATTATATGGTGCAATAAAATGTATTTTATTATTTATGTGTTTAATATATATATTCAAAAGTGTTTTTAACTAAATTAGGTGTATAGAAAAGTGTTTTAATTATATGTTTAAAGAAAAGATATATTTTCAATTAATTATGTATATTAACAAGAGTGTATTTTTATTATTAATAAAAAGGATATTGTAAAACAAAAAAAGTGTTTGTTTAAGTTTATTAAGGAGAGAATAAAAGCAAATTAGGTTAGGCAAAGGAGCTAAAAAAGAAAAAAAAGGGTGCGCTGGGCTTTGTATTCAGAATGGGCAAGGCCCATGTTTGGACTCAGAAAGTTTTAGGGTTTCGTTTTGTTTTCATTTGGGGATGTGTTTTAGGGTTTGCAGCCCCGCTCATGTGTTCGTTCATCGTTCTTCTTCGTTTGCTTCTGAGTGTTCATCGTGAATTCGTCAGCCCAAGGCCACCGGTTCTCCATCTTCCTCCTCCCTCCAACCGGACGCTAGGGGGCAACGGATATACGGTACATTCATTTCCTTATTTGTTTTGGTTTTACATGCATTGATTTATTCATCTTTTTGATTCTGATTCCCTCGTTTGTTAATGGTTGTTGGAGGTTTTGAAAAAAAAGAAAGAAGGAAAGGGTTACCTTTGGAGATGGAGGAGAGAGATGAGGAAAGCTAGGAGGCCAAGGGCGGATGGAACGTGACGCGTGATGAGGGGCTTTATCTGGTATCTCGTATATTTTCTTTAAGCTTTTATGATGAGTGCTCTGAGGGCTGGAGGTTTTGGACCGATTCAGGTGAGGCTCTGGACTAGTTTTGCATATGCAGGTGTTTTCAGTGGTTAAGGTTTTTTATGGTTTGACAGTAGGGTGGTGTGCTTCAGCAGGTTTGGCATATGCAGGTTTCAGGTTAAGATAGGAGGAGGCTTTGAGCCATGTTGGTTTCAGGTTTGGCCTTGAACAGGTTTTTGAGGTTTAGGCCAAGTTCTATGCTGGTTTAGCAGGTATAATGGCTTGACAGGTTATATACTGGTATGGCTTGTTGCAGGTTATTGTTTGGAGGTTATGTGTTTGGAGGTTATGTGTTTTTAGTAGGTTTTATCCAGGTTTGGCATTTTTACTGGTTTTTGATGTTTAGGTGTTTGATGTAGCATGGCTCATTGCAGGTTATGTGCCTGGGTTTTGCTTGAGGTTTTGTGCAGGTGGATGGTTGAAAAAAACTGGTTTGAGTTTTGGCCCTCTGTATTTGTTTATGCAGTAGCAGTTTCGTATATTTTTCTTTGTGTTGGTTTGCTTGAAAAACCCCCTTTGAACTGTGTTCAGTTCTTGTGTGTTATATGTTTCTTCCTGCCTAAAAGCCTAAAAACCTGCTCCTTATCTCTTCTTTTTCTCTCTCTTTAGTACAAAAAACATTAAAAATTGTTTATACTTGTACTTTCTCTGAAAAAGTAGACAGCTGGGAAATGATGAAGTTAATTTGTTTGCTTGCAATACAATGTTTCCTCTGCATTCTTCTCTCTTTTGACAGCTTTTTTTGCTTGCTTGATATCTTGCCATATCTTCTTATTTGACAGCTTTTGACAGAAAGTTTGAATTTGGACTTGGTTGGCAGTTCAGTTTGGACCTTTAGTTGGGTTTGAATTTGTGCAGTACCATTTGAGATTTGAACTTATGCAATTTTGACAATTTTGAATTGTGCATTTTTTAAACTTGTGCATTCAAATAATTTGCAAACATTTTCACTCTTCTTTGTGAACCGGGAGAAATCCCGTGATTTGCAAAGAGGACTAACTGATCCCAGTTGTTGCTTTTAATGATGAGTCTAATTTAAACTGTCTGCCTCTTTAATTCAATTTATCTGTTGTTTGACTTTTCTCTTTTCTTTTGCAGATGAGAAATGGGGCACCGGAGCGAGGGATAGCGGATGAAGATTTGAAGATTAGAAAAATAATTAGGATAGTCTTTTATTTAGCTTTAAATAAATGTAACATTATTTTTGTCAACATTTTGTAAACAAAAACAATTTATACAAATGACTTAAAGATAAATAAAAAGTCCTTTCATTTAATTAATTCTTCTCTTCTTTAATTGTTTACTTATTATTTATAGTTCTTTAAACTAAAATAAATTGAAAATAAATTCCAACTCATTTAATCTTTAGAATAATAAATAATTAACTAAACAATGTTTCTTCGTTGATCAAAATAAATGAACTTGGCGCATCCATTATCTAAAGCGACTCACAGTCAAATGCAATAACTGATCAGATGCATTCCTTTCTTACTGATTTCTTACTAAGCACTATAAATCCAATATTGCATATTTCTTTTGACCGGCTCAGACAAACCAACGTGAATTCAAACTAGCTGTCTCTTTTGCTGATTAAATCAAAACAATGCGAATACAAACCGAATCTCGAAATAATTTACAAAGTGCTGTGGAATTTAAATTCTTCTAAGAACGTGCCCACAAAAAACCTTAATTCCTGATTAAATGCCAAAGAGCATTCACCTGATCAAAATTGAGTCAAAATCAACCAAAACCCTAAGCCAACTGTGTGAAACAATCCAGAGCCCTGAAAATCAGTAAAAAACCCTAATTTCGCTTGACTGACAAGAAAAGTCCGTTTGTCCGGTTCTTGAGCCAGTTTGAAAAATCAGGAAATGCCTGAAGCTGAGATTTCTTGTGAAAAAAAATGCGAGGGCAAATTTTGGGGTACAACAAAGACAAATATAACTGAAAATGACACACAAATCACACACCACTCCTAGGGTACGCCTCACTGTTGCCTTGCCCCTCGAAACGTGGTCGTCGAGTAGAGGACGTTTTAGTAAGTCCTCATGTCCATGAACATGGCATGGGGGTAGCTTCTAAAGTGTCTTCCTATTGCTCTGGTGACCACACTGTCCCTAACCCTCGAATTGACCCGGACACCTCCAACGGTGGTGCTACCTACCTCTGAATGGTGGGATGACACTACCTTAAGGACATTTACACAGACTAATTCCTTAGGGTAGGTAGATGACTCGTAGATACTTGCTCTAATTCAAAATAAATCAAAAACTTCTTTTCACACCTACACTTTTCAAAAAGCTTTCAAAAACAACTTTTCAAACACTCTTGAGGACTGATACAAGAGTCGATCTGAAACTTTACACAAAACCTTTTTCAAACCCACTCACACTTTGAAAAGCAAACAAACATTTTGAAAACACAAATGAGCAAGTATCTAAGAGCCCATGGATAACCATGGATAGAAAGGGTGCTAACACCTTCCCTTTCTATAAATCTACCTCCCGAACCGAGAACTAATCTCAGTAAGGAATTTTTCTGTGCTTTTGTCCTTTCCATTTGGAGAAAATAAAAGACGGTGGCGACTCTTGCTTCTGCGACATTTCGCGAAACCAGCGTTAAACAGTCAGTTCCAGATCCACCGATCACAGAACTGGCGACTCTGCTGGGGACATATCTTTTAAAGTGAGGTGTACCTTAGGTTAGTTCATAACTGTGTTTTCAATTGTTTTGACTTGTTTACTTTAAATTATGGGATTGTCTCGGGAGTTCTATAGATCCTAACCCGGATCTGGGGATACCTTCTTAGAAAGTAGCAACAAGGCTGTGAGGTAACTATGCGGGGTATACCGACATGGTTGAAACAACCTGCTACGTTGATGTGGCACTTTGGTGTATACCGGTAACCCTTGAGTTCAGTCAAGGAGAGTACGGGGCCTCCATGTGGTGTCATGAAGCATCAACTGACCTTAGGAACCTTAATTGAACCATCTTGGCCTCTTTAGGGTAGTGAGATAACTGACTTTGGTGCAATCCGAGGTTGGTTGATACTCGATACTACACTCAATTGAGGGTTGCTTTCCTGGAATATTTCGGTCGCCAGTTCAGTGGCTAAATCGAAACGATGAACAATGAAAGCAATCCAGTGATATTGGGACCCTTAGAACCCGGTTACTTCTAATAGGACAGGTTAAGCCCACCAACTTCAAGAGGGTAATACCCCAAACTTCATGCTGGCCTAAACTCTAAGGGCTCTTTGTGTGACTTGTGTGCCTTCCAACTTGACTACTTGCATGCTTGTTATCTGACATCTGAGTTTCTTGCAGGTTTTGTTTATAGTCCTTAATTGGGACTCATAACAGGGTTTACTAAATTTCTTGCAGGTTTTGTTTACAGTCCTTAACTGGGACTCATAACAGGGTTACACCTATCACTCCATGCATAGCATAACATCATACCATTGCATACATCCCGCATAAGGACTAATCCGTTTCAAGGATCTCAAGGGCTTGTGATGCAGGTCATGATGAACCAACTGTCCAGCAAGGGGCAAAGGGGATTTATTTTCCTCTAGTCAAGGTTGTCAGGGGCTATGACCCACTGGATATGGTGAGCCTTGACCCTTGAAGAAGGACTCTCGACAACATGAAGTTCCTTCAATCAAGTTACCAGTTTCCAACTCTAACAATTTTCTTGTTCACCCTGCGAGATCCTTGAAAACATTACATGCATATCAAACATGTCATTGCATTACAGGTACTCCTTTGACAGGTCACTTACCTTCGTCGCTGTTTATTTCAGCAATGGCTTCCCAACAAGATAACCAGGGTCTTCGTGCTCAAGAGACTCAGTTCAGGGAGATCTTCGTAAGCCTATCCAAGGGGCAAGAAGAGTTAAGAACACTCCTCATGGGGAATTTGGCCAAGAACAGTGCTGAAGATGACAAGGACGAACGACTGAAACGTCTACAAGCTGAAGTAGATACATTGAAAACCCAGATGCTGGGGAAAAGGGCTCTCATCCAAGGTCTAGCTCGGGAGCAAGAAGAATTGAGGACCATGATCAGTCAGCTCCACCAAGAGAGACACCATATGAAACAACCTGCCCAAATCAGGGACCAGGTCTTTGATCAGCTTCCAAGAGGACAAGAACCTGGCATGGTGAAGAATAGAACTCTCCAAATTGCTACTACCTCACAGGTCCAACTACAACCTCGCCCAGAGCAACAGGTTGATCTGAGTAGGCCAAGCAGGTCCAAGAGGCAGTTCACCCAGCTCAACATGCCTTTGTTTCAAGCATTGCAACACCTGCTAAGGTTGAATCTGATTACATTAAGGGCTCCTCCCCAGAACCCCAACATCTCTGCTCCTAACTATCATCCCAACAAAAGGTGTGCATATCACTCTGATAGTCCTGGACACGACACTGCCGACTGCTGGGCTCTGAAGAACAAGGTCCAGGATCTGATTAATGAAGGAGTAGTAGATTTCACCCAAGTGGGTCAAGCCGAGGTCTTCTGCCATCCCTACAAGATGCACCAGTTGAAGTAACAAGTCCTGAGACTAGAAGACTTTTGTTCATTAGAATTTTTCAATTTGTAATTTTATTTTGATTGTTCAAACATTTGTTCATGTTAAACGTTGTTATTTCATTAATGCATCGCATATGTCTGTTTTGAAGCAATATATTCGTATTCGCTATATGCAAATTATTTTCATATTTTTTCTGGTGATCAACGCTCGATTAATAATTCTAAGCCTCTTGAGGGAGGATGACGAAAACGATACCATGATCCTTACAGTATGCTTTTGAACAGACCCCACTGATGAGGTACATGCATTGTTTCAATCCCTAAACACTGGAGTTATAAGGAAGATAATCCCTCGTCAACCCCTCTGAGCCAAAGAAGTAGGAGTTTTTCTTTTCGAAATTTAAAACCCTTAATCATAACCTGGGGCAGGGTAGTCTCTCAGTTGATCCAAGCGCATAACGAACGGCACCAAAGAGGTCCTTACAAAAGAAGACAGTGATGATTCCGAATAATCATAAGGATAGGCAGTCATTATATCTTAAAAAATAAAAACCCAATAAGTTAAAACCTATAAAAGAGACTTACAAGACCGGGGCATCCCGCTGACTGTAATCACAAAAGAAACAGTTCAGGCAAAAAAAATAGGGATAGCAAAATCAAAAAGAAAGAGGTCATACAAACCCTCAACAAAAACAAAAAAATGACTGCCTAATCAAAATAAACCGTCAGTATCCGAACCATCACTGGTATATCAAAGCAAAGACGCAACAAAGTCTAACGCATGATCATCTGAGTTTAGGTTTGAAGAACATCACGAAGAGTGGGTGGGTACAAATAATTTGAGCCTTTATCCTTTGTTTCTTAAAACCATGAACCAGGCCACGTTATAACCCTCAAAAGTCCTAGCTGAAGCATGGGTTAGTTTGAAAGCATACTGTTACGAAAAGTATCCTGACTCCTTAAGGCCTACGGTAAATACGGAGTTGACATCACGTTTTACAAACATTCACTTGTTTTATGAAAAAGAATGCATTTTCAAAATCTTCAAGACAGACATAAGCTTTTCATTTTTGATATAACATTGTTTGCATATGACTATTTGTTTGAACAACATAGAAGTTCGCACGACGAATGTCTAATGAACAAAAGCACTTTCAATCAAGGGGCAGACATGATCATGGTCTATTACCTGGGGGCAGTCCAATCAAGATTCGGAGAATCTCTCAAAGGCCAAATAAGCCTGGGGCAAATCTCCATCTGGATCACCTAGGGCACTCCGACAACGAATCTTGCCTGATCAGACATCTTCTAGTGGTACGACAACGCAATACTACTGACAGGGGCACCTCCCTACATCTTGAGAGCGCGGACATAGTCGAAAAAATATTACGCCTAATCAAAGACCCGCTAGGTTGACACACCTAGGCAAAAATAAGGGCCTCCCGACGAACCAAAAGGGTTCGGGCAAAAATAAGGGATGAAAATGAAAAAATCTGCACACCCGGCAAGTCGAAAACCTGAAAAGGCGGCTTGGGCAAAAATGGGTATCCCGGTGGGCTGAAAACCCGAAAGGGCGGTCCAGGAAAAAATTAGGGATTTAAGCGTACGACTATGTCCCGGCATCTAATCACCTGTCTACCAGAAGATTTGTCAACTACTCCCATAGGTGCCTTCTCCCACTGAAACATGGGCAATAATGAATGGTCTAAGCGATCTAATTGCTCTATCCATCAAGGTACCAAGGTAGGTTCGGCAGAAGGACGCAACCAAGATCTCTAGACTCCCCAGAGAGTGAGCCAGCAAGTCAACATACTCTCCCCAAGCAGAGTTATCCTGTCAGCCTTAAGGAAGTTGGACATCCTCCAGCAGATCTCAACATTCCCCAGCACAATGTATGAACATTCCTAACAAGCATCCCCGACAATCTTGATCTAAGATTGTTCCCCGGTGGTATACCCGACATTCAGTGGAATCTCTTCCCCAATATATCTCAAAGATTTCCCCAGGAGAGTCCAGTCTGAAGATTTCCCCAGGAAAGTTTGAATTCATCTCCCCAGCAGGAAGCTTATCCCCAGTAGATTCTGGAAGCTTATCTCCTACAGAGCACGAACGCGTCCCCCGACTTTATTCAAAGGTTATTTCCCTACCAGGATATAACTGGGTTATCCTCAGCCGAAAGCCACGGAAAGATCGTCCTCGGCGAAGTCTTCCTATCCCCAGCGAAGTCTATTTACACTTCCGACACAACGACGTTATCCCCAGCGAAGTTACCATCAACATCCCAGCAAAGTACCTCTCTCCCCACAAAGTATTGTTCTCCAGCAAGATCTCTAGAATAATTTTCCTCCCGCAGAGTAATCTATTTGCCAAGTTTATTCCCCAATGAAGTTATCTTCTCCTACCGGTAAGTCTTGCAACTATCATCCCCAGCGGAAACAACAAAGCACTATTCTCCAACATCAGCCCAGGATGTGACTTCCCGGCACCCGTCAAGGGTTTACTTTCCTAGACAAAAACATACATTCATAAACATCGCATTTCTATACATTATAGCATGCATATATGCATCATGAACATACAATCTCATTTATGTTGAGAACACCATGGCTTGATCTATATCATGCATTGCATATGACTGACCTTTACCTTTCAGGAAGGACCCAATTAGGTTCTCAGTTATTCCAAGACCTTGCCTGGTTCAGTTAAATCGACTCCTAAAGATTTTCTGTTTCTTATCCAGTCAAAGGCCTTCTCTGGTCCAGTTAAATCGATTCCTAAAGATTTTCCTGATGAAGACTCAGTTGAAGATTCCAAGACCTTGCCTGGTTCAGTTAAATCGACTCCTAAAGATTTTTCTGTTTCTTATCCAGTCAAAGGCCTTCTCTGGTCCAGTTAAATCGATTCCTAAAGATTTTCCTGATGAAGACTCAGTTGAAGATTCCAAGACCTTGCCTGGTTCAGTTAAATCGACTCCTAAAGATTTTTTTGTTTCTTATCCAGTCAAAGGCCTTCTCTGGTCCAGTTAAATCGATTCCTAAAGATTTTCCTGATGAAGACTCAGTTGAAGATTCCAAGACCTTGCCTGGTTCAGTTAGATCGACTCCTAAAGATTTTTCTGTTTCTTATCCAGTCAAAGGCCTTCTCTGGTCCAGTTAAATCGATTCCTAAAGATTTTCCTGATGAAGACTCAGTAGAAGACGCCCAAGACTCTCTCATTGTTACTGTTGAGGTTGAAGTCGTCTATGATTCTCTCATTGTTACTGTTGAGGTAGTAATCGCCCCAGATTCTCTCATCGTTACTGTTGAGGTGGTAATCGCCCCAGATTCTCTCATCGTTACTGTTGAGGTAGTAATCGCCCCAGATTCTCTCATCGTTACTGTTGAGGTAGTAATCGCCCCAGATTCTCTCATCGTTACTGTTGAGGTAGTAATCGCCCCAGATTCTCTCATCGTTACTGTTGAGGTAGTAATCGCCCCAGATTCTCTCATCGTTACTGTTGAGGTAGTAATCACCCCAGATTCTCTCATCGTTACTGTTGAGGTAGTAATCGCCCCAGATTCTCTCATCGGTACTGTTGAGGTAGTAATCGCCCCAGATTCTCTCATCGTTACTGTTGAGGTAGTAATCGCCCCAGATTCTCTCATCGTTACTGTTGAGGTAGTAATCGCCCCAGATTCTCTCATCGTTACTGTTGAGGTAGTAATCACCCCAGATTCTCTCATCGTTACTGTTGAGGTAGTAATCGCCCCAGATTCTCTCATCGTTACTGTTGAGGTAGTAATCGCCCCAGATTCTCTCATCGGTACTGTTGAGGTAGTAATCGCCCCAGGTTCTCTCATCGTTACTGTTGAGGTAGTAATCGCCCCAGATTCTCTCATCGTTACTGTTGAGGTAGTAATCGCCCCAGATTCTCTCATCGTTACTGTTGAGGTAGTAATCGCCCAAGGTTCTCTCATCGTTCCGTTGAGGTAGTAACCATCCCTGATTCATTCATCACCGTTTGAAGCTCCAGACTCGATTCCTGTAACCAACCAGGGTGCGTCTATATAAAGAGTTTGAAGACCGACTCCTGTAACAGGTCAGGTAATCATCTTTCTTTTTCAGGTACGCGAGTTCTCGCTAAGGAATCTCTTACGCGATCGACACCCAGATGGAATCTATAAGCCCATCCACCTATCCATCACCCCTCAACATGGCATCTATAAGCCCATCTTCCTATCAATCAATCTCCAAATGGCATCTGTAAGCCCATTCCCACCATCACACTACTATGTGAGCGCAAATTTCTGGGCACTCTAGTGTTCAATCATCTTCCACCTTCGGATTACGAAAGGCACGTCAGCCAATCTACATCCTCAGGTCTAAGAAGATTGAACAGGGGCAACTGTTGTACCCCCAAAATTTGCCCTCCCATATTCTTCAAGATTTGCAAAGAGCATGCTTCAAAATCTCCCAAGGGTTGCACAGTCCAATTGCCTCCTAACAGTCAACAATTAGGGTTTTGGTTCTGGCAATGAAATTGAAGTTTCCAAGGGTCCAAACAAGTCCCACATGCCTATAAATATTGTCAAGCATCCATATGCCAAGTTTCAAGACTTACAGCACAAAATTGCACAGTCAAAAACCCTAATTGCTCAACAGTCAACTACAGGGGCAAAATGGTCATTTGACAGTCAAAAGTCAAATTTTTTGGTCAACATCTTATTTTGAAGCCACAAACATCATTTGATCAATTCTTGATCATGATTCTAAAGGCATGGCTCAAAAAGTCTCAAGATGCAAAAGTTTCCATATTTGGACAGTTGAAAAAGTCAACTGTAACTTAACCAAGGCATAACTTCCACATGGTTTATCAGAAAAATTCCATCCAAAGCTCATTTTGAAGAGAAAGACATTTCCTACAACTCCTCTTCACACTTCAAGTCCAAGAAATGCTCTCACAAAAAGTTATCAATCTCAACATTATAGGTCATTTTCAAAAGTCAACAAAAAGGCACTTTAAGTCAAAGACCATAACTTGAGATTGGTAAATCAAAATGACATGGGACCAAAGGCATTGGTTAGAGGACTTCAAGACCTTTCCAAAATGTCCAAGAACATGATCAAAGCTTAAGAATTGAGCAAGATATGCCTTGTGGAAGTTGGGAAATTTTTGGGAATTTTGAAAAAGTCAACTTTACTTCAAATGCCTCAAAATTGCTAATGGGCCTCAATTTCTTCCAAGAATCATCACCCAAAAGCTATGCACAACCCATTGACCCAAAGGGGAGTTATTTTCTTATTTTTAATTTATTAATTGAATTTTTAAATCTATTAATTCATTTAATTAAAATTAAATATGAAAAAATACTAAACAAATGTTTTGGAATCTTTTTGTGCAGCATTTGCATTCTTAAAGCCTCAAGATTTCGTGCACACCCCAAAAAGGAAAGGATCTCCAATAATTGGCATGTTCTTCATGGTGAAAAGATTGAAAAAATCATGGAAAATCACAAACTTGAAAATCATTAAAGACAAGGCTTTGGGCTTGGATTGTTGACCTAAATCATTCCATGTACATATGCAAACCAAAACCTAATCACAAGGACAAGCAAGCTGCGCCTCAGACCAAGAAACAAACTTGCATTTTTCTCAAAAAAGCTCAAAACTGTTTTGATAGTTACAGTGCTTTTTAAGGCCTAAAAAGGATCCCAAACAATTGCTGGGACCTCCCTGAACGTGATTCAACACCTTTCCAAGCCCCATACATCAGGAATCGGTATAACCAAATCAAACTTTTCTTAAAATATTGAATAATCGTGTTTTGATTTCCAGGCCTTATTCATGCATTTTTATTATTGTTTTACACTAACATGGACTCACTGAAGCTAATGGTGCCAATGAATTGAAGTAATATTGCCTGTAGCGAAATATGCCATTGAAATGTTCTAGGGTTTCAGAAGCTTCCATTTGGGGCTTTGAGTATATGGAAAAATTAGGCAACGAGACCTATACCAATGAAATCAGAAGCTCCAAACGAACAAAACCATACCCTCGCGCCCTTTTTCTTTTCCACCATATGCTGTTCGCTATTTTTCGCAGGTTTGAATTAGTGGGGGTTTAAAACCCCCGCTATCCATTTTATTTGCAGAAGAAAAAGGAGGACGAAGCTTAGGTGTCCACGCGTGAATGGTGTGTTCAAATCGTTGGCGCGTTTTTGTTGGTTTCCAGGATGATGGCACTTTTCGCTTATGTTGATCAGTGCCCACTAAGTAAACAAATGAATGCGTTTGGCTTGGTGGAAGATGACTTGGCTGGCAGGTATTGGGACCTGGGTTCGATTCCCAGGTCCCCTCACTTCCTTAATATTATTTTGCTTAATATATTTCCATGCAGCGTCCCCTTCAGTGGTCTACCATGCACTCAATGCCTTGGCTTGCCAAATGTCCCAGAAGATGAATCTGAAGGTCAGGATGTGAGGCCCACCATACGCGCTAGTCAACCATGCACACTCAAACGTGGAAAATTCAAACAGGCCTTGAATCTGTTGGGCCTAATTGCTTCCCATAAACCTCCAAAAGGGTCAACAAACCCCCTTGTTTGTATTTCTTTCCTTTATTCTTTTCCTTTTTATTTTGTTTCAATTATTTTCTTTTAATTCCTTAAATTAATTTTAATAATACAAAAATACAAAAAAAATCAGAAAGTCAAAAATAAAATATTTTTATTATTTAATTCACTAAATGTTTTATTTTGTAAATAAAAATTCTAATAATCAATTTAGTTTTAATTTAGGGTAAATTTTAATTTGTTTTCTAAATAATTAAGAAAGGTAGAAATTAGGTTAGATTTTTATTTCTTTTTCTCAATAAAATAATTTCATCTTTTCTTATTATAATTATTATTAACCATTAATTATTTTTGTAAATGACTTATAATTAAATAATTAGTAAATTAGGTCAAACTTGAATTTATTTCTTTAATAATTAAAAATGCTTAGAATTAGGGTTTTAATTCCAATTTAATTCTCTTTAATTTCATAAATACAAAAAAAAACATAAAAAATAAGTTCTTTTCCTCATTAAATCATTAATTAACCTTTAATTCCAATTTAATTTCCTTAAAGGGTCCAACGCCCTCGCACTCTCGATTTTTATTTCTTTTCGCACGTTTACTTTTATTTCCTTTTTAAATATAATGTATTTGCCCCGAAGCTTTGTAATAGATAATTAGGATATTTATTTTCCGCACTTTTCTTTTCAAATTGGGTCTTGGTTTAATTTGGCGATGTAGACCCGCGCCTTGTAATAGCGTAGGACTTTTACTTTCCGCTCTTTAAATTCCCGCACCCTTAACTATTAAGACACATGAAAGAATGTATGCCCAAATAAAAACAATGCGTAGAACACTCAATGCATGATCAAGACAAATATAACTGAAAATGACACACAAATCACACACCACTCCTAGGGTACGCCTCACTGTTGCCTTGCCCCTCGAAACGTGGTCGTCGAGTAGAGGACGTTTTAGTAAGTCCTCATGTCCATGAACATGGCATGGGGGTAGCTTCTAAAGTGTCTTCCTATTGCTCTGGTGACCACACTGTCCCTAACCCTCGAATTGACCCGAACACCTCCAACGGTGGTGCTACCTACCTCTCAATGGTGGGATGGCACTACCTTAAGGACATTTACACAGACTAATTCCTTAGGGTAGGTAGATGACTCGTAGATACTTGCTCTAATTCAAAATAAATCAAAAACTTATTTTCACACCTACACTTTTCAAAAAGCTTTCAAAAACAACTTTTCAAACACTCTTGAGGACTGATACAAGAGTTGATCTGAAACTTTACACGAAACCTTTTTCAAACCCACTCACACTTTGAAAAGTAAACAAACATTTTGAAAACACAAATGAGCAAGTATCTAAGAGCCCATGGATAACCATGGATAGAAAGGGTGCTAACACCTTCCCTTTCTATAAATCTACCTCCCGAACCGAGAACTAATCTCAGTAAGAAATTTTTATGTGCTTTTGTCCTTTCCATTTGGAGAAAATAAAAGACGGTGGCGACTCTTGCTTCCGCGACATTTCGCGAAACCAGCGTTAAACAGTCAGTTCCAGATCCACCGATCACAATACCCACGACAAAGAAGTTATAGGTGAGCCTTCCCAGACGGAGGCGCCTAGAAAAATTGTTGTGGAAGCCTCTAAGCAAGAGATAGAGGAAATATTGAAAATAATTAAAAAGAGCGACTACAATATGGTCGAGCAGCTGGGGAAAACCACCTCAAAGATATACATGTTATCCCTGTTGTTGTGCTCTGAGGCCCATGCAAAGGCTTTGATTGCATTCCTCAAAACTGCGCATGTGCCGCAAGAGACTTCAGCCGATCAATTTAAAGATTGCGTGGCCAGCCTGACTGCTGACAATGGGCTTAGTTTTTCAGATGCAGACTTGACAGCAAAGGGAAGGAAGCATAATGATGCTCTGCATGTCTCGATTGAATGCAGGGGTACCACTATGGCTCATGTGTTGGTAGATACTAGGTCTTCGCTGAATATTCTACCCAAGAAGGTATTGGACCGATTGGATTGCAAGGGTTTGACTTTAAAGCCTAGTAACATTGTGGTAAGGGCTTTTGATGGGTCGAAAAGATTGGTGCATGGGGAGATGGACATCCCTATCAAAGTGGGTTCTCAGACCTTTGGGTCCATATTCTATGTGTTGGACATCAGACCGTCGTATTCTTGTTTGTTGGGTCGTCCTTGGATCCATGAGGTTGGGGCAGTTACTTCCACACTACACCAAATGCTGAAGTATCCGATAAAAGGGAAGATTGTCATAGTGCAGGGTGAATAGGAGTATATGGTGAGCCACCTCAATCCCTTCCGCTACGTAGAGATGTACGGGGATTTCATAGAGACTCCTTGTCAGAACTTCGAAGAAGTCCCTCAGATCTTGGCATCGACTGAAACTACCACCAGTGGTAAACCTCCTCTGAAGATGGCTTCTCTTAAGGATGCCAGGGCCATAGTTGAAAAAGGTGGGTGTACCAATTGGGGTCAGCTCCCTGATTTCACTCACAAAACTGACAAATTTGGTTTGGGCTTTACTAGAGGGGCTCAAAGGGCTATACGACGCGCTCGGTATGGAGGACCTCCCCTACAGATTAGTAATCGGGGAATTAATGCCATTGAAGACAGTGAGGAAGACTCAGACATTGGCAGCTGGATCTACCCAACTACCAACAGTGGACCGAGTAACTGGACGGTTAGGGAATTTATACCAGTTTCTTTTATTCCGCAGTAATTGTCTTACTTGTTTTGAGATTTGTAATAAACAATTTAAAACTTTACGGCCTTGTGCCTTGCCCGAGGAACATTGGTTTTGCTTGTGAGGGCTATTATTTGTCATTTCATATATCATTAATAAATCATTGGACGTTTCTTGCATACAAATTTTGCACTCTCTTTTCTTTCTTTTCTGTTTTCACTTTATCAAAACAGCTATTCTCTTACACACACTCATGTATCATAATGCAGATCCATATCCACTCTGGATCCCATTGATAACAGCTATGCTATTGCCAATTATGAATTTAAAAATTCGATCAACCAAGCCGAAGACGAAGGTGAGGATGATTGTGAGGTGCCTGGAGAACTTGCTAGACTATTACAGCAGGAAGAAAAGGCCATACAGCCTCATGAAGAGCCAGTTGAGACAGTGAACTTGGGTATTGAGGAAGACATAAAATAGGTTAAAATAGGTGCAAATCTGGAGCTTAGCGTCAAACAGAGGTTGATACAGATGTTGCACGACTATGTTGAGATCTTTGCCCGGTCCTATGAAGACATGCCTGGTTTGGACACTGATATTGTTGTACACCGCCTGTCGACTAAAGAAGATTGTCCTCCGGTTAAACAGAAGGTCCGTTGTATGCGCCCTAAAATGTCAGAGAGGATCAAGGCAGAGGTCATGAAGCAGTTCGACGCAGGATTCTTAGCTGTCACTTCTTATCCATAGTGGATTGCCAATGTTGCTCCAGTACCTAAGAAGGACGGTAAGGTACAGATGTGTGTAGATTACAGAGATCTGAACAGGGAAAGCCCCAAGGATGACTTCCCTCTTCCTCACATTGATGTTCTAGTCGACAACACTGCACAACACAAAATCTTCTCCTTCATGGACGGTTTCTCTGGCTACAACCAGATCAAGATGGCTCCTGAAGACATGGAGAAGACGACCTTCATCACACAGTGGGGCACCTTCTGTTACAAAGTGATGCCTTTTGGGTTGAAGAATGCTGGGGCAACTTATCAGCGCGCCATGGTCGCTTTGTTCCATGATATGATTCACCATGAGATCGAAGTCTATGTTGATGACATGATAGCCAGGTCTCAAACTGAGGAAGAGCACCTTGATCATCTACAAAAGTTGTTCGACAGGTTGAGGATATATAAGGTGAGGTTGAATCCGAACAAGTGTACCTTCGGAGTAAGGTCTGGTAAACTTCTGGGTTTCATTGTCAGCGACAAAGGCATCCAAGTAGATCCTGCAAAGGTAAAGGCTATACAAGAAATGCCAGCTCTCTGTACAGAGAAGAAAGTTAGAGGTTTCTTGGGACGCCTGAATTATATCGCCAGGTTCATTTCACATCTGACTGCTACTTGTGAGCCAATCTTCAAGCTCCTGAAAAAAGATCAAGTGGTAAAGTGGAATGATGAATGCCAGACCTCTTTCGAAAGAATCAAGGAATACCTTCAAGAACCACCAAATCTGATGCCTCCAGTTGAAAGAAGACCTTTGATATTGTACTTGACAGTGCTAGACAATTCAATGGGGTGTGTGCTAGGGCAGCATGACGAGTCTGGTCAAAAAGAGCACGCAATATACTACCTTAGCAAAAAGTTTACCAACTATGAGACAAGATACTCACTGCTCGAGAAAACTTGTTGCACTTTGGCATGGGCTGCTCGCCGACTGAGATAGTATATGCTGACTCACACTACCTTGTTGATATCGAAGATGGATCCGATCAAGTACATTTTCGAGAAACCTGCCCTCTCCGGAAGAATAGCAAGATGGCAGATGATCTTAACCAAATACGACATCCAATACACAACCCAAAAAGCAATCAAGGAAAGTGTATTGGCTGATCATTTGGCTCATCAGGCCGTGATTGACTACTAATCCATGAATTTTGAGTTCCCTGATGAGAATATTATGTTGGTGACTGACTATGAAGAACCTGGAACGGATGAAGGACCTAAGGAGAAATCCCGATGGTCTATGTATTTTGATGGAGCCTCAAACGCACTGGGTAACAATATTGGCGTTGTAATCATATCTCCCGAGGGCTGTCATACTCCGTTCACTACCCGATTATGTTTCAACTGTACCAACAACATGGAGGAGTATGAAGCATGTATTATGGGTTTGCTGCGAGCTACTATCGACCTAAGGATCAAGTTCCTGAGTGTATTCAAGGATTCCGCTTTGGTAATAAGTCAGATCAAAGGCGAGTGAGATACGAAGCACCCGAACCTTATTCCTTACAAAGAGTATGTACTAACACTGCTCCCACACTTTGAGGAAGTAACTTTTAACATTTCCCACGAGAGGAGAACCAGTTAGCGGATGTGCTAGCTACTATGTCGTCAATGTTCAAGGTCAGGTGGGACAATGAAGCTCCCCAAATCACCATTGAGAGGTTGGATAAACCAACACACTACTATGAAATCGATACTGAAGAAGTGGAAGGCAAACCCTAGTTTCACGAAATCAAAAGGTATCTCGAGGCTCAAGAGTATCCCGAAGGGGCATCTATCAATGATAAGAAGTTTCTGAGAAGGTTCGCGACAAAGTTCTTCCTCAATAATGGAATCCTTTATAAACGCAACCATGACTCCACGCTACTACGGTGTGTAGACAAGAGTGAAGCAGAGAGGATCATGACAGATCTACATGAAGGCACCTTTGGAACCCATTCTAGTGGACACACTATGGCTAAGAAGATCCTACGGGTGGGATGTTGTTGGTCCACTATGGAAGCCGGTTGTTATCAGCACTCTCGAACTTGTCATAAGTGCCAAATCTACTCTGATAAGGTGCATGTGCCTCCGGTACCTTTAAACATCTTGACAGCTCCGTGGCCCTTTGCAATGTGGGGCATCGACATGATCGGAGAAATCAGGCCCACCGCTTCTAATGGACATTGCTTCATCCTAGTAGCCATTGATTACTTCACTAAGTGGGTTGAGGCAGCTTCTTTTGCTACAGTAACCAAGAACGCTGTGGCGCAGTTTATCTGACATAACCTGATATGCCGATATGGTGTGCCAGAGAGAATTATTACTGACAATGGTACAAATCTCAACAACACGATGATCACCGAGCTCTGTAAGAAATTCAAGATACAACATCATAACTCTTCTCCCTACCGGCCAAAGATGAATGGCGCTGTTGAAGCGACTAACAAGAACATCAAGAAGATTGTACAGAAGATGACAGTGACATACAAAGACTGGCATGAGATGTTACCATTTGCTCTTTATGGATACTGTACCTCAGCACAAACGTCGATAGGGGAAACACCCTACTCTCTAGTATATGGCATGGAGGCAGTCCTACCCATCGAGGTCCAGATACCTTCTCTCAAGATTATGAAGGATGCGGGTTTGAACAAGGACGACTAGATCCAAACCCGACTTGATCAGTTAAATCTAATTGATGAAAAGAGACTTCCTGCTATCTGCCATGGTTAGACGTATCAAAAGCGAATGATCAAGGCTTTTAACAAGAAAGTCAGACGTCAAGAATATTAAGTCGGGGATCTAGTGATCAAGCGCATCATACTGCCGCAAGGTGATCCCAGGGGCAAATGGACCCCCACGTACGAAGGACTATTTGTGGTTAATAACATTTTCTCGGGTGGAGCTATGATTCTAACCACCATGGATGGTGACGACCTTCCTCAGCTTATCAATGCAGACATAGTGAAAAGATGCTACGCCTAATCAAAAGACTCGCTAGGTTGACTGGCCTCGGCAAAAATAAGGGCTTCCCGGCGAACCAAAAGGGTTCGGGCAAAATTAAGGGATGAAAATGGAAAAATATGTACACCCGGCAGGTCAAAAACCCGAAAGGGCGGCTTGGGCAAAAAAGGGTATCCCGGTGGACTGAAAACCCGAAAGGGCGGTCCAGGAAAAAGTTAGGGATATAAAGTGTACCACTATGTCTCATTGGATCATCTTGCGACCAGACTTCAGTATCGACTATCAAGCACGAACGGAACCAATCAATCTGATCAACTTTCGGCCAAGTAGCAAAGTCATGAGACGCTTGAAGATATAAAGGCAATAGCAGAGTTGGAACCCAATGGGGGTTGTTTCACATAGCTGTTTTTTTTCTTTTCTTTTACATAAATTTGTATAGCTCCTATTTTTATGGCGGCGTTCTCTTACTAGAGCGTCAGCCTCTCTGTACAAAAACGCCTGTTATAGGCCAACTTCAAAAATTAATACAAAATTATTTTCACAAGAAACTTCAAGTTTGTTTTCATTTTTTGTTTTGCTTTGCAAGAACATCCAATGACTTATTTTTTATATATGCATTTGAAAATGATTGCTGCTTATAAATATTTGCATAAGAAACAAAAGACAATTACTCGTAATTCCAGAAACAGGGGCAAAAACAAGAAGTGCCAAACCCAATAGCTACTCTACCCAGAAGGTGCCGAGATAGAGCCAGCTTGGGAACATGATCATTGGTACATATACTCCTCACAGAGTAAAAGTATTCAAAAGCATTGATGTCAGCTTTCCCGAAACAGGACGTAACCTCCCCAGCCAGGGTCACTCTGAAACCTGACAGCTATATCCTCCAGCCGAATTTCGTAATCATGGGCGGGTCAGTAAATTTCATCCCCCAAGCAAAGTTTATTTCTCTAGATATAGAGGCTCAATCTCCAACATAGTTCATCACTTCAGCTACAAAAATTCACTTCCTAAGTTTGTTCTCCACAGAGTTATTCTCAAGCAGCATCTCTTCTCGACAGAATATTTATAAATCTCCAGCAACAGTCAGGGATTTATTTTCCCAGACGCGAGCATACCCCGATAGCATTTCGTGAACATACATCATGACATACGCATACATATCATATATAGCCTAATCTCATTTATTTTGAGAACATCATCTAACCCCGCATTTCATGCATCATATATAATTAACCCTGTTATCTTTTCAAGAAAGATGATTAGCTTCGAAAAATCCAGCAGTTATACAGGTCACGTCTGCAAATGACTAATGGAAACTCAGTTCCCGAAACCAAATGGGTCAACTAATATACACTATTGCTTTGAAGTAACCCTACTATCCAGGTTCCTTCTCACAGCCCTACTATCCAGGCTTTCATTTCGGAGTAACCTTACTATCCGGGTTCCTTCTCACGACCCTACTATCCAGGCTTTCATTTCGAAGTAACCCTACGACCAAGGTTCCTTCTCACGGCCCTACTATCCAGGCTTTCAGTCCGAAGTAACCCTACGACCCAGGTTCCTTCTCACAACCCTACTATCCAGGCTTTCATTTCGAAGTAACCCTATGACCCAGGTTCCTTCTCACGACCCTACTATCCAAGCTTTCATTTCGAAGTAACCCTACTATCCAGGTTCCTTCTCACAGCCCTACTATCCAGGCTTTCATTTCGAAGTAACCCTACGACCCAGATTCCTTCTCACGGCCCTACAATCCAGGCTTTCAGTCCGAAGTAACCCTACGACCCAAGTTCCTTCTCACATCCCTACTATCTAGGCTTTCATTTCGAAGTAACCCTACGATCCAGGTTCCTTCTCACGGCCCTACTGTTCAGGCTTTCATTTCGAAGTAACCCTACTATCCAGGTTCCTTCTCACAACCCTACTATCCAGGCTTTCATTTCGAAGTAACCCTACGACCCAGGTTCCTTCTCACATCCCTACTATCCATGCTTTCATTTCGAAGTAACCCTACGACCCAGGTTCCTTCTCACGGCTCTACTATCCAGGATTTCATTTCGAAGTAACCCTACTATCCAGGTTCCTTCTCACAACCCTACTATCCAGGCTTTCATTTCGAAGTAACCCTACTATCCAGGTTCCTTCTCACAACCCTACTATATAGGCTTTCATTTCGAAGTAACCCTACTATCCAGGTTCCTTCTCATAGACCTACTATCCAGGCTTTCATTTCGAAGTAACCATACTATCCAGGTTTCTTCTCATAGCCCTACTATCCAGGATTTCATTTCGAAGTAACCCTACTATCCAGGTTCCTTCTCACAACCCTACTATCCAGGCTTTCATTTCTAAGTAACCCTACTATCCAGGTTACTTCTCACAGCCCTACTATCCAGGCTTTCATTTCTAAGTAACTCTACTATCCAGGTTCCTTCTCACAACCCTACTATCCAGGTTTTCATTTCGAAGTAACCCTACTATCCAGGTTCCTTCTTATAGCCCTACTATCCAGGCTTTCATTTCGAAGTAACCATACTATCTAGGTTCCTTCTCATAGCCCTACTATCCAGGCTTTCATTTCGAAGTAACCTTACTATCCAGGTTCCTTCTCACAGCTCTATTATCCATGCTTTCATTTCGAGGTAACCCTACTATCCAGGTTCCTTCTCACAATCCTACTATCCAGGCTTTCATTTCGAAGTAACCCTACTATCCAGGTTCCTTCTTATAGCCCTACTATCCAGGCTTTCATTTTGAAGTAACCCTACTATCCAGGTTCCTTCTTATAGCCCTACTATCCAGGCTTTCATTTCGAAGTAACCCTGCTATCCAGGTTCCTTCTCATAACCCTACTATCCAGGCTTTCATTTCGAAGCAACCTTACCATCCAAGTTTCTTCTCTCTTATCTCCATACGACAGTTTACGACACGGTAAAACCTAGACCCGACCAGTTTTAGTCAATTTAACCTTTCCCCAGTAAGCCATTGTGCAGCTTGTACCCTGACCAAATATGCAGTTCACTTTCGGTTCCGCAAGCAGGAGTTAATTCCCCAGTGGAGTAACGGACAACTGAAGCTCCTAAAATTCTTTTTCTCCCAAGACAAATACCAACACTCCTCAGCAGATTCCTCCTCAATGACAGGAACAAGAATTCTAATCAAAGGAATATCTCAGGAAATCAACATCCTCTAGATGGAATCCTTAAGCCCATCTCCGACAATTCTCCATCACATCCTAGATGGTATCTTTAAGGCCATCTCCGACAATTTTCTGTCATTAACTTCTAAATGGCATCTGTAAGCCCATTCCCGATATCACCAAATCAAGTATCCTTCATACGAGTGCAAATTTCTGGGCACTCTAGTGTTCAATCATCTTCCACCTTTAGGTCACGAAAGGCAGACAAGCCAATCTACATCCTCAGGTTTAAGAAGATTTAACAGGGGTAGCTGTTGTACCCCAAAATTTCCCCTCTCATTTTTACTCAGCACATGCCCATTGAGATCCTTAACTTGCTCAAGGAGGCCCAAGAGTTGACCAGACAAGCTCTCTCCTAAGGCAATGTACCTCAAACTAGGGTTTTCATTTTCATCAAGGTGGGTGAACTCCAAAGACTTCATATGCTCTCCATGGTCCTAATATGTTCTCAAGACCCTCCATGTCAAATTTCAATCCTTGCACAAGAAGTTTGCCCAGTCAACTGCCCAGATGCTAGAGAATCGACTATACTAGATCAAAAGTCAATTGTGGCCCACATATAGTCAAACTTCAAGATTTTTGGTCAACATCATCATTTTGAAGTTATATCCATCATTTGATCAAGGGTTGATCATGATTCCTCAAGGAATGCCCCAAATTCATCAAAACCCAAAAGTTGCTAAATTAGGGTTTCTTAGAAAAAGTCAACCAAACTTTGACCAAGCATAACTTCCTCATGCTTTATCATAAATTTTCCATCTAAAGCTCACTTTTAAGAGGATGCAATTCCCTACAATTCATCTTCAGTCCTCAAGTTCAAAATATGCACTCACAAAAAGATATGAATTTCTACATTATAGGTCCTTTTGAAAAGTCAACAAAAACACTTTTTGTATCAAAGCTTGTTACATAAACATGGAAGATCCAATTGATATGAGACCAAAAGGGTTGTTTAGGGGACATCCTAAGCTTTCTAAAAAGTCCAATAACACATCTCTAGGGTTAAAATTGGAAGAGATATGCCTTGTCAAAGTTGACCATTTTTGTAAAATTGCCAAAAGTCAAATATGCTCAAAATTGCATTTTTTTGCCAAATGGGCCTAACTTTTTATACTTGCACCTTACTCATAACATGGTCCACGACCCAAATATTTACTCACATATTATTTGCTTCATTATTTATTTTATTTTGATTTTTTATTAATTAAAAATTGAATTAAATCAAATAAATGATAAATAATAGCAAAGATTTGTGTTGATCTGATTTTTGGACAGAATCACAAGCTAATTATGCTGGCATATCAAGATCAAATCGAATCAAGGTTGATTGGCACAAGAATGGTATGATTAGGCCTAATTTGGAAGGATATCATACAAGATGAAAACCAAATCAAATCTTCAAAAATTGCAAAGATACCAGGTGTTTTTATAACCCTAATTCACTTAGGGATATATAATGAACAAAGCCAGGCACGAAAAAAAGGGTTAGCAATCGTGGAAAGCACAAGAACAAACTCAATTTTTTTGAAAAAATTAGTGAATCAGTTTCAAGCTTAGAGGCCAATTCAAGCCATTCTAACGTTGCCAACAGATTGCTGGACATCTCAGGAACGTAGCTGGATCAATTACAAGCCTTTTCACGCCCAGAAACACACGCTACAGACCCACGGTTTTCTTTCCCTAACTTGAATCATATTTTGCAATTTATACATGATTAACCATTATTGAACGTAGCATTGTGTTTGTATGAGCTTTTAGAACGTTTTGGTTTACTTGATTTTGTGTTTTGATGCTTATATCCAGAGTTGCCATTATTAGGGTTTGAGAAGCCATTATGGGGCTTCTTAATACAAGTGAATTTCGTCTACACAAAGGGTACCATCGTACTCGTGAGGTTAAAACAAATTAATTGATATAGCCATAATTGATTTATCATACCTGTGTTGGATTTTGGAAGTTTGCAGGATTTTAGTTACAAGCGTTGCCCGTAGGTATAGGTTACATGCCTAATACGACGGCAGAAGGAAGAAGACAATAACGTGGCAGCCAACCACTGGACCATTCAAACCAATGCACATTTTTTTGTTTTGTCCACTAATTCACCTTGTTTGCATATATTATATATTATTTTCATTATAGTAACAACTAAAACATGTAGCGCAACTGGCAAGGACGTGTGTTGGAAAGGGTAGAGGACCTGGGTTCGATCCCATGTCCCATCAACTTTCTTTGTTTTATTTTCCTTTAACATATCCCATGAATTACCATCCCAAAGGCCTATCATGCGCCATCAACAGCCAGCCACAGGATTCATGATCAACCAGATCCAACGCCTCTACCTGCCAGAGACCATGGTGCACCATCAGGAGGGAGCACCACTGGATCAGGAACTGACTGGGCTTCAGCTTGGTGGGCCTGGAATAATTTCAACAATGCACCCCCTCCAATTGCTTAAACAGGCCCAATTTAATAATTTTTTATTTCTTTTATTTCTTTTATTTGTTTAATTATTTGTTTTCACAAATTAATCTTTTTTAATTAACTACAAAAAACCAAAAAATCACAAAGACACCGAAAATATTTTTTTATAAAATATTTATTTTCTTTAATTAATTAATTAAATTCAAAATTAGGGCAATTAAATCTTATTTTTTTGTAAATTAAAATCAATTAGAAATTAGGATTTGATTTTGTAAATAATTAAGTTTTTTTCTTCAAAAATAGCTTAAATATTTTTCTCAAATTATATTTTTTAGGTTTTCTAATCATCCTCACATTTAATTTATCGCGCGTATTTTAATTACTTTTTTAAATTATTTTTGTAACTGCTTCGAGGTTGTAATAGATTTAATTAGGTTTTAATTCCGCATTATATTATCAGTCAAAATAATTATGTATCTGCGAAAGCCATGTAATAGTTAGGATTTCTATTTCCGTACTTTAAATTTCCGCAATTATTAAATGTTAGATTTATGCTAATAGGATTGTATGGGAAGAATGCTTGAAAATTAAAACGGTAGAAAACCCTAAATGTGCAAAGACAAATTAACTTAAAAAGTTCACTCGCACATGCTCACTCCTAGGGTTTACTCCACTTCGGTCGCCTTCGGTTAAACAGTCATGAAGTATAGGGTTTGTTAGTGGTCGTCCTCTAGCCCCGAAAGATCTCAAATGACCCATTCGGATGTTGCCTCAGAAAAAGATCTTTAAGGCTTTAGGATGATTACTAACACCTCCTAACATTGCTTTTGTGACCGTATCTGTCCTTTCAAATGTCCCTTAAAACTCCAACGATGGTGCTACCTATTCCTTAATAATGGGATAACGCTGTCTAAAGGAAAACAAACAGTCTTTTTCGAGTAGGTAGATAGTTCCTAGGTACTTGCTCAAACAAATAAATTTCACACCAACACTTTTCAAACAATTTTCAAAACAACTTCGTCACACCCTTGAGGACTGATACAAGGGTTATCACGAAGTAAACTTTTTTCAAAACAAGCACACACACAAGCAATTTAAAAAATGAGCAAGTACCTAAGAGTCCATGGAAAACCACAGATAGAAATGGTGCTAACACCTTCCCTTTCTATAATCTACCCCCCGTACTCAGAAACATCTCGAAAAAGGTTTTTTCTGTTCTTTTTCCTTTTCCTGATTGGATAAAATAAAATTCAATGGCGACTCTTGCTTACCGCAACATTTTGAAAACAAAAAATGCAAACCAATATTAATAGTCGGTTCTGCCACCGTATCACACTAATGAGAATCCTCAACTCTTCTTGTCCCCGAGATAAATTTTTGATAAGAGCCATCTGACTATTCATCTGGATTCTCATCCTTTCCATCTCAACTTGTAGTTGTTCTAACTGGTCATCCTTGTTGCCGTCATGATTTTTCTTGGTCAAGTTCCCAGCGAGGAGTGCTTTCAATTCTTCTTGCCCCTTGGATAGATTTAGGAACATTTCCTTGAACTAAGATTCTTGAGTTTGGAGATGTCTGTCGTTCTGTTTGAGAGCCATTTTCCTTGCTGAAATAAACAGCGAGAAAATAAGAAACATGTCTTAAGAATACTTGTTATGTAATGATTTGCATGCAATGTTTTCAGGGATCTCGCGGGGAAAACACAAGAAAATGTTAGCAACTGAATTTGACTGCAGCTTCGATTGAAGAACTTCATATCGTTGAATTTCCTTTTATGAGAATCAAGCTCACCATGTCGAGTGGGTCATAGCCACTGACTCAAGACATCGTGCTTTGACGATATTGACTAGAGGAAAATAATTCCTCTTGCCCCTTACTAAACGTCTAGTTTATCATAACCTGCATCACGGGCCTTTGAGATCCTTGAAATGGTTAATGAAAATGCTAAAGCATGATGTCGTGATGTGTATGCTATGCACCAAACAAAAATGCAAGGTGACGTAAACAGGCAAGTCTTGCAAGAAGTCCGGGTTATTGGATAATGACTACAAACAAGTCCAGCAAAGAATTCACGTTGTTAGATAATGAATACAAACAACCCCTACAAGGAGTTCAAGTTGTCAGATAGTGAATACAAACAAGTCACACAAGTAGCCTTAGGTTTAGGCTTGCATGGAGTTTATAGGTAATTACCCTCTTGAAGTTTAGTTGGTTTAACCTGTCCTAGAAAAGTAACCGGGTTCTAAGGAGTCTCAATATCACTGATCTTTCTTTATCGGGCATTGTTTCAGCTCATGCAATCTTTTCTCACAGCCGAAATATCCCGAAAGTCTGATCTCAATGAGTGTAGTATAGAGTATCAACCAATCCTCAGCTTTATACCGAAGCCGACTATCTCACTACTTTTCTAATGGCCAAGTTTGTTCAACTAAGGTTCTAAGGTCAGTTAGTGCTTTATGACACCACACAATGGCCCTGTATTCTCCTCGATTTAATACAAGGGATACCAGTACCAACAAATGTGTCACACTAACACAACCATCACTTCAACCATATCGGTCTATGCCATACAGTCTCCACAACCCATTGCTGCTTACTTAAAAGTGCCCCAAATCCGGGTAAAGGATCTTTACAAGAATACCCAAACATAAAACCAAAATGTAAAGCAACCAAGTCAAACAAGTTAAGCATTTTAAATATGATCTAGCTCTAAGGTAACCCCACTTTTAGTATTTCCCCAGCAGTGTTGCCAGTTTTGTAATACGGTGGGTGAACTGGGTGTTATACTAGTTTTGCGTTTGTATTTACAAATGTTGCAGTAAGCAAGAGTCGCCACCGACTTTTCTTTTATCCAACAAAGGAAAGGGTGAAAAGAACAGAAAAATACCTTTCGAGATTATTTATGAGTAAGGGGGGTAGATTATGGAAAGGGAAGGTGTTAGCACCCTTTCCATCTGCAGTTATCTACAGGCTCTTAGATGCTAGCTCATTTGAAAATACCTTGTGTTTGTGTGTTTGAAGAAAGTATTTTGAAAGGGCACCTTAGCGCGGCGAACTTTGTAATGTTTCTCGTATTGTTGAGAACGTATACAAAGTGTTTTGAAAATGTTTTTGGAAAGAGTTTTGTGTATGTGAAAAATTGTTATATTTTGAGCAAGAATCTAAGAACTATCTACCTGCTCGAAAAGGTTTGTTCTTTTCCTCTTTTCCTTTAGACAATGCTATCCTACTATTAGTGAATAGGTAGCCCTATCGTCGGATGTTTTGAGGGACAGTCAAGGGTTATTGTACGGTCACAAAGGCAACTAGTAAGATATCTTAGTAATTACCCTAAGGTTTTAAGATCATTTTACCAAAGCAACATCGAAAGGGTCATTTAGGGACTTATGATCTTTTAAACCAAAGGGTAGCCACTGAAATCTCTTACATTCGAGAATCGTGACCGTTTATTTATCCGAAGGCAACAAGTGGAAGTACCTTAAAGGTGTGCGTGTGCAAGTGTGTTGTGTTTCAGTTATTTATCTTTAAACATTTAGGTTTTCTACCATTTTTTTCCAGATCTTATCATGCAATCCTATTAAGCATTCATCTAATAGTTAATTAGATAAGTATAGAAATAAAGTGCGGGAATTTTGAATCTACGCTATTACAAGGCTTCGGGATGGGGGAATTACAAACCAAAACGGGGAAAAGAAATGTAAATGGTCCTAGTTAAGCTATTACATCCATAGGCAATTACATAATATTTATGAAAAATAATGCGAATAAATAAATGAACGCACGAAGGAGAAAGAAATAAAAATGAAAGGATGAAGAAAAACTCTAAGAAAAATTTCTAAGTGATAAAAGAAATATTTTTGTTGTTTTTTTATTTAGAAAAGATAATTAAATTAAATTAAGAAATCTAAGTCTAATTAGTTAATTAAAAAAAGGTGATTAAAATAATTAATTAAAAATTAATCTAATTAAAAACTAATTCTAATTAATTTTTGGTTTTTTTGACTTTATGATCTTTTATAATTTTAGTTAAAAAAAGAAATGAATTAAATGAAAGAAAGAAAATAAAAATAAAACGAAATGGGCCTTGCTGCAAAGAGTAAACATGAGGAGTGAGAACTTGAAATGTCTCAAGCCCAATGTCCTAGGTCCAGGCGTGGCAACATGAAATGGAGGGGTGTGAGTCTGAAATATCCAAGCCAATCAATGAGAAGGCCTGAACACCCAATAACCTCCAAAAGAATATTGAAACACAAAAGTGCAAAACCTAGGACCTGAACCCGGGATCTAGAAGAGGAGTTTCTTAACTGAATCCTGTGATTTAAGCCTTTAACCTTTCATGTAATACGTTAGATCAGTTCTAAATAACATTATGAACATCAATATATGCTTCAAATTCAATTAAATTACATGGATTAAGAGATTCAGATGAGAGAAGTTTACCTAACCGAAGTGATTCGTTCGTGCGTTCTAGGATGCTTCAGGCGTGGATAGTGATTGATATGGACTTCTGGGAGTCTCAGGAAGACAAATATGTGACTGATTTGGATCGAGGATGGCTAGAAATACATTTACAAATTTTGACAACTTTGGAACTTTTGAGAATTTTGTTGAGCTTTGTGAAGAGCTTTTGGAGAGCTTTTTGAAGAGTAATTTCATGATCTTTATTGCTTGCAATGTTATGTATTTATAGGGTTAGGATAAGAGCAAGTATGGCAAGAAACAAAGCTTTCAAGGCCATGAGACAAAAATCCAACATATTGACAGTTTGCCATATTTGGATGATTCTTGCCATTCTTGATGCTGCATGAACCTGGACAGTTTTTTGTTGGTCTTTGCACGAAATATTGGGCTTCATGATGGGTCAATCCAAACCCAAATGCATTATCCCATTATTTCTTATATTTTTATTTAATTTATTTGATTTAATTCATATTTAAATGAATAAAAATTCAAATAAATAGAAATAAAAATCAAAATAGTGCATGGTTAGGTTTGGAGGTCCTTGGGTATGTCATAAACATGTTTGAACCCTAAGATTTAGGTCCATTAACCTAAAAATGCAATTTTTCTCAAAGTTGACTTCATGCATTTTTCACAAATTTGCCCAACATGTGCAAACCATAACTTGATAAATTTTTATCTTTTGAAGATTATCTTGGACTTTTTGGAACTCCAAATATGTCCTCTACAATCTCTATGTTGATCATTTTTCCTTTTGAAGACATCATCTTGATGTAAGTTGTTTTGACAAAAAGTATCTTTTGTTGACTTTTTGAAAATGACTTGTAATGTATGAGCTCATACCTTCCAAATGATGCATTTTATTAAATTGAGAATAAAAACAAAGTTGTAGAGGATTGTATTATATTCACAATGAGATTTGGTTGGGTCAAAATGGATGAAGCATGTGAAAGTTATGCCTGGTCAAAGTTCAGTTGACTTTTCCAAGGAAACCCTAATTTAGTGAATCTTGACTTTTGATGATCTGAGGACTTTCCTTGAGGAATTATGACCAACCCTTGATAAAATGATGAATATATCTTTAAAATGTTGATGTTGACCAAAACTCTTGAAGTTTGACTGTATATTGACCATAATTGACTTTTGACCTAATATAGTTGATTTCCAGTCATCTGAGCAATTGACTGAGCAAACTTATAACGCAAGGCATGAAAATTGGCATGAGCATTCTTTGGGACATATTAGGAACTATGGAAATAACTTGAGGTCTTTTAAACCCAAACTTCTTTGTGAAAAATGAAACCCTAGTTGGAAATCCATTGCTTAGGAGGAAATTTACTGGTCAATTCTTGGTCAACCTTGAGCAATTGAGGACCTATATGAGCATGTCATGAAAAATGAGAGGGCAAATTTTGGAGTACAACAAATACCCAATTAATTATTTTCAAAAAATACAACATCTATTCAAATGAACAAATTAATCATTCTTTCATTTATAGTCTTCCTCCATACAACAAAATCTTAACCTTTTGGATTATGCCCATTTTGTATTCTAATGTATGCTAATATAGACCAAACCCTACATCCCTTGCCTTCATTGTACCAAACTTTTCGTCCTATCCCGTTTTTCCGTAATCACGTTTTACTTTAAAGTTTCGACCAAATTTTCTTCTTCTTCGTATTTTGATTATTCTTTTCTAAAATCAATATCCTCCACTAACAAGTTTTGTTTTACAATCCATAATCTTTAGGAACAATGTCTCGCAGATTTAATTTTGTGGTTGATATCGACAATTCTAAAGAAACATGATGTCTTGTTGTTCATGTTATTGATCTATGGAGCATCTTTAATAATAAGGGTATAGAACGCATTGAGATGGTTGTAATGAATGCCAAGTGTCATACCCCAAATTTTTCCCTAACAAATTTCAGTGGTCTTATTATTTGAATATTAGCATTGCTATATTTCTAATTTATAAAAAATTTGCTTATTTTTTAGAGGGGTTTAAATTCATAAGAAGGAGTGTATTATTTCAAAATGGACCATCAAAATCAGATGGTACATTGAGTTTTTGAGATCTATTTTTAGGAAATAGGGGTGTATTTTTGTTTCATTTTGCAGACTGGGCCAATAGGTCTTTACGGCCCATTAAAATTGCTAAAAGTCTTATGGTTTGACCTCATAATAGAAGGGAGGTATGTTCTGGAATTACTAAGGGAATGTGTTTTTAAAATATGTTGGCCCAATAACTAAAGGCCATTTTAAATATCAAAGGGTGTGTTTTGTTTTTAGGGGTTTTGTTGTTTCAGAGTAGTCTATCAAGATCCGGTGGCCCATTAGGGCCTTTTAGGCCCATTTATAATGACATAAAGGGGGTGGGCATTGGGAGGATCGATTGGCCCATCAAAATTTTGAGTCTAGTTGGAAAAGTTGTTGACTAAAGTCAACATTAAATTCAAAATTATTTGCAATCTTATTACAATTTAAATATTATTATAATTATTATTATTATTGTTATTATTAAATTTATTATTATTATTACAATTTATATTGTATTATTGGTTTTATGGGCATTGTGTTGACCGGAGTCAACCTCTAATTACAAGGGTTTTCTAATCTTTTCTTTATTTATTTTTAAACAAATTGTTTTTTATTATTATTTATTATTGTTTGGATTTGTTGAGCAAGTCAACAAGGGCTAGAAAACCCTAATTGTGCATCCATGGCAACCCTTGTTCTTCATTCATCCCTAAGCTACAAAAGTCCAAAAACGCAAGCCCAGAAATGCAAAACAAAATCAATGATGTACTAAATTAAATATGCAATCAACATAAATAGAATCAAATCATAACAATTTCTAAATTAATTTACAACTAATTTACATCAAAACAAATCTCAATCAAAATCTGGAAATTACAAGCGATGTTACAATCAAAATCTGAATCAAATCCAAAATCAAACCTAATTGCTAACTAAATCTAATTCTAACAAAAATCAAATTAAAGTTTCCTAATTTAATCTAATTCCTAACACTATAAAACCATAAAAAAATTTTAAGACAAAGGAGGAAAATTGAAGGAAATAAAGTAGGAGAAGAAGTAGAGGTCGTGAATCCACCTCCCTATTGAGATATGGGTTTCAAAACTTGAAACCCTACATCTGCTGCTACACCTCCATCAAACTCGGAGCGCTTGATCATCGTCCTCCATGCTGTTACCTACAAAACGAGAAGAGAGAAGGGGATTAGACCGAGCATAATTCAGAGAAACTCAAAGACTCACGGTGAATGAAGGTTTGGGTTACACTTAGCTTTCAATATCTTTTGCGATTGATGTTTTCGTGTGTTTTGTTTTGAGGGGATTTTGGTTTAAAGGTGGGGTTCAAGGGGGTTGCGCTTCTGCCGCTAGGATTTCAGGTTTCGTGGTGTTGTTGCTTTCTACTATTGTGAGAGAAGCGAGAGAAACAAAGAGAGAAGTGAGAAGGGTGAATGAGGAAATGAAGAGAAAATGAAAGGGAAAGAAAAGATATACTCCCTCAGTCCATTAATTGGTTTTGACATGTGGCCAACATCTGGCCACGTGATCCCATGCACCGCTATTGTGTACCCTCAATCACGCCCCTTTAATCAAAATCAAACGATCACAAAGATGCCTCTCTATCGTAAGGCCTTACGCTCATCCTCACATGATCCAAGAGAACATATCTAATTCCTCTCTCTGGGACTAAGCCCAATTTTTAATCACACCCCTTGTTTTTTATTTTTACTTGCTAACCACAAACAACACCCCCCACGCTTGAACCAAAACTAACATTGGGCCTTAGCCATTACTACGACACACCTCCCATAATTCTTTTTTTTAAATACTAACCCTAATTTTTTGCATTAAATATTTTTCATTCAAACTTATTTTTTGCATAATTGCATCATATACTCGAAAATAACTAACCAGTCAATCACTAACAATTTCTTACTAACCTAATTCAAACTTATATGTTTTCAAAAAAGGATTACAGAAACTTCTTTTATTGATTGCGGACTTTGTCTACAATTCCGCAATTTATAAACCCATAATTGGTTCAAAGAGAATTTGAGATATTTCTATAATCGATAAAAAAACTAATCAAACAACTACGAACTACGAATTAGGACTTTGATTCCTCATAAGAGGATATGTAGGCATACGACTTAAAATCATGGCGAGTTCCCCTAATAAAAAACTAAAACCCTTTTTTCTAACTTTAACCATAAACCCAAGTATCCTTGTGAACAAGATCGATGAAAGGTGCCTAAAGTAAGTTAGCAACTTAGAATCTCTTATCAAATTAGGTTTATCCGTTATATTCCCTTCATTAGGATAAAAATTAATGGTGGCGACTCTATAATTTTCAGCCGGTTATTACAGCTGGCGACTCTACTGGATACTCAACCCTAGGGTTTAGAAGCCTCTTCCTTCTAAGTTTAGGTTATTGGTTAGAGTTTTTTGTTATTTTTGCTTTCCATATTACTCTTTTTAATTATTTTATTTATTTATTTATTATCATTTTATTTATTGTGTTATTATATTTGTGGGGGGATTTTTAAATTCAAAAAATGTTTTAAAAACCTTAGAAAGAAGGTTCGTCTATTAGCCAAGGGGATACATCATCCCTATGAGTTTTCGTGACGACTTCGCCTAGAGTTGGTGAAATTCCAAAAAATAAATATGTCTCAATAAGTATCTGTTAGAACAAAGTTTGAATCTACTACCCTAAGTTTAAGTTTTGATGATAACAAAATGCTAAGATACATTAATTGTATGATTCATGTAAGACACATATGCTATCTAAACATTACATTCTGTTTTACAGAAACTCTGATAGGTATCAGCAAGAGAACATCATCATCAGCATCAGAAAATTGGATATTAACATCAGCATCAGAAGATGTTATATCAGATACCAAAATCAGAAGATCAACTTGCGCTTATGCTGAAGCTTGATGAACAGGTCTGCGCTTAACCATCTGAATTCTGATCAAGACAACAACAGTTCATCAGCACCTAAGCAGCGTCAGAATGAGCCAAAGCCAGAACACGCTCAAGTGGCAACGGTACTGTGCATTCAAGATGATTTATTACCAACGACATCATTCCAGACAAGATCTGCTTAATAAGGAAAGAATGTTATTGGCATTGAAACAGAATTATTACTCCAACGTACACTATTTCCAATGCTATATAAACAAACCAATGAAGATTGGATTGGCTAATGCTCTACAACAATCTATACACCTAAAGCTATTCATCATCTTCCTCACTCTCAGTTTTCTAAAAGCTCTCAATTCCTTACTCAATTATTTTAGCACTCTAGTTCTCATAAGCTTAATTTGTGTAGTATCACAGTTGTGATAAACAGTTTTTATAGAAAACATTCACACACCTAGATTTCAATTCTTTGTAAGAAAGTATTTCCTTGAGAAACCGGTTTGTGGTTTGACTCAAGAAGGCTTTAGCAGTTGTTAAAGCAGTTGTAATATTCAGTTGAATATAGTGGATTAAGACCTCGTTGGAGAGAGGCGAAATCACCTTAACGGGTGGACTGGAGTAGTTTGAGATCAAACGAACCAGGATAAAAATACCGTGTTGACTGCAATTGATTTCCAGTTTTTACAATTCAACCCCCCTTCTTGTGTTTTTCACTTCTTCAATTGGCATCAGAGCGCCTGGTTCTGAGCTAAAACACTTAACCGTGTCAGTACAAGATCCAGCGTCAGAAAAATACAATGGCATGAACCTATCAACACACCAGCAATGAGAACAATGAAGACAGAGACAGATTCAGCGGCAAACCTCCAGTCTTTGATGGAGAAAATTTTGATTACTGGAAAGACAGAATTGAAAGCTTCTTTCTGGCACATGATGCTGATCTGTGGGACATGGTGACAGATGGATACACGCACCCAGTGAATGCAAGCGGTCAGAAGATTGACAGGAAAGCAATGTCTGACCAACAAAAGCGTGACTTCAAAAATCACCACAAGGCCAGAACCATTCTTCTCAGCGCCATCTCTTACGCTGAATATGAAAAGATCTCTAACAGAGACACAACAAAGAACATGTTTGACTCACTCAGAATGATGCATGAAGGCAACATTCAGGTCAAAGAAACTAAAGCTCTTGCGCTCATTCATAAGTATGAGGCATTCAAAATGGAAGAAAGTGAATCCATTGAAACAATGTTCTCAAGATTCCAAATTCTGGTGGCTGGTCTCAAGGTTCTGGACAAAGGATACTCTACTACTGATCACGTCAAGAAGATCATCAGAAGCTTACCAAAGCAGTGGAGGCCAATGGTTACAGCTCTGAAGCTAGCTAAAGATCTCAACAAAATTTCTCTAGAGGAACTTATCAGCTCCCTCAGAAGTCATGAGATAGAACTAGAAGCTGATGAACCTCAGAAGCAAGGTAAGCCTTTAGCACTAAAATCTAACAAAAAATATGAGTCTAAAGTTTTGCAGGCAGTTGAAGAAACATCTGATGGATCCTCATCAGAAGAAGACGAACTTTCTCTTCTCTCCAGAAGAGTGAACCAACTGTGGAAGCAGAGGCAAAGGAAGTTCAGGAATCCCAGAAGATCTGATCAGAATGAGTCTTCTTCCAGATACAGAAGGTCAGATTCTTCCTCTGGATACAGAAGATCTGAAGGCTCCTCAGGAAGCAGAATGCCAAACACCAAGGACATCATCTGCTATGAGTGCAATGAGCAAGGACACTACAAGAGTGACTGCCCAAAGCTTCAGAGGGAAAAGCCCAAAAAGAAGTTTGGAAGAGAAAAGAAGAAAAGTCTCATGGCTACATGGGATGACTCTGACTCGTCTGAAGCTGACTCAGAATCAGATGATGAGAGAGAAAACATAGCTCTCATGGCCAACATTTCAAAAGACAGTGAAGCTTCTGAATCAGTCTCAGAATCAGACACCGAAGAGGTATTTCCTGACTTTGAAATTAATTTTACTAAGGCTGAACTTGCTGAAAGCCTCAACGAAATTCTGGAAAGGTACCAGCAGATTAGAGTTAAATTCAGAAACCTGAAAAGGAATCTTGAATCTGACTCTGATAAGACTGAGAGTCTTAAATTGGAAAATTCTGAGCTGAGAAATAAAATTTCAAAATTAGAAAATGTTTTACAAGACTCTCAGAAGGAACCAATTTCTGAAACTCCCAGCAGCGCTGATGAGATCATCAAGGAGTATGATCATAGTTTCTAGAAGTTCCTTGCTAAAAGCATAGATAGAAGCAAAATGGCTTCAATGATCTATGGAGTTAGCAGAAACGGCAGAAAGGGAATAGGATACCAAGGTAAGGTTCCTACACCAAAGAATGCCATGGATTTAATTATTAAACACACTCCTCTGAACTCACATTTTGTGTATGGTCACACACATGATATCAAATACACTAGCAGTAAGTATTCTGTGAAACCAAAATTCAACCAGAGTTTTGGTAAATCTAACAAATCAGGACCCAAGAAAATCTGGGTACCTAAGGATAAAATAATACATGTTGCAGATATCTTTAGCAGCGAATCAGAAACACCAGTCATGGTACCTGGACTCTGGCTGCTCGCGACACATGACGGGAAGAAGGCATATGTTCCAAAGCCTGGAGGCCACGTTGGCTTTGGAGGCAATTAGAGGGGAAAGATCATTGGCTCTGGAACTGTAGGTAATGGAAATCTTCCCTCTATAAATAATGTTCTGCTAGTAGATGGATTAATGCATAATATGTTATCCATAAGTCAATTAAGTGATAACGGTTATGATATAATCTTTAATCAAAAATCATGTAAAGCTGTTAGTCAGAAAGATGGGACTATCCTATTTAATGGAAAGAGGAAAAACAACATCTATAAAATCAAACTTTCTGAACTGAAAAGTCAGAATGTAAAGTGTCTTCTGTCTGTTAACAACGAGCAGTGGATCTGGCACAGAAGATTGGGGCATGTTAGTATGAGAAGAATATCTCAGATTAACAAACTCAATCTGGTCAGAGGACTTCGTAATTTGAAGTTTAATTCAGATGCTCTGTGTGAAGCATGTCAGAAAGGCAAGTTTTCAAAACCTTCTTTCAAATCTAAAAATGTTGTTTCTACCTCTAAGCCATTAGACCTTCTGCACATTGACTTATTTGGACCAGTTAAAACTGCTTCAGTCAGTGGCAAGAAGTATGGGTTAGTAATCATAGATGACTATAGCAGATGGACATGGGTAAAGTTCTTAAGACACAAGGACGAGTCACACTCTGTGTTTGTTACCTTCTGTAACCAAGTTCAGAATGAAAAGGATCTTAGAATCATTAAAGTCAGAAGTGATCATGGTGGAGAGTTTGAAAACAAAGATTTTGAGTCATTCTTTAATGACAGAGGCATTCTGCATGATTTCTCTTGTCCTAGAACTCCCCAACAAAATGGAGTTGTAGAATGAAAGAACAGAACATTGCAAGAAATGGCCAGAACCATGATCAATGAGACAAACGTTGCTAAGATCTTCTGGGCAGAGGCAATAAACACATCGTGCTACATTCAGAATAGAATCTCAATAAGACCTATTCTGGAAAAGACTCCATATGAATTGTGGAAGAACAGAAAGCCCAACATTTCATATTTTCATCCATTTGGATGTACTTGTTTTATGTTAAATACAAAAAATTATTTGAACAAGTTTGACTCTAAAGCACAAAAGTGTATTATGTTAGGATACTCTGAACGCTCAAGAGGGTACAGAGTATACAATACAGAAACACAGATTGTGGAAGAATCAATCAGTGTTCTTTTTGATGATAAGCTTGACTCTGAAAAGTCAAAGCAGAATGAAGTTTTTGCAGGTATGGAAATTGAATTTACAGGTTCTGAAGACAAGTCATCAGAAGCTCTCAACAAAGACACTCCTTCAACATCTGAAAGGAGCACTGCTAGCAATCCTACAACAGCTGCTGATCAACCTCAGAAGAGACTACCCAGAAGCAGCTTGGATCACCCAGAAGAAACTATCTTAGGAAGAAAGGAAGATCCAATCAGAACAAGAGCCAGCTTCAGAAACTCTGAAGAAACCCTTATAGGACTTGTGTCTCTGATTGAACCTTCTTCTATTGATGAAGCACTTCTGGACAACGACTGGATTCTAGCAATGAAAGAAGAGCTGAATCAATTCACCAGAAATGACGTATGGGATCTTGTTCCCAGACCAAAAGGATTCAACGTTATTGGAACAAGATGGGTGTTAAGAAATAAGCTAAATGAACAAGGTGAAGTCATCAGAAACAAAGCACGACTGGTAGCACAACGTTATAGTCAGCAAGAGGGAATAGACTATACATAAACCTTTGCTCCAGTCGCCAGGTTAGAATCTATCAGACTTTTAATTTCATTTGCTGTTAATAGAGGCATCACTCTGTATCAGATGGATGTCAAGAGTGCATTCTTAAATGGTTATATAGAAGAAGAGGTTTATGTGCACCAACCCCCTGGTTTTGAAAGTACAAAACATCCAAAACATGTTTTCAAACTAAAGAAGTCACTATATGGTCTGAAACAAGCTCCCAGAGCTTGGTATGAAAGACTAAGTAACTTTCTGTTAGAAAATGAATTCACCAGAGGGAAGGTGGACACTACCTTATTCTGTAAGTCAGTTAAGAATGACATCTTAGTCTGTCAAATTTATGTTGATGATATTATTTTTGGATCTACTAATCCTTCTCTTGGAAGAAAATTTGCTAAGTGTATGCAGGCAGAATTTGAGATGAGCCTCATGGGAGAACTGAAATTCTTTCTAGGAATTCAGATCAATCAAACTCCAGAGGGAACTTACATTCATCAGAGCAAATATTTCAGAGATCTTCTGAAGAAATTTGACCTCTCAGAATGTAAGCCATCAAAGATTCCAATGCATCCCACGTGCATTCTGGAAAGAGAAGAGGTAAGCAAAAAGGTAGAACAGAAGGTCTACAGAGGTATGATTGGTTCTCTCCTTTATCTGACAGCTTCAAGGCCTGATATCTTATTCAGCGTATGTATTTATGCTAGATTCCAATCAGATCCTAGAGAATCTCACTTAACAGCTGTTAAGCGAATTTTCAAGTATCTGAAAGGTACTACTAATCTGGGTTTATTTTATAGAAAATCTAGTGATTACAGCTTAGTAGGCTACTGCGATGCTGACTTTGCTGGAGACAGAGTAGAGCGTAAAAGTACTTCTGGAAGCTGCCAGTTTCTGGGAGAAAATCTGATCTCTTGGTCCAGCAAAAGGCAATCCACAATTGCGCTATCAACAACAGAAGCTGAGTACATAGCAGCAGCAGGATGTAGCACACAAATGCTCTGGATGAAAAGTCAGCTTGAAGACTTCCAGATTTTTGAGAGTAACATCCCTATACTCTGTGACAATACTTCTGCTATTTGCTTAAGTAAAAATCCTATTTTGCATTCTAGGGCTAAGCATATAGAAATAAAACATCACTTCATTAGGGACTATATTCAGAAAGGAATTTTGAACTTAAAATTTATTGATACAGACCATCAATGGGCTGATATCTTCACTAAACCTCTTTCTGAAGATTGGTTCAATTTCATTATGAAACATCTCAGCATGAAACTCTGCCCAGAGTGAAAATGTTTTAATTTTATATATTAACCTTCAGAATGTATTTGTTTTACTGTGAACTTCTGATCAATCTCCTTTCAGAAAGATAGACATGCAGATTGTATCAGATTCTATTCTTAAAGATCTGAGCGTTTCAGCTCAAGGATAGACGTGTTGCTCACTAAATCAAACAAGTGTCATCCAATCATCAGCAAATCTCTGAAGCAGAACGCGTGCACGCTTTTGAGAAGGCAAAACGCTGATTGGGTGCATTGAGACACATGTCTGGTAACCGTTTCAAGTATCTTTCTCAAATCCCCCAAAATCAGCAAGCATTAAATGCACGTAATCATGTTTTAAAATGTAATCATGAATTATTTCTCTTTCTTAAAACTGTTTACGCTTTCAAAAATCATTTTGAAATCTATTTAAGCACATTAACATCATTCATCAAAATTTTACCGTTTCTTACAATCATCCAAAGATTTTCTGCATTTTTACTTGTGTGTTCATCTCTCTCAAAAGAAACCGTTTTTTCAAGTTTTCTCAGAAAACCCTAAGTGTGAACATGGCAACCTCTAGCACTGTTTCTGCAGGTTCTCAGAAGGAGGCTTCATCTGAACAATACCAAGTTCCCTTCAGAACACTCCTTACACCAGTGAAGAACTTGGAAGTGCTGTCTGAACTGATTGTTGATTTCTCCAGTCTGAAAGACAATGAATTCGATTTGACAGAAGAAGTTAGGGCTCAAGGATGGGAGAGATACTTTGATAGGTTGGTGGGACCAACGTTCCCAGTATTGGTCAAGGAGTTCTGGATTCATGCGTACTCATCAACACATCAAGTTACCTCCTACATAATGGGAAAGAAGATTGTGATCACTGAGGATCACATTGTAAGATTGATTGGATACAGTGGTGGTGGTATCCGCTGTATCGACATGGCAGAAATATGCTCAGATGTTGCTATCATTGCAAGGCAGATTTTCACCCATGGGGTTCCCAGAAGCAAAATCAGAGACTTAAAGGATCAACACAGAATATGGGCGAAGATTATTCTTGGGTGCTTTAATCACAGGAAGCCCACAAGCTCTCCTGATTATATAAATATAGATTAGCAGTTTCTGATCTATTTTATTAATCAGAAGGTAAAGATTAACTTGGCTCATCTTCTGTTTAATCACCTCAGGACCAGCGTCAAGGAGACAATGGAAGAAGAAAGGACAAAAAGGGATTGGACACCCTTTGACAGGTTAATATCAGATATTCTGACTGAGAATAGGCTGATAGAACACCTTACAGAAGCACAAGAATTAAGTTCTATTGAACCTACTGTTGGCAAGCCTCTGAACGCCAAGAATCTGAAGAAAATGAAACTGATAGAGAATATCAGAAAGGAGCCCAGCGTTACTCCTCTTACTGACATCACCAGCAGAAGAGTCCCTCTGGACGACTTTCCACTATTTTCTAAGATTGAATCCAAACCAGTCATTGTTCTCAGATACTTGGACGCTTGCAAGGCTGATGGTACAGATCCCAAACTGAACATTAAAGATCTGCACCAGCAAAATCCAGAAGTTACTGTGAAGAAGACGAAGAAAAGAAAGGCCACTTCAGAAGGACCATCCCAACAGACCCCTAAGAAGAGAGGTAATCTATCTGCTGCTAATGTTTTAAATTCTTCTGCTATTCCAACATCAATCCCAACCCCAGCTTCACATGAACTTCCAATCCCCATACCAACCATTGATGAAACCGAACCAGAGGATGACCCTTCTGAGTCACTGACTCTCAGGAGATCCCGCACCAAAAATCCAAAACCCACACCATCAACAGAATCAGAACTTGACAAAGTTCTTTCTGAAATTGATCAATGTGTTTCCGCTCCCCTCTCAGAAAATCCAAACACACAACAAGAAACTGCCCACTCTCCTCAACCAAAACATACTCTTTCACCCATACCTGAACAACCAGAAATTCCACCTCCTTCTCCACAACCAACAATTCCTTCTCCCTCTCCACAACCAGAACTTCATCCACTCTCACCTCAACCATCACCTCCACAACCTGAGTTTCATCACTCTGAAACTCCATCACCTGAACCTCATTCTCCTCAATGCTCTGAGCCATAACCCTTGTCAATTCAGCTGCCATGTGGTACAACTATAAACATACCCCAGCTGCCATCCTCACCAGAAACTACCCCTCCAAACACTCCAAACAGTCCAATTATCATTTCTGATTCTCCCACTCCATCTCCCAAACAAAATACTGAAGACCACAGCAAGACCTTTATTGATTTAACAAGCTTTAACCGTCTTGCTGACCTTAAACACAAAATAGCCATCCCCAAACCCAAACCATTAAATGTTGGTGCTGGCATTTTGAATTTTGAAACAGGCTTGCAGAACTAGATTGCTTCTCTAAAGAAAGTTTGTCCTTGAATGATTGATCCTGCTGCCTCAGACCAACTCTGAACACGTTTCAGAATGTGGGTACGCGCTGAAGCCCTCAAGTTGCAAGACATCAATTATGAGTAGGCACAACAGAACTTCAGCAAGCTGCTGAAGGAAGTTGAAAGTCAGCTGCCACAGGACGAAGTGCTCTTTCTGGATAGTGAGCCATGGTCTGAGAAGCGTCCAGCTTCAAAAGTGCAGCCAGCAGAAGGTCAGACTATTCAAGCTGAAGAGGTCAGTCAAGCTGAAGATGTTGCAGAAAGCTCTCAGAAGCATCCTGCTTCTGACGTTTCTCAAGCTGTCTTGGACAGGCAAACTCTGGAAGAGCTGAAGCTGAATGATATTCGTCTGCAGCAAAGAATGGATGAAAATGATCAGAAGATGAAGAAAAGGATGGATGTGCATGACAGCAAGATAGATACAGTAGTCAGCATGGTGCACAAGCAGAATGAAACTGCTGATCAGATTAAGACAATGCTAGAGACTCTGTTCACACGCTTTCCACCCCAACCTTAGATTTTCATTCATGATATTTTCATTGTTTTCTTTGCATATCACCTGTACTGTTTTCCTGGCTCTGAATTTAATATATCAAGTTTTTCTGCTCTGATCGTTTTAGCTTATATTACTTACACTTTTTGATTGCTGACAAAAAGGGGGAGAACAAGAATGATATTTTTCAATAACGGATTACTGAGACAAAAAGTCTCAAACATTCTAACACTCTGATATACTTGAATGTTTTCTGTTTTTGCATAAGTTTACAGGTACAAGAAGTTAATCATCTCTGATACACTGAAGCTCTGATATTCTGATCTGAAGCTCTGATATTCTGATGTTCAAAGAAAGTCAATAAAGATCTGATCCTGAAGAACTCTTGGAATTAAAAAGGGAAGTAATAAATTCAGGGGGAGTATCTCCGATCTAAACTCTGATATCTCTTTATCCCTTATCTTTGATAACTTCCTAATTAATTATGATACAACTTATTATTTAGTTATATCTGATACTTTTCACGCTAATTTTCAATTAAAAAATATCTAGTTTTTGTCATCATCAAAAAGGGGGAGATTGTTAGAACAAAGTTTGAATCTACTACCCTAAGTTTAAGTTTTGATGATAACAAAATGCTAAGATACATTAATTGTATGATTCATGTAAGACACATATGCTATCTAAACATTACATTCTGTTTTACAGAAACTCTGATAGGTATCAGCAAGAAAACATCATCATCAGCATCAGAAAATTGGATATCAACATCAGCATCAGAAGATGTTATATCAGATACCAGAATCAGAAGATCAACTTGCGCTTATGCTGAAGCTTGATGAACAGATCTGCACTTAACCATCTGAATTCTGATCAAGACAACAACAGTTCATCAGCACCTAAGCAGCATCAGAATGAGCCAAAGCCAGAACACGCTCAAGTGGCAACGGTACTGTGCATTCAAGATGATTTATTACCAACGGCATCATTCCAGACAAGATCTGCTTAATAAGGAAAGAATGTTATTGGCATTGAAACAGAATTATTACTCCAACGTACACTATTTCCAATGCTATATAAACAAACCAATGAAGATTGAATTGGCTAATGCTCTACAACAATCTATACGCCTAAAGCTATTCATCATCTTCCTCACTCTCAGTTTGCTAAAAGCTCTCAATTCCTTACTCAATTATTTTAGCACTCTAGTTCTCATAAGCTTAATTTGTGTAGTATCACAGTTGTGATAAACAGTTTTTGTAGAAAACATTCACACACCTAGATTTCAATTCTTTGTAAGAAAGTATTTCCTTGAGAAACCGGTTTGTGGTTTGACTCAAGAAGGCTTTAGCAGTTGTTAAAGCAGTTGTAATATTCAATTGAATATAGTGGATTAAGACCTCATTGGAGAGAGGCGAAATCACCTTGACGGGTGGACTGGAGTAGTTTGAGATCAAATGAACCAGGATAAAAATACCGTGTTGACTGCAATTGATTTCCAGTTTTTACAATTCAACCCCCCTTCTTGTGTTTTTCACTTCTTCAGTATCCTCTTTGGGGATAGGACTTTGGAATGAAACCTATGACTTTTTGTATAACCCTTAAACCAAAATCTCATGGTGAGACTTTTTACGACCTTAGAGACGAAAGTTTCGGTCTACAAAGAGGCTCCACTTAAGGGAGGCCCCAGTGCTTTTCCCTCTAGTGTTATTCATGATACCTTTAAGGAAACCGCCTTATAGGGAGGGTAGAATATCCGTAGGCCAACACTAGGAACCTACCAACTAAGGATACCTTTCATAAATCCCGTCACCATCATCATGCATTCATGCATTTTGCGTCTCACATATTCATTATTTTCCATTATTTTTTGTTTGTCTTATTCATAGGATTAAAAAAAATATATAATCAAAGGTTTTTGGTGGGTATCTTAAAAATGAATGCCAAAGGGAAATAACTTGTCTGTATTAGTGTCATCAAAACAAATGTGACGAAGATCAATTTCATCAAAGGGAAATTGTCTGAAAGAGCTTTTAAGATTTTTGTTCACCGCTATGGGGATACCCTTGAGTTGACAAAAGTGGATGTACAGTTAGATGCCATCTCTGCCTTGGTTTAGTTCTACGATCCTCCGTTAATGTGTTTCACCTTTCAAAACATTCAGCTAGCACCGACTTTGGAAGAATTTGATAGGTCCTTGAATTTCTCTAAGGAAAAAGCATATGTGGGAATTGGACAAACTATTAACACTAAGGATTTAGCAAAAGGTTTAGGGATCCCTTACCCTGATTTCTCACTTAATTACAAAAAAAAGGTGATTGACAAGGGATTAAAAGACAATTTTTGGGGGCTAAAGCCCTTTCTTTTATCAATAAGAAAGAATGAGAGTCTTGTGTTGATTGTTTAGGACTTCTTGTCTTTGGTGTAATTCTGTTTCTGCGGACTTTGGACTATATTGACCCTGCAGCTATTAGTGTGTTTTGGGGCGCGAAAGCCTTGTGTTGTACCCCAAAATTTGCCCTCCCATATTCTTCAAAATTTGCCAAGTCAATGCTTCAAAATTCCCCAAGGGTTGCACAGTTCAAGGGCTTCCTAAACAATCAAAATTAGGGTTTTGGTTCTGACAAAGTAAATGAAGTTTCCAAGGGTCCAATCAAGTCCCACACGCCTACAAATATGGTCAAGCATCCTCATACCATGTTTCAAGACTTACAGCACAATTGCACAGTCAAAAACCCTAATTGCACTACAGTCAACTGTAGGGGCAAAATAGTCATTTGACAGTAAAAAGTTCAAATTTTTGATCAACATCTCATTTTGAAGTCACAAACATCATTTGATCAATGCTTGATCATGATTCTCAAAGCTTGGCTCAAAAATCATCAAGATGCAAAAGTTTCCATATTTGGACAGTTGAAAAAGTCAACTGTAACTTGACCAGGGCATAACTTTCACATGGATTATTAGAAAAATTCCATCTAAAGCTCATTTTGAAGAGAATGACATTTCCTACAACTCCTCTTCACACTTCAAGTCCAAGAAATGCTCTCACAAAAAGTTATCAATTTCAACATTATAGGTCATTTTTAAAAGTCAACAAAAAGGGATTTTAAGTCAAAGACCATAACTTGAGATTGGTAAGTCCAAATGACATGGTACCAAAGGCATTGGTTAGAAGACTCAAAGGCCTTTCCAAAATGTCCAAGAACATGAGCAAAGCTTAAATATTGAGCAAGTTATGCCTTGTGGAAGTTGGGAAAATTTTGGATATTTTGAAAAGTCAACATTGCTTCAAATGTCTTAAAAATGCTAATGGGCCTCTTTTTCTACCACAATTCATCATCCAAGGCATGTGCACGACCATTTGGCCCAAAGGGAAGTTTTTTTATCATTTTTATTTATTTATTTGGATTTTTAATTATTAATAATTCATTTAATTAAAATAAATAGGTGAAAAATACTAAACCTAATTTTCTAAATCTTTTTGTGCATGGAATAGGCTTAAGATTTCGTGTATAATCAGATATAGAAGGAATTATGGTGATTGGATATGATTTAAGCCAAAATAGCATGAAAAAGATTTGAAAAATTATGGCATAAAAATCAAATATTGATTCCTTCAATTCATGGATTTTTTGATCAATTTCTCAACCCTAATCCTTCCATACATAAGTGCAAAGCCAACCCTATTCCAAAAGACCTCTAAGCTGCGCTACACACCAAGAACAAAACTTGAGTTTTTGCCAAAAAAGTTGAAAACTGAAAACTAGGTTTTAGGGCGATTCAAGGCCAAATACATATTCCATTGGCTTGCTGAGACTTCAAGGAAGGAGACTGAATCAATATCATAGCCTGAGACCTTGAGAACTGGTAGTTACAAGTCAAACTGTTTTCACTTTTATGCATATTCGTGTTTTCATATTCAAGCATATTCATTGCATTTTTCTTATGGATTCTTACTAATTGGATGATTCTGAAACTAACCATATGCTTTGATTGAGTTTTCACGCGTTATACAAGGATTCACCATTAAAGATATCTAGGGTTTTTCAAGTTCTAATTTGGGCGTTTCCAGTTACTATAAAATTAAGACATGCCAATACCATGAATGAACTCAACATGCTTGGACGGTTCAAAATCAACCCTCACGCCTAATTTATGTACCCACATGGCCTATTCGCTATTATTGGATATGGCATATTTTGGGGGGGTTCAAAACCCCCGCTAACCATCTCTTATTTTCAGGAAATCAACAAACGATGAAGAAGATGATTATGTGGCCATCAGTGATTGGGTCATTTAAAAATTCGCGCGAAAAAGTCACTAACGCTTTGTTTAATTTTATAATAATAGTTTGTTATTTAATATACAAAGAAGTCAAGTGGAGCAGTTGGCAAGGCACTTAGTTGATAATCCCTGGGACCTGGGTTCGAATCCCAGGTCCCCCATCCCTTTCCAATATTATTTTTCCACTCACGCTTCTGTGCAGATTCACTATGAGGGAACACCATACATCCATAATCTCAAGCTTGCCACGCGTATAGAAAGATCAATCCAAAGGCGCTGATTGGAAGAACACCATGGACTCTAGTCAAACGTGCCACATGCTTCCTGGAAAGGTCAACCAGGCCAAAGGCTATTGGGCCTGAATTGGTTATTTACACCTCCAATTGGGGACAGACCCCCCCTAGGTTTGCAAGTTCTTTCATATTTTCTATTTTTTTTTATTTTGATTCAATTATTTCCTTTTAATTAATTTCTTTAATTTAGTTTATTTTTCATAAAAATATAAAAACAATATAAAAATCAGAAAAGACAAAAAATAAGTATTTTTATTTAATTAATATATTTTTTTGTAAATAAATATTATTCATTTTAGCTATTAAATTAGGTTTAATTCAAGCATTTTCTTAATTAATTTAAAATTCGTAGAATTAGGGTTTAATTAATTTTTATCCTTTTTCTTTTCTTTTCACTAATAATTAAATATTATTTATTTTTATAAATCAAATTGCATGTAAATAATTAATTTAATTTTAGGTTTAAATTTTAACATGTTTTCTTAATAAATAAAAATTAGAATTAGGGTTAATATTTTCAGTTAATCTTTCTCATAAAAATTCACAACTCTAAAAAACTCAAAAAAATCTTTTCTCTTTTTATTTTCATTTTAATTTTAATTAATTTAATAATTTAATTTAATTTCATTAAAAAGGGTCCAACGCCCTCGTTTCCAATCTTAATTCAATTCGCACATTTATCTCGTTTCTTTTAATTATTTATGTACCTCTCCCAAAGCCGTGTAAACTTAATTTCTCGCACTTTATTTTATTTCTTTATTTATTTTTCTGTCAAATCGGGTCCTGGAAATTTTGGCGATGTGGACCCGCGCCTTTGTAATAACTTAGAACTTTTATCTTTCCGCGCTTTTTTTTAACTGTTAAATAAATGCATGCAAGAATGAATGATAAAATAAAAACAAACGCATAGATCACTATAACATGACAAAAGACAAAAATAAATGAAAACGACACACAAATCACACACCACCTCTATGGTACGCCTCACTGTTGCCTTGCCTCGAAAGGTGATCGTCGAGTAGAGGATGTCTTAGTAAGTCCTCATGATCCGGGAACCTGGCATGAGGGTAGCTTCTAAGGTGTCTTCCCATTGCTCTGGTGATCACCATGTCCCGAACCCTCGAATTGACCCGAACACCTCCAACGGTGGTGCTACCTACCTCTCAATGGTGGGATGGCACTACTTTAAAGGACATTTACACAGACGAATTCCTTAGGGTAGGTAGACGACTCTAGATAATCGCTCTAAATTTCAAAACAAATTCAAAAATACTTTTCACACCAACACATTTTCAAAAAGCTTTCGAAAGCATTTTTTCAAACACTCTTGAGGACCGATACAAGAGTCGAACTGAAATTTTCAAAGAAACTTTTTAAACCCACAGTTGAAAAGCAAACAAACAATTTTGAAAACACGAATGAGCAAGTATCTAAGAGCCCATGGATAACCATGGATAGAAAGGGTGCTAACACCTTCCCTTTCTATAATCTGCCTCCCGAACCGAGAGCAATCTCTATAAGGAATTTTTCTGTGCTTTTGTCCTTTCCATTTGGAGAAAATAAAAGACGGTGGTGACTCTAGCTTCCGCGACATTTCGCGAACCAGCGTTAAACAGTCAGTTCCAGATCCACCGATCACAGAACTGGCGACTCTGCTGGGGACTTAAACTTAAAGTGAGGTGTACCTTAGGGTTAGTTCATAACTGTGTTTTCAATTGTATTGATTTGCTTGCTTTAAAATTGTGGGTTGCATGGGAGTTACATAGATCCTAAACCGGATCTGGGGATACCCTGTTTAGGTAGCATAAGCTGTGAGGGACCTGTCCAACGTATACCGACATGGGTGAAGCAGTGGCTACATTGGTGTGGCGCCTTGGTCTGTACCGATATCCCTCGTGTTGAAACAGGGAGAATATGGGTCTTCCAAGGAGTCATTAAGCACCAACAGACCTTAGAACCTTAAATGACCCAACTTGGCCATTAGAACAGTAGCAGTATGCTACGCCCATTGAGGCTAAACTCTCGTGATGGTTCTGGCCGCAAGAAAAGATTGCGATGCTAGAGTTATGACCGATTGAGGGTAGTCAATGATATTGGGATCCTCTAAGAACCCGGTTACTTTGATAGGACAGGTATGAACCAACCAACTGAAAGAGGGTAACACCTAGACCTCATGCTAGCCTAAACTCTAAGGGTTTCTCTTGTGTGACTTGTGTGCCTTCGTACTTGACTAATTGCATGCGTGTTATCTGACACATAAGCTACTTGCAGGTTTTGTTTATAGTCCTTAACTGGGACTCACAACAGGGTTTACTAGGTCTCTTGCAGGTTTTGTTTATAGTCCTTAATTGGGACTCATAACAAAGTATACTGAATTTCTTGCAGGGTTTGTTTATAGTCCTTAATTGGGACTCATAACAGGGTTTACCTACATCACCCCATGCATAGCATGACATCATACCATTGCATACATCCTAACCCATTTCAAGGATCTCAAGGGCTTGTGATGCAGGTCATGATAAATCAAACATCTAGCAAGGGGCAAAGAGGATTTATTTTCCTCTAGCTAAGGTTGTCAGAGGCTATGACCCACTGGATATGGTGAGCCTTTGACCCTTGAAGAAGGACTCTCAACAACATGAAGTTCCTTCAATCAAGCTACCAGATACCAGCTCTAACAAATTTCTTGTTTACCTCGCGAGATCCTTGAAAACATTGCATGCATATCATACATATCATTGCATTGCAGGTACCCTTTCTCTACAGGTTGCTTACCTTCTTTGCTGTTTATTTCAGCAGTCTCATCATGAATCCTGAAACATCTACCGAGCAATCCATCCAGGCCCTCCAGGCCCAGAATGCCCAGTTCCAGGAGTTGATTAAAAGTCTAGCCCAGGGCCAACAAGACCTGAAGACTCTGCTCATGAAAAAGAATAAGAAGAGGACTGTATGGTTCAACCCTAGACGCAAACCTGGGAATGGCACACAAAATGAAGCTGAGAGGACCACTCCATCTGTTGGGGAAGGCAGTCATCAGGAGGAAAGGGTTCCCAGTCCAGTGGTCTCCGACAACGAGACAGATTTCAACGACGAACAATACCCTCCTGCTGAGGACAAGTATAAACAGTTGGAAGACCGCCTGAATGCAATGGAAATTCAACAAGTACCTGGTTTGGATTTCGGAGATTTGGGTCTAACTTCTGGTGTGGTGATCCCACACAAATTCAAAGCACCCTCTTTTGTTAAGTACGATGGGGCATCCTGTCCCAGGCTGCATCTCAGGTCTTATGTGCGGAAGATTCAACCGTATACTGTGGACAAGAACTTGTGGATCCACTTCTTCCAGGAAAGTCTTTCAGGGACTCACCTCGAATGGTTCTATCAGCTGGATGGAACCAAGGTTCGTAACTGGGAGGAGTTGGCTACTGCTTTTTACAAGCAGTATCAGTACAATGCCGACCTCGCTCCTACGCGTACCCAACTCCAGGGTATGTCGCTAGGATCGGGAGAAGGTTTTAAAGAGTATGCGCAGAAATGGAGAGACCTGGCCGGTAGGGTACAACCACCGTTGACTGACCGTGAACTTGTCGATATGTTCTTGGGGACCCTGTCTGGTCCATTCTACAACCACCTGATTGGGAATTCGTCTGCTGGATTCACAGATCTTATCTTGACTGGAGAGCGAATAGAAGCTGGCATCAGGTCTGGGAAGATTCAAGAGGCTGCACCTTCTGATAAAAAGCCTCATCATGGAAAGAAAGAGTCCAATGCTGTGCACGGTAAAAAGAGCCGTCATGAGGTAGGGGCAACCCAAATCTCCGATCCTGGACCTGCTCAACAAGGACAAGGGCAGCAGCGCAAGGAGAAACGACAGTTCACCAAGATCAACATGTCGCTGGATCAAGCACTACAACAAATGTTGAAGGCAGGGCTGATCACCTTAAGGGCTCCTCTCCAGAATCCAAACACTTCTGCTCCTAACTATCATCCCAACGATAGGTGCGCGTACCATTCGGATAGCCCGGGGCATACTACGGACAACTACTGGCCTCTCAAGAACAAGATTCAAGATATGATCGACGCCGGAGAGATTCAGTTTGAAGTGCCTGAGACTCCGAACATAATCACTGCTCCGTTGCCCAATCATTGAAGACCTTTTGTTTATTTGAATTTCCGAGTTGTATTTTTCTTTGCTCATGCAAACAATTAATGTCATAGCAAACTCTTTTATTCTATTAAAGCATCGCATATGTCTGTTTTGGGAATTAATACAATTGTTTTCATTATATTCAAAATTGTTTTCATTTTTCTGTGATGATCAACTCTCGATTAATAATTCTAAGCCTCTTGAGGGAGGATGATGAAAACGATACCATGATCTTTATAGTATGCTTTTTAACAGACCCCGCTGATGAGGTACATGCATTGTTTCAATCCCTAAACACTGGAGTTATAAGGATGATAATCCCTCGTCAACCCCTCTGAGCCAAATAAGTAGGAGTTTTTATTTTCGAAATTTAAAACCCTTAATCATAACCTGGGGCAGGGTAGTCTCTCAGTTGATCCAAGTGCATAACGAATGGCACCAAAGAGGTCCTTACAAAACGAAGAAAGATAGTGATGGTTCCGAATAATCAATAAAGAAAGGCAGTCATTATCTCAAAAAATATAAAAACCCATTAAGTCAAAACCCATGAAGGAGACTTACAAAACTGGGGCATCCCGCTGACTGTAATTCCAAAAAAGGAAACAGTTCAGGCAAAAAAGAAAGGGATAACAAAAATCAGACAAGAAAGAGGTCTTACAAACCCTCAACAAAAAAGGAATGACTGCCTATTCAAAATAAGTTATCAACATCTGAATCATCACCGAAAAATCAGAGCAAAGACTCAAACAAGGTCTAATGTATGATCAACTGAGTTTAGGTTTGGAGAACATCACGAAGAGCGGGTGGGTACAAATAAAATTTGAGCCTTTATCCTTTGTTTCTTAAACCGCGAACCAAGCCACGTTATAACCCTCAAAAGTCCTAGCTGAAGCATGGGTTAGTTCGAAAGCATACTGTTACGAAAGGTATCCTGACTCCTGAAGGTCTGTTACAAATCTTGAGTCGACATCACAGTCTACAAGAATTGCTCGTTTTACAAAAAAAAATGCATTTTCAAAATTCAAGACAGACGTAAGCTTTGCATTTTTTAGCATAACTTTGTTTGCATATGACTTTTTGTTTGAACAACATAGAAGTTCGCACGACGAAAGTCTAATGAACAGAAGCACTTCCAATCAAGGGGCAGACATGACTATTGCCCATCATCAGGGGCAGACCTGGTCATGGTCTATTATCTGGGGCAGTCCAACCAAGATTCGGAGAATCTCTCAAAGGCCAAATAGCCTGGGGCAAATCTCCGCCTGAGTCACTTGGAGCATCCTAACAACGAATCTTGCCTGATCAAACATCTTCTGGTGGCATGACAAAACATTGCTAATAGGGGCAACTCCCTACATTCTGAAAGCACGGACATAGTCGAAAAGATACTACGCAAAATTAAAGACCCGCTAGGTTGACATACCTAGGCAAAAATAAGGGCTTCCCGACGAACCGAAAGGGTTCGGGCAAAATGAAGGGATGAAATGAAAAAATCTGTACACCCGACAAGTCGAAAACCTGAAAAGGCGGCTTGGGCAAAAATGGGTATCCCGGTGGACTGAAAACCCGAAAGAGCGGTCCAGGCAAAAATTAGGGATCAAAGCGTACGACTATGTCCCGTCATCTCGTCACTTGCCTACCAGAAGAGTTATCAAATCGGCAGTTATCAAGACCTCCATAGAAACAGGGGCAATAAAGAGTTGTCTAAGCAATCTGATTGTTCAGTCCTCCAAGGTATCAAGGTAGGTTCCATTGAAGAACATAACCAATACAGTTCAATACTTCCCCAGGAGAGTCCAATCCAGTTTCCCCAAGAAAGTTGGAATCCATCTCCCCAAGAAGTAAGCTTATCCCCAGTAGATTCTGGAAGCTTATCCTCGCAGAGCACGCACGCGTCCCCCGGCTTTATTCAAAGAGTTATTTCCTTACCAGGATATAACTGGGTTATCCTCATCCAAAAGCCACGGAGAGATCGCCCTCGACGAAGTCTTCTTATCCCCAGCGAAGTCTATTAACACTTCCAACACAACAACGGTATCCCCAGTGAAGTTACCATCAACATTTCAGCAAAGTACCCCTCTTCCCACAGAGCATTGCTCCCCAGCAAGATTACTAGAGTACTTTTCTCCCCGAAGAGTAATCCATTCGCCAAGTTCATTCCCCAACGGAATTATCTTCTCCTACCGGTATTCTTGCAACTATCATCCCCAGCGGAGGCAAAAATCTATTCTTCAACAGCAGCCCAGGAGTGACTTCCCGGCACTCGTCAAGGATTTATTTTCCTAAGACGAAAACATATGTTCATAAACATCACATCTTCATACATTATAGCATGCATATGCATCATACTACACGAATCTCATCAATTTTGAGGACATCCTGAAATCATGCAGTTCATGCATCATGATCTTACATACAACTGATGCTTTACCTTTTCAGGAAAGGTCAATACAAGGATGATTACTATCGACTATCGCGATTTCCTTCTAGATATAGTTCAGATGTGAACCAGATATGGCGACGTTCTGATACTTCTTCCAGATTTCCTTCTAGATATAGTTCGGATGTGACCCAAGCATGGCAACGTTCTGATACTTCTTCCAGATTTCCTTCTAGATATAGTGCAGATGTGAACCAGATATGGCAACGTTCTGATACTTCTTCCAGATTTTCTTCTAGATATAGTGCAGATATGAACCAGATATGGCAACGTTCTGATACTTCTTCCAAATTTCCTCCTAGATATAGTTCAGATGTGAACCAGATATGGCGACGTTCTGATACTAATTCCAGATTTCCTTCTAGATATAGTTCAGATGTGAACCAGATATGGCGACGTTCTGATACTGCTTCCAGATTTCCTTCTAGATATAGTTCAGATGTGAACCAGATATGGCGATATTCTGATACTCCTTCCAGATCCCCTTCTAGATATAGCTCGGATGTGACCCAGGCATGGCGACGTTCTGACACTTATTCCAGTTGAAGATTTCAAGACCTAGACCGGTTCAGTTAATCGACCCTAAGATTTTCTGTTTCTTATCCAGTCCAAGGCCTTCTCTAGTCCAGTTAAATCGACCCCTAACAGATTTCCCTGATAAAGACTCAGTAGAAGATATCCAAGATTCTCTCAATGATTGCTGTTGAGGTTGTAGTCGCCTATGGTTCTCTGCCCGATACTGCGGAGGTAGTAATCATCCCCAGATTCACTTAGCATTACTGTTGAAGTCGAAGTCGCCCAGGATTCTCTCAATGATTGCTGTTGAGGTTGTAGTTGCCTGTGGTTCTCTCCCCGATACTGTGGAGGTAGTAATCGTCCCAAGATTCTCTCAATGATTACTGTTGAGGTAGCAATCGTCCAAGGTTATCTCACCGTTCCTGTTGAGGTAGTAACCACCCCTGGTTCATTCATCACCGTTTGAAGCTCCAGATTCAGCTCCTGTAACCAGTCAGGACACATCTATACCAAGAATCTGAAGACCAGCTCCTGTAACGGGTTAGGTAACCATCTTTCTTTTGCAGGTACGCGAGTTCTCGCTAAGGAATCTCTTACGCGATCGACACCCAGATGGCATCCATAAGCCCATCCACCTATCCATCATCTCTCAGCATGGCATCTATAAGCCCATCGTCCTATCCATCAATCTCCAAATGGCATCTATAAGCCCATTCCCCACATCACACTACTATGTGAGTGCAAATTTCTGGGCACTCTAGTGTTCAATCATCTTCCACCTTCGGATTACGAAAGGCACGTAAGCCAATCTGCACCCTCAGGTCTAAGAAGATTGAACAGGGGAAACTGTTGTACCCCAAAATTTGCCCTCCCATATTCTTCAAAATTTGCCAAGTCAATGCTTCAAAATTCCCCAAGGGTTGCACAGTTCAAGGGCTTTCTAAACAGTCAAAATTAGGGTTTTGGTTCTGACAAAGTAAATGAAGTTTCCAAGGATCCAATCAAGTCCCACACGCCTACAAATATGGTCAAGCATCCTCATACCAAGTTTCAAGACTTACAGCACAATTGCACAGTCAAAAACCCTAATTGCACTACAGTCAACTGTAGGGGCAAAATGGTCATTTGACAGTCAAAAGTTCAAATTTTTGGTCAACATCTCATTTTGAAGTCACAAACATCATTTGATCAATGCTTGATCATGATTCTCAAAGCTTGGCTCAAAAATCATCAAGATGCAAAAGTTTCCATATTTGGACAGTTGAAAAAGTCAACTGTAACTTGACCAGGGCATAACTTTCACATGGATTATCAGAAAAATTCCATCTAAAGCTCATTTTGAATAGAATGACATTTCCTACAACTCCTCTTCACACTTCAAGTCCAAGAAATGCTCTCACAAAAAGTTATCAATTTCAACATTATAGGTCATTTTCAAAAGTCAACAAAAAGGGACTTTAAGTCAAAGACCATAACTTGAGATTGGTAAGTCAAAATGACATGGGACCAAAGGCATTGGTTATAGGACTCAAAGGCCTTTCCAAAATGTCCAAGAACATGAGCAAAGCTTAAAAATTGAGCAAGTTATGCCTTGTGGAAGTTGGGAAATTTTTGGATATTTTGAAAAGTCAACATTGCTTCAAATGTCTTAAAAATGCTAATGGGCCTCTTTTTCTACCACAATTCATCATCCAAGGCATGTGCACGACCATTTGGCCCAAAGGGAAGTTTTTTTATCATTTTTATTTATTTATTTGGATTTTTAATTATTAATAATTCATTTAATTAAAATAAATAGGTGAAAAATACTAAACCTAATTTTCTAAATCTTTTTGTGCATGGAATAGGCTTAAGATTTCGTGTATAATCAGATATAGAAGGAATTATGGTGATTGGATATGATTTAAGCCAAAATAGCATGAAAAAGATTTGAAAAATTATGGCATAAAAATCAAATATTGATTCCTTCAATTCATGGATTTTTTGATCAATTTCTCAACCCTAATCCTTCCATACATAAGTGCAAAGCCAACCCTATTCCAAAAGACCTCTAAGCTGCGCTACACACCAAGAACAAAACTTGAGTTTTTGCCAAAAAAGTTGAAAACTGAAAACTAGGTTTTAGGGCGATTCAAGGCCAAATACATATTCCATTGGCTTGCTGAGACTTCAAGGAAGGAGACTGAATCAATATCATAGCCTGAGACCTTGAGAACTGGTAGTTACAAGTCAAACTGTTTTCACTTTTATGCATATTCGTGTTTTCATATTCAAGCATATTCATTGCATTTTTCTTATGGATTCTTACTAATTGGATGATTCTGAAACTAACCATATGCTTTGATTGAGTTTTCACGCGTTATACAAGGATTCACCATTAAAGATATCTAGGGTTTTTCAAGTTCTAATTTGGGCGTTTCCAGTTACTATAAAATTAAGACATGCCAATACCATGAATGAACTCAACATGCTTGGACGGTTCAAAATCAACCCTCACGCCTAATTTATGTACCCACATGGCCTATTCGCTATTATTGGATATGGCATATTTTGGGGGGGTTCAAAACCCCCGCTAACCATCTCTTATTTTCAGGAAATCAACAAACGATGAAGAAGATGATTATGTGGCCATCAGTGATTGGGTCATTTAAAAATTCGCGCGAAAAAGTCACTAACGCTTTGTTTAATTTTATAATAATAGTTTGTTATTTAATATACAAAGAAGTCAAGTGGAGCAGTTGGCAAGGCACTTAGTTGATAATCCCTGGGACCTGGGTTCGAATCCCAGGTCCCCCATCCCTTTCCAATATTATTTTTCCACTCACGCTTCTGTGCAGATTCACTATGAGGGAACACCATACATCCATAATCTCAAGCTTGCCACGCGTATAGAAAGATCAATCCAAAGGCGCTGATTGGAAGAACACCATGGACTCTAGTCAAACGTGCCACATGCTTCCTGGAAAGGTCAACCAGGCCAAAGGCTATTGGGCCTGAATTGGTTATTTACACCTCCAATTGGGGACAGACCCCCCCTAGGTTTGCAAGTTCTTTCATATTTTCTATTTTTTTTTTTATTTTGATTCAATTATTTCCTTTTAATTAATTTCTTTAATTTAGTTTATTTTTCATAAAAATATAAAAACAATATAAAAATCAGAAAAGACAAAAAATAAGTATTTTTATTTAATTAATATATTTTTTGTAAATAAATATTATTCATTTTAGCTATTAAATTAGGTTTAATTCAAGCATTTTCTTAATTAATTTAAAATTCGTAGAATTAGGGTTTAAATAATTTTTATCCTTTTTCTTTTCTTTTCACTAATAATTAAATATTATTTATTTTTATAAATCAAATTGCATGTAAATAATTAATTTAATTTTAGGTTTAAATTTTAACATGTTTTCTTAATAAATAAAAATTAGAATTAGGGTTAATATTTTCAGTTAATCTTTCTCATAAAAATTCACAACTCTAAAAAACTCAAAAAAATCTTTTCTCTTTCTCTTTTTATTTTCATTTTAATTTTAATTAATTTAATAATTTAATTTAATTTCATTAAAAAGGGTCCAACGCCCTCGTTTCCAATCTTAATTCAATTCGCACATTTATCTCGTTTCTTTTAATTATTTATGTACCTCTCCCAAAGCCGTGTAAACTTAATTTCTCGCACTTTATTTTATTTCTTTATTTATTTTTCTGTCAAATCGGGTCCTGGAAATTTTGGCGATGTGGACCCGCGCCTTTGTAATAACTTAGAACTTTTATCTTTCCGCGCTTTTTTTTAACTGTTAAATAAATGCATGCAAGAATGAATGATAAAATAAAAACAAACGCATAGATCACTATAACATGACAAAAGACAAAAATAAATGAAAACGACACACAAATCACACACCACCTCTATGGTACGCCTCACTGTTGCCTTGCCTCGAAAGGTGATCGTCGAGTAGAGGATGTCTTAGTAAGTCCTCATGATCCGGGAACCTGGCATGAGGGTAGCTTCTAAGGTGTCTTCCCATTGCTCTGGTGATCACCATGTCCCGAACCCTCGAATTGACCCGAACACCTCCAACGGTGGTGCTACCTACCTCTCAATGGTGGGATGGCACTACTTTAAAGGACATTTACACAGACGAATTCCTTAGGGTAGGTAGACGACTCTAGATACTCGCTCTAAATTTCAAAACAAATTCAAAAATACTTTTCACACCAACACATTTTCAAAAAGCTTTCGAAAGCATTTTTTCAAACACTCTTGAGGACCGATACAAGAGTCGAACTGAAATTTTCAAAGAAACTTTTTAAACCCACAGTTGAAAAGCAAACAAACAATTTTGAAAACACGAATGAGCAAGTATCTAAGAGCCCATGGATAACCATGGATAGAAAGGGTGCTAACACCTTCCCTTTCTATAATCTGCCTCCCGAACCGAGAGCAATCTCTATAAGGAATTTTTCTGTGCTTTTGTCCTTTCCATTTGGAGAAAATAAAAGACGGTGGCGACTCTTGCTTCCGCGACATTTCGCGAACCAGCGTTAAACAGTCAGTTCCAGATCCACCGATCACACCTTGAAAGTGGACCCAACTCCTGCTTTACTAGCTGATATTTACTATGATCTTCACACTCGATATGAAAAGAGGAGAGGTACGCTGAACTGTTGTATCTCGCTTCTATATTCTTGGTTTATATCTCACCTCTATAAGGAGGAATATATGATTAAAACTTTGACAGGATTTGAGTGGCCTCAAAAATTAAGGTCTCTTACTGCTGATTTTTTGTTATGGTATGCAAGGAAGCTAAACATTGGAGACATCATTTATAGTTGTGGAGATTTTCTGAATGTTCCGTTGATTAGGTCGCGTGGTTGCATAAATTAAAACTCTACTTTGGATTTGCAACAACTCGAGTACCCTTTGGAGGATAAACCCTATGATGAACAACTTCAACAAATAATCATTCACGACATGGGAAAAAATGATCGAGAATTACTCAACAAGATCATCTGAGCTTGGAATAGGGTAAACAAAAGAAAGGCCAAAAGAAAGAATGATGTGGCGAAAGACCCTTACACTCAATTAGTTTTGGATAGGGTGAAATTTGTTAAACTACCATTCAACATTGATCCCGAGTACAAGCCAGATGTCCCAGATCCTCTACCTATGTCCTTAGAAGAAATAAACGACTTGAAGAAAGCCTTGAGTCAAGCTCAAAAGAATAAAGAAGAATTGGAGTTTAATCTTCGTAACTTAGCCCAGGATAAAAGACAGATGCAACATGAGCTTGAGTCAAAAGACCAACAGATTCAGAAATACCGTGAAGCATTTGAAAAAGAGAGTCTTAAGCGGAAATGTTCGACCGAAGGATTGTTAAGTGCTACCTTCAACTTGGATTCTCACAACCAACATTTAGAGGATGCTTCTAGGCAAATCGGGAAGCTAAATAAGTGGTGTGAAAAGGAGATGCAAGACAAAAAGGAGATGGAAGAAAATTTGAGGGCTCAAATTCAATGTTTGGCCCAAGCTTCTTTAGATCAAGAAGAACATATTCAGTATCTTACTACGAGACTCCAAGATAGCGAAGAATAAGATGTAGGAGAATGTCTCAAGAGGACGAGGGAAGAAAGACTTCTCTCCCAAAAGACTGATGAATATGAGCAAGTTTGTCATGAATTAGAAGACCTCCAAAAGAATTTCCTCATACAAAGGAGACTCTATACAAAGATGAGGGCTGAAAAATTATATTGGGAAGAGCAGCACGCCAAGATCGCCAAAGCAAGAAAGGATAATCACAAGATAATTTTGGACCTCTACCAGGAATATCGATTCTACAAAGACAAGCATGCAAGACTCGCCTTCTTAGCCAACAATCTCATTGGTGACATCCCTAGAAGTTTGAAAGATGCGGAAAATGTGATGGTCCCTCTCCCGAAAGATGTTAAAGACTTCCTCAAGCTTTGTAGGAAAATGGTTGATGGTTTTAGAGAAAATATCTGCAAGCGCACTTAGAAGATTGATGTTTTTCTCTTTTTTATGTTAGAAATTAAATTTTGATGTTTTGGATGGAATATTTTTCAATATCTTAATTGTATTCTCTTTTTAAAGACGATTATTACTTCAATAAAAGTTTTGTTTCTATATCTCGTTTATGTATTTATTTTTGAGATGCTCACCAGTAAAAAGAAAAACCTAATATATAAATAATAAGACATTCAAAAACGAAACTCTTAGCATATTTATACGCATCCATGCATTCGTAAACATTACATTTCATAAAATCATACAAAACTTCATTATTTTTCGAAATCATCTCTAGTTAAACCATTAGTAGAAAAGCACCACCTCTCCGACCTCCATATCAAACAAGAGCCCATCAAAAGAAAGTGATGGAATTGATTGAAGAGAATCAAGATGCCTTCAAGGAATATTTGGAGCAAGTAAGAGGAAACATTGACCTGATGAAGGGAGATATGAGCCAAGTTCTTCTAGCCTTGAAGAACATCATTGAGAGACAAGTACAAATTCCTAGGGCAGTCTTTGAAGAAGTATCCCAAACTGTTGGTGCATCGAGCAATCACCAACCAAGAAGAGAGCCAGAATTAGGACCTCTAAAGTGAACAGTAGCTCAACAAGAAGTCAGAAAAGCTGATATTAAAGGGTTTGTCCCACCTCCACCGAAGGTAGGGGCATCTCATACTTTGCAAAATTTGGTCAACAATGCAGAAAACTACGTAGATCTACAATATGTAGACCATAATTTGGAAGGTGTTACTCAGTCACACCAACCTAAAATTGTTGAGAATCCCTTGGCGCTCAATCAGTATAATGCTCTTGAAGAAAGGTTGAAGGTTGTGGAGGATTACGATGCTTTTGTCGTTGATACTCTCGAAACGGGTCTAGTTCAGGAAGTAGTGATCCCTCCAAAATTCAAAGTACCTGACTTAGGAAAATATAAGGGGCTCACATGCCCAAGGAACCATATACGCAAGTGTTGTAGAAAAATGCATGCTTATGCTCAAGATCAAAAGCTGATGATCCATTATTTCTAAGACAGTTTGAGTGGGGCATCTTTATATTGGTGCATGCAATTGGAGCAAACTCACATCCAAACATGGGAAGATCTTGCCAACGCTTTATTGAGGAAATACAAGTACAATTTGGATATGGCTCCTAACTGCATATAACTCCAGAATTTATCTCAAAAGAAGGATGAATCTTTCAAAGAGTATGCTCAAAGATGGAGAGAAATGGCAGCTCGGGTACAACCACCACTCCTGGAGAAAGAATTGGTCGATATGTTTATGGGTACTTTACAAGGGTTATACTATGATAAGATGGTAGGAAGTGTCTCTTCTGGATTTTCTGATTTGGTAACTATTGGTGAAAGGATTGAAGCAGGTATAAAGAGTAGTAAAATACAAGGGGCATCATCCAGTACCCCTTACAATTCAAAAAGACATGCCCCTAACTTCTCGAAAAAGATGGAAGGAGAAATTAATGGTGTCGTATCACATCCAAAGGCATAAAAACCATTGGTGACCCCACGAGAACAACAACAAAATAGGTTCAAGAGGCCTCCAAGAAGATTTGATCCTCATCACATGCCTCACAATCAATTATTGCAACACTTACTCAAAGCATTTTTGGTAGAGATTAAGCCTCTAACTACTCTAGTTGGGGAACTCCCGCCAAAGTATTATGCAAATTCCAGGTGCAAATATCATGTCAACTCTTTGGGGTATACCATAGAAATATATTAGAATTGAAGAAGTGAAAAACACAAGAAGGGGGGTTGAATTGTTAAAACTTGAAATCAAATGTAGATAACACGTTATTTTTATCCTGGTTCGTTTGATCTCAAACTACTCCAGTCCACCCGTCAAGGTGATTTCGCCTCTCTCCAACGAGGTCTTAATCCACTATATTCAACTGAATACAAAACTGCTTTAACAACTGCTAAAGCCTTCTTGAGTCTAAACCACATACCGATTTCTCAAGGAAATTCTTTCTTACAGATAAATGAACAATATGTGTGTTGAATGTTTTCTGGAAAAACTATATATCACAACTGTGATAATACACAATATAAAGCTTATGTGAAACTGGAATGCTAGAACTATAGAGTAAGCAATTTGAGAGCTTTAGCAAACTGTATGAGTGAGGATGAAGATGATTGACTTTAGGCATATAGAATATTGTAGATCATTAGCCAATTCCTTTCTCACTGATTTGTTTAAATACTTCTTGGAATAGATACGTTGATGCCAATAATTCCATTTCAATGCTCATTACGTTCTTTCCATTTTGAGAAGATCTTTGTCTTGGAATAAAGCCGTTGGTAATTAATCTGCCTTGAATGCAGTACCGTTGACACTTCAGAATGTTCTGCTTGATTAAGATCAGAGTGTGTTGGCTTTAGTTTATTCTGATTGCTTTTGAGTGCTGATGACATTGTTAAGATCTTGATCAGAGTCAGAGTATGTTGAGCGCAAATCCTGTTCATCAGACTTCAGCGTAACACATGTATTGATCTTCTGATCAGACTTATCTTGTGATGCTGATGTTGATATTCTGATATTCTGATGCTGATTCCAGCAGAGTTTCCTGTAAATATACAACATAATTTTAGATAGCATCTATGTCTTATATAATTCTCATAATTCATTTAATCTTCTATTTTGTTATCATCAAAACTCTAAATGAGGGTTATAGAATCAAACTATGTTCTAACAATCTCCCCCTTTTTGATGATGACAAAAACTAGATTGTTTTTCAATAAAAATGAAATGATGAAAGTATCAGAGTTTAAGGATAAAGAGGAAACGATATCAGAGATAATCAGATAATGAGTAAAAGTATCAGAACTAAGAGAGTAAGGAATAAAAAGTATCAGAGTAATGATGAGAAAAACTCCCCCTGAGTTGATTATTTCCCTTTGATTCCTTAAGACTTTGAGTATCAGAACTTTAGAACTTTATTGAATCTTTCTTTGAGCATCAGAATTTTGTTTCATCAGAGTTCTTCAGATTCTTGTACATGTAAGCTTTTCAGAATAACAAATATATAGGGATGTTAGAATGTTTGAGACTGTTGTCTCAGTAAACCGTTATTGAAAAATATCATTCTTTCTCCCCCTTTTTGTCAGCGATCAAAAAACATATATAATCAGAGTTAAAAAGATTAGAGCAAAAACACAGTTGTATTAAAACAGAAGCAATGATAGTTTAGAATAAGTAGAAATATTACAGACAAACATGTAAAGAAAACAGGAAAACACAAGAAAAAAATCTAAGAAGAAGGAGGAAGTTGTGTGAACAGAACTTCCAACATGCTCTTGATTTGTTCGCTGGTTTCGTTTTGCTTGGCTACCATGCTTGCTATGGAATCAATCTTGATATCCTGCTTGTCCATCTGTTCATTCATCAGCATATCTGATCTCTTTAAATCCTCCAGAGCCTGCCTGTCAAGAGAGGAAGCTTGAGGATCTTCAGATACAGGCTGCTTCTTAGAGCTTTATGTAGCTTCTTCTGCTTGACCCAAGTTTTCATCTTGAATTATCCGTTCTTCTGCAGGTTGAACTGTAGATGTTGGACGCTTTTCAGACCAAGGCTCACTGTCCAGATGGAGAACTTCTTCCTTCAGCAGCTTGCTCAGAACTGGACCTTCCATTTCCTTCAACAGTTTGCTGAAGTTCTGTTGAGCCTGTCCATAATTCTGGTCTTGCAACTTGAAGGTTTCAGTGCAAACCCATCTTCTGAATTGAGTCCAGAGATGATCTGATACAGCAGGATCAACCACTTCCAGACTTGCTTGTTTCAAAGAAGTGATCCATTTCTGCATATCTGATTCAAAGTTCAAAATGCTGGAACCAACATTTGGTTGTTTCGGTTTAGGGATGGCAATTTTCTGGTTTATTGCAGCAAGGTGTTCAAGGATTGTTAGGTCAATGACTGTCTTGCTGTGGTTTTCTGTATTTTTCTTAGGTGAGGGTGTGGGAGAGTCAGAAATAATGATTGGACTGTGTGGAGTATGTGGTGGAGTTGTTTCTGGTGAAGAGGGAAGTTGAGCCATATTAACAGTTGTACCACAAGGCAATTGAATGGCCAAGGGTTGTGGTTCAGGAGACTCAGAGGTTTGGGCCTCAGAGTTTTGAGTCTCAGGCTGTGGAGTTTGTTCATGTTGAGGAGAGGGTGATTACTTTCTGGTTGAGTAGAGGAAGGTTGTGGAATTTCTGGTTCTGGTATTGGAATTTCTGGTATTGGTGAAAGTGGAATGTCAGGTTGTGGAGAAATGGGAATTTCTGGTTGTGTATTTGGATTATCTGTTTGGGGAGCGGAAGTATGTTGGTCTATATCAGACAGAACTTGTGCAAGTTCTGGTTCTGGTATGGTTGTAGTGTTTGGATTTTGTGGTTTGGAGCGGGATCTTCTGAGAGTTAATGACTCAGAAAGGTCAAAGTCTTCAAAATCTTCAAAGGTTTGGGGTATTGGGATATCAGATGGAATTGGAGTTGGAGTAGGAATAGATGAGGAACCAGCAGTTGAATTTAAAACAGATACAGAAACAAGATTACCTCTTTTCTTTGGAGTCAGTTGTGATGATCCTTCTGTAGCAGCTTTTCTCTTCTTAGTCTTCTTCAGAGCAACCTCTGGTGCCTTCTGCTGAAGATCTTGAATGTTAAGATTGGGAGCTGTACCATCAACTGTACAAGCGTCCAAGTATCTCAGAATAATCTGAGGCTTGGAGTCAATCTCTGATAACATGGGGAAGTCGTCTAGAGGGACTCTTCTGCTGGAGATGTCAGCAAAAGGAGTGATGTCGAGCTCCTTCTTAAAGTTCTCTATCAGCTTCATCTTCTTTAGATTCTTGGCATTCAGCTGCTTGCCAACTGAAGGTTCCAGGGTGCTGATCTCTTGTGCCTCAGTCAAGTGTTCAATCAGCCTATTCTCAGTCAGAATATCTGATATCAATCTGCCCAAGGGTATCCAATCCCTTTTAGTGCGTTCATCTTCTCTTGTCTCCTTGATGCTTGTTCTCAGATGGTTGAACAGAAGATGAGCTAGATTAATCTTTACCCTCTGAGAAATAAAATAGATCAGAAACTGCTGATCTATGTTTATGTAATCAGGAGAGCTTGTGGGCTTCCTATGATTGAAATAGCCCAGAATAATCTTTTCCCAAATTATGTGCTTATCTCTCAAATCCCTTATCTTGCTGGAGGGAAGCCCCAGCGTGAAAATTTCCCTTGCTATAACAGCAACATCTGAGCACCTTTCAGCAATGTCTATACAGTGAATACCACCACCATTGTATCCAATCAGTTTTGCAACCAGCTCTTCAGTAATCACTATCTTCTTCCCCATGATGTAAGAAGTGACTTGGTGATTTGAGGAAGAAGCACGAATCCAAAATTCCTTAACCAAAATAGGGAAAGTTGGACCCACCAACCTGTCAAAATATTTCTCCCATCCTTGTGCTTGAATCTCTTCTGATAAATCAAACCCATTTTCCTTCAAACTGTTGAAATCCACTATAATCTCTGACAGAACTTCAAGGTTCTTGACTGGAGTGAGTAACGTTCTGAGAGGAACCTCATATTGCTCAGCTGATGCATCTTTCTGGGAATCAGATGAAAGATTGCTGCTAGAAGCCATGTTCACACGAGGATTTTTTGAAAAAAAAGTTTAAGGGGTTTCTTGAGAAAGAAGAACACAAACACAGATATCAGAAATATTGCTTGAAAACGAAAGTAAGGGTAAACGTTGTGAGTGGTGTGAATGGTGTTTAAATAGGTTTTGAAAACGTTTTTGAAAACATAAACGGTTAAGAGAGAGAAAATAAATCATGATTAATAGCATTTAATGATGGCTGATTTTGGGGGGTTTTAGAAAGATACTTAAACGGTTACCAGTGACATGTGTCTCAATGCAACCAATCAGCGCTTTGCCTTTTCAGAAGCGTGAACGTGTGTTCAGCCTCAGGAAATAACTGATGACTGGATGACACTTGTTTGCTTTAAGTGAACATCACTTCTATCCTTGAACTGAAGAGCTCAGAGCTTCATGGATAGATCTGATACAATCTGCATTTCTAAAAAAATTCTGAAAGGAGGATTGATCAGAAGTTCACAGAAATAAACATAATTCTGAAGGTTAATATATAAAATTAAAGCAGTTTTATTCTGGACAGAGCTTCATGCTGAGATGATTCAGAATGAAGTTGAACCTATCTTCAGAAAGTGGTTTTGTAAAGATATCAACCCATTGATGGTCTGTATCAATAAATTTTAAGTTTAAAATTCCTTTCTGAATATAGTCCCTAATAAAATGATGTTTTATTTCTATATGCTTAGCCCTAGAATGCAAAATTGGATTTCTACTTAAGCAAATAGCAGAGGTGTTATCACAAAGGATAAGAATGTTACTCTCATAAATCTGGAAGTCCTCAAGTTGACTTTTCATCCAGAGCATTTGTATGCTGCATCCAGCTGCTGCTATGTATTCAGCTTCTGCTGTTGATAGAGCAATGGTAGATTGTCTTTTGCTGGACCACGAGATCAGATTTTCTCCCAGAAACTGGCAGCTTCCAGAAGTACTTTTATGTTCAACTCTGTCTCCAGCAAAGTCAGCATCACAGTAACCTACTAAGTTGTAATCACCAGATTTTCTATAAAACAAACCCATATTAGTATTACCTTTCAGATACTTGAAAATTCGCTTAACAGCTGTTAAGTGAGATTCTCTAGGATCTGATTGGAATCTTGCACAAATGCATACACTGAAGAAAATATCAGGCCTTGAGGCAGTCAGATAAAGAAGAGAACCAATCATACCTCTGTAGACTTTCTGTTCTACCTTTTTGCTTACCTCTTCTCTTTCAAGAATGCACGTGGAATGCATTGGAATCCTTGATGGCTTACATTCTGAGAGATCAAATTTCTTCAGAATTTCTCTGACATATTTGCTCTGGTGAATGTAAGTTCCTTCTGGGGTTTGATTGATCTGAATTCCCAGAAAGAATTTCAGTTCCCCCATCAGGCTCATCTCAAATTCTGCCTGTATACACTTAGCAAATTCTCTTCCCAGAGAGCTTTTAGTAGATCCAAATATTATATCATCAACATAAATCTGACAGACTAAAATGTCATTCTTAACTATTTTACAGAATAAGGTTGTGTCAACCTTCCCTTTGGTGAATTCCTTTTCTAACAGAAAGTTACTTAGTCTTTCATACCAAGCTCTGGGAGCTTGTTTCAGACCATACAGTGACTTCTTTAGTTTGAAAACATATTCTGGGTTTTTTGGACTTTCAAAACCAGGTGGTTGGTGCACATATACCTCTTCTTCTATATAGCCATTTAAGAATGCACTCTTGACATCCATCTGATACAGAGTGATACCTTTATTAACAGCAAAAGAAATTAAAAGTCTGATAGATTCTAACCTGGCAACTGGAGCAAAGGTTTCTGTATAGTCTATCCCCTCTTGCTGACTATAACCTTGTGCTACCAATCGTGCCTTGTTTCTGATGACTTCACCTTGTTCATTCAGCTTATTTCTGAACACCCATTTTGTTACAATGACGTTGAATCCTTTTGGTTTAGGAACAAGATCCCATACGTCATTCCTTGTGAATTGATTCAGCTCCTCTTGCATTGCTAGAATCCAGTCATTATCCAGAAGTGCTTCATTAATTGAAGATGGTTAAATCAGAGAGAAAAGTTCCATGAGGGATTCTTCAGAGTTTCTGAAGCTGGCTCTTGTTCTGATTGGATCTTCCTTTCTTCCTAAGATTGTTTCTTCTGGGTGATCCACGCTGCTTCTGGATGGTCTTTTCTGAGGTTGGTCAACAAGAGATGCTGGATTGCTTGCAGTGCCTCTTTCTGATGTTGAGGGAGTGTCTCTGTTAAGAGATTCTGATGACTTGTCTTCAGTACCTGTGAATTCAACTTCCATACATGCAAGTAATTCATTCTGCTTTGACTTTTGAGAGTCAAGCTTGTCATCAAAACGAACACTGATTGATTCTTCCACAATCTGTGTTTCTGTATTGTATACTCTGTACCCTCTTGAGCTTTCAGAGTATCCTAACATAATACACTTTTGTGCTTTAGAGTCAAACTTGTTCAAATAATTTTTAGTATTCAAAATAAAACAAGTACATCCAAATGGATGAAAATATGAAATGTTGGGCTTTCTGTTCTTCCACAATTCATATGGAGTCTTTTCCATAATAGGTCTTATGGAGATTCTATTCTGAATGTAGCACGCTGTGTTTATTGCCTCTGCCCAGAAGATCTTAGCAACGTTAGTCTCGTTGATCATGGTTCTGGCCATTTCTTGCAATGTTCTATTCTTTCGTTCTACAACTCCATTTTACTGGGGAGTTCTAGGACAAGAGAAATCATGCAGAATGCCTTTGTCATTAAAAAATAATTCAAAATCTTTGTTTTCAAACACTCCACCATGATCACTTCTGACTTTGACGATTCTAAGATCCTTTTCATTCTGAACTTGGTTACAGAAGGTGACAAACACAGAGTGTGACTCGTCCTTGTGTCTTAAGAACTTTACCCATGTCCATCTGCTATAGTCATCTACGATTACTAACCCATACTTCTTGCCACTGACTGAAGCAGTTTTAATTGGTCCAAATAAGTCAATGTGTAGAAGTTCTAATGGCTTAGAGGTGGAAACAACGTTTTTAGATTTAAAAGCAGGTTTTGCAAACTTGCCTTTCTGACATGCTTCACACAGAGCATCTGAATTGAACTTCAGGTTAGGAAGTCCTCTGACCAGATTGAGTTTGTTAATCTGAGATATTCTTCTCATACTAACATGCCCCAATCTTCTGTGCCAGATCCATTGCTCGTTGTTAACAGACAGAAGACACTTTACATTCTGACTTTTCAGTTCAGAAAGTTTGATTTTGTAAATGTTGTTTCTCCTCTTTCCATTAAACAGGATAGTCCCATCTTTCTGACTAACAACTTTACATGAATTTTGATTAAATATTATATCATAACCGTTATCACTTAATTGACTTATGGATAACAGGTTATGCATTAATCCATCTACTAATAAGACATTACTGATAGAGGGAAGATTTCCGTTACCTACTGTTCCAGAGCCAATGATCTTTCCCCTCTGATTGCCTCCAAAGCCTACGTGGCCTCCAGGCTTAAGTTCCAGGCTTTGGAACATATGGCTTCTTCCCGTCATGTGTCGCAAGCAGCCAGAGTCCAGGTACCATGACTGGTGTTTCTGCTTTGCTGCTAAAGATATCTGCAATATGTATTATTTTATCCTTAGGTACCCATATTTTCTTGGGTCCTGATTTGTTAGTTTTACCAAAACTCTGGTTGAATTTTGGTTTGACAGAATAATTGCTACTGGTATATTTGATGTCGTGTGTATGCCCATATACAAAGTGTGACTTAAGTGGAGTGCGTTAAATAACTAAATCCATGGCATTCTTTGGTGTAGGTACCTTACCTTGGTATCCTATGCCCTTTCTGCCATTTCTGCTAACTCCATAGATCATTGAAGCCATCTTGCTTCTATCTATGCTTTTAGCAAGAAACTTCTGAAAGCTGTGATCATACTCCTTGATGATCTCATCAGCACTACTGGGAGTTTCAGGAATGGCTTCCTTCTAAGAGTTTTGTAAAAGATTTTCTAATTTTGAAAATTTGTTTTTCAACTCAGAATTTTCCAATTTGAGACTCTCAGTTTTATCAGAGTCAGAAGCAAGATCCCTTTTCAGGTTTCTGAATTTGACTCTGATCTGCTGATATCTTTCCAGAATCTCATTAAGGCTTTCAGCTAGTTCAGCCTTAGAAAAATTAATAGCAAAGTCAGGAAATACCTCTTCTGTGTCTGATTCAGAGTCTGATTCAGAAGCTTCACTGTCTTCTGATATGTTTGCCATGAGAGATATGTTTGCTCTCTCATCATCTGATTCTGAGTCAGCTTCAGATGTGTCAGAGTCATCCCATGTGGCCATGAGACTTTTCTTCTTTTCCTTGCCAAACTTTCTTCCGGGCTTTTCCTTCTGAAGCTTTGGGCAGTCACTCTTGTAGTGTCCTTGCTCGTTGCATTCATAGCAGATGATGTCCTTGTTGTTTGGCTTTCTGCTTCCTAAAGAGCCTTCAGATCTTCTGTGTCCAGAGGAGGATTCTGACCTTCTGTATCTAGAGGAGGATTCGTTCTGGTTCTCAGATCTTTTGGGATTCCTGAACTTCCTTTGCCTCTGCTTCCACAGTTGGTTCACCCTTCTGGAAAGGAGAGACAGTTCATCTTCTTCTGATGAGGACCCATCAGAGGTTTCTTCAACAGCCTGCAAAACCTTAGAGTCAGATTTTTGTTAGATTTTATAGCTAAAGGCTTACCTTGCTTTTGAGGTTCATCAGCTTCCAGCTCTATCTCGTGACTTCTGAGGGAGCTGACAAGTTCCTCCAGAGAGATTGTATTGAGATCCTTAGCTAGCTTCAACACTGTGACCATTGGCCTCCACTGTTTTGGCAAGCTTCTGATGATCTTCTTGACATGATCAGCAGTAGAATACCCTTTGTCCAGAACTTTGAGACCAGCAACCAGAATCTGAAATCTTGAGAACATTGTTTCAATAGATTCACTTTCTTCCATCTTGAATGCCTCATACTTCTGGATGAGCGCAAGAGCTTTAGTTTCTTTAACTTGAAGGTTGCCTTCATGCATCATTCTGAGAGAATCAAACATGTTCTTAGCAGTGTCTCTGTTTGATATTTTTTCATATTCAGAGTAAGAGATAGCACTGAGAAGAATAGTTCTGGCCTTGTGATGATTCTTGAAATCACGCTTTTGTTGGTCAGACATTGCTTTTCTATCAATCTTCTGACCACTTGCATTCACTGGGTGCGTGTATCCATCTGTCACCATATCCCACAGATCAGCATCATGGGCTAGAAAGAAGCTTTCAATTCTGTCTTTCCAGTAATCAAAGTTCTCTCCATCAAAGACTGGAGGTTTCCCACTGAATCTGTCTCTTTCTTCGTTGTTGTCATTGCTGATGTTGTGATGTGTTCCTGCCATAGTGTTTTTCAATGCTGGATCCTGTACTGACACGGTTAAGTGTTATGAACTCAGAACCAGGCGCTCTAATGCCAATTGAAGAAGTGAAAAACACAAGAAGGGGGGTTGAATTGTTAAAACTTGAAATCAAATGCATACAACACGTTATTTTTATCCTGGTTCGTTTAATCTCAAACTACTCCAGTCCACCCGTCAAGGTGATTTCGCCTCTCTCCAACGAGGTCTTAATCCACTATATTCAACTGAATACAAAACTACTTTAACAACTGCTAAAGCCTTCTTGAGTCTAAACCATAGACCGGTTTCTCAAGGAAATTCTTTCTTACAAATAAATGAATAATATGTGTGTTGAATGTTTTCTGGAAAAACTATATATCACAACTGTGATAATACACAATATAAAGCTTATGTGAAACTGGAATGCTAGAACTATAGAGTAAGCAATTTGAGAGCTTTAGCAAACTGTATGAGTGAGGATGAAGATGATTGACTTTAGGCGTATAGAATATTGTAGATCATTATCCAATTCCTTTCTCACTGATTTGTTTAAATACTTCTTGGAATAGATACGTTGATGCCAATAATTCCATTTCAATGCTCATTATGTTCTTTCCATTTTGAGAAGATCTTTGTCTTGGAATAAAGCCGTTGGTAATTAATCTGCCTTGAATGCAGTACCGTTGACACTTCAGAATGTTCTGCTTGATTAAGATCAGAGTGTGTTGGCTTTAGTTTATTCTGATTGCTTTTGAGTGCTGATGACATTGTTAAGATCTTGATCAGAGTCATAGTATGTTGAGCGCAAATCCTGTTCATCAGACTTCAGCGTAACACATGTATTGATCTTCTGATCAGACTTATCTTCTGATGCTGATGTTGATATTCTGATATTCTGATGCTGATTCCATCAGAGTTTCCTGTAAATATACAACATAATTTTAGGTAGTATCTATGTCTTATATAATTCTCATAATTCATTTAATCTTGTATTTTGTTATCATCAAAACTCTAACTGAGGGTTGTAGAATCAAACTATGTTCTAACAAGAACTTCAGACAAAATGTTCAAGGTTTATTGGATTCCCAAGATATCACTTTTGACAATCCAAACATCAAGACGAATCCCATGCCTCCGCATGGCGGGCCAACTGTGAATGCAATTGAGGTGATGAGTGCCTTAAGGGCAGCTGAACGAGTAAAAACTCTGATAGATCTCTTGAAGGAATATTTGTTTAAATGTGGGTTCCTCTTGGACCACAATGAAACTTTTGAGAAGACGTTATAGAAATTGATGAAATTAGGTATATACCAATTCGGGAAATACCCTAAAGAAGAATACATAGTTGCGATCAACGGAAGTATGAAGAAGCCATTAGTAATTCCATGCCAAGGGCTGAGTCTCACTAAGAAAACTCTTGTGATTCCATGGGGAGAGTCAACAGAAGTACCAGTAACCATACCGCGACAAACTTTAAGAATACCAATGATTCTGAAGACTAAGATGGTAATTAGGGGATTGTCTCCCACTCCTTGTGAAAGTAACAAAGTTGTGCCATGGGGTTATGATCCTACTGTCTATGTCAATGGGTTAAAGCGGGAATGTGAAGCATCGACAAGTCAAGGACCTGCAATCACAAATATAGCAGGAACATGGGGCATGATTCGCAGTGGTTGAATCAATGGTCCCAAATCACAAAAGAAGAATAATGTTGTGGTTAAGGATAAAGGGAAAGTCGTGATAGAGGCAAGCCAAGAACAAGAACCCCCAAGCAAGGATTTTAATGACCAAGAGGCGGAATAATTCCTTAAAATAATCAAGAGGAGTGATTATAGGGTGGTGGATTAGCTACACTGATCCTTGGCCAACATTTCAATACTCTTGTTGCTCCTCAATTTTGAAGCGCATAAGGATTCTCTGATGAAGATTCTGAGTTGTACTCATGTTGCAAAGGAGATTATAGTGAATCAATTTGATAATGTTGTAGAAAACCTAACATCTGAATCATATCTAGGATTTAGTAACAATGAGTTGCCTCCACAAGGTAGAGCTTACAATAAGGTGTTGCACATTTCCATTCAGATAGGTACAACTAACCTATCCAGGGTACTCACCGATATTGGTCCTTCCCTCAATGTGCTACTAAAATCCAGCTTGATGAAGTTAACGCTAGATTGGGTTGTTATAAGGCCAAGTTCTATGATAGTGAAAGCTTTTGATAGTTCTCAGAGTTCAGTATTTGGAGAAGTGGATCTTCCTATCAAGATCGGCCCATATATGTTTTATATCACTTATGGATATAAAGCCATCATATAAATGTTTGCTTGGACGACCTTGGATTCATGCAGCGGGAGTTGTTACTTCAACTCTACATCAGAAATTGAAGTTCCACGTTGAAGGAAGATTAGTTATAATCGACGGTAAAGAGGACATCTTTGTAAGTCAAATAGAGTCCTACAGACATATCAGAGCGGATGAAGACTGCATAGCAACACCATTCCAAGTCTTAGAGGTTGCTTCAATGGTAACCCTACTGGTGGAGAAAATCAAGAAACCTACTGTGACTTTGTGGAGAGATTTACAAGCAGCTATGGAAGAGGGTACCTCAAAAGTTTGGGGTAAACTTGTGGAGATACCTGAGAAGAAAAATCCTTTTGGTTTGGGTTATGAATCATCAAAGGCTACCCTGAAAGGCAAGGCGCAGTTTCCTCCTATCCAGGAAATCTTTGTCAACAAAGGAACAGAGCATGGTGGACAAGTGGCGATGATATCTAACAAAATCCGCACTAGGAGAGCATCTGACTTCATTCGTGAATGTGCTCCAGGAAAAGAGCTCAAGAATTGGACAGCCGCGGAGATTCTAGAGACCTTTTCTTTCCAAAGTAATTTTCTTGTTTTTGAAAGAACCTATGTCAAGCCCGAGGCATAGGAGTAGCTTGTAAGGGTCCCTCAGTTTTGTTTCAAACAGTATTCTCAGTTAATAAGAGTTATATTTCACATTCAATTAAGATCCATGTCTTTCTCTTGCATTAGTCTCTTATGTTTTTAAAATGGAAATACTTTTCTTCATATGTATTTTTTCAAATTCACATACTAAAATTGCACCAAAACATGATAAGTGTGCAAATCCATGCCTAAAATCAACGATAATGTTATTGCTACTACCCGATATAATTTTGATGCACCCATCAACCAAGCGGAAGAGGAAGATGATGAAGATCTTAAACTCTCCGAAGAATTGGCAAGGAATTAGATTAAAAATCTGACAATATATAATCATACCAAGAATCTATTGAGACCATCAACGTTGGTACAGAGGAAGATTCGAAAGAGATCAAGCTAGGGGAAACATTAGAGGAAAGCGTCAAAGAAAGACTGATCAAGTTGTTACATGAATATGTGGATATATTTTCCTGGTATTACAGAGATATGCCAGGATTAGATACGAATATTATGGTAAATAGACTACCTATCAAGGAAGGTTGTTTTCCAGTTAGACATAAGCTCAAAAGAACTCGTCCAGACATGTCTAGCAAGATTTTAGAAGAATTCCTTAAACAATTTGACGCAGGGTTATTTGAAGTGGTAGATTATCCACCTTGGATAGCTAACATCGTGCCAGTACCTAAGAAGGACGACAAAGTACACATGTGTGTAAATTATCGGAATCTGAACAAAGCAAGTCCTAAAGACGATTTCCCATCACCTCACATAGATGTTTTGGTGGATAATACAACCCAAGCTTTAGTATTATCATTCATGGATGGGTTCTCAGGTTATAATCATATCAAAATGGCACCTGAAGATATGGAAAAGACTACTTTAATGACTCCTTGGGGATCTTTCTGTTATAAGGTGATACCTTTCGATCTAAAGAACACGAGGGCAACCTATCAACAAGCTATTGTCACACTATTTCACGACATGATCCATAAAATAGTTGAGGTATAAGTAGATGATATGATTTCCAAATATCATACAGAGGAGGATCACATCATACAATTACAAAAATTACTCGAACATCTGCAAAAGTTTAAATTGAGGTTGAATCCGAACAAGTGTACATTTGGTGTCAGGTCAGGCAAGTTATTAGGTTTTATTGTAAGTTAGCATGGTATTGAGGTAGATCCCGACAAGGTAAAGGCCATAGAAGAAATGTCAACTCTAAGATTATAAAAATAGGTTTGGGGTTTCTTAGGACGATTGAACTGCATTTCAAGATTCATATCACCCCTAACTGCTACATGCGAGCCTATATTTAAGTTACTTCGAAAGGATCAAACAATGGTGTGGAATGATGATTGCCAGACAGCCTTCGAGACAATAAAGCAAAATTTACAAGAGTCATAAATCTTGATGCCACCAGTACTTGGAAGACCACTCATCATGTACTTATCAATGCTTGAAGGGTCAATGAGATATGTATTGGGACAACACGATGAAACAGGTAGAAAAGAGCATGCAATTACTACCTTAACAAGAAATTCACCAATTGCAAAACTAGGTATTCACTTCTCGAGAAGACTTGTCGTGCATTGGCTTGGGCTACTAAACGATTGAGGCAGTATATGTTAACCCACACCACGTGGTTAATAGCAAGAACGAATCCTTTGAAGTTTGTGTTTGAAAAACCAGCTCTTACAGGAAGAATTGCCTCATGGAAAATGTTACTATCCGAGTAAGACATCCAATATGTTACTAAAAAGGCTATCAAGGGTAGTATACTAGCTGACCACCTGGCTCATAAGCTATTTCTAGAATATCAACCAATGAAGTTCAACTTTCCAGACAAAGATATCATGGTTATTGGTGACTACAAAATACTATGACCAAACAAAGGACCTGAACTAGGGGCACGTTGGACACTCATGTTTGACGCTTCTTCAAGCGCACTAGGGCATGGTATCGGGGAAGTGTTGACTTCTCTGAAGAATTTTCACAAACCTTATACTACAAGGTTATGTTTTGACTACACCAACAAATCGCTGAATACGAAGGTTGTATCTTGGGTCTAAAAGCTAATATCGATCTAAGAATTAAGTACCTTGAAGTATATAGAGACTCAATATTAGTCATATACCAAGTCAACGGTGAATGGGACATTAAACACCTTAAACTGATTCCATATCGGGACCATGTTTTAAAGCTAGCTACAAAATTTTCTGAGATTACCTTCAATCATATTCCGTGAGAAGAAAATCAGATGGAAGACGCGTTGGCAACTTTATCATCCATGTTCAAAGTAACCTGGCCAAATCACGAACCACGTATTACAATCATACATTTTAAAGAACCCGAACATTTCCTTTCCATTGAAGAAGGACCAGATGATAAGCCTTGGTTCTATGACATCAAAAGGTATCTAGAGAAGCAAGAATACCCATAAAATGCCTCTGTGATTGACAAGCGAAATCTTCCGAAGCTAGCTTCAAAGTTCTTTCCGAATGGTGATGTGTTATACAAAAGAAACTATGATATGACGTTACTTAGGTGTATGGAGAAACATGAGGCAAATACACTTATGAGAGAAATCCATGAAGGCACTTTCGGAACTCATACAAATGGACACGCCATGGCTAGAAAGATCTTACAAGAAGGTTATTATTGGTTGATGATGGAAGCTGATTGCTACCATTATACAAAGACATGTCACAAATGCCAAATTTATGCTGACAAAATGCATGGGCCACTGACTCCTTTGAATGTCCTGAGTTCTCCTTGTCCATTTTTGACGTGGGGAATTGATGTGATAGGAATGATTGAATTGAAAGCCTCTAAATGACATCGGTTCATACTAGTTACTATCGACTACTTCACCAAATGGGTGGAAGTTGCGTCCGACGCAAATGTGACAAGACAAGTGGTTACTCGGTTCATCAAGAAGAATCTTATATGCAAATATGGGGTTCCTAGCAGAATCATTATAAACAATGGGTCCAATTTGAACAACAAAATGATGAAGGAGTTATGTAATGACTTCAAGATCGAGCATCACAATTCCTCACCATATCGACCCAAGATGAATGAGGCCGTTGAAGCTGCCAATAAGAATATCAAGAAAATCATTCATAAAATGGTGAAGACATAAAAATATTGGCACAAAATGCTCCCCTACACTCTACATGGCTATCGTACTTCCATACATATGTCAACAAGTGCAACTTCTTTCTCTCTAGTATACAATATGGAAGCAGTACTCCCTATTGAAGTAAAGATTCCATTGCTACGAGTTCTAATGGAAACAAAGCTTGAAGAGTTGGAATGGGTTCAGACGCGACTTGATCAGCTTAACCTTATTGAAGAAAAACAATTAACAGCTATGTGCCACGCTCAATTATACCAAAAGTAAATGAGGAAAGAATTTGAGAAGAAGGTTTGTCCTCGAGTGTTCAAACAAGAATGTTTGGTGCTCAAGAAGATTCTATTACCTCGCCTTGATTCACGTGGTAAATGGATACCCAACTACAAAGGTCCGTATGTGGTAAAAACAACATTCTCGAGTGGTGGTCTTATCCTCAAAACAATGGATAGGGAAGAATTACCACATCCGACAAAAAATACTATGTATAAAAATCTCATTAAGTTCATACCCTAAACGGGAGACTTAGGCTAAAAGGAGCGTCCCAGTGGATTGAAAACCCTAAATAGCAGTTTAGGCAAAAATTAGGAACATAAACAAAAAATTATTCAGGTGGATTGAAAACCCGAAAAGGCGATCCAGGAAAAAGTTAAGTATCTTACTCAGAAATAAATAACAAAAAGACTACGATCTAAGAACCGCGACCACGACTACAAAGGATAGGGATTCATCCAAATCATTTTAACTCATAAGCAAAGAAGATTAGAGCTATCAAAAGGACATTGGAGAAACAATAGTAGCAATTATCATTTTTATTTCCATTTTCAGTTTTATTAATTTTTTTTGTAATTACCTCTTTCTAGGAATTGCATCTTGTACTCTCGCCTATTAAAAGACATGTTTATCAATAAAAAATTTACTCTTTAAATCTCATAATTATGTTTTTTTTATTTTCTGACTTCTTTGCAAAATACTACAAATATTTCTTGTAAATACGACGTTGAAATCATTTTTGGGATTCAACAAACACAAAGAAGCATTTGATAAAACATCAAAAAGAATTTTGGTTAGAAAAACATCAAAAGAAAATCCACAATTACATTCATGCCTACGACTATAGCCATATTCACGCCTAAGTCTATGCCTGCATCCATGGCTACGTCCACACTTGCATCCATGTCTACGTCTGTTGAACCCCAAAATTTTCCCTCCCATATTCTTCAAGATTTGACAAGAATGATCTTCTAATTGTTCAAGATTGCTCAAGAGGTCACAGTCAAACCACCTCCTAAGACAACCAAAATTAGGGTTTTGATTCTCTCAAGGAATTTGAGGTTTTCAATGGTTCAATCAAGTCTCATAAGCCTATATGCATGCTCAAGCATCTACATACCAAGTTTCAAGACTCACAGTGCCAATTTGCACAGTCAAAAGCTCCATTTGATCTACAGTCAACTGCAGGGGCAAAATGGTCATTTTGCAGTCAAAAGTCAGAATTTTTGGTCAACATCTTATTTTGAGTCCACAATCATCATTTGATCAAGTCTTGATCATGATTCCACAAGAATGACTCAAAAATCATCAAGATGCAAAAAGTTACTATTTTTGGACAGTAGAAAAGTCAACTGTATCTTGACCAGGGCATAACTTTTTCATGGTTCATCAGAAAAATTCCATCCAATGCTCATTTTTAAGGGGATGTGATTTCCTGCAATCCATCTTCACATTCCAAGACCTAGAAATGCTCTCATAAAAAGTTATCAATTTCTACATTATAGGTCAAATTCAAAAGTCAACAAAAATGCATTTTAATTCAAAGGCCATAACTTGAGATTGGTAAATCCAAATGACATGGGACGAAAGGCATTGGTTAGAGGACTTCAATACCTTTCCAAAATGTCCAAGAACATGTTCATATGATCAAAATTGAGCAAGATATGCATTGGAGAAGTTGGGAAATTTTCATGAATTTGCAAAAGTCAACTTTGCTCAAAACACTTTGTTTTTGCTAATGGGCCTCAAATCTCTTCTTGAAACTTCATCCATGACCTATGCACGACCCATCAAGCTTAATTGAATTTATTTTCTTATTTTTTTATTAATTAATTGGATTTTTAATTGATATTAATTCATTTAATTAATTTAAATTGTAGGAAAATACAAGATTTGGTTTTTCAATCTTTTTGTGAAGCAAATATGGTCAAGATATGTTGGCAATTTCGTGTACAAATCAAAGATGCAAAAATCTCCAAAATTGGCAACTTTATTCAATCATGAAAATTCAAAAATATGTGATTTCCAATCAAAGATTCAATCATCAATTCCATGGATTTTTGCTCAAGATTTTGACCTAATTCCATTCCTCTATATATATGCAAGTGAACCCTAACTCATGGACGTGAGAGAAGCTGCAAAAAAGGCCATAGCATATTGAGAAAATTCAAGAAAATTGCAAAACTGTTTTCTGCATTCCAGGGCAATTTAAAGACTTTTGTTGATCCTAATACACTGCAGGAGGTTCCTAGAACGTGTGGCAATCAAATTCCAGCTTCATAGCTCAAGGAACCATCACGCACAGAACCACGGTTTGAAGCTTTTTTTCAAAATCGTATTGTTGAATTCATGTGCATTTAACATATTTTCTTGGTTGTTTTGTGTTAATAGGAATCATATGAAGCTATTGGTATAGGTTAATTGAATTATAATGTCCTGAATCCAAAGATGCCATGGTTGAATTTTAGGGTTCATGAGCTGTGAAATTGGGGATTCCTAAACCAGGAAAAATTGAGACTTGTGAGACCCATGACTGAATTCGTTAAACCAAGACGAACATAACTGGACCCTCGTGAAATACTTATGTAAACCACAGCCCTAATCGCTATTTTTCGTGCAAGCATGTTGTGGGGGTTAAAACCCCCCGCTATCTGATGTTCTTTTTGCAGGTACAAGGAAGAAGACGAGGACGTGTAAACGTATGGTTGGATAGTTTAAATACGCGCGCGTGTTTTTTGTGTTACAACACATGGATTGATCTTTTAATATAATATTTACTTGTTATTATATTATCAAAAGCGCGTAAGTGGTGGAGTGGTTAAGGCATTGGCTTGGAAGCATTGGGACCTGGGTTCGAATCCCAGGTCCCCCAAAATCTTTATTTCCTTTTCCTTTGAATATTCACGTGCAGGTTGCATAATGTTGTCCACCATATACGTCAATCATCAACGCTCCAGGTGGCTTGCAAAGCAAATCTGAAGGCCAGGATGGAATGACTACCATGCTCCCTGGTCAATGCACGTGTGGGAAATCCAAGAAAGTCAAAGAGGTTGGAAACAATTGGGCTTCAGAATTGACAATAACACCTCCTAACTGGGCCATCACCCCCCTGAGTTTATTTCTCTTTTCCTTTCTATTTTTTATTATTTTACTTATTTAATTTTAATCCTTAATTAACTATTAACTAAATAATTATTATTTTTAATAAAAATCAGTAAAACTAGAAATAATATTTTTTCTTAATTAAAATTAATTTCACTTTATTTTTGTAAATAAATGCTAACAAATTAATTTAGTTTTTTTTAATTAGGTTAATTTCAATATTTTTTGCAATAAATAAAATAAATTAGAATTATGGTTTTTACTAACTTTTGACTATTTTTTATTTATTTCATTAAAACATAAAATCTCAAAAAATGTTTCTTTTAATTAATTAATTAGTTTTAGGATTAATTTAATTAAAAGCCAAATAATCAAAAATGCTTTCTTTCTCAAAAAGGGTCAAAACCCTAAGACTTCTCCGATTCAATTTCTTTCGCGCATATTAATTTTTGATCCATTATTATGTAATTGCTCCGAGGATGTAATAACGTTAATTAGGACTTTTTATCGTTTTCTTTAATTTTCCGCAAATTTACTTTTCAAGGGTTGTTTTTGGCGATGTAAATACCCGACGCCTTGTAATAGTTTAGCTTTATTTTCCGCAACTATTAACTGTTATGCATGACAAGACTTCTCTGAAATTAAAATCAACTCATAGCTCACCATAACATGTGCAAAGATAATTTAATTGAATCCTGACACACGTGCACATGGCACTCCTAGGGTACGCCTCACTTGGTTGCCTCGACGTGGTCATTGAGTATAGGGTGTTTTAGAGGTCGCTCTTCTGTCTAAAGATCAAAGTTGCCTCGAAACGGTTGCCTCAGATAAAAAAGATCTAAGACATTAGGGTTACCGCTAAGGCGTCCTACTATTGCTTTGGTGACCACATGTCCCATTAATCGAATTGACCCGAAACTCCGACGACGGTGCTACCTACTTCTCAATAGTGGGATGGTACTGTCTAAAGGATATTTACACAACTTAATTTCTTTTGAGTAGGTAGATGTTCTCAGGTACTTGCTCTTTCAAAACAAAAACAACTTTTCACACCTACACTTTTTCAAACAAATTTTTCAAACAAACACTTCATACACTCTTGAGGACAAATACAAGAGTCAAAACGAAGTTTTTCAAACAAACTTTTTTTTCAAAACCCACAAACACAAGAAAAGCAAAACATTTTGAAAACATAGTGAGCAAGTACCTAAGAGCCCGTGGATAACCACAGATAGAAAGGGTGCTAACACCTTCCCTTTCTATAATCTACCTCCCGAACCCGAGAAACATCTCGAAAAGGAATTTTGCTATGCTTTTGTCCTTTCCTTGTTGGAGAAAATAAAAGACGATGGTGACTCTTGCTTACTGTGAGGGACCTGTCCGGCGTAGACTGACACGGGTGAAGCAGTAGCTACGTTGGTGTGACACCTTGGTCTGTACCGATATCCCTTGTGTTGGAACGAGGAGAATATGGGTCTTCTGAGGAGTCATTAAGCACCAACTGACCTTAGAACCTTAAATTGACCAACTTGGCCATAGAACAGTAGCAGTATGCTACACTCATTGAGGCTAAACTCTCGCGATGGTTCCGGCCGCAAGAAAAGGTTGCTAAGCTGGAGTTATGACCGATTGAGGGTAGTCAGTGATATTGAGATCCTCTAGAACCCGGTTACTATTTTTAGGACAGGTCTTAACGAACTGAAACTGAAAGAGGGTAGTACCTAAACTTCATGCTGGCCTGAAATCTAAGGGCTCTTGTGTGACTTGTGTGCCTTTACCATGTTTGCCTTTTTTGAATGCTTGTAGTGTGCCTTTATCATAACATCATAACATCATAACATTTGCATACATCTTGCATAAGGACTAACCCATTTCAAGGATCTCAAAGGTTTGTGATGCAGGTCATGATAAACCAAATGTCTAGCAAGGGGCAAAGGGGATTTATTTTCCTCTAGCCAAGGTTGTTCGGAGATCAAAACATGATGACTTGAGTCAGGGGCTATGACCCACTCGATATGGTGAGCCTGACTCTTGAAGAAGGACTCTCAGCAACATGAAGTTCCTTCAATCAAGCTACCAAATTCAAATTCTAACAAGTTTCTTTGTTTACCCCGCGAGATCCTTGAAAACATTGCATACATATATCATACATATCATTGCATAACAGGTCATCCGATACAGGTTTCTCACGTTCTCGTTGTTTATTTCAGCAATGGCTTTCCAACAAGACAACCAGGATCCTCATACTCAAGAGACTCTGTTCAGGGAAATCTTCCTAAGCCTATCCAAGGGGCAGGAAGAGTTGAGAACACTCCTCATGGGGAATTTGGTCAAGAAGAGTCCTGAAGACAATAAGGACGAACGACTGAAACACCTGCAAGCTGAGGTAGATGCAATGAGAGCCCAGATGCTGGGGCAGATGGCTCTTATCCAAGGCTTAGCTCGGGAGCAAGAAGAGTTGAGAACCACGATCAACCAGCTTCATCAAGACAGATGCAACAGGGGGAAGCAAATAGTCAAGGCTGAGGATCGAGTCATTAATCAACTTTCGATAAGTAAAAGGTTTGGTTTGATGAAGAATAGACCTCTCCAGGGTGCCACTACCTCACAGGTCCAACAACAACCTGACCATAAGCAACGAGCTACTCCGAGGCCGTTTACCAAGCTCAACATGCCGCTGTCCCAAGCTTTGCAACACCTGTTGAATTTGAATCTGGTGACGTTGGTAGGACCTCACCCGAATCCTAAGACTTCTTCACCCAACTACAATCTTGATGCCAGGTGTGCATACCATTCTAACAGCTCGGGGCATGATACTGACGACTGTTGGAAGTTGAGGTACAAAATCTAAAACCTGATTGATGAAGGAGCATTGGAGTTTGCACAAGATGGTCAGGCTGAGTTCTTCTACTATCCCTCCAAGGTTCACCATTTGAAGTGACAAATCCTGAGACTATAAGACCTTTTGTTCATTGGAATTTTCAAGTTGTAATTTTCTTTTGATTGTTTAAACATTTATTCATGTCAAACTTTATTACTTTATCAATGCATCTCATATGTCTGTTTTGAATCAATCCATTCGTATTCACTATATTCAAATTGCTTTCATATTTGTGATGATTAACTCTCGATTAAAAATTCTAAGCCTTTTGAGGGAGGATGACGAAAACGATACCACGATCTTTACAGTATGCTTTTGAACAGACCCCGCTGATGAGGTACAAGCATTGTTTCAAATCCTAAACAGTGGAGTTATAAGGAAGATAATCCCTAGTCAACTCCTTTGAGCCAAAGAAGTCGGAGTTTTTCTTTTCAAAAATTAAAACCCTTAATCATAACCTGGGGCAGGGTAGTTCTCTCAGCTGATCCAGGTGCACAATGAATAACATCAAGGAAGTCCTTCCAAAACAAAAGACAGTGATGGTTCCCTATAATCGTCAAGACAGGCAGTCATTATCTCTCAAAACAAAAGCCCACTAAGTCAAAACCTATGAAGGAGACTTACAAAAACTGGGGCATCCCGCTGACTGTAATCACAAAAGAAACAGTTCAGGAAAAAGACAGGGATAATAAAATCAAAAAAGAAAGAGGTCCTACAAACCCTCAACAAAAAGAAATGACTGCCTATTCAAAATAAACTATCAGTATCCGAACCATCACTGGAATATCAGAGCAAAGACTCAAACAAGATCTAATGCACGATTAGCTGAGTTTAGGATTGAAGAACATCATGAAGAGCGGGTGGGTACAAATAAATTTTGAGCCTTTATCCTTTGTTTCTCAAACCTTGAACCAAGCCACGTTACAACCCTTCAAAAGTCCTAACTGAAGCACGGGTTAGTTCGAAAGCATACTGTTAAAAAAGGTATCCTGACTCCTGTAGGGCTTGCTGTAAATCCTGAGTTGACGTCACATTTTACCAAAAATTCACTTGTTTTATTGAAAACTGCATTTTCAAAAACTTCAAGACAGACATAAGCTTTGCATTCTTAAAATAACATTGTTTGCATATGACTATTTGTTCAAACAGCAGAGAAATTCGCACGACGAATATCTAGTGAACAAAAATATTCTCAAGGATCACCTCAAGCGGGAAAACACTTCCAATCAAGGGGCACGGCATGATCATTGTCCATCATCTGGGGCAGTCAAGTCAAGATTCAAGGAATCTCTCAAGATGCCAAATAGCCAGGGGCAAATCTCCTCCTGAGTCACTTGGGGCATTGGACATGAATTCCAGCAACGAATCTTGCATGATCAAACATCTTATGGTAGTATGGCGACATAACACTATTGACAGTGACAACTCCGTGCACTCTGAGAACGTGGACATAGTCAAAAAAATACTACGCATAATCAAAGACCCGCTAGGTCGACTGGCCTAGGCAAAAATAAGGGCTTCCCGGCGAACCAAAACGGTTCGGGCAAAAATAAGGGATGAAAATGAAAAAAATCTGTACACCCGGCAAGTCGAAAACCTGAAAAGGCGGCTTGGGCAAAAATGGGTATCCCGGTGGACTGAAAATCCGAAAGGGCGGTCCAGGCAAAAATTAGGGATCAAAGCGTGAAATTCTGGCAGCAGATACTCAATGTCACGTTCAATGTTATGACACCGTATCTGACTTACTATATGACAGTAAATACAAAAGCAATAAAGAACACAGTCAATTGTTTACCCAGTTCAGTGTGCAATAACACCTACTCTGGGGGCTACCAAGCCAGGGAGGAAATCCACTATAAGAGATTTTAATTCAGGAATAAACCAACCAGTTTATCTCCTTCACTTAAGACCTACCCAATGCAATTCCAATCTAAGTACAACTTAAACCTGAGTTCCTACTCACTCCCCCTCAATCACAGCAGTGATACATAAACCAATTTGACTTAAGAATTGATGAAGACACTCTTCATAAACAAACACTTGATTAAGCTTCACATCTTTTTAATCAAGCAACACAATCACTCGTGCTTCACAGCTTTGAGTGATGCACACAACTAACTTGACTCTGCTTCACAGCTTTAGTCAAGGAACATTCAAACACTCTTGCTTCAAAGCTTTGAGTGCTACACAACCCTTACAATTAGAAACCTATTCCAAGGCACTTATCACAATGATAATTGCTTGGAGTACAATAATCAAATCTATTCAGATTACAAATTGATCTTCTGATCAATCAAGAGGTCTCATTGAAAAACAGCAGCTCTGTTGAATATATAGCAGTTGCAACTTCAGTTAGGGTTTCCACAAAAACCTAGGGTTCATTCCGTTTGACCTAAAGACCAGGTCACAGGACTTTATTAACCAGGTTAGGGTTGAGCTAGGTTACCCCTCAGAAAACGCAGGATTCTGTTCAGGAAAGACTGAGTTATTTCCTGAAAAAACTCAGACTTATCCATCCTGCAAACCTGTTAGTTCAGAACAGGATGTCATAACATCTGTTATGACATCTGAGAAAACCTGTCTACTGATTTAGCAAAATGTGATCATTTTGCAAAATGCTCAGATACACACTTATAAACATCAGTACTTGAAATACAATATTTTTCTGCAAAGGTACCTAATGAGTTAGTACAAACTGAACTAAAATGTTATGACATCAGTCATGACATTCACACATACACTTGGGATTTACCAAAAATGCAAGCCAATACCTAAACACCTACAAACTCCCCCTTTGGCAGATTTTTGGCTAAAGACCCTAAGCAATCAGAGATAGATAGCAGCAGAAATAAGTGACAGCAGAAAAATAGAATGTCAAGTACTAATTAAGTAAGTACCAAAATATTCTCCCCCTCTTTAGCCACAAATGGGCCAAAGATACATGTTCATAAAATTATACAGTTATCCAAAACAAAATAATAAGAGCAGCAGCAGAAAACAACTTCCAAACTCCACCAGATATCAGCACCAACCAGCAACACCACCAAACAGCAATCAACCTTCAAGCACTGTCATCAGACTCAGAGGAGCTAGTTTCTTCAATGTTGAGATGTCCTTCAGCTTCTACACCTTCTTCCCTTCTGTTTTCTTCAGCTTCCTCCTTTTCTAGCCTGGCAATTAGAATTTCTAGGGTCCTTTTTCTAGCATCCAGCTCTTTACAAGTTTCTTTTAAAACAGCTATGACATCTGATGTCTTGGACTGGGTCTTCACAGACGATGTCTCAGCTGATGTTATGACAATGTCTGGAGCATGAGATCCCTGAAACAGTTTGTAGTGCAGGCCAAGGGCAGGAGCTCTTTTGCAGACTGTATCTCTTGCCACAAGGATATCAGGGTATTGTGCAAGGATGATTCCACAAAGGAGGGAGGGAAAGGCAATTGGTCCTTTGACAGCATAACTGCCAGCATGCTTTAAAGTTTGTTCAAAGATGTACCTTCCATAGTCAAAAGCAGTCTTGGTTCCCACAACATAGATAAATCTCCCCAATCCTGTGGAGATAGTTGATTTGTGATTTGTAGGCACCCAGTTGGCTGCACCTATTTTATGCAAGATGGCAAATTTCATGCTGAGTTTACTAGCATTCAGCTTCCCTTTCAATGGCCAGCACTTTACTTGCCTGGCTGTGATGGTTAGACAAACTTCATTGTCAGTTGCCTCTAGATCAGGACAGTCCTCATTTGTTCTTCCAAGAAACTTGTTGATTTCTGATGGAGAGAACTTGACCCTTCTTCCTCTAACAAAAACACTTTCAAAGTCAGCTGACCTTCCATCAGCACAATCATTAGACAAGTTCACTACAAACTCCTTGACCAGATTTTCATAACATTTGTTAAACTTTATCACTGTCTTTATTAGTCCAGCATTCTTGATCAGGTCCATGATGTCTTTGCACTCCAAGGCATCATTGTTGAGTTCTCTCTCTAAGGCTATTCTCTTTAAGCAAACATACTTCCATCTGTTTGCATTGTCAGGATGATGAAAAGAGATGTTGTCTGTTGGCACTTCAGGCACTCTAGCAATTTTGCTGGAGGGGAGCTTCCTTCTGATGGGAGTTTCTTCAATATCAATCTCAAATTCTGATTCCTCATCAGAATCAGAAGATTCAGGTTCTTTACTCTTCTTAGAGATTGGTTGTCTAGCAGTATGCACCTGGGCCTTCTTCCCTTTTGTCTGAATACTTTTCTCAGCCATGCCTTCAGCCTTGGATTTCTTAGCATTAGGTTTATCATTCTGACTACTCTTTCTTTTCATCAATCTCCTAGCTATGCTAGGGTTCACATTAGCAATCAGATCATTATCTGAGTAATCCTCATCCACATCAATGATAGGTGGATCAACAGCCTTTTCTGAGGGGTTCTGAATGTTGTCTTTTTGTGTCACAACATTCTCAGTGACATCTACATTTTCAGAAGCTTCCACATTTGGACTTTCTGATTGATTCAAAGGGACAGAAATCCCCGGTACAGATTGGTTGCCACTCAGTATACTGGTAACCAGCCTAGCAATAGCTTGGTGAACTTGAACTGATCCTTCTCTATTAGGTACAGAAGACGAAGGATGAGAAGAATTACCAGAGGCTGTAGCTTGAGCTCTTCCTGCATGTCTGGTTCTGAGCTTTTTGACTTTGGCTGGGTCAGTTGCCATCTCTCTGAGAGGAGTGACCTCAAGAACTTCAGATTCTATGCATGTGGTGATTGCCCTAGAATCTTGGTCAGATGAAGACGATGATGAGGATGACGAAGTTGCCATGGTTGAAGGCGATGTCTGAGACATTTTGATTGACTTTGAGTAATGGTAGCAGTTTGAGAAAGATCTTTGATTGAGAGGAGAAAACAGGTTGCAAGGACGAGAGAGGTAGAGGGTAAAAGGGAGTCTTTTCAACTTCTTAAAGATTTTGAAAGAATTGTGAAAGTATAAGATTAACCCACTAATGATAGACTTAATAAAGTTAATTCCTTCAACCTTTGTTTTAAGTAAAATTAATTGCTATAATTTCTTATGTTGGTGAATACCCAATCTGCCCCTCAAATTTTCAAGTTTATTTCCAACAAGAGCCTTGGTAGAAGAATCAGTCAGCTGAAGCTTAGAGAAACTATGTTCCAGTTTAAATGACTTTTTCTGTTCAAAGTCAATAGGGTTCAAGGAAATGTTGATTGTTTTCAGATTGTCACAACACAATGTCACAACATCTTGTGTAACATTGTACTCAGGGAGCATCTGTTTTGACCAGATGTTTTGAGAACAGAATTTATTAGACTTGTTATTTCCAGCATCCTTGTCAAGATGACTTAAGGTTCTGACAACACATCCTTCTTCAAGTTTATTTGCCACATCACAGATATTATCAACCTGTAGTTTTGGAGTTCTTCTGACAGCTTCCATAGTAATAGCTCTTTTCATTCTTCTTAGATGAAGGGGGCCAAGCTTATGCTGCCACAGTTTCATCTCTTTTTCTTCTTTGATTATTTGACACATAGTGGAGATATCAGTGTTCTCAGGCTGCCACACGTAACAATTATCTTTGGATCTGATTCCTCTCATTACAACTTCTAGTTTTTTATTAATTACTAGACATTCAGATCTTGAGAAGTTGACCTTGAATCCTAGATCACATAATTGACTGATACTAATGAGATTAGCAGTCAACCCTTTTACCAGTAGTACTTTATTCAGACTTGGAACTCCAGGGCAGTCCAAATTACCAACTCCTTTAACTTCACCTTTAGCACCATCTCCAAAGGTCACAAAACTGGTGGTGTGAGGCATAACATTATTGAGGAGATTTTTGAATCCAGTCATGTGTCTGGAACATCCACTGTCAAAGTACCAATCTTCCTTTGCAGAGACCCTCAGGGAAGTGTGAGCTATCAGTGCAGTAGCCTTTTTCTTCCATTTAGGAGCATGTGGTACCTTTTTAGACTTAGGTTTGACACCTGAGTTCTGATTAGGATATCCATGTAGTCTGAAGCAGAAGGGCTTTATGTGACCATATCTCCCACAATGATGACATTTCCATCTTTGGTACCTTTTCTTCATATGTCTCTGTTCCTGATGTTGAGAGTTATGTTGAGACATCTGTTTTGACATTTGCTTACCAGTACCAGATTTCTTTGCTTCCATAAATCCTAGTCCAGATTTATTTCCCACATTTTGTCCAACCTGAAGGATCTCTTCCAATTTGTCTGTTCCATTTGTCAACATCTTGACAGATTTGGTCATTTGATTCATTTGTGAGTTCAGCAATTGAACTTCTCCTTCTAGATGACTTATAGTTTCAAGATTTGCCCTTTTTTCAGCCTCCAGCTTTATAATGAGTTTTGATTGTTTCTCATTCTGCACACAGACTTCAGCACTTCTGATACACAATTTCTTGTAGGTATCAGCCAGTTCTTCAAATGTCACTTCTTCATCACTAGTGTCACTTTCAGAAGTACAAACACTAGTTAGGGCAGTAACTAGTTTGGCAGATTCTTCTTCAGAATTACTTTCTGAATCATAGTCAGACCAAGTAACAGTCATTCCTTTCTTTTGTTTCTTAAGAAAGGTAGGACATTCAGCTCGAATATGTCCATATCCTTCACATCCATGGCATTGAATACCTCTGCCTTGGTTTCCCTTATCCTCTGACCTTGGTCTTCTGCTGGAACTGTCAATGTCAGAGGGAATGTTATGAATATTAGACCTTGACTTTGGATCCATTCTTTTGATGAGCTTGTTGAACTGTCTTCCAAGCATGGCAATAGCTTCTGATATGTTTTCTTCTTCATCCTCCTTGTATTCAACATCAGTGTTGGATACAAGTGCTATGCTTTTGTTCTTCTTGTCACCATTATCAGTGATCCCCATCTCAAAAGTCTGAAGAGACCCAATAAGTTCATCCACTTTCAACTTGCTAATGTCCTGGGCTTCCTCTATGGCAGTTACCTTCATTGCAAATCTTTTAGGCAAGGATCTGAGAATCTTTCTCACCAGTTTTTCTTCTGACATCTTTTCTCCCAGTGCTCCTGAGGTGTTGGCAATCTCCAAGATGTTCATGTGAAACTCATGAATGGTTTCATCTTCCATCATTTTTAGATTCTCAAATTTGGTAGTCAACATCTGAAGCCTTGACATTTTTACTTTGGAAGTGCCCTCATGAGTAGTTTTGAGAGTGTCCCAAACTTCCTTGGCCAGTTCATATTGATGTACTAGTCTGAAAATGTTTCTATCAATTCCATTGAACAAGGCATTTAAAGCTTTTGAATTTCCCAGAGCTAACTCATCTTCTTCTTTACTCCAATCTTCCTCAGGCTTCAGACTGATTGTCCCATCTATCTCAGTTATGGTGGGATGAATCCATCCTTTGTCAGCAGCTCTCCAAGCCTTTTTGTCCAGAGATTTTAGGAAGGCAATCATACGAGGTTTCCAGTAGTCATAATTAGTTCCATCCAGAATGGGTGGTCTATTTCCAAAAACTCCTTCTTTGTCCATAGTGCCAGAAAGTGATATCCCTAGATCTCACCCAGTAATACAGGCAGGGTGCCTGCTCTGATGCCAATTGAAATTCAAGCAGCAGATACTCAATGTCACGTTCAATGTTATGACACCGTATCTGACTTACTATATGACAGTAAATACAAAAGCAATAAAGAACACAGTCAATTGTTTACCCAGTTCAGTGTGCAACAACACCTACTCTGGGGGCTACCAAGCCAGGGAGGAAATCCACTATAAGAGATTTTAATTCAGGAATAAACCAACCAGTTTATCTCCTTCACTTAAGACCTACCCAATGCAATTCCAATCTAAGTACAACTTAAACCTGAGTTCCTACTCACTCCCCCTCAATCACAGCAGTGATACATAAACTAATTTGACTCAATAATTGATGAAGACACTCTTCAAAACCACACACTTGATTAAGCTTCACAGCTTTTTAATCAAGCAACACAATCACTCGTGCTTCACAGCTTTGAGTGATGCACACAACTAACTTGACTCTGCTTCACAGCTTTAGTCAAGGAACATTCAAACACTCTTGCTTCAAAGCTTTGAGTGCTACACAACCCTTACAATTAGAAACCTATTCCAAGGCACTTATCACAATGATAATTGCTTGGAGTACAATAATCAAATCTATTCAGATTACAAATTGATCTTCTGATCAATCAAGAGGTCTCATTGAAAAACAGCAGCTCTGTTGAATATATAGCAGCTGCAACTTCAGTTAGGGTTTCCACAAAAACCTAGGGTTCATTCCGTTTGACCTAAAGACCAGGTCACAGGACTTTATTAACCAGGTTAGGGTTGAGCTAGGATACCCCTCAGAAAATGCAGGATTCTGTTCAGGAAAGACTGAGTTATTTCCTGAAAAAACTCAGACTTATCCATCCTGCAAACCTGTTAGTTCAGAACAGGATGTCATAACATCTGTTATGACATCTGAGAAAACCTGTCTACTGATTTAGCAAAATGTGATCATTTTGCAAAATGCTCAGATACACACTTATAAACATCAGTACTTGAAATACAATATTTTTCTGCAAAGGTACCTAATGAGTTAGTACAAACTGAACTAGAATGTTATGACATCAGTCATGACATTCACACATACACTTGGGATTTACCAAAAATGCAAGCCAATACCTAAACACCTACAAAGCGTACGACTATGTCCCGTCATCTCGTCACTTGCCTACCAGAAGAAGATTTGTCAATCGGCAGTTATCAAACACCTCATAGGCCTTCTTCTCCCGCAGAAACTGGGGCAATAAGAATTGACTGAACTGTACAGTCGCTCTGTCCACCAGGTAAAGGTATATTCAGCTGAAGAATATGGCCAAGATACCTTCACTCCCCGCAGAGTAAGACAAGATTCAGCAATACTCTCCCCAGGCAGAGTTGGTCTCCCATCAGCCCTAAAAGGCACAGTATCCCCAGCAAGTCAGCAATACTCTCCCCCAAGCAGAGTTGGTCTACCATCAGTCCTGAAAAAAAGATTGGGCATCCCTAGCAAGTCTTAATATTCCCCAGCAGAGTATAAAGATATTCCTCAGCAAACATCCCCGGCAGTCTTAATATTCGTCAAAGAAATATAAGAATGTTCCCCGGTGGAATACAAGATACCATCAGCGGAACCATCTCCCAGCACAGTCTGAAAAGCTTCCCCAACAGAGTTGAATCATCTTACCCAGTAGATTCTGGAAGCTTATTCCCTGCAGAGTACAAATATCTCTCCATATTCAGAGGTTATCCCCACCAGAGTCTAACTGGGTTATCCTCAGCAAGTTGTTGCAACGGAAAGACCATCCCCAGCGAAGTTCTTTCTATCCCCAGTGGAGTTTATCAAAATCCTCAACAGAGCTTATCAACGGAGTCCCCAGCAGAGTTATCGTTAAAATCTCAGCGAAGTATCTCTTCCCCACAGAGTAATTCCCTGCAGAGTAATTTCTTCACCAGGTTTATTCCCCAACGGAGTCATCTTCTCCTACAGGTTTATTCTTGCAGTCAACTTCGTTCATCATCCCCAGCGGAAACGAAGAATTCAACTCTGTTCTCCAGCAACAATCTGGGATTTGCTTTCCCCAACTAAAACATCACATTTTCATACACCATGATACATGCATGAACGCATCATATCACACGATCTCATTTATATTGGGAACATCATTGCTTGATCCATCTCATGCATTGCATATGACTGACCGTTACCTTTCAGGAAAAATCCAGTTAAATTCTCAGCCATATCAAAAGGCCTTCTCTGGTCCAGTTAAGTCGATTCCTAAAGATTTTTCTGATACCGAGCCAGTCAAAGGCCTTCTCTGGTCCAGTTAAGCCGATTCCTAAAGATTTTTCTGATGCCAATCCAGTTGAAGATATTCCAAGACCTTGTCTGGTTCAGTTAAGTCGATTCCTAAATATTTTTCTGATGCCGATCCAGTAAAAGGCCTTCTCTGGTCCAGTTAAATCGATTCCTAAATATTTTTCTGAAGCCGATCTAGTTGAAGGTATTCCAAGACCTTGTCAAAAACCAGTTAAATCGATTCCTAAAGATTTTTCTGAGGCAAAGCCAGTCAATGGAGACAAAGTCGGTTAAGTCGATTCCTAAAGATTTTTCTGAAGCCAAGTCAGTCAATGGAGACAAAACCAGTTAAATCGATTCCTAAAGATTTTTCTGATGCGAACACCGTCAATGGAGACAAGACCAGTTAAATCGATTCCTAAAGATTTTTCTGAAGCCAGTCAATGGAGACAAGTCCGGTTAAATCGATTCCTAAAGATTTTTCTAAGACAACCTGTCAATAGAGACAACCCATCAACCTTTCTTAAGTTCCAGATCAACACCTGTAACTAGCCAGGAAATATCTGTGGACGACTGATTGTAGATCTATACCTGAAGCCAGATAGGAAAGTATCTACATGAAGAGATTGAAGATTAATACCTGTAGCAAGCCAGGAAAACTATCTTTATTTCTCAGGTCAGAGATTAATACCTGAAACCAGACATGACAACTATCTCATCGGCCAACCTTCTTAAGTTCCAGATTAACACCTGTAACTAGCCAGGAAATATCTGTGGACGACTGATTGTAGATCTATACCTGAAACCAGACAGGAAAGTTATCTACCTGAAGAAACTGAAGATCAACACCTGAAACCAGACAGGAAAACTATCTCCTTGAGCCACCTCTCTTAAGTTCCAAATCAACACCTGTAACTAGCCAGGAAATATCTGTGGACGATGGATCGTAGATTAATACCTGAAACCAGACAGGACAACTATCTACTTGACCATCATTAAGCAACCCTACACCGGTTCCTTCTCTTCCAAGATGCAGTTTTACACGGACTCATCATCAGGCAACCTTACACATGTTCCTTCTTTCAACTTACAAAATTATAATTCAACAAACAATCTCCAGATGGCATCCATAAGCCCATTCCCGACAAGATTCTGTCACATCTCCAGATGGAATCTATAAGCCCATCCTCCTATCCATCATCTCTCCAAATGGCATCTGTAAGCCCATTCCCGACATCACATTGCTGATACCACACTATGCGAGTGCAAATTTAAGGGCACTCTAGTGTTCAATTATCTTCCACCTGCGGATCACGAAAGGCTCGAACGCCAATCTATATCCTCAGGTTAAGAAAATTGAACAGGGGAAACTGTTGTACCCCAAAATTTTCCCTCCCATATTCTTCAATATTTGACAAGAATGATCTTCTAATTGTTCAAGATTGCTCAAGAGGTTGCACAATCAAACCACCTCCTAAGACAACCAAAATTAGGGTTTTGATTCTCTCAAGGAATTTGAGGTTTTCAATGGTTCAATCAAGTCTCATAAGCCTATATGCATGCTCAAGCATCTACATGCCAAGTTTCAAGACTCACAGTGCCAATTTGCACAGTCAAAAGCTCCATTTGATCTACAGTCAACTATAGGGGCAAAATGGTCATTTTGCAGTCAAAAGTCAGAATTTTTGGTCAACATATTATTTTGAGTCCACAATCATCACTTGATCAAGTCTTGATCATGATTCCACAAGAATGACTCAAAAATCATCAAGATGCAAAAAGTTACTATTTTTGGACAGCAGAAAAGTCAACTGTATCTTGACTAGGGCATAACTTTTTCATGGTTCATCAAAAAAATTCCATCCAATGCTCATTTTGAAGGGGATGTGATTTCCTGCAATCCATCTTCACATTCCAAGACCTAGAAATGCTCTCATAAAAAGTTATCAATTTCTACATTATAGGTCAAATTCAAAAGTCAACAAAAATGCATTTTAAGTCAAAGGCCATAACTTGAGATTGGTAAATCCAAATGACATGGGACCAAAGGCATTTGTTAGAGGACTTCAAGACCTTTCCAAAATGTCCAAGAACATGTTCATATGATCAAAATTGAGCAAGATATGCATTGGAGAAGTTGGGAAATTTTCATGAATTTGCAAAAGTCAACTTTGCTCAAAACACTTTGTTTTTGCTAATGGGCCTCAAATCTCTTCTTGAAACTTCATCCATGACCTATGCACGACCCATCAAGCTTAATTGAATTTATTTTCTTATTTTTTATTAATTAATTGGATTTTTAATTGATATTAATTCATTTAATTAATTTAAATTGTAGGAAAATACAAGATTTGGTTTTTCAATCTTTTTGTGAAGCAAATATGGTCAAGATATGCTGGCAATTTCGTGTACAAATCAAAGATGCAAAAATCTCCAAAATTGGCAACTTTATTCAATCATGAAGATTAAAAAATATGTGATTTCCAATCAAAGATTCAATCATCAATTCCATGGATTTTTGCTTAAGATTTTAACCTAATTCCATTCCTCTATATATATGCAAGTGAACCCTAACTCATGGACGTGAGAGAAGCTGCAAAAAAGGCCATAGCATATTGAGAAAATTCAAGAAAATTGCAAAACTGTTTTCTGTAATCCAGAGCAATTTAAAGACTTTTGTTGATACTAATACACTGCAGGAGGTTCCCAGAACGTGTGGCAATCAAATTCCAGCTTCATAGCTCAAGGAACCATCACGCACAGAACCACGGTTTGAAGCTTTTTTTCAAAATCGTATTGTTGAATTCATGTGCATTTAACATATTTTCTTGGTTGTTTTGTGTTAATAGGAATCATATGAAGCTATTGGTATAGGTTAATTGAATTATAATGTCCTGAATCCAAAGATGCCATGGTTGAATTTTAGGGTTCATGAGCTGTGAAATTGGGGATTCCTAAACCAGGAAAAATTGAGACTTGTGAGACCCATGACTGAATTTGTTAAACCAAGACGAACATAACTGGACCCTCGTGAAATATTTATGTAAACCACAGCCCTAATCGCTATTTTTCGTGCAAGCATGTTGTGGGGGTTAAAACCCCCCGCTATCTGATGTTCTTTTTGCAGGTACAAGGAAGAAGACGAGGACGTGTAAACATATGGTTGGATAGTTTAAAAACGCGCGCGTGTTTTTTGTGTTACAACACATGGATTGATCTTTTAATATAATATTTACTTGTTATTATATTATCAAAAGCGCGTAAGTGGTGGAGTGGTTAAGGCATTGGCTTGGAAGCATTGGGACCTGGGTTCGAATCCCAGGTCCCCCAAAATCTTTATTTCCTTTTCCTTTGAATATTCACGTGCAGGTTGCATAATGTTGTCCACCATATACCTCAATCATCAACGCTCCAGGTGGCTTGCAAAGCAAATCTGAAGGCCAGGATGGAATGACTACCATGCTCCCTGGTCAATGCACGTGTGGGCAATCCAAGAAAGTCAAAGAGGCTAGAAACAATTGGGCTTCAGAATTGACAGTAACATCTCCTAACTGGGCCAGCACCCCCGTGAGTTTATTTCTCTTTTCCTTTCTATTTTTTATTATTTTACTTATTTAATTTTAATCCTTAATTAACTATTAACTAAATAATTATTATTTTTAATAAAAATCAGTAAAACTAGAAAAAATTATATTTTTTCTTAATTAAAATTAATTTCACTTTATTTTTGTAAATAAATGCTAACAAATTAATTTAGTTTTTTTTAATTAGGTTAATTTCAATATTTTTTGCAATAAATAAAATAAATTAGAATTAGGATTTTTACTAACTTTTGACTATTTTTTTATTTATTTCATTAAAACATAAAATCTCAAAAAATGTTTCTTTTAATTAATTAATTAGTTTTAGGATTAATTTAATTAAAAGCCAAATAATCAAAAATGCTTTCTTTCTCAAAAAGGGTCAAAACCCTAAGACTTCTCCGATTCAATTTCTTTCGTGCATATTAATTTTTGATCCATTATTATGTAATTGCTCCGAGGATGTAATAGCATTAATTATGACTTTTTATCGCTTTCTTTAATTTTCCTCAAATTTACTTTTCAAGGGTTGTTTTTGGCGATGTAAATACTCGACGCCTTGTAATAGTTTAGCTTTATTTTCCGCAACTATTAACTGTTATGCATGACAAGACTTCTCTGAAATTAAAATCAACTCGTAGCTCACCATAACATGTGCAAAGATAATTTAATTGAATCCTGACACACGTGCACATGCCACTCCTAGGGTACGCCTCACTTGGTTGCCTCGACGTGGTCATTGAGTATAAGGTGTTTTAGAGGTCGCCCTCCTGTCTAAAGATCAAAGTTGCCTCGAAACGGTTGCCTCGGATAAAAAAGATCTAAGACATTAGGGTTACCGCTAAGACATCCTACTATTGCTTTGGTGACCACATGTCCCATTAATCGAATTGACCCGAAACTCCGACGACGGTGCTACCTACTTCTCAATAGTGGGATGGTACTGTCTAAAGGACATTTACACAGCTTAATTTCTTTTGAGTAGGTAGAGGTTCTCAGGTACTTGCTCTTTCAAAACAACAACAACTTTTCACACCTACACTTTTTCAAACAAAGTTTTCAAACAAACACTTCATACACTCTTGAGGACAGATACAAGAGTCAAAATGAAGTTTTTCAAACAAACTTTTTTTTCAAAACCCACAAACACAAGAAAAGCAAAACATTTTGAAAACATAGTGAGCAAGTACCTAAGAGCCCGTGGATAACCACAGATAGAAAGGGTGCTAACACCTTCCCTTTCTATAATCTACCTCCCGAACCCGAGAAACATCTCGAAAAGGAATTTTTCTATGCTTTTGTCCTTTCCTTGTTGGAGAAAATAAAAGACGGTGGCGACTCTTGCTTACCGCGAAATTTCGCGAACCAGCATTCCAAAACAGTCAGTTCTATTTCCACCGATCACAATGTTCATGCCTACGCATGCGATACAATTATCAAAATCTTGCTGACACTATTCATCTTGCTAAAATCAACTCAAAGATACCACAACAATGCAACATGCAACATTGGGGAGTTAGTTACAAAAAACCAATGGTTTAAAAGGAGAGAATATCAAAAACATTTAGGAAAAACATTTGGGGCATATACAAACATGTGGTGCACATATAGACATTTGGGGCATATACAGAAAAACTCAGTGCATATACATTTTGGGTTCCATATCAATCTAAGGCATTAGGCATATACATTATGCATGGCATTTTCCAAATTCATTTTGGTTAAACTACGAACTTTTCTTGGGGCCCATTGTTAAACTATCTTATCCACAAAACAAGAAAACACCTTGGTTGAGAACAGACACAACCAATAAACTCCGATCTTAACTTTGGTTTAGTTATATAAAGATTTGATCATCAAAACATTGTTCAAATATCTATCCTTTAGGTTGTGATAGATATGCGAATTATCTAGATTACGTTATTTATCCCCTAGGTCGTGATAAATATGCAAGCCTGCCCTCTTGTCTTTTATCCTTTAGGTCGTGATAAATGCACAAGTTCACCTTTGAATATCTAACCTCTAGGTTTTGGTAGGTAGGAGATTTATCGGGTTTATGTTATTCACCCTCTAGGTCATGGTGAATACATAAATCTATCCTCGTGTTATTTATCCTCTAGGTTGTGATAAATACACAAGTTCATCCTCGTATTATCTATCCTCTAGGTTGTAGTAGATACGCGAATTATCAGGATTATGTTGTTCATCCTCTAGGTCGTAATGAATACATAAGCATGTCCTCTTGTCGTTTACCCTCTAGGTCATGATAAATGCATAAGCTTTTTCTCGTATTATCTATCCACTAGGTTGTGGTAGATGTGTGGTTTATCATGATTATGTTATTTATCCTCTAAGTCGTGATAAATACATAAACTTATCCTTATATTATTTACTCTCTAGGTTGTAGTAAATATACAAAGTCTGCAATATAATTCCTTGTGTTAGTCTCCATGCAGCAATGTATTATCAAGCTATGTTTCAATTCATCCCCTAGGCTTTAATAAATAGACGAAATCTGCGTTATGAGCTTACTATGTTAGTCACAAAGCATTAGTAAGTCAATTTTAAAACTTGTGTTATTTACCTCCTAGGTTATGGTAAATACAAAAAAAATCTACGATCTCTTTTTAAAGTATTGATAAGTTATCCACATCGTCGTATCTAAGTCAAATTAAAACTTTTTGTTCAAACTCTGGTAAGATGATACATCATCATCTGTGCTTATTTTTCGTACTCTTAGGAAGGCTGAATAGTGTATCCTTATAATCTTTTGGTCAAATTTTGGGGTCTTCCATTATTTAATAAGCCTCCTATTCGAATGTGCGAAACCTGCATATTCTTGCATCCTTCAATCGAAGAGTAATTAAATAAGGGCAACTGTCATACCCAAAATTATGCACTAACAAATTTCAATGGTCTTATTATTTGAATATTAGCATTTCTATATTTCGAACTTATAAAAAAATTGCTTATTTTTTAGAGGGGTTTAAATTCATAAGAAGGGGTGTATTATTTCAAAATGGACCATCAAAATCGGATGGCCCGTTGGGGTTTTGAGATCTATTTTTAGGAAAAAAGAGTGTATTTTTGTTTCATTTTGCAGACTGGGCCAATAGGTCTTTATGACCCATTAAAATTGCTAAAAGTCTTATGGTTTGACTCATAATATAAGGGAGGTATGTTCTGGAATTACTAAGGGAATGCATTTTTAAAATATGCTGGCCCAATAACTAAAGCCCATTTCAAATATCAAAGGGGGTGTTTTGTTTTTAGGGGTTTGGTTGTTTCAGAGTGGTGCATCAAGATCTGATGGCCCATTAGGACCTTTTAGGCCCATTTATAATGACAATAAGGGGGTGTGCGTTGGGAATACTTATTGGCCCATCAAAATTTTGAGTCAAATTGTAAAGTTGTTGGCGAAAGTCAACATTAAATTCAAAATTATTTGCAATATTATTAAAATTTAAATATTATTATAATAATTATTATTAAATTTATTATTATTATTACAATTTATATTTGTATTATTGGTTTTATGGGCATTGTATTGACCGGAGTTGTTGTACCCCAAAATTTGCCCTCCCATATTCTTCAAAGTTTTGACAAGCATCACCTCAAATGGTTCAAAGTCTACTCAAGGGCTACACAGTCAAGCATCCTCCTAAGCCAGTCAAATTAGGGTTTTGGTTCTTGCAAGGAAGTTGAGGTTTTAAAAGGCTCAATCAAGTCCCTATGCTCATATACATTGTCAAGCACCTACATGTCAAGTTTCAAGGCTCACAAGGTCAAGTTGCACAGTCAAAAACCCTAATTGCTTCACAGTCAACTGTAGGGGCAAAATGGTCATTTGGCAGTCAAAAGTCAAAATTTTTGGTCAACATCTTATTTTGAAGCCACAATCATCATTTGATCAAGTCTTGATCATGATTTCACAAGAATGGCTCAAAAATCATCAAGGTGTCAAAAGTTTATATTTTTGGACAGTTGAAAAGTCAACTGTAACTTGACCAAGGCATAACGTTTTCATGGTTCATCAGAAAAATCCCATCCAATGCTCATTTTTAAGGGGACGATATTACCTACAACTCATCTTCACATTCCAAGTCCAAGAAATGCTCTCACAAAAAGTTATCAATTTCAACATTATAGGTCATTTTCAAAAGTCAACAAAAAGGCACTTTAAGTCAAAGACCATAACTTGAGATTGGTAAATCAAAATGACATGGGACCAAAGGCATTGGTTAGAGGACTTCAAGACCTTTCCAAAATGTCCAAAAACATGTTCATATGATCGAAATTGAGCAAGATATGCATTGGAGAAGTTGGGAAATTTTGTGAAATGGCCAAAGTCAACTATCCATGAAACTTCAATTTTTGACAAAAATGGCCCACTTTTTCCACTTGATTCAGCTTTGCCATGCCTCCCACGTGTCCCATGATTTATTTCAAGATTAAAAATTAATTTTTCTATTTTTATTTAATTTTATTTGATTTAAGTCATTTTAAATCTTTAAAATTCAAATAAAAATCAAGAAAATTAATTGAGGGATATCTTTTGGTTTGAATAACTTTGATACACCATGAAACACATACCAAATTCGTGCAAGGCCTATTACAAGCATAAAAATTCAAATTTGGACAAGAAAGGCAAGTTTCTTCAATGGAGGTTATGGCAAAATCCAAAACATAATTGCATTGGTTTAAGGCTCTTGATATTGATTGATTCTCATTCAGAACCATATATGCAAGCCTCCCACACATGAATCACGACCTAGAAAACTCAGAGGCAGCATAACCAAATTGCAAAAAATTGAAGAAAAGTGTGAAACTGATTTCTTATTTGCAGCGCAATTCAAAGCTTCTTTTTGATTCAAACATATTGCCTGAGTCTCCAGGAAGCCATTGCCATCAAGAACAAGTCCAAATACGCAAAGAATCAAAGCCAACAAGTCACTCGGTTTGCATATATTTCCAAATCTGCATATCATATTTCATGCGCTTTTAATCCATTTTTTTATTGGTTTGTGTTGTTAGGAACCTTCTGAAGCTAATGAAACAGTTTAATTGAACTAACGCGCACTGAATCCAAAATCACCATGAACAAGTTCTAGGGTTCTTCAGTTTCAAATTTGGGGCTTTCTAAACCCAGAACAATTAGGACTAGTGATGCATATGACTGGATTCGTTGCAACAAGACGAAATCATTGACACTATCGCGCTCTTTTTATGTAACCTGTGTGCCTAATCGTTATTCTTGGCACTTTTGTTTGGTGGGGGTTTAAAACCCCCGTTATCTTGTTTATATTTGCAGGTGAAACGAAGAAGACAACAGGCGTGGCAACGTGTGACTGGGTGATTCAAACTCAGTGCGCGTATTTTTGTGTTCCCATCATAATTAGTACTTTTCATATATTATGTTTATTGTTTATTATGTTTACAAACAATTGCAGATGGCGTAGTGGTGGTGGACGTGTCTTGCAATGATTGGGACCTGGGTTCGATTCCCAGGTCCCCCCATAATTCCAATATTATTTTTTTCAACACGTTCTTGTGCAGATTCCAAAATGATGAGCACCATAAGCCTCACATCTCAGCCTGCCAAATGTCCATCAGTGCAAATCCAAGGGCCAAGCATGAGGACCATGGTGCTCTGGAGTCAACATGGGCGTAGGCAACCAGAAAGGGTCAACGTGGCTGAAGATTCAAATGGGCCTCACAAATTCCATACACACCCTCATTCTTGGCCCAATACCCCCCTTGGTTCTTGCATTTTTTTCTTTTCTTTTCCTTTTTATTTACTAATTATATTTATTAATTGTTATTATTTAATTAACTCACAACTAATTTTTCATAATAAAATTCAAAAAAACCAAAAAATACTTTATTAATTTAAGTAATTATTTTGTAAATAAATATTAAATAATTGAATTAGCTTTAACTAGGCAATTTTAACTTTTTTTTAAATAACTAAAATAATTTAGAATTAGGTTAACTTAGAATTTTAATTCTTTTATTTTATTTGCTTAAAACATAAAAACACAAAAAATATTTTCTTTTAATAAATTAATTAATTAGTTTAATTATTAGTTATTAATTCCATTTAATCACAAAAAAGACAAAAAAAATTTAATTTCTTTTCTTAAAAGGGTCAAAACCCTTAGAACGTTCCCGATTAATTTTTATTCGCGCACATTTACTTTATTTTGATTATTATGTAATTGTCTCCAGAATGTAATAGTAAATAGGTTTACCGCTTTATTTAATTTCTCGTACTTATTTACCAAAACGAGTCTTTGTATTTTTGGCGATGTATAGACCCGCGCCTTGTAATAGCGTAGAATTTATCTTTCCGCAATTTACTTTCCGCACCTCTAACTGTTAAATGCATGAAAGAATGTATGTAAATAAAACCAATCTGTAGCTCACAAATAACATACAAGATAACCTTAACTGAAAAACAACACACAAAGCACATGCCACTTCTTAGGATACGCCTCACTGGTTGTCTCGAACGTGGTCATCAAGTATAGGGTGTCTTAGAGGTCGCCCTTCTGTCTAAAAGATCCAGTCGCCTCGAAACGGTTGCCTCGGATAAAAAAAGGGATCTAGGACATTAGGGTTACTTCTAAGGTGTCCTACTATTGCTTTGGTGACCACACTGTCCCTAATCATCGAATTGACCCGAATACCTCCAACGATGGTGCTACCTACCTCTCAATGGTAGGATAGCACTATCTAAGAGACTCTTACACAACTTAATTCCTTAGAGTAGGTAGATCTCATGGGTACTTGCTCTTTTCAAAACAAAACAAAAACATCTTTTCACACCTCACACTTTCTAAAAGTTTTCAAACAAATTTTTCATACACTCTTGAGGACTGATACAAGAGTTACTTAGAAATTTTTCAAACGAAACTTTTCAAAACCCACACACATTTGAAAAGCAAACAATTTTGAAAACATAAGAGCAAGTACCTAAGAGCCCGTGGATAACCACGGATAGAAAGAGTGCTAACACCTTCCCTTTCTATAAATCTGCCTCCCGAACCGAGAAACATTCTCGAATAAGGAATTTTGCTGTGCTTTTGTCCTTTCCATATTGGAGAACATAAAAGACGGTGGCGACTCTTGATTACCGCGACATTTCGCGAAACCAGCTTAAAAAACAGTCAGTTCTATTTCCACCGATCATAGAACTGGCGACTCTGCTGGGGAGAATAAAAGTGAGGTGTACCTTAGGACTAAGATCACTTGTGTTTTCAATTGCCTGATTTGTTTGCTTTAATATTATTGGGCCTATCTTGGGAGTTTCATAGATCCTAACCTGGATCTGGGGGATACCTTTTAGAAAGTAGCAACAAACTGTGAGGGAACTGTGCAGGGTATACTGACATGGTTGAAGCAGTTTGCTACGTTGATGTGGCACTTTGGTGAGTACCGGTAACCCTTGAGTCAAGTCAAGGAGAGTACGGGGCCGCCGCATGGTGCCGTGAAGCATCAACTGACCTTAGGAACCTAACTTGAACCATCCTGGCCTCTTTAGGGGTAGTGAGATAACTGACTTTGGTGCAGTCCAAAGTTGGTTGATACTCGATACTACACTCATTGAGGGTTGTTTTCTTGGAATATTTTGATCACCAGTTCAGTGGCTAAATCAAAACAATGAACATAGAAAACAACCCAATGATATTGAGCTCCTTAGAACCGGGTTACTTTTGATAGGACAAGTTTTTGAGCCCACCAACTTCAAGAGGGTAGTACCCCAAACTTCATACTAGCCTAAACTCTAAGGGCTGTAGTGTGACTTGTGTGCCTTATCATGTTTGCTTTTTGTGAATACTTGTGGTGTGCCTTATCATAGCATCATAACATCATACAGCATCATATGCGTTGACTAACCACTTCAGGGGTTCGAATCTTCATCTTTGTTCTTGTTTTGTAGGACATGGAAACTATCCGCAGAAAGACAATTCAGGTCAACCTTGTAAGGGTCCCTCCTCAGCTTAAGGAACTTACATCCAGGATTCCCGAGAACTCTTCATTCAGTGAAAGGCATGGTAGACTCATCAGCTTGGTCAATACCAATATTGAAGAGGATATGGTGAAAGTGCTGTTCCAGTTCTTTGACCCTCTGCACCACTGTTTTACTTTCCCGGATTATCAACTGGTGCCTACTTTGGAAGAGTTTTCCCAGCTTCTGAAGGTTCCCATTCTCAGTCAACTACCTGTTGGCCGAAGATTTTGATAATATTATTAGAAGCCAAATGAATTAAACGTTTCGATCGAAATGAAGTAAAGCGTCACGTTTCGAAGTAGCAGAAGCAGTGTTTCGAATAAGCATGTCAAAGCTGGAGCTTCGAGTGGCAATTATGGGAACATATCTAAAGAAGTCTCGAAATAACAACAAGGCTGTGTCTGGGAAGTGCGTTCGAAACGGAGAAATACCAAAGCATTTGAAATTCAAATGGAAGCGGGACATTCGAAGTTTGAAATTTATGTGCTGGAGCATTTGGAGACACGTGGAAAGAAGAAAGAGGCATTGTTCTGCATGTTCTGAACGTGGCATAATCCTATAGCAAGACCGTTATGGTCGAATTAGTATAAATAGAAGTCTTAGTATTAGGATTTCGTGTGTCATATCTATTGTACTAAATACTCAGTAACATTCAAACTACCACACGGCAAGGGAAACGAATGCAAGAGCAATGTACGTATGATAGCACCATATATTTATGATTTAATGAAAACCTTTTACCATTTCCAGCACTTTCGTTTATCTTTCTGTAAAATAACATTTATAAGTTTTCTCATTTACATTCTTTTCACTTCGAAATCTCTTTATTAAAGTTTTACATTTCAATGCTTTCTTCACATTTCAAGCACTTTACATTTCAGAAAACTGTCATATTTTCCATGCCTTTACCCTCAAGTTTTATCCTTCGAACGCATGTTTTTACTTAAAGTCATTTACAGATTTATTGCATTAAACGCTTTCTTCATACTTCAAACCTTTTACGTTCCAGAAATCCTTTACATTAACTGTTTTTATAATTCGAAACCATTTGCTTGCCTTTTATGCAATTTTACATGTCTTTACAATTAACATTTATTCATGCAACTTAGTTTCGTACACGCACATTTTGATTACATCTTTAGACCTTTGAGAGAGAAATCGAAATAAGCCAAACACCTATACAACACTCAAATATCAACCATGAATATCTGTTCGATCATGAGAGTAACCCTAATGACCAAGGAATCATAGGATCAATCTAGTCGATCCTGTGAGTTACCAGAGGAATTGAATAACAGTCAGAAAGATTATTCGATAGTTTGGAAGACTAGCGGTTGTTTACCAGAAATCACTGGAAACAAATTGGCACACCCGGTGGGACCAATAATTGGATATTAGAAATAAAGATTGTTGAGACATAACCATTATAAAAACGTTGGAACCTAAGAAGTTTACTATTTTATGAACCTAAGAAGTGGTAAAATAACCAACAGCAACCAACCCTTATCCAGAAGAACACGTTTGGGCAAAATGTCTAATTCTGACAATCAACAAGGGGAACAAAATGCCCCACATACAACAGGCACTAATGTGTCCACTTCGATTGGAACATCTAATGTGATCCCTTCGAATGCACAGTCTGTTGCATCTTCAACCAGTAATATAGCCACCAATGGAGTAAGTGGCATATCAACTAATAGTTCGATCCTAGGAAATACTGGAACCATTGGTTACCCTGGGGGATTCGTTCCACCATCAGGGACACAATCCCATTTCGCCACTCCATTAACTAGACCACCCGGTTTCAATGGAAATAGAACCAGAAATTCCTCTTATGGAATGCCAACATCTTTTATGGCAGGTTTACACAATTCCACATCGAATTCATCCCCACAACTAGGGTCTGCGTCTGGGGCGAATCAGTTTATGACAAATAACCAAGGGTCAGTGGGTTATAGCACAATGCCTATCTTAACCATAGAAAACCAGTTGGCTTTTAGGCAATTGATGGATGACAGTAACCATAATATGATAGGGGTGTTAGCACAAACCATGCAGGAGATATTTGCCCCAATAGTGCAAAACGTGACAGTGACAAACAGGGAAAACGCTGACAATATGAGTCGAATAGCAGATTTCTTTGCTCCCCCAGAAAGGCGTAGGCAGAATCAGGCGGGATTTCGAGCAAACATGCCTGTTATAGAACAAATTGCTAACGACCCAATTTATAGACCACCCAGAGAAGAAGTTAACTTAGGGGCCAGGGCACCAAGGTTAGAAGCCCCAATAATCCCAGGCCCACAAAGAGAAATTATGGAACCAGGGGCAAGGGTCGAAAGGCTAGAAGCCCCAGAGTTTCGAGAAGAACAACCTAGGGGAGTTGTCTTGGTTGGTCGAAATCAAGATGCCGATGCTGTCGTTCATAGAATTCGAAACGATAACATCTTGGCAGAAAACAATCTAACCACCATGATAGAGAGAGTCATGGCCCAGAATGGCCTCAACACAGGAATGAGAAGGACAAATTATGCTTCTCCTATATTGGATTGCATAATGCATACTGATTTACCAAGGGGATATAAAGTCCCTAAATTTACAAAGTTCGTTGGGGATACCAATGAGTCAACAGTCGAACACATAGCGAGATATCTAACCGAAGCGGGAGATATAGCCAATAATGAAGATCTCAGGATCAAATACTTCCCAAGTTCCTTGACTAAAAATGCCTTCACATGGTTTACCACTTTGCCTCCTGGGTCCATTGATACTTGGGCTCTCTTGGAGAGATTATTCCATGAACAATTTTACATGGGACAGTCGAAAATAAGCTTGAAGGAATTGGCCAGTGTTAAGAGAAAGTTCACTGAACCCATAGATGATTATATGAATAGATTTAGGCTTTTGAAATCCAGATGTTACACAGTAGTGCCTGGACATGAGTTAGTCGAAATGGCCGCTGGTGGCTTGGATTATTCTATTCGAAAGAAACTAGACACTCAATATTTGAGGGATATGGCTCAGTTAGCCGATAGGGTTCGACAGGTCGAAAGGTTAAAGGCCGAAAAAGCCAGAGTCTTTAAGAATAGCAAGAAAGAAAGGATTTCCTATGTTGGGACTGAGGAAGCAGAAGAATATCCTGAATTCGAATTCGAAGAGGTCGAAATCGACCTCGCTGAATTAAAACAGGCTCCGCCTTATTCCTGAAAATTATTGGTTCCCACAAAAGGGAAAGAGATTGTTGAAAATGAGAAAAGTGACAAATTCCCAAAGAAGGTTTATACCTTCGATTTCACTAAATGTGACGAGATTTTTGACTTACTTGTCAAAGATGGCCAACTAATTGTGCCATCAAATGTCAAAATACCTCCTTTGGATCAGAGAAAGAAGAGAGGATTTTGCAAATATCATAGTTTCCTAGGCCACAAAACCTCACAATGTTTTCTTTTCAGGGACCTAATTCAAAACGCGATCAAAGATGGCAGACTAAAGTTTGCTGATAAGGTGAAGATGAAAGTGGACGAAGATCCCTTGGACGTCGCAGACACTAACTACTCCGAGCCTGTGTGCATTGGAGAGATCAACATGGTGGAAACTGATCAAAGCAACGCCCTAACAGGAGAGAAGGGTACTGAAACTGAAAACTGGGTGATGGTCGAAGTCAATAAGGAGGTCACTGAAGACATCCAGAATACGCCAGAGACTTCGATTGCCGCACCTGTAGCTGTTGCAAGAGAAACCCAGGCTACTGAAGGCCAGGGAAATCAAAACCAAGAACTAACACAAGTCACTGAAGGCTTGAGGCTGGAATTGGAGAAAGTCCAAATCCCGAAGCCAATTTCCCCTCAGAAGGAAAAATGGGACACTCTAGGGGAACCCAGTGGAAAATTTGACTATTTGGTCAAATATTCTGCCCCAGAGAGTTCGAAGGTTCAGATTAAGGATATAAAGCCCACAGGATGGGGCGATGATGAAGCTAAGGGGGAAGATATTGAAATAAATATGGTGGATATGGAGAGGCCTCGCTCTGAGATGGAGGAAGTAGAAAAATACTTAGAAAAAGAAAAGTATAGAATGGAGGATAATCACACTGGAGATGCTAGTCTCAAGGATTACCTCATGACATGCCACAAAGGAGATTCAGGCATGATATTGTGCCCTAGGTACAGCATCCTCTGCAATCAAAGAATCGCTGCAAATTTCGAAAGGGTTCAGAGGACTCGAACTGGCAACAATTGGCGCCAGGATAACCAGCTTTTTAGGTGTTATCCCAAGGCTGGAGAAAGTTTGCTGGAATTTGTGTTTCGCTGCTACAAAGGGGCAACCAAGTGCTTGATTTGCCCAAGGTGTTCTGCTGTGTATGACCAAAGCATGGCCAGAGCCTTCGAAACGATTCCCTTCGCCCCTTGCTGGAACCATCAAGAAACTGTCCAGATGGGCCCATGTTTCGACAGCAGACACAAACAGCGAAGGCCTGATAGCCCTCACCCCAAGGCTTCTCGAAGAGTGACTTTCAAACTCCCTGCTGAAGTGCCAACCGATAGATGGTTATAGGTAAGAAATGACAAAGGCAAAGATAGATGGAGAAACGCCGAACGAAATGCACGCCACGCTGTAACATACAGGAGGCAATTCAACACAGCAAAAAGGGAGGAGGTGAGATTAGAAAATTACAAAGGAAGGAACCCCATGTCAAGATCCCACTGGCGCAGACAGCAAATGATTCGAAAGGCTGAGAGGGAAGCTGTGGCAAACAAAGGGGTTACTTCAACAAAGAACCAAGGTGAATCTAGCACCAACAAACCAAAAAATCAAACTGAAGACAAACCTCCAGTCAATAGGAGGATTTTCTCTAAAGTACAACGCGATGAACCAAAGGAATACACTCCAGGCCCAGAAGAGGACGAAGATATGATAACAGATAACTTCGAATCGGAGGGGGAGTCTTCATTTAACCTGAACTGTAACGTGGTGTCTGTGCTTCCCTGTGAATTTGGGCAGGAAACTGAAATTGATGAATATGAGGAAGAAGATACCACAGATTTGATGAAACATAGGCCCGTGTGCTACTATGTGATGGACAATGGGGCTGTTGAGGAACAAAATGCGTTCTTCGAACGTCCGGAACCTGCTATGAAGAACCATCTCAAGCCACTTTTTATTCGGGCGAAAGTTGGTGTCCATGGTGTGAACAAAGTTCTAGTGGATGGGGGTGCTACAGTCAATTTGATACCTCATTTCATGCTAAAAAGATTAGAGATCCGCGAAGGAGACATCAAGCCCCATAATATGGTTCTGTCCAATTATGAGGGAAAAGTGGGCAAAACACTAGGAGTGGTCCAGTTGGAATTGACAATAGGCTCAAGCTGTAGGCCCACCATGTTTATGGTGATCGAAGCCAAGGCCAACTATAACTTATTGCTGGGAAGGGAGTGGATCCATGGCGTGGGGGCAGTTCCTTCGTCAATGCACCAGCGACTAGTTCTGTGGAGAGATGATGGAATCGTGGAAAACATCGAAGCAGACCAGAGTTACTTTATGTCAACGGTCAATTTAGTTGACAAGAGGGATTATGATAAAAATCTGGCAAAGATTGCTCCGTGTATTCCAAATGATGATATTAATGAAACCAGAAACGCCCACTACTACATGACCCTTCGCCATGATGGCCTTTACTGGGATAGAACAATAATCATTGAAGAAGAGGGAGTCGAAAGCACTATACAAAAACGGCCAGCAGGCTGGGACTTCGACAACCTTATCCATGACTGAGTCCACTTTTTTCGAAAGGATTTCGGCCTATATGGCTGAGAACGAATCAAAAGCGGCCTTAGAGGCTGAAATAAATAAATCAACTATAAAGACGAACGAAGTAAGTGGGGATGGTTCGAAATGCTCACCCTTCGAAGAGTTTGAGATGGATCAAAGGTTGGATGCCATCTATGATAAAGAACCCTTAGGCTTCGAAAGGGACCCCGTAAACTCAGGTGCCAAAATGTTGGCACAAGATCCACTCGAAGAAGTCAACTTAGGGGATGAAAAAACGAAAAGAATAACCTACATAAGTGCAAAACTTAGCCCAGGCCTCAAGAAGGAAGTAATCGAAGTCCTCAAGGATAATAAAGATTGCTTCGCATGGGATTATGACGAGATTCCTGGTTTAAAGAGGGAGTTGGTCGAACACAGACTGCCAATCAAAGATGGCAAGAGGCCCATCAAACAAACTCCCAGAAGATTCGCACCAGCGGTTCTCACAAAAATTAAAGCTGAGATCGAAAGGTTGTTACGTTGCAAATTCATCAGAACAACAAGGTACGTCGAATGGTTAGCAAACATAGTACCTGTTATTAAGAAAAATGGTTCTTTAAGAATTTGCATAGATTTTAGGGATTTAAACACTACAACCCCTAAAGATGAATATTCCATGCCTGTGGCAGAAATGCTAGTAGATTCTGCTGCAGGGTTCGAATACTTGAGTATGTTAGATGGATACTCTGGGTATAATCAGATTTTCATTGCTGAAGAAGATGTTGCAAAGACAGCATTTCGTTGCCCAGGAGCCTTAGGCACCTACGAATGGGTGGTGATGCCTTTTGGTTTAAAGAACGCTGGGGAAACTTATCAAAGGGCAATGAATTCAATTTTTCATGATTTCATTGAAACCTTCATGCAGGTGTATATTGATGATATAGTCATCAAATCTATATCTGCAGAAACACATTTGCATCATTTGAGCCAATCATTCGAGCGAATGAGAAAACATGGCTTAAAGATGAATCCCCTTAAATGTGCATTTTTTGTGCAGGCCGAAGATTTTCTTGGTTTTGTGGTTCACAAGAAAGGGATTGAAGTCAACCAGAACAAAACCAAAGCCATAATGGAGACGAAAGCACCTACGTCAAAAAGGGAATTGCAATCTCTGCTAGGGAAAATTAACTTCCTCAGAAGATTCATTTCGAACCTGAGTGGAAGAACCCAAGTTTTCTCTCTGTTACTTCGTCTAAAGCAAGGCCAAGCCTTCGAATGGAACGAAGCTCACCAGGAGGCATTTGACAGGATAAAAGAATACCTTTCTCAGCCTCCTATTTTGTCTCCACCTTCATGGGGGAAGCCCATGAGATTGTACATATCTGCCTCTGAAGTTAGTATAGGTAGTATGCTAGCACAAGAAGATAGCAATGGCATCGAAAGAGCCATATACTATTTAAGTAGAGTGCTAAATGATGCAGAGACCAGATATAGCAATTTAGAAAAGCTATGTCTCTGTTTGTATTTCTCTTGTATGAAACTCAAGTATTATATAAAACCTGTTGATGTTTTTCTTTCATCTCATTTCGATGTTATTAAACATATGCTTTCAAAACCAATAATGCATAGCAGAGTTGGTAAATGGGCTTTAGCCTTAACAGAATATTCTTTGACTTTCATGCCTTTAAAAGCTATGAAAGGTCAAGTGATTTCTGACTTCATTGTGGACCATTCATTGGTTGAGCAGACTGTCATGAGTTACGTCGAAATGCAACCATGGAAATTGTACTTCGATGGTTCAACCCACAGGAATGGAAGTGGCGTTGGAGTCCTTCTGATTTCTCCTGAAGGAATTCCAACAAAATTCAAGTATAAATTAGATGGTCCTCGTTGCTCGAACAACGAAGCTGAGTATGAAGCGCTCATTGTTGGACTTGAAGCTTTGTTGGAATTGGGGGCAACCAGAGTCGAAATTAAAGGAGACTCTGAATTAGTGGTCAAACAAATCACAAAGGAATATAAGTGCATAAAGGAAAACTTAATGGTATACTTCGTCATAGTCAATAGGCTATTGAGGAAATTTGAATACATGGATATTCAACACATACCAAGGATAGAGAACCAAGAAGCAAATGACTTAGCGCAGTTGGCTTCGGGTTATAAAGTGTCTACCAAGAACTTTAAGGATTTAGTTGAATTAAGGGGTAGAGTTATGGCTACTAGATTCACACCATCAGATCTGGAAAGTATGAAACTGGGATATGCTGAGAAACAGGGATTCGAAATATTAGCCATAAATACTTTGTCAGATGCAGATTGGCGAAGTCCACTGAAGAGTTATTTAGCAGACCCAACTCTAAACGTGGATAGAAAGACAAAATACAGAGCATTGTCATATCTCCTCATGGGGAACGAATTGTTTAAAAAGACCCAAGAGGGTGTATTATTGAAATGCCTAGGAGAAAGTGAGGCATATTTAGCATTGTCAGAAGTCCATAATGGGGCATGTGGGGCACATCAAGCAGGCCATAAAATGAAATGGCTGTTATTTCGATACGGCTTGTATTGGCCTAGCATGCTCAAAGATTGCATAGACTTTGCTAAAGGATGTGAGGAATGTCAGAAACATGCAGGGATTCAACATGCCCCTGCAAGTGAGTTGCATTCGATCATCAAAACATGGCCATTTAGAGGATGGGAATTGGATTTGATAGGAGAAATAAATCCTGCTTCGTCCAAAGGACATAAATACATCTTGGTGGGAATAGATTATTTTACCAAATGGATCGAAGCTATACCACTGATAGTTGCTGATCAAGAGGCTATTATTGAATTTATACAAAAGCACATTATCTATAGGTTCGGATTGCCAGAGAGCATAACCACAAACCAAGGCTCTGTGTTTACTGGTAGAAAGATGCAAGGATTTGCCCAAGAAATGGGGTTTAGATTGCTAACATCAACGCCATATTATGCTCAAGCAAACGGTCAAGTCGAAGCAGCAAATAAAGTAATAATAGGATTAATCAAGAAGCATATTGGCAAAAAGCCAAGAAACTGGCACAAAACTCTGGACCAAATATTATGGGCTTGTAGAACATCTCCTAAGGAAGCTACTAACACTACGCCTTTCCAACTCACATTTGGTCATGATGCAGTGTTGCCAGTAGAAATTCATCTACAATCAGTTCGAATTCAGAGACAAAACGAAATCCCAGCTGCATTATATTGGGAAATGATGATGAATGAATTAGTTGAGTTGGACGAAATTAGATTACATGCATTGGAAATTTTGATGAGACAAAAAGAAAGAGTGGCCAGAACATACAATAAAAGGGTGAAGAAAAAAGTATTCATTATTAATGACTTAGTTTGGAGAGTCATATTGCCTATGGACAAGAAAAATAAAGCATTAGGTAAATGGTCACCTCATTGGGAAGGACCTTTTCGAATATTAAAAGTATTCTCAAACAATGCATACGAAATCAAAGAACTCGTGGATGATAAACGTATCCTAAAGGTTAATGGGAAATATTTAAAGAAATATAAGCCACGCCTGCATGAGATTCGAATAGTAACAACGTAACCAAGATGTGATAAAAGGCCAAAATGGCAAGATAAAATGCCAAAATGGCGTTGTTCGAATATTACATATAAGAAACCAAAATTGTAGTCAAATAAACATCAAAATCTAGAAATAAGAGTTATTTTTCAATCGATTGAAAGTGCTTCGAAATGATTCAAGCTTCTGCTGAGCGAACCGCCTGGCTCCTTCCAAGGTTGCCACTTCTCCTTTAAGTTGTTCTGCAGTCTCCATTTGTGCAAGCCCCTGGTTGAGAAGCTCTTCGAATTGGTTACCAGCAGTATTGGTTTCGAAGGCTATTTGTTGTTCTTTAGCCTCCTTAACCTTCTGTTGAAGTTCCAAAATCTGCATTTCCTAAAGAAGTATGGACTCAGCTCGAGCCTCATAATAAGTTTTCGCCTGCTTCAGATGCATAGCTTGATCCTCAGCTTCTTGAGAGAGTTTCGAAGCTTGTTCATAAGCAGCATCCATGGCAATGCGTTTCTCTTGAACCTTCTTGGCAGCAGATTCGTCTTGGAGAAGGTAACCAGTTACGTTGTCCAGCAAAGCTTGAAGATCAAACAAGAGGATACTAACTGGCAAGGAGCAGGTAGAAAGATTGACCTTTGTAAGCAGCTCCTTCATAGTATAGCAAGCAGTACTATCTTGCTTGAGCACTTCGAATATATCCACATTGAGAATTGTTTTCCTAATTTTATTAAGAAGCACAATTCTTTCATCTGTGGGAAGAGGATAGCTGGTTGAACTTGTGCCAGCCCTAGCAAGTGGGACGTCCCTCTGAGCCAACTTTGCCTTCATGTACCCAATAGGGTCATTCCGTCTCATAAGTGCCAGTTCCTCGTCAGTCATTCGAGACAAAGAGGATTGAGGGAGTTCCACATGTAGGGGAGCCACGTCCATTTCAACCTCCATGGGTTCGTTGGTTGCATTACCATCCCCTTCATTCGTTTCGTGCTGTTGGTCTTCTTCATCCTCATCCAAGTCCACCACTTCGATGCCTTCCCTTTCACTGCTATTTGCGTTGGATTCCGTCCCAGCAGTCGAACCGTCATTGGCATTCTCCTCCTCAGACTCTTCGTCTGCAGATTCTTCGTCTCTTTGCCCAGAATCAGCTTTCTCTCCTTCAGTTTGAGTGTCCTTTGGGTCCTCTTGAAGAGTTTCAAGAGGGCACTTTTGAAGAGAAGCTCTTTGCAAATCCTCTGCAGATGTTTGAAGTGGTGTTTCGTTTGTCTCTTTCAGAGGAATGGAGGTACCATTATCATCCTGCTGTTCAGAAGTTCCAGTCAGAACCGCCATATTAGACGAACCTTTATTCTGAACGAGGTTGCTGGAATCTCCTTGAGGAGAGGAGTTGAGTGGAGCAGCAGCTTTGGATGGTGAGTTCGAAGTAGTGGAAGCTGGATTCAAGATGTTCTGCAAGGAGCAACAAAATGTTAAAAAACATGCACCAAGGTAATAAGAAGTTATTATTGTCAAAAAATTTAAAGGTTCAATTTACCTGTGGACTCTCGGAGGAGAGGTTACTAGCTATACGTTCCAACATTGTGTTGGAGGTCGAAGGTGGGTTTTTGGATTTGGGTGAGGGAGCAGCATCCCTGGAATCAAGTCCAGAGACACTAGTTGGAACGGTGCTTTTCGAAATATCTTTCTTTGGCTTCTTCTTCGAAGCAATGGTTAAGTTTCCTCCAGCCTTGGGATCTTCCCCAGTGGTGCTTGATTTCCGCTTCTTGGGAGTAGTAGGAGGAAGCTTGTTGGTCTGAAAGGATTTAAACGAAGAGTTATATGCAAACCATAAAACATGAGTGAATTCGAAACATCAAGGCTAAGTGATTACCGTTGGAGTTGGAACACTAGTTGTTGTTGGTATTATTGTTGTTGTTGTGGTTGCAGCAATAGTGGTTGTTTCGGGTGGAGTCACTTTGTTAGTAGTTTCGATGGAGGCTTGAGAGGCACTCCCTTCTTTCGACTTCGAGGCAGCTGTCTTTATCCTTATGGCTGAAAATCGAAACAATTAAAGCAAAGGTTAAAGATATGGAAAATAAAAGACGTTTGGGATTTTCCCAAGCATTCGCACCTGTGCCTTGATCAGATTTAATTGACATGGAAGAAAGGTCGTATCGAAGGTGTCCTGGGAAATCATGAAGCCAGTATCGAGCCCATGTCACAGTCTCAGATGGCTTTGGTTTCCTTTGAAGATGTTTGAACATCTCTTTGCAAGTGAACCACCAAGGATATGGGGGAAACCAAGCCAGAGCCAGTTCTGAGGTAGGTAATCTGAGAAATTTAGGTGGATGCATTTCGAATGCCAACCTATACCTATCCTCAGGTGACAACCCTGAAGGATGTTTTAACTTAGAAACTTTTTGTTTAAATTTTTCCTTTAAGGTCTCAGCCGCTTGATGCACAGTGGAGTCCAAGCGTGTGGGGTCATAAGTAGTTTCAAAATAATTTTGGAAAGCTTTAATCTCTTTGGCATGAGTAAACATACATTTCTTTGCTGGTACCTGCACATCGAAGGCATCAATTAGTTTCTGTTGAATTGTAAGTGTATCGAACATATAAGCTTGATAAAACTTGGTCCACCATTCCAGAAACCCTTTAGCTATGAAATGGGTAGGTTCGAAGGTTATCAGCTCAAACTGGGCAAAGCCTTGATATTGTTCTTGCTGTATTTTGGCTTCCCGTGCCTTGAAAGTTCGCCCAGAAGTAATGGCGCTCTCAGTGTGGAATAAAGGTTCAGGAATGAGTTGACATAAGCCAAACTGTCTCGAAACAAAATTTGGCTGGTAAGCAAAAAGAAAAATCTGGTTCTTGGCTGGAGTTATTCTTGAAGAAATAAGTCTAGGTAGCAAAAAAGCTCTCCATACTTCCTGAATCTCCTTGCTCTTGATAGCTTCTGAGAGAGCCATGGTGAACCAAGAAGGTCCATGAGCCCTCGAAGCAAAAGGCTCCATGCTCTCTTCGAACTTGTGCCTTTTGGAGAATATCATGATGTACTTCGAGAATTGGACTTTGAAGTCATCTTTGTCGTCATTTGGAGTTAATCTTCGAAGCCTAGTGCCTTCGACTATCCTATCATTTGTCTCAGGATCTTGTTCATCAATGGTGTTGGCGGTTGACAAAGAGGGTTCGAACATGGCATTTAGCCATAGCTGAAGCAACCAAAAGGGGCCAGCCAACAGAATATTCTTGGAGGTATGGGATTTGAGGCTCGAAACAGCTGACCTCAGGCTTTCATAAAGGTCAACTAAGAGCAGTTCACTTAAGCACACTTTTCGATTTTCATGCAAGTCCCTGGCTAGAGGAATGAACCTACTAGCTACCTGTAGGGATCTACTGCAGAAAATGTATCTTGACAGCCATAGGGTTAAGAAAGCAATGTGTTCTACGTCAGACACATTATCCCCCTCAGCATGGTAATGACTGATAAACTTGGAAAAACTTGCTAGCTTGACTTTGAAGTCAATTATGCTTGAATGTTCTTCGTTGTCGGGGATATAAGTTTCTCCTACTGGCGATAGCCCAGTGATGGCCGCTATGTCGAAGAAGGTTGGGGTGATCATTCCACCTGGGAGATGGAAAGTGTTATAGGTACTGTCCCAGAAATAGAGGGACGCGAATAGCAGAGGGTGGCTGTAGGTGAAACCAGGCTTCGATAGCTTAATCAGGTTATAGATACCTAATTCTTCCCATTGCTGGGATTTCTTAGCTTCCACTTTCTTGAACCAATTTTGATAAGCAGTATCAGAGGTGGGGCAAGATCGAAATGGTTTAAAATTACTTTTTACATAATCCAATACAAAGGGGTCCTTAGGAGGAACAGTTGGGTTTTCTATGGTATTTGAACTATAAGATTCTATTGCCTTAGGGGCGTCCATTTTGTTAAACAAGGGTTTAAAACTATAACAAACTGGGAAAATCGTCCTGGTGTCTTTTAATATTTCAAAAACCGTAAGAGGGCCATTTAAAGCTAAACTCTTACCAGCAACGGTGGTAGGAATGAGTACTTGTGACGCGTACAACATTTCTTTTTCCTTTGAAATCATCTGAGGGGCAAGAACGGATTGACCTTGGTGAGTGATAATCTTACTTTCCATGGTAGTGCCTGCAGTTTTTCCTTTCTTATTGGAGACTTTCTTGAGTTGGGATGAAGTAGAAGAAGACATTTTTGAAGGATGTTGAAAGCTTGGGTTTTTTAACGAGAGAAGGAGGGTAAAAGATTCAGAGTGTGAAAAGAAAAGGAAAAGATTAAGTTGGTGATGTTTTATAATGGGGAAGTTTAAGCATCCACTGAATAAGGGTGTGATACGTGGAAATCATGGGTTGGTGTGATGAAGAGGTGGCGTAAAGTTAACATGGGTAATAGGCGTGATTTAAAGATAATCATTGTTTGTAACTGCACCATACTGTGAAGTGGCTCCAGGGGGTTAAGGAATCCAAAAAGCGCTATGATTAACGTGACTGGAGTCAAATGCATTAAATGTTACAATAATTCGAAGGTCACATCAAAATCTTGTGTAGATATTTAAAATAGGTATTTCTCAGAGGAATCGAAATACATATTTTAAAGGGGCAATTTGTTGGCCGAAGATTTTGATAATATTATTAGAAGCCAAATGAATTAAACGTTTCGATCGAAATGAAGTAAAGCGTCATGTTTCGAAGTAGCAGAAGCAGTGTTTCGAATAAGCATGTCAAAGCTGGAGCTTCAAGTGGAAATTATGGGAACATATCTAAAGAAGTCTCGAAATAACAACAAGGCTGTGTCTGGGAAGTGCGTTCGAAACGGAGAAATACCAAAGCATTTGAAATTCAAATGGAAGCGGGACATTCGAAGTTTGAAATTTATGTGCTGGAGCATTTGGAGACACGTGGAAAGAAGAAAGAGGCATTGTTCTGCATGTTCTGAACGTGGCATAATCCTATAGCAAGACCGTTATGGTCGAATTAGTATAAATAGAAGTCTTAGTATTAGGATTTCGTGTGTCATATCTATTGTACTAAATACTCAGTAACATTCAAACTACCACATGGCAAGGGAAACGAATGCAAGAGCAATGTACGTATGATAGCACCATATATTTATGATTTAATGAAAACCTTTTACCATTTCCAGCACTTTCCTTTATCTTTCTGTAAAATAACATTTATAAGTTTTCTCATTTACAGTCTTTTCACTTCGAAATCTCTTTATTAAAGTTTTACATTTCAATGCTTTCTTCACATTTCAAGCACTTTACATTTCAGAAAACTGTCATATTTTCCATGCCTTTACCCTCAAGTTTTATCCTTCGAACGCATGTTTTTACTTAAAGTCATTTACAGATTTCTTGCATTAAACGCTTTCTTCATACTTCAAACCTTTTACGTTCCAGAAATCCTTTACATTAACTGTTTTTATAATTCGAAACCATTTGCTTGCCTTTTATGCAATTTTACATGTCTTTACAATTAACATTTATTCATGCAACTTAGTTTCGTACACGCACATTTTGATTACATCTTTAGACCTTTGAGAGAGAAATCGAAATAAGCCAAACACCTATACAACACTCAAATATCAACCATGAATATCTGTTCGATCATGAGAGTAACCCTAATGACCAAGGAATCCTAGGATCAATCTAGTCGATCCTGTGAGTTACCAGAGGAATTGAATAACAGTCAGAAAGATTATTCGATAGTTTGGAAGACTAGCGGTTGTTTATCAGAAATCACTGGAAACACTACCCTACAACGGTACAGAGAAAGAGCCAAAACTTGAAGAGGTTGCTAAAGCATTATGCCTACAACCATCTGACATTAAGGGACATTGAGAAGTTAGAAGTGGTATCAAAGGGTTCTTGGCCAAGTTTCTGTTTGAGAAAGCCCAAGAATGTTGGAACTCCCTTGACCTACAAGCTTTTGAAGAAGTTGTGGCACTCCTCGTCTATGGATTGGTGTTGTTCCCTAATCCAGATCAGCTTATAGATATCCATGCTGTCAAGATCTTTATGTCCAAGAATCCTATACCTACGTTGCTTGGGGACATCCTTCACTCATGTTACACTCGAACCATGAGAAAAAGAGGTGTTCTCATGTGCTGCACTCCTCTCCTGGCAAGGTGGTTTATTTCGCACCTTCCACAATCAGTTTTGAAGAACGAGCGGGGTTTGAGATGGTCACAACGATTGATGACCCTTACACATGCTGACATACATTGGTGTTCTCGGTCCAGAGAGAATGTCACTATCATTGATCATTACGGGGAGTATCCTAATGTTCCTTTACTTGGAATCAGAGGAGGACTTCGCCAGAGATTCATCAGAGCTTGGAGGATGCCCAACAGGGTAGATAGCAAGACACTGGGGCACAAGAACTCCATCCCTCTGGAGCCTTATCTCAAGTGGGTACGAGTCCGCTCCCAGAAGCTGGTGATGCCATATCCTCATGTTCTCCCTGTGATCAAAGAGCCAGTCTTGGAAAGAGAGGTGCCCTACACCATTCAACACCCTGACATGCCTACATCCTGGGAAGAAATGCAGAAAAGCTGGATCCAACTCAAGGAAGAACGGAATTCTCTTGAAGCCAGTATACATGCCAGTGAGAAGAAGGTCTTGGAGCTCACCCGCCTACTGCACGAGGAAAAGACCCTCAACACTTACATAGCTCCAAAGAGGATGCACAGTGTCTTTTGGGATTAATTATTTTGTAATATTTTGCCCATGAGGCCCTGATGTACTGAACAAATTATTTCCTAATAAAAAGTGTGTTCCTTTTTTGGCTACAACGAATTTGAATTTTCGAACCCTTGAATGCATTGCATAAATAGCATATCATGCATCATGTGCACAACAGGTACCCTTTTTCTACAGGTTGCTTAATCTTCTTCGCTGTTTATTTCAGCACTCAGTCATCATGAATCCTGAACCAACTACCGAGCAAGCTATCAAGGCCCTCCAGGCCCAGAACGCCCAATTTCAGGAAATGGTCATGAACTTGGCCCAAGGACAACAAGAGCTGAAGGCTTTGCTCCCGAAGAAGAAGAAGAAGAAGAGGATTGTGCTGTTCAACACTAGACACAGACTCGGGAATACACTGCAAAATGAAGCTGAGAGGACTACTCCATCTGTTGGGGAAGGCAGTCACCAAGGGAGAGAGGTTCCTAGTCCCGTGGTCTCTGACACCGAGACAGACTTCAATGATGAACAGTACCCTCCTGCTGAGGACCGGTACAAACAGCTAGAGGACAAGTTAAATGCTATGGAGATTCAACGTGTACCTGGGTTGGATTTTGGAGACTTGGGGTTATCTTTTGGGGTGGTGATCCCACACAAGTTCAAGGCGCCTTCCTTTGTGAAGTATGACGGGGCTTCCTGTCCTAAAATGCACCTCCACTCTTATGTAAGGAAGATCCATCCTTACACAGCAGACAAGAACTTATGGATCCATTTATTTCAAGAGAGTCTTTCAGGGACTCATCTCGAATGGTTCTATCAGCTAGATGGAACCAACATTCGTAACTGGGAGGATTTGGCCACTGCTTTTTACAAGCAGTATCAGTATAATTCCAACCTTGCTCCCACGCGTACCCAACTCCAGGGTATGTCACTGGGAACAGGCGAAGGTTTTAAGGAGTATGCACAGAAATGGAGAGACCTGGCTGGCAGGGTGCAGCCACCGTTGACGGATCGTGAACTAGTGGACATGTTCTTGGGGACCCTATCTGGTCCATTCTTCAACCATCTCATTGGTAATTCCTCTGCTGGGTTTACAGACCTGATCCTGACTGGTGAGAGGATCGAAGCTGGTATAAAATCGGGAAAGATACAGAAGGGTGCCTCCTCAAATACTGAAAAGAAGCCCTTCAAGAAGGAAGCTAGTGCTGTGTATGGTCCCAGAAGGCAAAACAAACCAGAACGCCGCCAAGCTGTCAACGCGGTGGTGATTTCAAAGCCTGCTGCTGCTCCTCAGCAATACAACCGGCCAAGAGCTGAGAGGCCCAAACGACAGTATACTCGGCTCAACATGACACTCTCTCAGATATTACCGCAACTTCTGTCAACCAGCCTGGTAACTGTCAAGGAAGCTCCGAAGGTGGTAAACACAGCATCTCCGAAGTACAACCCCAACGCCCGTTGCGCTTATCACTCTGATAGCCCGGGACATTCTACTGATGATTGTTGGGCCCTAAGGAATAAGGTTCAGGACCTTATTGATGCTAAGGAAATACAGTTCGAGGCGCCCGAAAGGCCAAATGTTGTGACCACTCCCATGCCCCAACATGGAGTGAATGCTGTTGAGGAGGATTTGTATGTAGCTTCTGTAGATGATGTTGCTACTCCGCTGCTAACTGTCAAGAGGAACCTGTTGCTAGCCGGTTTATTTCCGGGATGTAGTAAAGGTTGCCATTTATGTGCTAATTCACCTGCCGGTTGTCCTTTGCTGAAGTCAGGCGTCCAAAACCTGATGGATAGTAAAGAGATCTTGTTCAAGAAGATTGCCGTTCCTGCTACCCCTGTTGAAGAAGTTTCAATTGTCACCATTTTCAACAACCCTTCCAAGGCTCCTTCAAAGAAGCCTGTCCAAATTATGCCTGTTCACAAGGTTGCTCCTATAACCATCATTGTTCCGGGGCCCATCCCCTACGAGTCTGATAAAGCTGTCCCGTGGCACTATGGGGCAGATGTTTATGTTGTGGGAGTGAAACAAGAGTTCAATACTAGTGCCGGTGTCACCAACATCACCGGCCCTGCCAAGGTCACTCGTAGTGGAAGACTGTTCTCACCAGACATTGCACCTCCAGCAATTTAGAGGCCTCTTGTCATCACACCTGCCAGTGTGCCTGTTTCCCCCCCTGATCAAGTTTCTACCCCTGCTGCTGAGTCATCTAACGCTCGGGGCAAGGGGATTGCTACTGATGTGCCTGCCCGGACGGAGGCACCGAAGACCACTGTTGAGGCTTCCAAGCAAGAGATGGAAGAGATCCTCAAAATTATCAAGAAGAGTGATTTCAACGTCGTTGAACAGCTGGGGCACACCCCCTCTAAAATCTCCATGCTATCACCGTTGCTGTGTTCAGAGGCCCATGCCAAGGCCCTGATTGCTTTCCTGAAGACGGCCCATGTGCCACAAGAAACATCTGCTGATCAATTCACCGACTGTGTGGCCAACTTAACCGTTGATAATGGTCTGGGTTTCTCTGATGCTGATCTGACGGCCAAGGGGAAGAACCATAATGACGCCCTGCATGTCTCCATTGAATGCAGGGGCACTACTCTTGCCCATGTGCTGGTTGACACTGGTTCTTCATTAAACGTGCTACCCAAGAAAGCTCTAGACAGGTTGGACTGTGAGGGTTTAGAGCTCAAACCAAGTAACATTGTTGTCCGGGCCTTTGACGGGTCCAAAAGGATGGTACATGGTGAGGTTGACATCCCAATCAGGTTTGGTTCGCAAGTCTTTGATTCAAAATTCTATGTGATGGATATCCGTCTGTCCTATTCTTGTTTGCTGGGTCGTCCTTGGATCCACAAGGCCGGAGCTGTGACCTCCACATTGCATCAGAAGCTCAAATACCCGGTCAGAGGGAAGATCGTAACAGTGCAAGGGGAAGAGGAATACATGGTCAGCCACCTCAACTCGTTCCGATACGTAGAAATGGATGGGGAGTTCATTGAGACCCCCTTTCAACACTTTGAAGAGGTGCCTCAGACGTTGGCAGCAGCAGAGACAGTGACTGAAGAGGGTTCTCCTTTGAAGATGGCTTCCTTGAAGGATGCCCGGGCTGTGATTGAGAAGGGTGAGTATGCAAACTGGGGCAGACTTCCTGATTTCACTCCAAAGACTGACAAATTTGGCTTGGGTTTCACTGCAGAAGCTCAGAAGGCTGTGCGCAAGGCGAGGATTGAAAGACCTCCTGTGCTCATCACCAACCCGAGAGTGAATGCTATCGAGGACGACGTGGAGGAATCCGAATTTGACAGCTGGATCTACCCAACGACCAACGATGGACCTAACAACTGGACTGCAAAAGACTTTACACCTATTACTTTTGTCACCCAGTAATGAACTTCTTTGTTTTGAATTTGTAACAAACAATAATTTGAAACTTTATGGCCCGGTGTCTTACCCGGGGCACCGTGGCTTCATTTGTGAGGGCTTTTGTGTGTCACTTCCATATATCATTAATAAAAGCATTGGACGTTTTTCACATTTCAAATCTTGCGCTCCCTTTATTTCTTTATATATATTGCAAAACAACTATATTTACACACACTCACTTATACAGGTTCCAATCCACTCTGGATCTCACTGGTAACGACTCTGCTACTGCCAGTTATGACTTCGAAAATCCGATCAATTTAGCCGAAGACGAAGGTGAAGATGATTGTGAAGTGCCTGGTGAGCTTGCAAGACTGTTACTCCAGGAAGAGAGGGCAATTCAGCCACATGAAGAGCCAGTGGAAACAATAAATCTGGGTACTGAGACAGACAGAAAGGAAGTCAAGATAGGTGCCAATCTAGAGCTCAATGTGAAACAACGGTTGATCCAGATGCTGCATGACTACATGGAAATCTTTGTCTGGTCCTACGAAGACATGCCTTGGTTGGACACTGACATTGTGGTTCATCACCTGTCTACCAAGGAAGACTGCCCTCCGGTTAAACAGAAGGTCCGCCGTATGCGTCCAGAGATGTCCGAGAAAATCAAAGCTGAGGTTATGAAACAATTTAACGCCAGTTTTCTAGCAGTGACTTCTTACCCTCAGTGGGTTGCCAATGTGGTCCCGGTGCCAAAGAAAGATGGTAAGGTCCGAATGTGTGTTGATTACAGGGATTTGAACAGGGCCAGCCCTAAGGATGATTTCCCTCTGCCTCATATCGACGTTCTGGTTGACAACACTGCTCAGCATAAAGTATTCTCCTTCATGGATGGGTTCTCAGGTTATAATCAGATCAAGATGGCTCCTGAAGACATGGAGAAGACCACTTTTGTTACTCAGTGGGGCACCTTTTGTTACAAGGTCATGCCTTTTGGATTGAAAAATGCTGGGGCAACCTACCAACGTGCCATGGTTGCTTTGTTTCATGACATGATCCATCGTGAGATCGAAGTATATGTCGACGATATGATTGCAAGGTCTCAAACTAAGGAGGAACACCTTGACCATCTACATAAGCTGTTTGACCGTCTTAAGTTGTACAAGCTAAGGTTGAACCCAAACAAGTGCACCTTCGGGGTAAGATCTGGAAAACTTCTAGGCTTCGTCGTGAGCGACAAGGGTATTCAAGTGGACCCTGCCAAGGTGAAAGCTATACAAGAGATGCCAGCTCCCAAGACAGAAAAAGAAGTCAGAGGCTTTCTAGGACGTTTGAATTACATTTCCCGATTCATCTCACATCTAACTGCTACCTGTGAACCAATCTTCAAGCTACTGAAGAAAGATCAAGTAGTACATTGGAACGATGAATGTCAGGCCGCTTTCGACAGAATCAAAGAGTATCTCCAAGAACCACCCATTCTTATGCCACCGGTTGAAGGGAGACCTCTAATTCTATACCTGACAGTACTTGACAACTCAATGGGGTGTGTGCTGGGGCAGCATGACGAATCTGGCCGAAAAGAGCATGCTATTTATTACCTTAGCAAAAAGTTTACCGACTGTGAGACCCGATACTCACTGCTCGAGAAAACTTGCTGCGCTTTGGTATGGGCTGCTCGCCGGCTGAGGCAGTATATGTTGACTCACACCACTCTGTTGATTTCAAAAATGGATCCAATCAAGTACATATTCGAAAAGCCTGCCTTGTCCGGAAGAATAGCAAGATGGCCGATGATCTTGACCGAATATGACATCCAGTACACGACTCAGAAAGCCATCAAGGGAAGTGTATTGGCAGACCATTTGGCACACCAGGCAGTGGACGACTACCAATCAATGAACTTTGAATTTCCGGACGAGAACATCATGGTATTGACTGATTGTGAAGTACCTGGACCGGATAAAGGACCTGAGGAAGGATCCCGATGGTCTATGCACTTTGATGGAGCCTCAAACGCTTTGGGTAACGATATTGGCACTGTGATCATATACCCTCAAGGCACTCATACTCCACTTACTGCCCGAATATGTTTCAACTGCACCAACAACATGGCAGAGTATGAGGCGTGTATCATGGGTCTTCAAGCTGCAATTGACCTAAGGATCAAGTTTCTGAGTGTCTTCGGAGATTCCGCTCTCGTGATCAATCAGATCAAAGGCGAGTGGGATACGAAACACCCAAATCTTATTCCTTACAAAGAATGTGTGTTGACATTGATCCCTCATTTCACGGAGATAACCTTTGAACACTTCCCAAGAGAGGAGAATCAGTTGGCGGACGCGTTAGCTACGATATCTTCCATGTTCAAAGTCAAATGGGACAACGAGGCTCCCCGAATCATTATCTGGAAGTTGGATGAACCTGCACATTGCTGTGATCTTGAGGCTGAAGAGGTAACTGAGAAACCTTGGTATCATGAAGTGAAGAGGTACTTGGAAGCTCAAGAATACCCTGAAGGTGCATCCATCAATGACAAAAAGTTTCTGAGAAGGTTCGCTGCAAAGTTCTTCCTCAGCAACGACATTCTGTACAAGCGAAACCATGATTCAACCCTACTGCGTTGTGTGGATAAGACTGAAGCAGAAAAGATCATGGCAGAACTACATGAAGGTACTTGCGGAACACATTCCAGTGGACATACCATGGCAAAGAAAATCCTTCGGGCAGGATATTTCTGGTCCACAATGGAAGCTGACTGTTACCAACATTCTTGGACGTGTCATAAGTGCCAGATTTATGCAGATAAAGTACACGTTCCTCCAGTCCCTCTGAATGTCTTGACAGCACCTTGGCCTTTTGCAATATGGGGCATTGATGTGATTGGAGAGATCAGACCTACGGCATCCAACGGGCATCGCTTCATCCTTGTAGCGATTGATTACTTCACAAAGTGGGTTGAGGCAGCTTCCTACGCTACGGTAACCAAGAACGTCGTGGCACGGTTCATTCGGCATAACCTGATCTGTCGATACGGAGTCCCGGAAAGGATCATTACGGACAATGGTACCAATCTTAACAACAAGATGATCACTGAGCTCTACGAGCAATTCAAGATACAACACCACAACTCTTCTCCTTACCGGCCGAAGATGAATGGAGCTGTCAAAGCGGCTAATAAGAATATCAAGAAGATTGTGCAGAAGATGACAGTGACCTACAAAGATTGGCACGAGATGTTGCCGTTTGCTCTTCATGGGTACCGTACCTCAGCGCGGACGTCAACTGGGGCAACCCCCTTTTCTTTGGTCTATGGCATGGAGGCAGTCTTGCCTATTGAAGTCCAGATACCCTCTCTCCGGATAATGAAGGATGCAGATTTGAACGAAGATGACTGGATCCAGACTCGACTTGATCAATTAAACCTAATTGATGAAAAGAGACTCACCGCTATTTGTCATGGTCAGACGTACCAAAAACGGATGATCAGGGCCTTTAACAAGAAAGTCAGACCACAAGAGTATCAAGTTGGGGACCTGGTAATCAAGCGCATCATTCTTCCTCAAAGTGATCCCAGGGGCAAATGGACTCCTACGTATGAAGGGCCATTTGTGGTTAAACATGTCTTCTCAGGAGGAGCCATGATTCTAACCACCATGGATGGTGACGACCTTCCTCACCCCGCCAATGCAGACATAGTAAAAAGATACTACGCATGAACAAAAGACCCGCTAGGTTGACACACCTAGGCAAAAATAAGGGCTTCCCGGTGAACCAAAAGGGTTCGGGAAAAAATAAGGGATGAAATGAAAAAAAATCTGTACACCCGGCAAGTCGAAAACCTGAAAAGGCGGCTTGGGCAAAAATGGGTATCCCGGTGGACTGAAAACCCGAAAGGGCGGTCCAGGAAAAAGTTAAGGATTAAAGCGTAATACTATGTCTCATTGGATCACCTTGAATCCAGAATCCAGTATCAACTATCAGGTTCAAACGGCATCGATCAATCAACTTCATCTCCAACTAAGCAGCCAAGTGATGAGACACTTGAAGACATAAAGGCGATAGCAGAGTTGGAACCCAGTGGGATTTTTTTCACATAGTTGTTTTGTTTTCCCTTGTACAAATTGTATAAACTCTATTCTATTCGGCAGCGTTCTCTTACTAGGACGTCAGCCTCTTGTACATAAACGCCTATTTACAGGCAAATTCAAAAATCAATACAAATTCACTTTTCAGACCAATTGCCAATTGTTTTTCCTTTTTCTGTTTTGTTTTGTAAAGAACGTCCAATGTTCAATTTTTGATATATGCATTTGACACTAATTACTAACTCATAAATATTTGAATACGAAACAAAGGATTAATTACAGGTGACATCAGAAACAGGGGCAATAATGAGTTGTCTAAGCGATCTAGTTGCTCTGTCCACCAAGGTACTAAGGTAAGTTCGGCTGAAGAATTAACCAAGACACCTTCACTCCTCGCAGAGTAAGACAAGAATCAGCAATACTCTCTCAAGCAGAGTTGGTCTCCCGTCAGCCCTGACAAGGCACGGTATCTCCAGCAAGTCAGCAATACTCTCCCCGAGCAGAGTTAGTCTACTGTCAGCCTCAAGGAAGTTAGATTATCCCCAGAAAATCTCAATATTCCCCAGCGGAGTATACAGACATTCCTAACAAGCATCCCCGATAATCTTAGCGTAAGATTGTTCCCCGGCGGAATACAAGACACCCTAGTGGAGTTACTTCCCCAGGTACAATTCAAAAGGCTCCCCAGGAGAGTTGAATCAATCTCCCCAGTAGATTCTGGAAGCATCCTCCCCAGTAGATTCTGGAAGCTTATCCCTTGTAGATTCTGGAAGCTTATCCCCTGCAGAGCACGAACGCGTCTCTCGGGCTTTATTAAAAGGTTATTCTCCACCATGGCTTATAACTGGGTTATCCTCAGCTAAAAACCACGGAAAGATCGTCCTCGGCGAAGTTCTTCCTATCCCCCAACGGAGTTCATCAAATCCCCAACATAACATATCAACGGTATCCCCAACAGAGTTATCATCAAACCTCAGCGAAGTATCTCTCCCCACAAAGTATTCCCCGCAGAGTAATCTCCCCAACAAGTTTATTCCCCAACGGATTTATCTTCTCCTACTGGATTATTCTTGCGACCATCATCCCCAGCGGAAATGAAGAACTTCACTCTTCAACATCAGCCCAGGATTCAGCTTCCCGGCATTCGTCAAGGATTTATTTTCCTAGACGAGAATACATTCATATCACATTTTCATACATCCTGCTTACATACACAATGCATGCACATACGCATCATATCACACAGTCTCATCTATTTTTGAGAAAATCATGCACTTCATACATCATCACATTGCATACAACTGATGTTTTGCCTTTTCAGGAAAAAGATCAATCCAAAGATAATTACTATCAACTGTCGCAATTCCAGATTCGATACATGTATCTAGCCAGGGCATATCTGTGAGCGATCAATTCCAGATTCGATTCCTGTATCCAGCCAGGGCACGTCTGAAGAGTTTGAAGATTCGATTCCTGTAACTAGCCAGGGCATATCTGTTGACGACTATTTCCAGATTCGATTCATGTATCCAGCCAGGGCACGTCTGAAGAGTTTGAAGATTCGATTCCTGTATCCAGCCAGGGCATATCTGTTGATGACTATTTCCAGATTCGATTCCTGTATCCAGCCAGGGCACGTCTGAAGAGTTTGAAGATTCGATTCCTGTATCCAGCCAGGGCATATCTGTTGACGACTATTTCCAGATTCGATTCCTGTATCCAGCCAGGGCACGTTTGAAGAGTTTGAAGATTCGATTCCTGTATCCAGCCAGGGCATATCTGTTGACGACTAATTCCAGATTCGATTCCTGTATCCAGCCAGGGGACGTCTGAAGAGTTTGAAGATTCGATTCCTGTATCCAGCCAGGGCATATCTGTTGACGACTATTTCCAGATTCGATTCCTGTATCCAGCCAGGGCACGTCTGAAGAGTTTGAAGATTCGATTCCTGTATCCAGCCAGGGCATATCTGTTGACGACTATTTCTAGATTCGATTCCTGTATCCAGCCAGGGCACGTCTGAAGAGTTTGACGATTCGATTCCTGTATCCAGCCAGGGCATATCTGTTGACGACTATTTCCAGATTCAATTCCTGTATCCAGCCAGGGCACGTCTGAAGAGTTTGTAGATTCGACACCTGTATCCAGCCAGGGCATATCTGCATAAAGAGTTTGAAGATCAACCCCTGTAACAGGCCAGGTAATTATCTTTCCTTCTCAGGTACGCAAGTTCTTGCTAAGGAATCTTTTACGCGATCGACACCTAGATGGCATCTATAAGCCCATCCACTTACCAACAGTTCCAAATGGCATCTATAAGCCCATCCACTTACCAACAGTTCCAAATGGCATCTATAAGCCCATTCCCGACAAGGTTCTGTCACACCTCTAGATGGCATCTATAAGCCCATCCTCCTATCCATCATCTTTCCGAATGGCATCTGTAAGCCCATTCCCGCTATCACGCTGCTGATACTCTACTATGTGAGTGCAAATATCTGGGCACTTTAGTGTTCAATCATCTTCCACCTTCGGATCACGAAAGGCACACAAACCAATCTACATCCTCAGGTCTAAGAAAATTGAACAGGGGCAACTGTTGTACCCCAAAATTTTCCCTTCCATATTCTTCAAAGTTTTGACAAGCATCACCTCAAATGGTTCAAAGTCTATTCAAGGGCTACACAGTCAAGCATCCTCCTGAGCCAGTCAAATTAGGGTTTTGGTTCTTGCAAGGAAGTTGAGGTTTTCAAAGGCTCAATCAAGTCCCTATGCTCATATACATTGTCAAGCACCTACATGTCAAGTTTCAAGGCTCACAAGGTCAAGTTGCACAGTCAAAAACCCTAATTGCTTCACAGTCAATTGTAGGGGCAAAATGGTCATTTGGCAGTCAAAAGTCAAAATTTTTGGTCAACATCTTATTTTGAAGCCACAATCATCATTTGATCAAGTCTTGATCATGATTTCACAAGAATGGCTCAAAAATCATCAAGGTGTCAAAAGTTTCTATTTTTGGATAGTTGAAAAGTCAACTGTAACTTGACCAAGGCATAACGTTTTCATGGTTCATCATAAAAATCCCATCCAATGCTCATTTTGAAGGGGATGACATTTCCTAAAACTCATCTTCACATTCCAAGTCCAAGAAATGCTCTCACAAAAAGTTATCAATTTCAACATTATAGGTCATTTTCAAAAGTCAACAAAAAGGCACTTTAAGTCAAAGACCATAACTTGATATTGGTAAATCAAAATGACATGGGACCAAAGGCATTGGTTATAGGGCTTCAAGACCTTTCCAAAATATCCAAAAACATGTTCATATGATCGAAATTGAGCAAGATATGCATTGGAGAAGTTGGGAAATTTTTGTGAAATGGCCAAAGTCAACTATCCATGAAACTTCAATTTTTGACAAAAAGGGCCCACTTTTTCCACTTGATTCAGCTTTGCCATGCCTCCCACGTGTCCCATGATTTATTTCAAGATTAAAAATTAATTTTTCTATTTTTATTTTATTTTATTTTATTTAATTCATTTTAAATCTTTAAAATTCAAATAAAAATCAAGAAAATTAATTGAGGGATATCTTTTGGTTTGAATAACTTTGATACACCATGAAACACATACCAAATTCGTGCAAGGCCTATTACAAGCATAAAAATTCAAATTTGGACAAGAAAGGCAAGTTTCTTCAATGGAGGTTATGGCAAAATCCAAAACATAATTGCATTGGTTTAAGGCTCTTGATATTGATTGGTTCTCATTCAGAACCATATATGCAAGCCTCCCACACATGAATCACGACCTAGAAAACTCAGAGGCAGCATAACCAAATTGCAAAAAATTGAAGAAAAGTGTGAAACTGATTTCTTATTTGCAGCGCAATTCAAAGCTTCTTTTTGATTCAAACATATTGCCTGAGTCTCCATGAAGCCATTGCCATCAAGAACAAGTCCAAATACACAAAGAATCAAAGCCAACAAGTCACTCGGTTTGCATATATTTCCAAATCTGCATATCATATTTCATGCGCTTTTAATCCATTTTTTTGATTGGTTTGTGTTGTTAGGAACCTTCTGAAGCTAATGAAACAGTTTAATTGAACTAACGCGCACTGAATCCAAAATCACCATGAACAAGTTCTAGGGTTCTTCAGTTTCAAATTTAGGGCTTTATAAACCCAGAACAATTAGGACTAGTGATGCATATGACTGGATTCATTGCAACAAGACGAAATCATTGACACTATCGCGCTCTTTTTATGTAACCTGTGTGCCTAATCGCTATTCTTGGCACTTTTGTTTTGTGGGGGTTTAAAATCCCCACTATCTTGTTTATATTTTTAGGTAACACGAAGAAGACAACATGCGTGGCAACGTGTGACTGGGTGATTCAAACTCAGCGCGCGTATTTTTGTGTTCCCAACATAATTAGTACTTTTCATATATTATGTTTATTGTTTATTATGTTTACAAACAATTGCAGATGGCGTAGTGGTGGTGGACGTGTCTTGCAATCACTGGGACCTGGGTTCGATTCCCAGGTCCCCCCATAATTCCAATATTATTTTTTTCAACACGTTCTTGTGCAGATTCTAAATGATGAGCACCATAAGCCTCACATCTCAGCCTGCCAAATGTCCATCAGTGCAAATCCAAGGGCCAAGCATGAGGACCATGGTGCTCTGGAGTCAACATGGGCGTAGGCAACCAGAAAGGGTCAACGTGGCTGAAGATTCAAATGGGCCTCACAAATTCCACACACACCCTCATTCCTGGCCCAATACCCCCTTTGGTTCTTGCATTTTTTTTTCTTTTCCTTTTTATTTACTAATTATATTTATTAATTGTTATTATTTAATTAACTCACAACTAAGTTTTCATAATAAAATTCAAAAAAACCAAAAAATACTTTATTAATTTAAGTAATTATTTTTTAAATAAATATTAAATAATTGAATTAGCTTTAACTAGGCAATTTTAACTTTTTTTTTTAAATAACTAAAATAATTTAGAATTAGGTTAACTTAGAATTTTAATTCTTTTATTTTATTTGCATAAAACATAAAAACACAAAAAATATTTTCTTTTAATAAATTAATTAATTAGTTTAATTATTAGTTATTAATTCCATTTAATCACAAAAAAAGTCAAAAAAAATTTAATTTCTTTTCTTAAAAGGGTCAAAACCCTTAGAACGTTCCCGATTAATTTTTATTCGCGCACATTTACTTTATTTTGATTATTATGTAATTGTCTCCAGAATGTAATAGTAAATAGGTTTACCGCTTTATTTAATTTCTCGTACTTATTTACCAAAACGGGTCTTTGTATTTTTGGCGATGTATAGACCCGCGCCTTGTAATAGCGTAGAATTTATCTTTCCGCAATTTACTTTCCGCACCTCTAACTGTTAAATGCATGAAAGAATGTATGTAAATAAAACCAATCCGTAGCTCACAAATAACATACAAGATAACCTTAACTGAAAAACAACACACAAAGCACATGCCACTTCTTAGGATACGCCTCACTGGTTGCCTCGAACGTGGTCATCAAGTATAGGGTGTCTTAGAGGTTGCCCTTCTGTCTAAAAGATCCAGTCGCCTCGAAACGGTTGCCTCGGATAAAAAAAGGGATCTAGGACATTAGGGTTACTTCTAAGGTGTCCTACTATTGCTTTGGTGACCACACTGTCCCTAATCATCGAATTGACCCGAATACCTCCAACGATGGTGCTACCTACCTCTCAATGGTAGGATAGCACTATCTAAAGGACTCTTACACAACTTAATTCCTTAGAGTAGGTAGATCTCATGGGTACTTGCTCTTTTCAAAACAAAACAAAAACATCTTTTCACACCTCACACTTTCTAAAAGTTTTCAAACAAATTTTTCATACACTCTTGAGGACTGATACAAGAGTTACTTAGAAATTTTTCAAACGAAACTTTTTCAAAACCCACACACATTTGAAAAGCAAACAATTTTGAAAACATAAGAGCAAGTACCTAAGAGCCCGTGGATAACCACGGATAGAAAGGGTGATAACACCTTCCCTTTCTATAAATTTACCTCCCGAACCGAGAAACATTCTCGAATAAGGAATTTTGCTGTGCTTTTGTCCTTTCCATATTGGAGAACATAAAAGACGGTGGCGACTCTTGCTTACCGCGGCATTTCGCGAAACCAGCTTAAAAAACAGTCAGTTCTATTTCCACCGATCACAGGAGTCAACCTCCAATTAAAAGGATTTTCTAATATTTTCTTTTATTTGTTTTTTACACATATTGTTTTTTATTATTATTTATTATTGTTTGGATTTGTTGACCAAGTCAACAAGGGCTAGAAAACCCTAATTTTTCATCCACGACGGCCCTTGTTCTTCCTTTATCCCTAAGCTACAAAAGTCCAAAAACGCAAGCCCAGAAATGCAAAACAAAATCAATCATGTACTAAATTAAATCTGCAATCAATACAAATAGAACCAAATCATAACAATTTCTAAATCAATTTACAACTAACTTACACCAAAACAAATCTTAGTCAAAATCTGGAAACTACAAGCGATGTTACAATCAAAATCCGAATCAAATCCCAAACCAAACCTAATTGCTAACTAAATCTAATTTTAACACAAATCAAATGAAAGTTTCCTAATTTATTAAAATTCCTAACACTATAAAAACCCTAAAAAATTTCTAAGACAGGGGAGGAAAATTGAAGGAAATAAAGAAGGAGAAGAAGTAGAGGCCACGAATCCATCTCCCTATTGAGATCTGGGTTTCAAAATCTGAAACCCTAGATCTACTTTTAATTTTTTGTCAAACTTCAAGCCCTTGATCGTCATCCACCGTACTGTTACCTACAAAACAAGAAGAGAAAAGGGGATTAGACCAAGCAGAATTCAGAGAAACTCAAAGAATCACGACGAATCAAGGTTAGGATGATGCTTAGCTTTCGATATCTTTTGCAATTGATGTTATCATGTGTTTTTTTAGGGGATTTGGGTTTAAAGGTGAGGTTTAGGGGGGGTTGCGCCGCGACCGCTGTGGTTTCAGGTTTGGTGGTGTTGTTGCTTTCTGTTGTTGTGAGAGAAGCGAGAGAGACAAAGAGAGAAAAGAGAAGGGTGAATGAGGAAATGAAGAGAAAATGAAAGGGAAAGAAAAGATATACTCCCTCTGTCCATTAATCGATTGTGACACATGGCCAACATCTGGCCACGTGATCCCATGCACCACTACCGTGTACCCTTAATCGTGCCCCTTCTATCAAAATCAAACGATCACAAAGATACCTCTCTTCCGTAAGGCCTTATGCTCATCTTTACACGATCCAAGTGAAAATATCCAATTCCTCTCTCTGGGCTTAAGCCCAAATTTTAATCACACTTCATGTTTTTTATTTTTACTCGCTAACCACAAACAACACCCCCACGCTTGGACCAAAACTAACATTGGGCCTCAACCATTACTATGAAACACCTCTCATAATTGCTATGAAACGAGAATTTACACCCCACCTGCATACTGGGCCCAATTCAATTTCTGAACTTAGACTTTTACTTTTTAAACCCCCCATATTTTACTACCCTGTTGTAAGACACACCCCCAGGCGTTTGGGCTTAAAACCTCTTTGGGTCCAAATATTTTTCCTAATAAACCTCATATTTAACTTTTACACCCCTATTAACTAAATTAAATTATTTTATTAATATTATTAATCTTATTTTTTCTTATTTAATTGTCATTGTTTTTAGCATTTGCATTAAATATATTTTTGCATAATTATTAATGAATAGTTATTAGATTTTTATTAAAAGTGTTTAATTTAATTTTAGTAATTAAAATAGTTATTTATTAAACCAAATTCCTATTTTTAATACTAACCCTAATTTTTGGCATTAAATATTTTTCATTCAAACTTATTTTTTGCATAATTGCATCATATTCTCGAAAATAGCTAACCAATCAATCACTAACAATTTCTTACTAACCTAATTCAAACTTATATGTTTTTTAAAAAAGGATTACAAAAACTTCTTTTATTGATTGCGAACTTCGTCTACAATTCCACAATTTACAAACCCAGACTCGGTTCAAGGAGAATTCGAGATATTTCCATAATCCATAAAAAACTAACCAAACAACTATGAACTACGAATATGGACTCTGATTCTTCATAAGAGGATACGTAGACATATGACTTAAAATCGTGGCGAGATCCCCTAATAAAAAAATAAAACCCTATTTCCTAAACTTTAAACCTAAACCTTAGTATCCTTGTGAACAAGGTAGATGAAGGGTGCCTAACACCTTCCCTTCGTCTAAAGCGAGTTAACAACATAAAATCTCTGATCCAATTAGGGTTATCTATTATATTCCTTTCCTTAGGATAAAAATTAATGGTGGCAACTCTATAATTTTTATCTCGTTATTACACCAAGGTCTGATGTATTTGGTTATATTTCTCATCTGTATTGTTCGAAATTTCATGGTGATCCGTGCTTTTATATTTACATGATGTCTTGATTTATTTCATACATCTAGGGTGATTAAATTCAAGTCTTTATTCGATCTGACCATATCGCAAAATGGAAACCGTTGTTGAAAGAAGATATGACTTGCGTGATAAATAATGGTAATGTGTACGACAATGATTTCCAATGGAAGGTTTGTGATCATATTAATTTTTTTTCTTAAGCGGTACAACTGTAAAACCAATTGAGCTTGCCAATATTCCTCATCACAAGTTGTTCTTCAAGGATTTTGCTGATATCCTTAAAGGTGATTGTAAGTTGTAAATTCTTAAAGGTATTTTATTATATTGATGCAAGTAGTAAATGTTTTGATTATTCTCTATTTTCGTCCAATGTCTTATTTAATCTCTTTGATTTTATCAGATATTATAGGTGTTGTCCATGACATTAACAACTTCCCATCACAATCAGTCGGGAAGAAGATAGTGGTTTCTTCAGATTAAGGGATTTGGGGTGAATTTTTATATTAAACTTATTATACTCCTTACGTATTATAATCCTTATATGCGGTGTCCTTAATTTGTTGATAGTTGCTTCAAAAATGATATGCATGGGCAATATTATAAACTGCACTTTATGAGACAGTTTTGGATCCAAATTTTTAAGTTATTGACGAATCAAATTGTGGAGCAATTGTTTTTGTTCTGACTCATGCAATGATCAAGGATTGCCAAGGTTGTACATTGTATTGATAGATAAATATTTATTATTGTATTATAACATTAGCATGTGTAATTGTTATTTTGTTATTATTAATGTCAATGTTTATGAATGCAATGATTCAATTTCCAATGGATGAAGTGGCTCCAAATTGCTTATCAACGAAGATATCACTGCTATCCATGTTTTTTATTAAAGTATATATCTTGATCCTGAACTGCCATATTATAAATATTTTATATAAATTACAATTTGATTTTTATGATGATTATTGATGTTTTTTGTTTAAGGCTGCCTTATTCCCGAAAGAATGAGAAGCCCACACAATCCACGTAGACTATATCTAATTGGTCTGGGGGAACACAATATACATCACTTGAACAATTTGTTTATAATGATAAATGCATGATGTTGAGCAACGTCTGCAAGTTAAATCAGGTATAATTTGTAAATAATTTTTTCATTTCGAGAATATGATTTTATGTATATTAATATAACGGTTATATAATACACTTCTAGGAGACATTGTGTGTTACTGTTGCAAAGACATTGAAATTTAATGTTACCTGTGATCGGTGGAAATAGAACTGACTGTTTTGGAATGCTGGTTCGCGTTTGCGTTTCGCAAAATGTCGCGGTAAGCAAGAGTCGCCATCGTCTTTTATTTTCTCCAACAAGGAAAGGACAAAAGCACAGCAAAATTCCTTTTCGAGATGTTTCTCAGGTTCGGGAGTTAGATTATAGAAAGGGAAGGTATTAGCACCCTTTCTATCCGTGATTATCCACGGGCTCTTAGGTACTTGCTCACTATGTTTTCAAAAGATTTTTGCTTTTCTTGTGTTTGTGGGTTTTGAAAAAGTTTTGTTTGAAAACTTCGATTTAACTCTTGTGTCTGTCCTCAAGAGTGTATGAAGTGTTGTTTGAAAACTTTTGTTGGAAAAGTGTAGGTGCGAAAAGTATTTTTGTTTTGAAAGAGCAAGTACCTAGGAGAAATCTACCTACTCAAAAGAAATTAAGCTGTGTAAATATCCTTTAGACAGTACTATCCCACTATTGAGAAATAGGTAGCACCGTCGTTTGAGTTTTCGGGTCAATTCGATTTTAGGGACATGTGGTCACTAAAGCAATGGTAGGATGCCTTAGCGGTAACCCTAATGTCTTAGATCGTTTTTTATCGAGGCAACCATTTCGAGGCAACTTTGATCTTTAGACAGGAGGGCAACCTCTAAAACACCCTATACTCAATGACCACGTCGAGGCAACCAAGTGAGGCATACCCTAGGAGTGGCATGTGCGAGTGTGTCAGGTTTCAGTTTATGTTATCTTTGTACATGTTATGGTGAGCTACGATTGATTTTAATTTAAGAGAAGTCTTGTCATGCATAGCCTAGTTAGCATACATCTAGCAATTAATAGTTGCAGAAAATAAAACTAAACTATCACAAGGCGTCGAGTATTTACATCGCCAAAAACAAACCCTTGAAAAGTAAATTGCGGAAATTAAATAAAAGCGATAAAATATCCTAATTAAAGCTATTACATCCTCGGAGCAAATACAATCATATGGATCAAAACGGGAATAAAATAAACATACGCGCGAGAGAAAAAATTGAATCGGAGAATTTTTAGGGTTTTGACCCCTTGTTAAGAAAGAAAGAGATTTTTTATTATTTTGCATTTAATTAACTTAAACCTAAATTAATTAATTAATTAAATAAAGAAATATATTTTTTTGAGTTTTTTATGCTTTTAAGGAAAAAATAAAAGATAGTCAAAAGTTATTAAAAACCCTAATTCTACATTGATTTTAAATTATTGCAAAAAAAAGTTAAAATTAACCTAATTAAAACTAATTTAATTAATTACTTACTTATTTACAAAAATAATGAAAAGGGTGAAATTAATAATAAATAAAAAAAATTATATATTTTTTAGTTTTCTGATTTTATTATGAAAAAGTTAATTTGGTTAATTAAGCAATAATAATAATAATTAATAATAAAGACAATTAAATGAAAAATATAAAAGAAGAAGAAAGAAAAAAAAAGAATAAACCCAGGGGGTGATGGGCCCAAAGAGGAGGTGTGTTTTGCAACTTCCAAGCCCACTAACTCTCTAGCCTGTTTGACTTTCTAATTTGCCCACACGCGTGTTGACTAAGGACCATGATAGTCCTTCCATCTAGGCCATTGGATTTCAGTTTGAAGACATCTGGCGCCTGGGAATTGGAGATCCATGATATGCTATGTCTGCTGCGTCACACACAATCACCTAGATAAAAATTACAACAAATATTTGGGGGACTTGGGATTCGAACCCAGGTCCCAGTAGCTTTTCCATCCACCTGCTTGCCAACCCAACTAGCGCGTTTCTTTGTTATCATAATAAGTTGAAACTATTATATATGAAAAATAATTAAAACGCTGTAAATAAAAAATAAACACACGCTTTTCAAATAGGCCAATGGGGTCTCAACACATCATCATCTTCTTCGTTTGTCCTGCATAATCAGAATCAAATAGCGGGGGTTTTTAACCCCCACTACTTCCGGCAAGGAAAAATAGCGATTAGACATACAATGAATATAAATATTTCGCGAGGTATAGGTCTTGTTCGTCTTGGTCTCATGATCTCAACCATATATCTTACAGGTCCCAATTTTCCCTGGTTCAGAAAGCCCTAATTGAAAGCTCAAGAACCCTAGAAATTTGATCATGGCATCTCATGATTCAAGGCACTATAGTCCAATTAAACCATTCCATTAGCTTTGTATTATCTCTAGCAATGCAAAACAATCATAAAAACATGTTAAATGCGCATGAATTAAGAAATACGATTTTGAATAAAAGGTGCAAACCGTGAAACTGTAGTCCTTGATTCTTTGAGCTTTGATGCCTGAGTTCAATTGTAAAACACTCCTGGGACCTCCTGCAATGTATTTGAATGAACAAAAACCCTTGAATCGCCCTAGAATGCAAGAATAGGTTTTTAATTTTCTTGGAAATTCTTGAATTTGACAGGGTTGTTTCTGCAGCTTTCAATCGTCTGCTAGGGTATGGTTAGCTTGCATACATATAGAAGAATCAAATTAGGTCAAAGTTTTGGATCCAATCCATGTGCATTGATGTTTAAATCTTTGATTGAAAATCAAATATTTTTTATTCTTCATGATTGAACAAAGTTTCCGAATTTGGATTTTTTTGTATCTTTGACTTGTGCGCGAATTTTCCAGCATGTTTAGGTCATATTTGCTTCACAAAAAGATTTAAAAAACAAATCTTCTATTTTCTTATGATTTAAATTAATTAAATGAATTAATATTAATTAAAAATCCATTTAATCAATAAAAATAAGAAAATAAATCCAATTAAGCTTGATGGGTCGTGCATAGGTCATGGCTGAAGTTTCAAGAAGAGATTTGAGGCCCATTAGCAAAAAGAAGGTGTTTTGAGCAAAGTTGACTTTTGCAAATTCATAAAAATTTCCCAACTTCTCCAATGCACAACTTGCTCAATTTTGATCATATGACCATGTTCTTGGACATTTTGGAAAGCTCTTGAAGTCCTTTAACCAATGCCTTTGGTTCCATGTCCTTTGGATTTACCAATCTCAAGTTATGGACTTTGACTCAAAGTGTACTTTTGTTGACTTTTGAAATTGACCTATAATGTCAAAATTGGTAACTTTTTGTGAGGGCATTTCTTGAACTTGGAGTGTGAAGATGGATTGTAGGAACTGGAATCCCCTTCAAAATGAGCATTGGATGGGATTTTTCTGACAAACCATGAAAGAGTTATGCCCTTGTCAAAGTACAGTTGACTTTTCTACTGTCCAAAAATAATAACTTTTGCATCTTGATGATTTTTGAGCTATTCTTGTGGAATCATGATCAAGACTTGATCAAATGATAATTGTGGACTCAAAATAATATGTTGACCAAAAATTCTGACTTTTGACTACAAAATGACCATTTTGCCCTTGCAGTTGACTGTAGATCAAATGGAGCTTTTGACTGTGCAAATTGGCACTGTGAGTCTTGAAACTTGGCATGTAGGTGCTTGAGAATGTATATAGGCCTATGAGACTTGGTTGAACCATTGAAAACCCCAAATTCCTTGAAAGAACCAAAACCCTAATTTCAGCTGTCTTAGGAGGTGGTATGACAATCCTTGAGTAATCTTGAGCAATTTGAAAATCATTCTTGACAAATCTTGAGGAATATGGGAGGGAAAATTTTGGGGTACAACAGTTTCCCCTGTTCAATCTTCTTAAACCTGAGGATGTAGATTGGCTTGCGTGCCTTTCGCGATCCGAAGGTGGAAGATGATTGAACACTAAAGTGCCCAGAAATTTGCACTCGCATGGTGTAGTATCAACAATGTGATGTCGGGAATGGGCTTACAGATGCCATTTGGAGATTGTTGGTAGAAGGATGGGATTATAGATGCCATATGGAGATTGTTTCTTGTAAGTTGAAAGAAGGAACCTGTGTAGGGTTGCCTGATGATGAGTCTGTGTGAAACTGCATCTTGGAAGGAAGGAAACCTGTGTAGGGTTGACTGATGATGAGTCCGTGTGAAACTGCATCTTTGGAAAGAGAGAACCTGTGTAGGGTTTCTTGATGACGAGTCCGTATAAAACTACGTCTTGAAGAGAGGGAACCGGTGTAGGGTCACCTGATGATGAGTCCGTGTAAAACTGCATCTGGAAAGAAGGAACCTGTGTAGGGTTGCCTTATGATGAGTCCGTGTAAAACTGCATTTGGAAAGAAGGAACCTGTGTAGGGTTGCTTCATGGTGGGTTGTCTTTGTTGACGGGTTGTCTTCATTGACAGGTTGTCTTCATTGACGGGTTATCTTCATTGACAGGTTGTCTTCATTGATAGGTTGTCTTCATTGACAGGTTGTCTTCATTGACGGGTTGTCTTCATTGACGGGTTGTCTTCATTGACAGGTTGTCTTCATTGACAGGTTGTCTTCATTGACGGGTTGTTTTTATTGACAGATTGTCTTCATTGACAGATTGTCTTCATTGACAGGTTGTCTTCATTGACGGGTTGTCTTCATTGACAGATTGTCTTCATTGATAGGTTGTCTTCATTGACGGGTTGTCTTCATTGACAGGTTGTCTTCATTGACGGGTTGTCTTCATTGACGGGTTGTCTTCATTGACAGGTTGTCTTCATTGACAGATTGTCTTCAGAAAAATCTTTAGGAATTGATTTAACTGGTTTTGTCTTCATTGACATAATTTGAGAATCTAACTGCATCTTTCTTGAAAGGTAAAGGTCAACCATATGCAATGCATGATATGGATCGAGTAATGATGTTCTCAACATAAATGAGATCGTATGATATGATGCGTATATGCATGTATCATGATGTATGAAAATGTGATGTTTTGGCTAGGGAAAATAAATCCCGGATAGCTGCTGGAGAATGAGGTTGAATTCTTCGTTTCCGCCGGGGATGATGAACAAAGATGGCGGTGATAATAAACCTGCAGGAGAGGATGACTCCGTTGGGGAATAAACTGATGGAGAGATTACTCCAAGGGGAATTACACTGTAGGGAGGAGATATTCTTCTGAGATTTTAACGATAACTCCGCTGGGGATTCTGTTGATAAGCCCTATTGGGGATTTTGATGATGAACTCCGCTGGGGATATAAAGAACTTCGATGGGGATGATCTTTCAGTTGCAACTTGCTGAGGATAACCCAATTAGACTCTTGTTCTGAATTTGGCTGAGGAGATGTATTTGCACTCTGCAGGGGACAAGCTTCCAGAATCTACTGGGTAAGATGATTCAACTCCGTTGGGGAAGCTTTTTCAGACTGCGCTGGGAAATGGCTCCACTGAGGGTATCTTGCCGGGGAACATTCTTATATTTCGTTGAGGAATATTAAGACTGTCGGGGATTCTCTTTACGCTTGCTGGAGAATGTCTTTATACTCCGTTGGGGAATATTAAGATCTATTGGGGATACCCAACCTTTTTAGGGCTGATGGTAGACCAACTCTGCTTGGGGAGAGTATTGCTGATTTGTTCATAGTTGCAAGTCTCAGTGGGGAATAGCTACCATTACTGTTTTTATTCTGCGGGGAGTGAAAGTATCTTAGCCCTGTTCTTCAGCTGAATCTACCTCTGTACCTGGTGAGCAGAGCAGCTGTACAGTTTGGACAATTTTTATTGCCCTGCTTTTTGCGGGAGAAGGTGCCTGCGGAGGCCCTGTGGATCGAGTATTATCCCCCCTATGAGGTGCTTGGTGTCTTTCGGTCAAAATGACAAGTCTTCTTCTGGTAGGCCAGTGACGAGATGACGAGACATAGTCGTATGCTTTGATCCCTAATTTTTGCCTGGACCGCCCGTTTGGGTTTTCAGTCCACCGGGATACCCATTTTTGCCCAAGCCGCCTTTTCAGGTTTTTGACTTGCCGGGTGTACAGATTTTTTTTTATTTTTATTTTCATCCCTTATTTTTGCCTGAACCCTTTTGGTTCGTCGGGAAGCCCTTATTTTTTCCTAGGCCAGTCGACCTAGCAGGTCTTTGATTATGCGTAGTACTTTTTTTGACTATGTCCACGTTCTCAGAGTGCAGGGAGTTGTCACTGTCGGTAGTGTTGTGTTGCCATACTACCAGAAGATCTTCGTTTGATCATGCAAGATTCGTTGCTGGAATTCATGTCCAATGCCCCAAGTGACTCAGGCGGAGATTTGCCCCTGACTATTTGGAATCTTGAGATATTCCTTGAATCTTGACTTGACTGCCCCAGATGATGGACAATGATCATGTCTGCCCCTTGGTTGGAAGTGTTTTTTCGCTTGAGGTGACGCTTTTTGTTGAGAAGGTTTTTGTTCACTAGATATTCGTCGTGCGAATTTCTCTGCTGTTGAACAAATAGTCATATGAAAACAATATTATTTTAAGAATGCAAAGCTTATGTCTGTCTTGAAGTTTTTTGGAAATGCAGTTTTCAATAAAACAAGTGAATTTTTGTAAAATGTGATGTCAACTCAGGATTTTGCAGCAAGCCCTACAGGAGTCAGTATACCTTTTGTAATAGTATGCTTTCGAACTAACCCATGCTTCAGCTAGGACTTTTAAGGGTTATAACGTGGCCTGGCTCACGGTTTAAGAAACAAAGGATAAAGGCTCAAATTTTATTTGTACCCACCCGTTCTTCGTGATGTTCTTCGATCCTAAACTCAGCTAATCATGCATTATCTTGTTTGAGTCTTTGCTCTGATATTCCGGTGATGGTTCAGATACTGATAGTTTATTTTGACCAGGCAGTCATTTCTTTTTGTCGAGGGTTTGTAGGAGCTCTTTCTTTTTGATTTTATTATCCCTGTTTTTCTGCCTGAACAGTTTCTTTTATGATTACAGTCAGCGGGATGCCCCAGTTTTTATAAGTCTCCTTCATAGGTTTTGACTTAATGGGCTCTTTTTTTTTGAGAGATAATGATTGCCTGTCCTTATGATTATTCGGAACCATCACTGTCTCTTGTTTTAGAAAGACTTCTTTGATGCCATTCATTGTGCACCTGGATCAACTGAGAGAACTACCCTGCCCCAGGTTATGATTAAGGGTTTTAATTTATGAAAAGAAAAAACTCCAACTTATTTGGCTCAAAGGGGTTGACTAGGGATTATCTTCCTTATAACTCCACTGTTTAGGATTTGAAACAATGCCTATACCTCATCAGCGGGGTCTATTCAAAAGCATACTGTAGAGATTTTGATATCATTTTCGTCATCCTCCCTCAAAAGGCTTAGAATTTTTAATCGAGAGTTGAACATCACAAGAAATGAAAGCAATTTGAATATAGTGAATACGAATGGATTGATTCAAAACAGATATATGCAATGCGTTGATAAAGTAACAAAGTTTAACATGAATAAATGTTTGAACAATCAAAAGAAAATTACAAATTGAAAATTCTAATGAACAAAAAAGTCTTCTCGGCTCAAGACTTGTCACTTCAAATGGTGAACCTTGGAGGATTGGTAGAAGAACTCAGCCTGACCATCCCGTGTGAATTCCAAAGCTCCTTCGTCAATCAGGTCTTGAATTTTGTTTTTCAATGTCCAACAACCATCAGTATCATGCCCCGGGCTATTGGAATGGTATGCGCACCTTGCATCAAGATTGTGCTTTGGGGAGGCTGTGTTGGGATTCTTAGGAGGGTCCCTTAACGTCACCAGATTCAATCTTAACAGGTGTTGTAAAGCTTGAGACAGCGGCATGTTGAAATTGGTAAATTGCCTCCTGGGCATGTTTGGCTTACTCTGATCAGACCATTGTCCTTGGCAAGGTCTTTGTTGGACCTGTGAGGTAGTAGCAACTTGGAGAGGTCTATTCTTCATCAAACCAAACCTTTGACTTCTCGGAAGTTGATTAATGACTTTATCCTCAGTCTTGACTATTTGCTTTATACTGTTGTATCTGTCTTGATGAAGCTGGTTGATCATGGTTCTCAACTCTTCTTGCTCCCGAGCTAAACCTTGGATAAGGGCCATCTGCCCTAGCATCTGGGTTCTCATTGCATCTACCTCAGCTTGCAGGTGTTTCAGCCGTTCGTCCTTATTGTCTTCAGGACTTTTCTTGACCAAATTCCCCATGAGGAGTGTTCTCAACTCTTCCTGCCCCTTGGATAGGTTTAGGAAGATTTCCCTGAACTGAGTCTCTTGAGTATGAAGATCCTGGTTGTCTTGTTGGAGAGCCATCGCTGAAATAAACAGCGAGAACATGAGAGACCTGTAAAGGGTGACCTGTTATGCAATGATATGTATGTATGCAATGTTTTCAAGGATCTCACGGGGTAAACAGGAAACTGTTAGAATTTGAATCTTGTAGCTTTGATTGAAGAAACTTCATGTTGCTGAGAGTCCTTCCTCAAGAGTCAAGCTCACCATATCGAGTGGGTCATAGCCCCTGACTCAAGTTATCGTGCTTGGATTTCTGGACAACCTTGGCTAGAGGAAAATAAATCCCTTTTGCCCCTTGCTAGACATTTGGTTCATCCTGACCTGCATCACAAACCCTTGAGATCCTTGAAATGGTTAAGGAAATGCCATGGTATGATGTTATGATGTGTATGCTATGCATGTGAAGTGATGTAAATAAGCCCTGCAATTAATCCAAATTGTTGGATAAGGACTGTAAACAAAACCTGCAAGGAACTTATGTTGTCAGATAACAAGAATGCGCAAGTAGTTCAAGTTTGAAGGCACGCAAGTCACACAGAGAGCCCTTAGATTTTAGGCTAGCATGGAGTTTAGGTAGTACCCTCTTTCAGTTCCAGTTGGTTAAGACCTGTCCTAAAAATAGTAACCGGGTTCTAGAGGATCTCAATATCACTGACTACCTTCAATCGGTCATAATTCCAGTTTGGCAACCTTTTCTTGCGGCCGAAATCATCGCGAGAGTTTAGTCTCAATGAGTGTAGCATACTGCTACTGTTCTATGGCCAAGTTGGTAAATTTAAGGTTCTAAGGTCAGTTGGTGCTTAATGACTCCTCAGAAGACCCATATTCTCCTCGTTCCAACACAAGGGATATCGGTACAAACCAAGGTGTCACACCAACGTAGCTACTGCTTCACCCGTGTCGGTCTACGCCGGACAGGTCCCTCACAGTTTATTGCTACTTACCTAAAAAAGGGTACCCCAGATCCAGGTTAGGATCTATAAAACTCCGATACAAGCCCACAACAATAAAGCATACAAAGCATACAATTGAAAACATAGTGATCTAATCCTAAGGTACACCTCACTTATAATATTCCCCAGCAGAGTCGCCAGTTCTGTGATCGGTGGAAATAGAACTGACTGTTTTGGAATGCTGGTTCGTGTTTGCGTTTCGCAAAATGACGCGGTAAGCAAGAGTCGCCACCGTCTTTTATTTTCTCCAACAAGGAAAGGACAAAAGCACAGCAAAATTCCTTTTCGAGATGTTTCTCGGGTTCGGGAGGTAGATTATAGAAAGGGAAGGTATTAGCACCCTTTCTATCCGTGGTTATCCACGGGCTCTTAGGTACTTGCTCACTATGTTTTCAAAATATTTTTGCTTTTCTTGTGTTTGTGGGTTTTGAAAAAGTTTTGCTTGAAAACTTCGATTTAACTCTTGTGTCTGTCCTCAAGAGTGTATGAAGTGTTGTTTGAAAACTTTTGTTGGAAAAGTGTAGGTGCGAAAAGTATTTTTGTTTTGAAAGAGCAAGTACCTAGGAGAAATCTACCTACTCAAAAGAAATTAAGTTGTGTAAATGTCCTTTAGACAGTACTATCCCACTATTGAGAAATAGGTAGCACCGTCATTGGAGTTTTTGGGTCAATTCGATTTTAGGGACATGTGGTCACTAAAGCAATGGTAGGACGCCTTAGCGGTAACCCTAATGTCTTAGATCGTTTTTTATCGAGGCAACCGTTTCGAGGAAACTTTGATCTTTAGACAGGAGGGCGACCTCTAAAACACCATATACTCAATGACCACGTCGACGCAACCAAGTGAGGCGTACCCTAGGAGTGGCATGTGCGAGGGTGTCAGGTTTCAGTTTATGTTATCTTTGTACATGTTATGGTGAGCTATGATTGATTTTAATTTAAGAGAATTCTTGTCATGCATAGCCTAGTTAGCATACATCTAGCAATTAATAGTTGCGGAAAATAAAACTAAACTATTACAAGGCGTCAGGTATTTACATCGCCAAAAACAAACCCTTGAAAAGTAAATTGCGGAAATTAAATGAAAGCGATAAAATATCCTAATTAAAGCTATTACATCCTCGGAGCAAATACAATCATATGGATCAAAACGTGAATAAAATAAACATACGCGCGAGAGAAAAAATTAAATCGGAGAATTTTTAGGGTTTTGACCCCTTGTTAAGAAAGAAAGAGATTTTTTATTATTTTGCATTTAATTAACTTAAACCTAAACTAATTAATTAATTAAATAAAGAAATATATTTTTTTGAGTTTTTTATGCTTTTAAGGAAAAAATAAAAGATGGTCAAAAGTTATTAAAAACCCTAATTCTACATTGATTTTAAATTATTGCAAAAAAAAGTTAAAATTAACCTAATTAAAACTAATTTATTTAATTACTTACTTATTTACAAAAATAATGAAAAGGGTGAAATTAATAATAAATAAATAAAAAATTATATATTTTTTAGTTTTCTGATTTTATTATGAAAAAGTTAATTTGGTTAATTAAGCAATAATAATAATAATTAATAATAAAGACAATTAAATGAAAAATATAAAAGAAGAAGAAAGAAAAAAAAAGAATAAACCCAGGGGGTGATGACCAAAGAGGAGGTGTGTTTTGCAACTTCCAAGCCCACTAACTCTCCAGCCTGTTTGACTTTCTGATTTGCCCACACGCGTGTTGACCAAGGACCATGATAGTCCTTCCATCTAGGCCATTGGATTTCAGTTTGAAGACATCTGGCGCCTGGGAATTGGAGATCCATGATATGCTATGCCTGCTGCGTCACACACAATCACCTAGATAAAAATGACAACAAATATTTGGGGGACTTGGGATTCGAACCCAGGTCCCAGTAGCTTTTCCATCCACCTGCTTGCCAACCCAACTAGCGCGTTTCTTTGTTATCATAATAAGATGAAACTATTATATATGAAAAATAATTAAAACGCTGTAAATAAAAAATAAACGCGCGCTTTTCAAATAGGCCAATGGGGTCTCAACACATCATCATCTTCTTCGTTTGTCCTGCATAATCAGAATCAAATAGCGGGGGTTTTTAACCCCCACTACTTCCTGCAAGGAAAAATAGCGATTAGACATACAATGAATATAAATATTTCGCGAGGTATAGGTCTTGTTCATCTTGGTCTCATGATCTCAACCATATGTCTTACAGGTCCCAATTTTCCCTGGTTCAGAAAGCCCTAATTGAAAGCTCAAGAACCCTAGAAATTTGATCATGGCATCTCACGATTCAGGGCACTATAGTCCAATTAAACCATTCCATTAGCTTTGTATTGTCTCTAGCAATGCAAAACAATCATAAAAACATGTTAAATGCACATGAATTAAGAAATACAATTTTGAATAAAAGGTGCAAACCGTGAAACAGTAGTCCTTGATTCTTTGAGCTTTGATGCCTGAGTTCAATTGTAAAACACTCCTGGAACCTCCTGCAATGTATTTGAATGAACAAAAACCCTTGAATCGCCCTAGAATACAAGAACATGTTTTTATTTTTCTTGGAAATTCTTGAATTTGACAGGGTTGTTTCTGCAGCTTTCAATCGTCTGCTAGGGTATGGTTAGCTTGTATACATATAGGAGAATCAAATTAGGTCAAAGTTTTGGATCCAATCCATGTGCATTGATGTTTAAATCTTTGATTGAAAATCAAATATTTTTGATTCTTCATGATTGAACAAAGTTGTCGAATTTGGATTTTTTTGTATCTTTGACTTGTGCACGAATTTGCCAGCATGTTTAGGTCATATTTGCTTCACAAAAAGATTTAAAAAACAAATCTTCTATTTTCTTATGATTTAAATTAATTAAATGAATTAATATTAATTAAAAATCCATTTAATCAATAAAAATAAGAAAATAAATCCAATTAAGCTTGATGGGTCGTGCATAGGTCATGGCTGAAGTTTCAAGAAGAGATTTGAGGCCCATTAGCAAAAAGAAGGTGTTTTGAGCAAAGTTGACTTTTACAAATTCATAAAAATTTCCCAACTTCTCCAATGCACAACTTGCTCAAGTTTGATCATATGACCATGTTCTTGGACATTTTGGAAAGCTCTTGAAGTCCTCTAACCAATGCCTTTGGTCCCATGTCATTTGGATTTACCAATCTCAAGTTATGGCCTTTGACTCAAAGTGTACTTTTGTTGACTTTTGAAATTGACCTATAATGTCAAAATTGGTAACTTTTTGTGAGGGCATTTCTTGAACTTGGAGTGTGAAGATGGATTGTAGGAACTGGCATCCCCTTCTAAATGAGCATTGGATGGGATTTTTCTGACAAACCATGAAAGAGTTATGCCCTTGTCAAAGTACAGTTGACTTTTCTGCTGTCCAAAAATAGTAACTTTTGCATCTTGATGATTTTTGAGCTATTCTTGTGGAATCATGATCAAGAATTGATCAAATGATGATTGTGGACTCAAAATAAGATGTTGACCAAAAATTCTGACTTTTGACTGCAAAATGACCATTTTGCCCTTGCAGTTGACTATAGATCAAATGGAGCTTTTGACTGTGCAAATTGGCATTGTGAGTCTTGAAACTTGGCATGTAGGTGCTTGAGAATGTATATAGGCCTATGAGACTTGGTTGAACCATTGAAAACCCAAAATTCCTTGAAAGAACCAAAACCCTAATTTCAGCTGTCTTAGGAGGTGGTCTGACAATCCCTGAGTAATCTTGAGCAATTTGAAAATCATTCTTGACAAATCTTGAGGAATATGGGAGGGCAAATTTTGGGGTACAACATTACCAAATACGGGTGGTTCTACTATGGTTTCAGCAAGTGTTCATTGAAATCTCCTACGAATACAAATTCTTACAAATGTGGTTGTGGTCAAGATGTGGACAAAACTATACCAAGGTTAACTTAATGCTATTGTATAGCAGTTTAATAGTTTTATCACTCACGGTTTTATATAATTGTTACATGTATAAAGTCGAGATACATGTAATAAATGGTGAAGCAAAGTACCGTTTTGTGTTATGGGATAATGATTGTGTTGGTATCATAGGCAAAATAACTGATGAACTGTGACAAACCATGCTTGAGATTTTTGTAATTTTACGTTTATATATTGGTTATAATTGTTTTTGTTATCAAGTATTAAAAAAATAGTTAATTTGCATATGTTGTGAAAACGATGTCAAGAACAAAGTATAACAAGTTTCTATGAGGCAAGAAACCCACAAGGTATGCATCAGGAAAGAAAGAAGAACACAAGTAATTGGTTATAACTATTATTCTTTACTTTCTCTTCAAACAAGATTACAAGTACACAAGAATAGCAAATAACCCTCTCACCCTAAATTAGGATTTGTAGTATGCAATGATGAGAGACTGATATGCTATTTATAATAAACCTAACATACTAAAATAATGGGCTTTTTCACAAATACCCATTACAAGCTAACTTAGGGTACAAGCTAACTTAAATAATTGGAGATAACAAACAGGCCCAAATTGAAATACTTATAACCCTAGCATTTCGACACCCACATACTAGAACACACATCAACTACAGTATGTAGGTCTTAGACACTAGCATGTGAACATACTTTGATGACATGATAAGCTCATGTCGAACCAGAAGCTACTCATTGACAATCTAGAGTTTGGTCCAATTCTCACAAATATCCACCTTGGAACAAACTCTAATATCAGAGAACAAAATAGCTTTCTTCATGCAGATTTATAAACTGTATACAGTGGTAAAACTTACAACCGAGTAATGTCTTGGTGATCATATCAGCAACATTGTGATTTATCAAAACCTTCAGCACTTGGACTTCTCCATGCTAGATTTCCCCTCTGACAAAATGTAACCTCACATCAATGTTCTTGGTTCACTCAAGATAAGATAAGTTCTTCGACAGGTGTATTACACTTTGACTATCACATTTAATAGTGATAACTTGACCTTGAAGTTTCATCTCCTTAGCAAAACCTTTAAGCCATAATGCTTCTCTCAAAGCTTCAGTGAGGGCGATAAATTCTTCTTAAATGGTTGATAAGGCAACAACCTCTTGAAGTGTTGCTTTCCAACTAATTGAAATGCCAAATATAGTGAACACATATCCAGAAATAGATTTTCTGGAATCCATACAACTTGCATAATTAGAGTCGACGTATCCTTGGATTATTGTTTTACTATCTTCACCTAAGGCTCCACCATAAATTAGTACTCTGGTCAGAGACCCATTTATGCACCTTAGAATCCACTTCAATGCTTTCCAGTGAGCCTTTCCAGGATTCACCATGTACCTACTTACAAGACTTACTGCATATGTTATGTCGAGTCTAGTACATACCATAACATACATCAAAGAACCCATTATGTTAGCATATGGAATGCTATTCATATAAGCTCTTTCAACCTCTATATTAGGACATTGATATATACTCATCTTGAATGGAGGGTTTGTTGGAGTTACAAAAGGCTTTGAATTCGTCATACCAAACTTGCTGAGAATCTTCCGTAGGTATGCCTCTTGAGATAAGCATAATTTCGACTACTTTCTATCTCTTCGAATGCCAATCCTAAGAAGCCTAGATACAGCTCCCATATCCTTTATTTCGAACTCTTTATTGAGTTCAACCTTCAACCTCATTACATCTTCGTCATTGTTGCTTGCTATGAGAATATCATCAACATAAAGCAACAAAATAACAAATGAATTACCATGACAAAATCTGAAGTAAACACAATGGTGGAACTAGCTTCTAATGAAATTTATGCATGCCATGAACTTGTCGAATCTCCTATTCCACTATCGAGGAGATTTTTTAAGCCCATATAAAGATTTATTCAACTTGCACACTTGTAATACGGTGGGAGAACTGACTTTACTGGTTTTGCATTTTATCGCAAATATTGTGGTTAGCAAGAGTCGCCACCGACTTTTCTTTTATCCAACAAAGGAAAGGGTGAAAAGAACAGGAAAGACCTTTTTAAATAATTTTGAGTTCGGGGGGTAGGTTATGGAAAGGGAAGGTGTTAACACCCTTTCTATCCGTAGTTATCTACGGGCTCTTAGTTGCTAGCTCACTTTGAAAAATCTTTTTTGTGTAAGTGTGTTTGAAAATATTTTTGAAAAGACGCCTTAATGTGATAAACTTTGTAATGTTTCTCGTATCGTTGAGAACATATACAAAGTGTTTTTTATCTTCGAAAATATTTAGGAAAAGAGTTTGTGTATGTGTGAAAAATTTGTTTTGTTTTTTGTGAGCAAGCAACTATAAGCGGTCTACCTACTCGAACGGTCTTTGTTCTTTTCCTCTTTTCCTTTAGACAGTGCTATCCTACTATTAGTCAGTAGGTAGTACTATCATTGGATGTTTGAGGGAAAAGCGTGGGTCATCGTGCAGTCATAGAGGTAACTCGTAGGGAACTTTAGCAATTTTATCATAAGGGACTAGATCGTTTACCGAAGGAAACATCAAAGGGTCATCGAGGGACTACGATCTTTTTGTATTAGATGGACTTTGTTAAAGTGTCCCCACGTTCGAGGGACATGACTGTTTTTCCGAAGGCAACAAGTGGTGGTACCTTAGAGGTGTGCATGTACATAGTGTGCTATGTTTCAGTTATGTTTATCTTAAGTGTTAGGTTTGCTAACATTTGTTTTTAAGTCTTTCCATACAAACCTATTAGCATACATCTAGCAGTTAAATATATACAAGTACAGAAAATAAAGTGTGGAAATTTAAACTACGCTATTACATCGCTTCGGGATTGGGGGAATACAAACCAAAAATGGGGGAAAGAAAAAATGTAAAAAATCCTAGTTTAACCTATTACATCCCTTTGTACAATTACATAATCCATGAAAATAATGCGAATAAAAATAATTAAACGCGTGGAGAAGAAAGAAGAAAAAAAAGAATGAAGAAAACCCTAAAAAATTTCTAAGTTACAAAAAGAAATATTTTTGTTGTTTTTGTTTAGGAAAAATGATAATTAAGTTAATGGAAACCTAATTCTAATTGATCAATTAATAAAAAAAGTGATTAAAAATAATTAATTAAAAAATAATCTAATTAATAAGAACCTAATTCTAATTTTTTTTTTTGTGATTTTGGTTTTATGATTTTTAAGTAAAAGAATTAAAAGAAAACAAGTGATAAAAGAAAAAAAGAGACAAAAGATAAATTGGGCCAGGTTGGAAGACAAGAAAATAGGGGGGTGAGTATTTGAAAATTATTAGGCCCAACTTGGTGAGGACCCAACACTTGCGATGGATCTGGTGTGAACAACCCTTGAAGATCCATGGTGGGAACGCATGCCTGAGGAGCTAGCTCTACATCCATTGGAATCTGATGGTCCAGATATAGAGGTATATGATGAGCATGCATATCTAACCTGCATTGAATCTAAAAATAGAAAATATTGAAAAAACATGCAAAACATGGGGATTGAACCCAAGCTCTTAAGCTTTCCACACGCGCGTTTTATCACCAGACCATTATGCTCATTCGTTAATATAATAACATGATAATATTATGTTACGAAACCAGCTTCAAAATTATTTAAATAAAACCACGCACGCCCAAATGGGACCCTGGTGTTTGAATTGGCCAATCATGTTATTTCTTTCAGCCACGCGAGCAATGACCGGAGTCAGCGAAGGTCAGAGACACCAAAGCCAAACTCCGGTCATCTTCTCCAATCAATCCAAAAAAAAATGAAAACCTACAAAACAAAATCAACAGCTCGAATCCTTGGACCTGCCCCCCCAAAATCACATGCTGTGAGTTCAAATATGGTGTTAGTTTAGCCAGAAAGTTCTTGTAGAGGGACATACGACCAAAATGTCGCAAGCTACCCTAGCAATGGTGTTCTTTGATTACTACCTTAAACCTTACATGTGATACATTAAAACCAGTCTAAACAACAACATGAACATGGATCTACACATCAAATATATTTAAATTACATGAGTTAAAAGATTTAGACGTGAGAATTTTACCTAACTGGAGCGACGTGGTTTGCTTATTCTAGGGTGCTTCAAGCGTTAAGAAGGGTTGGTATGCACTCCTGGGTTTCTCAGGAACACATTGTGACACTTGGTTTGGATCGAGGATAGCTAAAAGCTAGGTTTCGAGTTTTACAACTTTGAACAATTTTTTGGTGAATTTGGTAGAGCTTTGTTATGCAACTTATGCGTGTCCATTTAGGCTTGCAATGTTGTGTATTTATAGAGGGAAGAGAGGAGTGAATAAACATGGAAAGGATCAATGCATTAAACTTGGTTTTAAAAACAATTTATAATTTTAAAAGTTTCCAAACTTCATGATCCCTTGACATTTTCGTTTTTTGCATGAACTTGGTCATCTTGCATGTATCTTGCACCAATTTGGGCCTCATAGAGTCCAGCCCATAAGCCTTGCATGCTTAGTCCATTAGGTTTTTATGCTTTTTTATTTAATTCATATTTAAATGAATAAATAATTCAAATAAATCAAAATCAAAATCAAAGTCATGCATTGATGGGTTTAGATGCTCTTGGATGTGTCATGAGTATGTTTGAACTCTAAAAATTTAGGCCCAATAACCAAAAATCACAAATTGCTCAATTGAGATTTCATGCATTTCTTGAAAATTTCCCAAATTGTGCACCTTATAACTTGCTCAATTTTCATCTTTTGAAGATGATCTTAGACTATTTGGAAAGCCCAAGATGTCCTATACAATCTCTATGTTGATCATTTTTGATTTTGAAGACATTATCTTGATGTAAGTTGCCTTCACAAAAAGTGTCTTTTGTTGACTTTTGAAAATGACCTATAATATCTGAGCTCATATCTACGAAATGAAGCATATTTTGGACTTGAGAACAAAAGCAAAGTTGTAGAGAATTTAATTTTCTTTAAAATGGGCTTTGGTTGGGGAAAAGTTGATGAAGCATGTGAAAGTTATGCCTGGTCAAAGTTTAGTTGACTTCTCTTAAGGAAACCCTAATTTGGCAATTCTTGACTTTTGATGATCTTAGAGCTTTCCTTGAGGAATCATGATCAACCCTTGATAAAATGATGAATATCACTTCAAAATGTTGATGTTGACCAAAAATCTTGAAGTTTGACTGTATGTTGACCAATACAGTTGATTTTCAAACATTAGAGCCATTGACTGAGTAAATTTGTGATGTAGGGCTTGAAACTTTACATGAACCTTGTTGAGGAGCTATGAAGAACCATGGGAGTCAATTGAGACCTTTTCAAGCCAAATTTCTTTGAGAAACTCCAAACCCTAGCCGTAGCCCTTTGGTTTAGGAGGTGAATTGATGGTCATCTTTTGAGATTCTTGAATACTTGAAAAGCCTTGAAAGAATGCCTTGAGAAAAATGGGAGGGAAAATTTTGGGGTACAACGGTTGCCCCTGTTCAATCTTCTTAAACCCAAGGATTTAGATTGGCCTGTCCGCCATTCGTGACTTGAAGGTAGAAGATGATTGAATAATTAAGTGCCCAGAAATTTGCACTCGCTTGTGCAAGAGGTAACGTTGTTGGTTGATTATATTGGGAATGGGCTTATAGATTACATTTGGAGAAGTGACGGAGAGTCGTCAGAGATGGGTTTATAGATGCCATCCAAAATAACTGTTGACTTCAATTGGAAGAAGTATCAGAATAAATCTTTGGTCGATTTAATCTGAAATAGAAGAGGTCTTTTGCCTGTCATTAACTGGAAGAATAAATACATACCAGAAGATGTATTTCGCCTATCATTAACTAGAAGAGATGAACTCATACTAGAAGAGGTATTTCGACTGTCATTAACTAGAAGATATGAACCCATACCAGAAGAGGTCTTCCGCCTGTCATTAACTGGAAGAGATGAACCCATACCAGAAGAGGTCTTTCGCTTGTCATTTAACTGGAAGAGATGAACCCATACTAGAAGAGGTCTTTCTCCTGTCATTAAATGGAAGAGATAAACCCATACCAAAAGAGGTCTTTCGCATGTTATTAATTGGAATAGATGAACCGATACCAGAAGAGGTCTTTCGCCTGTTATTAACTGGAAGAGATGAACCCATACCAAAAGAGGTCTTTCGCCTGTTATTAACTGGAAGAGATGAACCCATACAAGAAGAGGTCTTTCGCCTGTCATTAACTGGAAGAGTTGAACCCATACCAGAAGAGGTCTTTCGCATGTCATTAACTGGAAGAGATGAGCCCATACCAGAAGAGGTCTTTCACCTGTCATTAACTAGAAGAGATGAACCCATACCAGAAGAGGTCTTCCGCCGATCATTAACTGGAAGAGATGAACCCATACCAGAAGAGGTTTTTCGCATGTCATTAACTGGAAGATATGAACCCATACCAGAAGAGGTCTTTCGTCTGTCATTAACTGGAAGATATGAACCCATACCAGAAGAGGTCTTTCGCATGTCATTAATTGGAAGAGATGAACCCATACCAGAAGAGGTCTTTTGCATGTCATTAACTGGAATACATGAACCCATTGTTGGCTGAAGATTTTGATAATATTATTAGAAGCCAAATGAATTAAACGTTTCGATCGAAATGAAGCAAAGCGTCATGTTTCGAAGTAGCAGAAGCAGTGTTTCGAATAAGCATGTCAAAGCTGGAGCTTCGAGTGGCAATTATGGGAACATATCTAAAGAAGTCTCGAAATAACAACAAGGCTGTGTCTGGGAAGTGCGTTCGAAACGGAGAAGTACCAAAGCATTTGAAATTCAAATGGAAGCGGGACATTCGAAGTTTGAAATTTATGTGCTAGAGCATTTGGAGACACGTGGAAAGAAGAAAGAGGCATTGTTCTGCATGTTCTGAACGTGGCATAATCCTATAGCAAGACCGTTATGGTCGAATTAGTATAAATAAAAGTCTTAGTATTAGGATTTCGTGTGTCATATCTATTATACTAAATACTCAGTAACATTCAAACTACCACATGGCAAGGGAAACGAATGCAAGAGCAATGTACGTATGATAGCACCATATATTTATGATTTAATGAAAACCTTTTACCATTTCCAGCACTTTCCTTTATCTTTCTGTCAAATAACATTTATAAGTTTTCTCATTTACAGTCTTTTCACTTCGAAATCTCTTCATTAAAGTTTTACATTTCAATGCTTTCTTCACATTTCAAGCACTTTACATTTCAGAAAACTGTCATACTTTCCATGCCTTTACCTTCAAACTTTATCCTTCAAACGCCTATTTTTACTTAAAGTCATTTACAGATTTCTTGCATTAAACGCTTTCTTCATATTTCAAACCTTTTATGTTCCAGAAATCCTTTACATTAACTGTTTTTATAATTCGAAACCATTTACTTGCCTTTTATGCAATTTTACATGTCTTTACAATTAACATTTATTCATGCACCTTAGTTTCGTACACGCACATTTTGATTACATCTTTAGACCCTTAAGAGAGAAATCGAAACAAGCCAAACACCTATACAACACTCAAATATCAACCATGAATATCTGTTCGATCATGAGAGTTACCCTAATGACCAAGGAATCCTAGGATCAATCTAGTCGATCCTGTGAGTTACCAGAGGAATTGAATAACAGTCAGAAAGAATATTCGATAGTTTGGAAGACTAGCGGTTGTTTACCAGAAATCACTGGAAACAAATTGGCACACCTGGTGGGACCAATAATTGGATATTAGAAATAAAGATTGTTGAGACATAACCATTATAAAAACGTTGGAACCTAAGAAGTTTGCTGTTTTATGAACCTGAGAAGTGGTAAAATAACCAACAGCAACCAACCTTTATCCAGAAGAAAACGTTTGGACAAAATGTCTAATTCTGACAATCAACAAGGGGAACAAAATTCCCCACATACAACAGGCACTAATGTGTCCACTTCGATCAGAACATCTAATGTGATCCCTTCGAATGCACAGTCTGTTGCATCTTCAACCAGTAATATAGCCACCAATGGAGTAAGTGGCATATCAACTAATAGTTCGATCTTAGGAAATACTGGAACCATTGGTTACCCTGGGGGATTCGTTCCACCATCAGGGACACAATCCCATTTCGCCACTCCATTAACTAGACCACCCGGTTTCGATGGAAATAGAACCAGAAATTTCTCTTATGGAATGCCAACATCTTTTATGGCAGGTTTACACAATTCCACATCGAATTCATCCCCACAACTAGGGTCTGGGTCTGGGGCGAATCAGTTTATGATAAATAACCAAGGGTCAGTGGGTTATAGCACAATGCCTATTTTAACCACAGAAAACCAGTTGGCTTTTAGGCAATTGATGGATGATAGTAACCATAATATGATAGGGGTGTTAGCACAAACCATGCATGAGATATTTGCCCCAATAGTGCAAAATGTGACTGTGACAAACAGGGAAAACGCTGACAACATGAGTCGAATAGCAGATTTCTTTGTTCCCCCAGAAAGGCGTAGGCAGAATCAGGCGGGATTTCGAGCAAACATGCCTGTTATAGAACAAATTGCTAACGACCCAATTTATAGACCACCCAGAGAAGAAGTTAACTTAGGGGCCAGGGCACCAAGGTTAGAAGCCCCAATAATCCCAGGCCCACAAAGAGAAATTATGGAACCAGGGGCAAGGGTCGAAAGGCTAGAAGCCCCAGAGTTTCGAGAAGAACAACCTAGGGGAGTTGTCTAGGTTGGTCGAAATCAAGATGCCGATGCTGTCGTTCATAGAATTCGAAACGATAACATCTTGGCAGAAAACAATCTAACCACCATGATAGAGAGAGTCATGGCCCAGAATGGCCTCAACAAAGGAATGAGAAGGCCAAATTATGCTTCTCCTATATTGGATTGCATAATGCATACTGATTTACCAAGAGGATATAAAGTCCCTAAATTTACAAAGTTCGCTGGGGATACCAATGAGTCAACAGTCGAAAACATAGCGAGATATCTAACCGAAGCGAGAGATATAGCCAATAATGAAGATCTCAGGATCAAATACTTCCCAAGTTCCTTGACTAAAAACGCCTTCACATGGTTTACCACTTTGCCTCCTGGGTCCATTGATACTTGGTCTCTCTTGGAGAGATTATTCCATGAACAATTTTACATGGGACAGTCGAAAATAAGCTTGAAGGAATTGGCCAGTGTTAAGAGAAAGTTCACCGAACCCATAGATGATTATCTGAATAGATTTAGGCTTTTGAAATCCAGATGTTACACAGTAGTGCCTGAACATGAGTTAGTCGAAATGGCCGCTGGTGGCTTGGATTATTCTATTCGAAAGAAACTAGACACTCAATATTTGAGGGATATGGCTCAGTTAGCCGATAGGGTTCGACAGGTCGAAAGGCTAAAGGCCGAAAAAGCCAGAGTCTTTAAGAATAGCAAGAAAGAAAGGATTTCCTATGTTGGGACTGAGGAAGCAGAAGAATATCCTGAATTCGAATTCGAAGAGGTCGAAATCGACCTCGCTGAATTAAAACAGGCTCCGCCTTATTCCTGCAAATTATTGGTTCCCACAAAAGGGAAAGAGATTGTTGAAAATGAGAAAAGTGACAAATTCCCAAAGAAGGTTTATACCTTCGATGTCACTAAATGTGACGAGATTTTTGACTTACTTGTCAAAGATGGCCAACTAATTGTGCCATCAAATGTCAAAATACCTCCTTTGGATCAGAGAAAGAAGAGAGGATTTTGCAAATATCATAGTTTCCTAGGCCACAAAACCTCACAATGTTTTCTTTTCAGGGACCTAATTCAAAATGCAATCAAAGATGGCAGACTAAAGTTTGCTGATAAGGTGAAGATGAAAGTGGACGAAGATCCCTTGGACGTCGCAGACACCAACTACTCCGAGCCTGCATGCATTGGAGAGATCAACATGGTGGAAACTGATCAAAGCGACGCCCTAACAGGAGAGAAGGGTACTGAAACTGAAAATTGGGTGATGGTCGAAGTCAATAAGGAGGTCACTGAAGACATCCAGAATACGCCAGAGACTTCGATTGCCGCACCTGTAGCTGTTGCAAGAGAAACCCAGGCTACTGAAGGCCAGGGAAATCAAAACCAAGAACTAACACAAGTCACTGAAGGCTTGAGGCTGGAATTGGAGAAAGTCCAAATCACGAAGCCAATTCCCCCTCAGAAGGAAATATGGGACACTCTAGGGGAACCCAGTGGAAAATTTGACTATTTGGTCAAATATTCTGCCCCAGAGAGTTCGAAGGTTCAGATTAAGGATATAAAGCCCACAGGATGGGGCGATGATGAAGCTAAGGGGGAAGATGTTGAGATAAATATGGTGGATATGGAAAGGCCTCGCTCTGAGATGGAGGAAGTAGAAAAATACTTAGAAAAAGAAAAGTATAGAATGGAGGATAATCACACTGGAGATGCTAGTCTCAAGGATTACCTCATGACATGCCACAAAGGAGATTCAGGCATGATATTATGCCCTAGGTGCAGCATCCTCTGTAATCAAAGAATCGCTGCGAATTTCGAAAGGGTACAGAGGACTCGAACTGGCAACAATTGGCGCCAGGATAACCAGCTTTTTAGGTGTTATCCCAAGGCTGGAGAAAGTTTGCTGGAATTTGTGTTTCGCTGCTACAAAGGGGCAACCAAGTGCTTGATTTGCCCAAGGTGTTCTGCTGTGTATGACCAAAGCATGGCCAGAGCCTTCGAAACGATTCCCTTCGCCCCTTGCTGGAACCATCAAGAAACTGTCCAGATGGGCCCACATTTCGATAGCAGACACAAACAGCGAAGGCCTGATAGCCCTCACCCCAAGGCTGCTCGAAGAGTGACTTTAAAACTCCCTGCTGAAGTGCCAACCGATAGATGGTTACAGGTCAGAAATGACAAAGGCAAAGATAGATGGATAAACGCTGAACGAAATGCACGCCATGCTGTGACATACAGAAGGCAATTCAACACAGCAAAAAGGGAGGAGGTGAGATTAGAAAATTACAAAGGAAGGAACCCCATGTCAAGATCCCGGTGGCGCAGACAACAAAGGATTCGAAAGGCTGAGAGGGAAGCTGTGGCAAACAAAGGGGTTACTTCAACAAAGAACCAAGGTGAATCTAGCACCAACAAACCAAAAAATCAAACTGAAGACAAACATCCAGTCAATAGGAGGCTTTTCTCTGAAGTACAATGCGATGAACCAAAGGAATACACTCCAGGCCCAGAAGAGGACGAAGATATGATAACAGATAACTTCGAATCAGAGGGGGAGTCTTCATTCAACCTGAACTGTAACGTGGTGTCTGTGCTTCCCTGCGAATTTGGGCAGGAAACCGAAATCGATGAATATGAGGAGGAAGATACCACAGATTTGATGAAACATAGGCCTGTGTGCTACTATGTGATGGACAATGGGGCTGTTGAGGAACAAAATGCGTTCTTCGAACGTCCAGAACCTGCTATGAAGAACCATCTCAAGCCACTTTTTATTCGGGCGAAAGTTGGTATCCATGGTGTGAACAAATTTCTAGTGGATGGGGGTGCTGCAGTCAATTTGATACCCCATTTCATGCTAAAAAGATTAGAGATCCGCGAAGGAGACATCAAGCCCCATAATATGGTTCTATCCAATTATGAGGGAAAAGTGGGCAAAACACTGGGAGTGGTCCAGTTGGAATTGACAATAGGCTCAAGCTGTAGGTCCACCATGTTTATGGTGATCGAAGCCAAGGCCAACTATAACTTATTGCTGGGAAGGGAGTGGATCCATGGCGTGGGGGCAGTTCCTTCGTCAATGCACCAGCGACTAGTTCTGTGGAGAGATGATGGAATCGTGGAAAACATCGAAGCAGACCAGAGTTACTTTATGTCAACGGTCAATTTAGTTGACAAGAGGGATTATGATAAAAATCTGGCAAAGATTGCTCCGTGTGTTCCAAATGATGAGATTAATGAAACCAAAAACACCCACTACTACATGACCCTTCGCCATGATGGCCTTTACTGGGATAGAACAATAATCAGTGAAGAAGAGGGAGTCGAAAGCACTATACAAAAACGGCCAGCAGGCTGGGACTTCGACAACCTTATCCATGACTGAGTCCACTTTTTTCGAAAGGATTTCGGCCTATATGGCTGAGAACGAATCAAAAGCGGCCTTAGAGGCTGAAATAAATAAATCAACTATAAAGATGAACGAAGTAAGTGGGGATGGCTCGAAATGCTCACCCTTCGAAGAGTTTGAGATGGATCAAAGGTTGGATGCCATCTATGATAAAGAACCCTTAGGCTTCGAAAGGGACCCCATAAACTCAAGTGCCAAAATGTTGGCACAAGATCCACTCGAAGAAGTCAACTTAGGGGATGAAAAAACGAAAAGAATAACCTACATAAGTGCAAAAATTAGCCCAGGCCTCAAGAAGGAAGTAATCGAAGTCCTCAAGGATAATAAAGATTGCTTCGCATGGGATTATGACGAGATGCCTGGTTTAAAGAGGGAGTTAGTCGAACACAGACTGCCAATCAAAGATGGCAAGAGGCTGTGATCGGTGGATCTGGAACTGACTGTTTAACGCTGGTTCGCGAAATGTCGCGGAAGCAAGAGTCGCCACCGTCTTTTATTTTCTCCAAATGGAAAGGACAAAAGCACAGAAAAATTCCTTAAAGAGATTGCTCTCGGTTCGGGAAGTAGGTTATAGAAAGGGAAGGTGTTAGCACCCTTTCTATCCATGGTTATCCATGGGCTCTTAGATACTTGCTCATTGTGTTTTCAAAAATGGTTTGTTTGCTTTTCAACTGTGGGTTTTTAAAAAAGTTTCTTTGAAAATTCCAGTTCGACTCTTGTATCGGTCCTCAAGAGTTTTTGAAAAGATGCTTTCGAAAGCTTTTTGAAAATGTGTTGGTGTGAAAAGTACTTTTGAATTGTTTTTGAAATTAGAGCAAGTATCTACGAGAACCTACCTACCCTAAGGAATTCGTCTGTGTAAATGTCCTTTAAAGTAGTGCCATCCCACCATTGAGAGGTAGGTAGCACCACCGTTGGAGGTGTTCGGGTCAATTCGAGGTTCGGGACGTGGTGATCACCGGAGCAATAGGAAGACACCTTAGAAGCTACCCTCATGCCAGGTTCCCGGATCATGAGGACTTACTAAGACATCCTCTACTCGACGATCACCTTTCGAGGCAAGGCAACAGTGAGGCGTACCCTAGGGGTGGTGTGTGCGATTTGTGTGTCCTTTTCATTTATCTTTGTCTTGTCATGTCATGGGTGTTCTACGCTTGTTTTTATTTTATCCATACATTCTTTCATGCCTTTGATTAACAATTAAAAATGCGAAGAAAGTAAAAATCTAAAGCTATTACAAAGGTGCGGGTCCACATCGCCAAAAGTTTCTCGAACCCAATTTGACAGAAAATAAATAAAGTAAAAGAAAATAAGGAATTAAAAGTGCGAGAAGTTAATTACATGGCTTCCGGAGAGATACATGAATATTTAAACGGAATAAAATAATATGCGAATTAATAATTAAACCGAAACGAGGGCGTTGGACCCTTTTTTGCAAAATTAAAATTACATGGCATTAATTAATAAAAAAGGAAAAGGAATTATTTTTTTGGTATTTTTAGTATTTTATGTTTTAATATGAAAAAGAGAATTAATTAAATTTAAAATAAGATGCAAACCCTAATCCTAATTATTTTTAATTTATTAAGAAAATATTGAAGTTTTTTTTTATACCTAAATTAACCCTAAGTTATTTTCATGCAATTTAATTATAAAAAACAAATATTCAATTATTTAATTATTTATGAAAGAAAAAATAAAAAGGATGAAAAATTAATTAAACCTAATTCTATGTTTTTTTAGATTTTTGTTATGAAAAGTATTAAAATTAAACCTAATTTACACTAAAGTTAATTACATGCAAATTTATTTATAAAAATACTAGAAATAAAAATATTCATTATTTTTGCTCTTTTCTGATTTTTTTTATGTGTTTTAGGTTTTTTATGGAAATAATTAATTAATTAAATAAAGCAATAATTAAGAAAATATACATAATAAAAAAAATAAAAGAAAGAAAATAAATTGACAAACCTAGGGGGTTCAGACCCCAAGTGGGAGGTATAGTCCAAGAGACCTGGCCCATTTAGCATGGCCTTGTTGACCTTTCCAGTTAGCGTGCTGGCACATTGACTCACGTCTACGCTGTTCTCTAATTCTCAGCCTTTGGATTGACCCTGATATGCACGTGGATGGCTTGGTCTGGAGGCATATGATGTATTCTTATCATTGACGCTGCACAGGAAGATTTATAGAAAAATAATATGGACATAGGTGAAGACCTGGGGCTCGAACCCAGGTCATGAATGTTACTAGTAACCGTGTTTACCACTAAGCCATCCCAAACGCATTTAATATATAATAACTAATAAACATTATAAAGAAAAACAAATGTTCAGTGGTTCAAACGCGCGAAACATTTAAACGTTCCAATCAGTGCCTCCCACGTAATCGTCTTCCTCGCGTGGTTTTTATTTTCTGAAATACAAACACCTTAAGCCACGGTTTTCCAACTGTTCTCTTAGGCACGCTTTGGAAAAATAGCGATTAGCTATTAGGTGCTCATAAATTGAGCGCGAGTAGGGATTCTGCTTCGTCCAAGTGCGCTAAATTCAATGGCTTTGGTCTCAGCCTTCAATTTTGCCTTATTTCGAAACCCCCAATTTAAGGTCCTGTAAACCCTAAAATTCAATAATGGTATAATCGTGTACAAGGCATAAAAACATAATTAAACACATGGGTTAGCTTTAGAAGTGCATAAGGAATATGAATCAATGAATAAAATGTTATGAGGATGCCTGCAAATCAAAATACGCATGTGCATTTTTCATGAAACATATTGAGTTCTGTATACCGATTCCTGAGGTTTTGATGAGCGTTTGTGATTGGAAAACGTTCAATGATGCTTGAGGAAGCTAATGAAACAAAAATTATGTCTTGAATCGCCATGGAAGTGAGTTTTCAGTTTTGAGTTTCTTGCCAAATTTTTCAAGTTTTATGATCACTTTCTAGCGCAGCTTCATGGTCATTAGGACTAGGTTTTCATTTAGGCTTATGTACTGAATTAATTAGGTTAAGAATATTGATCCCAATCTCTTGCAATGATGGTTTTGAAGATTTGATTTTCCATCATTATTTTTTCAATCTTTCCATGTGCTTTTTGATACAAATCAACTCCAATCTCTCCAAATCTTTCTATATTGGGATATGCACGAATTATTGAGAATAAAACATGTACAAAAAGATTTGATAGGTTAAGTTAAGTATTTTTCACATATTTAATTGATTTAAATGAATTAATATAAATAAAAATTCAAATAAATGAATAAAAAATGAATAAAAACTTCCCTTTGGGCCAAGTGGTCGTGCACATGTCATGGATGATGAATAATGGAAGAAACAATGGGCCCATTAGCAATTTTAGGTCATTTGAATCAATGTTGACTTTTCAAAATATCCAAAAATTTCCCAACTTCCACAAGGCATAACTTGCTCAATTTTTAAGCTTTGCTCATGTTCTTGGACATTTTGGAAAGGTCTTTGAGTCCTCTAACCAATGTATTTGGTCCCATGTCATTTTGATTTACCAATCTCAAGTTATGGCCTTTGACTTAAAGTCCCTTTTTGTTGACTTTTGAAAATGACCTATAATGTTGAAATTGATAACTTTTTGTGAGAGCATTTCTTGGACTTGAAGTATGAATATGAGTTGTAGGAAATGTCTTTCTCTTCAAAATGAGCTTTGGATGGAATTTTTCTGATAATCCATGTGAAAGTTATGCCCTGGTCAATTTACAGTTGACTTTTTCAACTGTCCAAATAAGGAAACTTTTGCATCTTGATGATTTTTGAGCCAAATTTTGAGAATCATGATCAAGCATTGATCAAATGATGTTTGTGGCTTCAAAATGATATGTTGACCAAAAATTTGAACTTTTGACTGTCAAATGACCATTTTCCCCCTATAGTTGACTGCAGTGCAATTAGGGTTTTTGACTGTGCAATTTTGAGCTGAATGTCTTGAAACTTGATATGAGGATGCTTGACCATATTTATAGGCATGTGAGACTTGATTGGCCCTTTGAACACTTCATTTTCTTGATCATAACACAAACCCTAATTTTGACTGTATAGGAGACCCTTGAACTGTGCAACCCTTGGGGAATTTTGAAGCTTGACTTTGCAAATCTTTGAAGATTATGGGAGAGAAAATTTTGGGGTACAACAGTTGCCCCTGTTCAATCTTCTTAGACCTGAGGATGCAGATTGGCTGATGCGCCTTTCGTAATCCGAGGGTAGAAGATGATTGAACACTAGAGTGCCCAGAAATTTGCGCTCACATAGTAGCCGTGTGGTGATGGGAATGGGCTTATAGATGCCATTTAGAGATTAATGAATAGGATGATGGGCTTATAGATGCCATCTGTATGTTGATCGCGTAAGAGACTCCTTAGCGAGAACCTCCATACCTGCAAAAGGAAAATGAGTACCTGGCACGTTGCAGGAGCTGATTTTCAGATGCTTGGTATAGATGTGTCCTGAATGGTTACAGGAGCTGAGTCTGGAGCTTCAAACGGTGATGAATGAACCAGGGATGGTTACTACCTTAGCATGAACGGTAAGAGAACCTTGGGTGACTTTAACTTCAACTACGCTCGTTGAGAAAATCTTGGTGGGAATTACCATCTTCGCAGTATCGGGAAGAGAACCAATAGGAAATTATAATCTCAAAGAAGAACCTAAAATGGAAATCTCATGCACCGTCGGAGAGAGAACCAATAGGAAAATATAATCTCAAAGAAAAACCTAAAATGGAAATCTCATGCACCGTCGGAGAGAGAACCAATAGGACATTATAATCTCAAAGAAAAAACCCAAAATGGAAATCTCATGCACCGTCGGAGAGAGAACCAATAGGAAAATATAATCTCAAAGAAAAACCTAAAATGGAAATCTCATGCACCATAGGAGAGAGAACCAATAGGAAATTATAATCTCAAAGGAAAACCCAAAATGGAAGTCTCATGCACCGTCGGAGAGAGAACCAATAGGAAAATATAATCTCAAAGAAAAAACCTAAAATGGAAATCTCATGCACCGTCGGAGAGAGAACCAATAGGAAAATATAATCTCAAAGAAAAAACCTAAAATGGAAATCTCATGCACCGTCGGAGAGAGAACCAATAGGAAAATATAATCTCAAAGAAAAAACCTAAAATGGAAATCTCATGCACCGTCGGAGAGAGAACCAATAGGAGAATATAATCTCAAAGAAAAACCTAAAATGGAAATCTCATGCACCGTCGGAGAGAGAACCAATAGGACATTATAATCTCAAAGAAAAACCCAAAATGGAAATCTCATGCACCGTCGGAGAGAGAACCAATAGGAAAATATAATCTCAAAGAAAAACCTAAAATGGAAATCTCATGCACCGTCGGAGAGAAAACCAATAGGACATTATAATCTCAAAGAAAAACCTAAAATAGAAATCTCATGCACCGTCGGAGAGAGAACCAATAGGACATTATAATCTCAAAGAAAAACCCAAAATGGAAATCTCATGCACCGTCGGAGAGAGAACCAATAGGAAAATATAATCTCAAAGAAAAACCCAAAATGGAAATCTCATGCACCGTCGGAGAGAGAACCAATAGGAAAATATAATCTCAAAGAAAAACCTAAAATGGAAATCTCATGCATCGTCGGAGAGAGAACCAATAGGACATTATAATCTCAAAGAAAAACCTAAAATGGAAATCTCATGCACCGTCGGAGAGAGAACCAATAGGAAATTATAACCTGATAACTTCTACTGAGTCTTCATCAGAAAAATCTGTTGGGAGTCGATTTGGCTGGACTAGAGAAGGCCTTGGACTGGATAAGAAATCTTTGCAAACGATTAACTGAACCGGTCTAGGTCTTGAAATATGATTGAGAATTTAGCTGAATCTTTCCTGAAAGGTAAAGGTCAGTCATATGCAATGCATGATATGGATCAAGCAATGATGTTCTCAACATAAATGAGATTTGTATGATATGATGCATCTATGCATGCTATAATGATGTATGTGATGTTTTATGAATGTGTTTTTCGTTTAGGAAAGTAAATCCTTGACGAGTTCCGGGAAGTCACTCCTGGGCTGATGTAGATTTCGCTTCCGCTGGGGATGATAGCTGCAAGAATACCGATAGGAGAAGATAACTCCGTTGGGGAATAAACTTGGAGAAGGGAAGATTCTGCGGGGAGAAAAAAAACTCTAGCAACCATGCTGGGGAGTGATACTCTGTGGGGAGAGAGATACTCTGCTGAATTGTTGAGAATGACTTGCTGAGGATATCTTTGCTGTATTGGAAGTGCTAATAGACTTCGCTGGGGGTAAGAAGACTTTGTCGACGATGATCTTTCCGTGGCTTTTGGCTGAGGATAACCCAGTTATATCCTGTTAAGGAAATAACTCTTTTAAATAAAGCCGGGTGACGCGTTCGTGCTCTGCGAGGATAAGCTTCCAGAATTTACTGGGGATAAGCTTACTGCTTGGGGATATGAATTCCAACCTTCCTGGGGAAACTAGATTGGACTCTCTGGGGAAGTTTTTGAACTGCGGGGGAAGTGATTCCTTTGAATGTTGGTATGCCGCCGGGGAACAATCTTTAGGTCGAGACTGCTGGGGATGCTTGTTAAGAATATATGTATTGCTACTGGGGATGATAGCTGCACTTGGAGAAGAATGCACTGACTGCTGACTCTCTCTGGGGAATTTGAGATGTACTGGTCATGTTCTTTAGCTGAACCTACCTTGGTACCTTGGAGGACAGAACAATTAGATTGCTTAGACAACTCTTTATTGCCCCTGTTTCTAGTGTCACCTGTAATTAATCATTTGTTTCGTATGCAAATATTTATGAGTTAGAAAATTATTGTCAATGCATATATCACAAATTGAACCTTGGACGTTCTTCGCAAAACAAAACAGAAAAAGAAAAAACAGTTGGCACGTTTAAATGAAAAGTGTATTTGTATTGATTTTGAATGGCCTGAAAATAGGCGTTTTGTGTACAAGAGGCTGGCATCCTAGTAAGAGGATGCCGCCGAACAAGAGAGTTTATACAAGTTTTGTACAAAAGAAAATAAAACAGCTGTGTGAAATGAATGATCCCACTGGGTTTCAACTCTGCTATTGCCTTTATAACTCCGAGCGTCTCATCACTTGATGACCTTGGTTGACGGTGAAGCTGACTGATCGATGCCGTCTGAACTTGATGTAGATACCGGATTCTGGATGCAAAGTGATCAATGAGACATAGTATTACGCTTTTATCCCTAATTTTTGCCTGGACCGCCCTTTCGGGTTTTCAGTCCACCGGGATACCCATTTTTGCCCAAGCCGCCTTTTCAGGTTTTCGGCTTGCCGGGTGTACAGATTTTTCATTTTCATCCCTTCATTTTGACCGAACCCTTTTGGTTCGACGGGAAGCCCTAATTTTTGCCTAGGCATGTCAGCCTAGCGGGTCTTTTTTCATGCGTAGTATCTTTTTACTATGTCTGCATTGGCGGGGTGAGGAAGGTCGTCACCATCCATGTTGGTCAATATCATGGCTCCTCCTGAGAACACATGCTTAACCACAAATGGCCCTTTGTACGTAGGGGTCCATTTGCCCCTTGGATCACTCTGAGGAAGGATGATTCGTTTGATTACCAGATCCCCAACTTGATATTCCTGTGGTCTGACCTTTTTGTTAAATGCCCTGATCATTCGTTTCTGATACGTCTGACCATGACAGATAGCAGCGAGTCTCTTTTCATCAATGAGGTTGAGCTGATCAAGTCGTTTCTGGATCCAATCATCCTCGTTCAGGTTTGCATCCTTCATTATCCGGAGAGAGGGTATTTGTACTTCGATCGGTAAGACTGCCTCCATACCATAAACCAGAGAGAAAGGAGTTGCCCCGGTTGACGTCCTAGCTGAGGTACGGTACCCATGTAGAGCGAACGGTAACATCTCGTGCCAATCTTTATAAGTCACTGTCATCTTCTGCACGATTTTCTTGATGTTCTTATTTGCTGCTTCTACAGCCCCATTCATCTTCGGTCTGTAAGGAGAAGAATTTTGGTGCTGTATTTTAAACTGTTCGCAGAGCTCAGTGATCATCTTGTTATTCAGATTGGTACCGTTGTCTGTAATTATTCTCTCTGGGACCCCGTACCGACAGATCAGATTGTGTCGAATGAACCGTGCCACAACAGTCTTGGTTACCGTAGCATAGGAAGCTGCTTCAACCCACTTTGTAAAATAATCAATCGCTACCAGGATGAAGCGATGTCCATTGGATGCCGTAGGTTTAATCTCGCCGATCATGTCTATGCCCCACATTGCAAACGGCCAAGGCGCAGTCAGAACATTCAGGGGAACTGGAGGAACATGCACCTTATCTGCATAAATCTGGCACTTATGGCATGTCCTGGAATGTTGGTAGCAGTCAGCTTCCATTGTGGACCAGTAATATCCTGCCCGTAGGATTTTCTTAGCCATAGTGTGTCCACTGGAGTGTGTACCAAAGGTCCCTTCATGTAGCTCTTCCATGATCCTTTCTGCTTCAGTCTTATCCACACAACGCAGTAAGGTTGAATCATGGTTTCGTTTGTACAAGATGCCGTTGCTAAGGAAGAACTTTGCTGCGAACCTTCTCAGGAACTTCTTATCATTGACAGATGCACCTTCAGGATATTCCTGAGCTTCCAGATATCTCTTCACCTCGTGGTACCAAGGCTTCTCAGTTACCAGTTCAGTCTCGAGATCGCAACAGTATGCTGGTTCGTCCAGCTTCCAAATGATGATTCGGGGAGCCTCATTATCCCATTTGACCTTAAACATAGAAGACATTGTAGCTAACGCGTCCGCCAACTGATTCTCTTCTCTCGGAAAGTGTTCAAAGGTTATCTTCGTGAAGTGGGGGATCAGGGTCAATACACATTCTCTGTAAGGAATCATATTTGGATGTTTCGTATCCCACTCTCGTTTGATCTGATTGATCACAAGAGCGGAATCTCCGAAGACACTCAGAAACTTGATCCTTAGGTCGATCGCAGCTTGAAGACCCATGATGCACGCCTCATACTCCGCCGTGTTGTTGGTACAGTTGAAACACAGCCGGGCAGTGAGTGGAGTATGAGTACCTTGAGGTGATATGATATGGCGCCGATGCCATTTCCCAAAGCGTTGGAGGCTCCGTCAAAGTGCATAGACCATCGGGATCCTGGTTCAGGTCCTTCATCCGGTCCAGGTACTTCACAATCTGTCACTATCATGATGCTTTCATCTGGAAACTCGAAGTTCATTGATTGATAATCATCTACGGCCTGATGTGCCAAGTGGTCTGCCAATACACTTCCCTTGATGGCTTTCTGGGTTGTATACTGAATGTCGTATTCCGTCAAGATCATCTGCCATCTTGTAATTCTCCCAGACAAAGCAGGCTTTTCGAATATGTACTTTATAGGATCCATCTTCGAGATCAACAAGGTAGTGTGAGTCAGCATATACTGTCTCAGCCGGCGAGCAGCCCATACCAAAGCGCATCAAGTTTTCTCGAGCAGTGAGTATCGGGTCTCACAGTCGGTAAACTTTTTGCTAAGGTAATAAATGGCATGCTCTTTTTGGCCAGACTCGTCATGCTGCCCCAGCACACACCCCATTGAGTTGTCAAGTACTGTTAGATATAGTATCAGAGGTCTTCCTTCAACCGGTGGCATAAGGATAGGTGGTTCTTGGAGATACTCTTTGATTCTGTCAAAAGCGGCCTGACATTCCTCATTCCAACGTACTACCTGATCTTTCTTCAGCAGCTTGAAGATTGGTTCACAGGTAGCAGTCAGATGTGAAATGAAGCGAGCAATGTAATTTAGGCGTCCTAAAAAGCCTCTGACCTCTTTCTCTGTCTTGGGAACTGGCATCTCTTGAATAGCTTTGACCTTGGCAGGGTCCACTTGAATACCTTTATCACTGACCACGAAGCCTAGTAACTTTCCCGATCTTACCCCGAAGGTGCACTTGTTCGGGTTCAACCTCAGCTTATATAGTTTCAACCGGTCAAACAACTTCTGCAGATGATCTAGATGCTCTTCCTCGGTTTGGGACCTTGCGATCATGTCGTCCACATACACTTCTATCTCATGATGGATCATGTCATGAAATAAAGCAACCATGGCACGTTGGTAGGTTGCCCCAGCATTCTTTAACCCGAATGGAATGACCTTGTAACAGAAGGTTCCCCACTGAGTAACAAATGTAGTCTTTTCCATGTCTTCAGGTGCCATATTGATCTGATTGTAACCTGAAAAGCCATCCATGAAAGAGAATACCTTGTGCTGAGCTGTATTATCAACAAGGACATCAATGTGAGGTAAGGGGAAGTCATCCTTGGGGCTGGCCCTGTTCAGATCCCTGTAGTCGACACACATTCTGACCTTACCGTCCTTTTTAGGTACCGGCACCACATTAGCAACCCACTGAGGGTAAGAAGTCACTGCAAGGAACCCAGCATCAAACTGTTTCATGACCTCGGCTTTAATCTTCTCAGACATCTCTGGACGCATCCGACGGACCTTTTTCTTAACTGGAGGGCAGTCTTCCTTAGTTGGAAAGTGATGGACCACAATATCGGTATCCAACCCGGGCATGTCTTCGTAGGACCAGGTAAAGATCTCCATATAGTCATGCAGCATCTTGGTTAACCGTTGCTTCACGCTGAGCTCTAGGTTAGCACCAATCTTTACCTCTTTCATGTCTTCCTCAGTACCCAAGTTTATTGTTTCCATTGGCTCTTCATGGGGTTGAATCGCCCTCTCTTCCTGAAGTAACAGTCTTGCAAGCTCACCAGGCACTTCGCAATCATCTTCACCTTCGTCTTCGGCTAAGTTGATCGGATTTTCGAAGTCATAACTAGCAGTAGCAGAGTCGTTACCAGTAAGATCCGGAGTGGATTGAAACCTGTATGAGTGAGTGTGTGTGTAAATACAGCTGTTTTGAAATATATGTAAAAGAAAGAAAGATAGAAAAGGAGCACAATATTTGCAATGTGAGAAAACGTCCAAGATTTTCATTCATGACATATGAAATGACAATTTATATGCCCTCTGTTGTACCCCAAAATTTGCCCTCCCATATTCTCCAAGATTTGTCAAGTCAAGGTCACAAAATTCCCCAAGGGTTATGCAGTTCAACTGTCTCCTATGCAGTCAAAACTAGGGTTTGGGTTCTGATCAAGAAAAGGAATTTTTCAAAGGCCCAATCAAGTCTCATATGCCTACAAAGGTGGTCAAACATCCTCATGTCAAGTTTCAAGGCATTCAGCTCAAAATTGCACAGTCAAAACCCTAGATTGCACTACAACTGTAGGGGCAAAATGGTCATTTGACAGTCAAAAGTTCAAATTTTTGGTCAACATATCATTTTGAAGCCACAAACATCATTTGATCAATGCTTGATCATGATTCTCAAAATTTGGCTCAGAAATCATCAAGATGCAAAAGTTGCTATATTTGGACAGCTGAAAAAGTCAATTGAAATTGACCAGGGCATAACTTTCACATGGATTATCAGAAAAATTCCATCCAAAGCTCACTTTGAAGAGAAAGACATTTCCTACAACTCATCTTCATACTTCAAGTCCAAGAAATGCTCTCACAAAAAGTTATCAATTTCAACATTATAGGTCATTTTCAAAAGTCAACAAAAAGGGACTTTAAGTCAAAGGCCATAACTTGAGATTGGTAAATCAAAATGACATGGGACCAAAGGCATTGGTTAAAGTACTCAAAGACCTTTCCAAAATGTCCAAGAACATGTGCAAAGCTTAAAAATTGAGCAAGTTATGCCTTGTGGAAGTGGGGAAATTTTTGGGAATTTTGAAAAGTCAACAATGGTTCAAATGACCCAAAAATGCAAATGGGCCCATTTTTCTTCTAAGTTTCTTCATGCCAAGCCTATGCACGACCATTAGGCCCAAGGGGAAGTATTTTCTCAATTTTTAATTATTTATTTGAATTTATATTAATATTAATTCACTTAAATCATTTAAATATGTAGAAAGTATAAACTTTGACCTAAAAAATCTTTTCATGCATGTTTTACCCTCAATATCACGTGCATATCCTGATTAGGCAAGTTTTGGATTGATTTGAGCATGATTGAACCAAAAACCATGAAAAAAGATTCAAAAAAAGATCTTCCAAAATCAAATATGTAAAACAATGAATGCTTGAGATTTTGTGCAGTTTTGTTGACCTAGCATGCTCTATACATATTCAGGAATCAAAACCTATTGGCCTTAGACTAAAAAGCTGCGCTCAAAAGCAAAAACACAAACTTGAAAATTGTCCAAAAAATTGAAAACTGATTTCAAGGTTATAGGTAGATTCAAGCCTCCATTCCTTTTGCAATAGCTTCCTTGGGTAATTCTGAACGTGTGCCAATCCCTAACATCAATTCAAACGCAAAGAATCGGTACATTGAACATGAACTGCATCCAAAAAATTGCATAATCGTATTTTGGTTTTGAAGCATGATCATTGCATTTTAATTGTATATTCATGTTCCTTACAAAGTTTTAGAACTAACCATTATATTTAATTGGATTTTCATGCTGTATACAAGGTTTTGCCATGTCCATATTCTAGGGTTTACAGATTTTAAAATTGGGGTTTTCGCAAAGAAGAAAAATTAAAGCTTCAAACCATGACCATTGAGTTCAGTACATTGAGACGAACAGGGAGCAACCTTCGCGAACAATTTATGAGCTACATAGCGCTATTCGCTATTTCTTCTAAAGGTGCCTAAACCCACGCATGAAAAACCGTAGCCTTTGAGTTCATGTTTCAGAAATAATGGGGAAGATGATGTGTTGGCGAAGCGTGATTCGCCAGTTTGAATTACGCGCGTTTTTAATTACCACGCGTTGGTTTTGCTTTTTATTATTTGTTTACCATAATATATCAATTAATTCACGCAGCTCAGCTGGCAGGCACCCCTCTTGGCAATATCCAAGACCTGGGTTCGAACCCCAGGTCTCATGCAATTTCCATATTATTTTTCTATATTAATTCCCATGTAGGCTCAGTAAAATATTCCACCATACGCTGCCAAGGATCAACGGCCATGTGTCCAAGGGAATCAGATCAAAGGCTTAGGTCTGAAGAACACGCTGCACCAGGTCAATACGCTGACACACGATCCAGAAAAGTCAACAAATTCAGATCTAAATGGGCCAGATTACTGGGCCTGAACCTCACATTTGGGACTACACCCCACCCTGGTTTGCCAATTTTATTTATTTCTCTTATATCTTTTTAATTATTATTTTAATTGTTATGTTTATTTTAATTATTGTTTATTTATTTTTAATCAAAATACAAAAACATCATAAAAATCAGAAAAGGCCAAAAAATATAATTTTTATTTTATTATTTCCATAAATAAATTGTATGTAAATTATTTAGTTTAATTAGGTTTTTAACTTTAATTCCTTTTAATAACTAAAAATCCAAAAATAGAATTAGGTTTAATTTTTATTCTTCTTACTTTCTTTTTTTAAAAAATATAATTTTTATTTATTTTCTATAATTAAATTTTATATGTAAATAAACTTAGTTTTAATTAGGTTATAATTTCATTCTTTTTAACAATTAAAAATCCAAAATATAGAATTAGGTTAATTAGCAATTTTTATACCTTTTAATTTTCCTTTTTTTTCCACAGTAATAATTATTTATTTATTTATTTATTTTTTATAATTAAATTTGTACATAAATAAATTAGGGTTTAAATTAGGTCAAATTTCAATATTTTGCAATAAACTTAAAAAACATTAGAACTAGGGTTTAGCATCTCATTTCAATTTTAATTAATTTTTCTTTTTCTCCTTAAATCTAAAAAACACAAAAATACCAAAAAAAACATTTAATTTTTAATTTTAATTCTCATTAACTTTAAATATTTTGCAAAAAGGGTCCAACGCCCATTGTTTTAATTATTTTATTTCGCGCATTTTACTTTATCGCTTATTATAATTATGTACATGTCCCAAAGCCTTGTAACTTTAACTTTTCGCACTTTATTTTTCCGCTTTATTTATTTTCCGTCAAATCGGGTCCGGTTTAATTTTGGCGATGTGGACCCGCGCCATTTGTAATAGTTTTAGATTTATTTTCCCGCAAACTTTATAACTGTTAAAAAAGCATGAAAGAATGAATGTCTTAATTAAAATCAAGCGTAGAACACAAATAAACATGACAAGACAAATAACTGAAACATGACACACAATTCGCACACACCACCCCTAGGGTACGCCTCATTGTTGCCTTTCGAAAGGTGATCGTCGAGTAGAGGACGTCTTAGTAAGTCCTCATGATCCGGGAACCTGGCATGAGGGTAGCTTCTAAGGTGTCTTCCCATTGCTCTGGTGATCACCATGTCCCTAAAACTCGAATTGACCCGAACACCTCCAATGGTGGTGCTACCTACCTCTCAATGGTGGGATGGCATTACTTTAAAGGACATCTACACAGACGAATTCCTTAGGGTAGGTAGGTTCTCAAGGATACTTGCTCTAATTTCAAACAAATCAAAACATCTTTTCACACCAACACATTTTCAAAAGCTTTCAAAACAAACTTTTCAAACACTCTGACGTATGAGTCGAACTGAAATTTTTCAAAGAAACTTTTTTAAACCCACATTGAAAAGCAAACAAACATTTTTGAAAACACAAATGAGCAAGTATCTAAGAGCCCATGGATAACCATGGATAGAAAGGGTGCTAACACCTTCCCTTTCTATAACCTACCTCCCGAACCGAGAGCAATCTCTATAAGGAATTTTTCTGTGCTTTTGTCCTTTCCATTTGGAGAAAATAAAAGACGGTGGCGACTCTTGCTTCCGCGACATTTCGCGAACCAGCGTTAAACAGTCAGTTCCAGATCCACCGATCACAGAACTGGCGACTCTGCTGGGGACTTAACTTAAAGTGAGGTGTACCTTAGGGCTAGGTCATAACTGTGTTTTCACTTGTATTGTTTTGCTTGCTTTACTATTGTGGGTTGCATCGGAGATACATAGATCCTAACCCGGATCTGGGGATACCCTGTTTAGGTAGCATAAGCTGTGAGGGACCTGTCCGGCGTAGACCGACACAGGTGAAGCAGTGGCTACGTTGGTGTGGCACCTTAGTCTGTACCGATATCCCTTGTGTCGCAACGAGGAGAATATGGGTCTTCTAAGGAGTCATTAAGCATCAACAACCTTAGAACCTTAATTGACACAACTTGGCCTTTAGAATTGTAGCAGTATGCTACGCCCATTGAGGCTAAACTCTCGTGATGGTTCTGGCCGCAAGAAAAGATTGCGATGCTGGAGTTATGACCGATTGAGGGTAGTCAATGATATTGGGATCCTCTAAGAACCCGGTTACTTTTGATTAGGACAGGTATGAACCAACAAACTGAAAGAGGGTAGTACCTAGACCTCATGCTGGCCTAAACTTTAGGGGCTTGCCTTGTGTGACTTGTGTGCCTTACTATGTTTGCCTTTGTATCTGTATGTGGTGTGCTTTATCATAACATCATAGCATCATGAGCATTGCATGCATCCTGCATAAGAACTGACCGTTTCAAAGACAAGAGGGTTTCATCTTTGCTCTGTTTTGTAGGACATTATGATGCCTGTGCGAAGGAATACTATCCGGTTCAACTTTGTTCGTTCACCTGAGTTGCTTGATGAATTGGTTAGCAGAATTCCAAACACCACTTCCTTCATTCAGAGGCATGGTTCTCTTCTCAGTTTAGTCACTGCAAAGCGGGATCAACAGTTGATGAGTGTTCTGACCCAGTTCTATGACCCTCAGTACCAGTGCTTTACCTTTCAAGACTTCCAGCTGGTCCCTACCCTGGAAGAGTTCTCTAATCTGCTTGGTATCCCTATCTTGGATCAGACTCCCTTTACTGGTTGGGAAAAGACCCTCAGGCTTGAGGACATTGCTGCAGCTCTTCCTTTGACCCATCAAGAGGTAACAAACAACTGGGTGACTAGAAGCGGAGTTAAGGGTTTTTTGGCCAAGTTTCTGATTGGTAAAGCTAACAGCTTCTGGAATGACTTGGACTTTAGGGCATATGAAGATATCTTGGCTCTCCTAATCTATGGGTTAGTCCTGTTTCCTAATCCTGACAACTTCATCAATGTCACTTCCATTAGGATCTTTATGTCTCGGAATCCTGTGCCCACTCTCTTGGGTGACATCTTGCAACAACTTCATGCCCGCACTACCCGAGGACGAGGAACCCTATGGTGTTGTATCCCTTTGTTGGTGAGGTGGTTTATTTCGCACCTCCCTAAGTTCGTACTGAAGAACCAAGAAGGAAGAGGTTGGGCTCACAGGTTAATGTCTCTCACCGATAAAGACATCATTTGGACTTGCAGAGGTTTGGATGAGATAGCTATTATTGATCGATGCGGGGAGTATCCTAATGTTCCTCTGATTGGTACTCAAGGAGGGATCTCTTACAATCCATGTCTAGCACTCCGACAGTTTGGAAGAGCAAGAGGAGCAGGCCCCCATGAGATGTTGGTGCCTCACATCAGTTTCGAGTTTCAGGTGGATAGTGACGAGCTACGTCGTAGGTTCATCAAGGCTTGGGAGAAAGTTCATAAAGCTGACCCACAAGAGCTAGGGCCAAAGACTTCTTTACCTATGGAAGCCTACTACAAATGGGTCCGCATCCGTGCTCAGAAGTTAGGTATGCCGTATGAAGCTGTCAGACCCGTCATTCTTGAGTGTCCTGATAAAGATGGTGTTCCTCCAACTGTCCTTCCTCCTCAGATACCTACTGATTATGAGACATTGAAGAGATCTTGGTCGCAACTGCAAGAAGAGCGGGATTCTTACCGGGAAAAGTTCAACGAGCAGGAATCAAAGATCCAGAAGCTGACAAAGCAGTTGGAGAATGAAAGAGCTCTGAATGCCTACCTCCGTACTGAGAAGAGGAGACCATGGGATCAATGAGGAATTCTGAATGTGCCTTTACAGTTTTTATTTCCTTTCCAGTTATTTCATTTCATGTAAACGCCTAAGGGCAACTTGTTGAATAATTTCAGTTACAAAGTTGAATCTAATGAAGTGTGTTCCTTTTTTGTTTACAAAGTTGATTCCCGATTGTCTTTGAAAACATAATCCATACGCATTTCATACATCATGTGCATAGCAGGCTTTTCCCCTTTTTCAGGTTGCTTATAGTTCTTCGCTGTTTATTTCAGCATCATGAATCCCGGATCTGAATCAACAGAGACATCAATCAAGGCTCTCCAGGCGCAGAATGCGCAGTTTCAAGAACTAATCATGGGTCTAGCTAAAGGCCAAGAAGAACTGAAGACTATGCTCCTAAAGAAGGAGAAGAAGAAGAAGAGAAGAACTGTTCTGTTCAACTCGGGCCGAAGGTTGGGTAATACTCTGCACCATGAAGAGGCTGGTTCTTCTGTTGGCAGGAGTCCTTCTCAGGCAGAAATAAAGGTTCCTAGTCCGGTCGTCTCCGACAACGAGACAGATTTTGATGAGGAGCAGTACCCTCCTGCAGATGACAGGTACAAACAATTGGAGGACAGGTTGAAGGCTATGGAGGTGCAACAGGCACCTGGGATGGATTTTGGAGATCTGGGTTTGTCGACTGGTGTGATTATCCCACATAAATTCAAAGCACCATCCTTATCAAAGTATGACGGGGCGTCTTGTCCCAAGCTGCACTTAAGGTCCTATGTTCGGAAAATTCAGTCGTACTCTGCGGACAAGAATCTATGGATCCACTTCTTCCAGGAGAGTCTTTCAGGGACTCATCTCGAATGGTTCTATCAGCTGGATGGGACCAAAGTTCGTAACTGGGAGGAGCTGGCTACTGCTTTCTACAAGCAGTATCAGTATAATGCCGACCTTGCCCCCACACGTACCCAACTCCAGGGTATGGCGTTAGGCGCAAGCGAAGGTTTTAAGGAGTACGCTCAGAAGTGGAGAGACCTGGCTGGCAGGGTGCAGCCACCATTGACTGATCGGGAATTGGTAGACATGTTCTTGGGGACCCTATCTGGGCCATTTTTCAATCATCTCATTGGGAATTCTTCTGCTGGTTTCACTGATTTGATCTTGACTGGAGAAAGGATTGAAGCTGGGTTGAAATCTGGAAAGATTGCGAAGGCTGCATCATCTAGTTCAGAAAAGAAACCATTTAAGAAAGAGTCTAGCGCCGTATATGGTTCCAGGAGATCAGAAAGACATGAGCACCGCCAATCTGTCAGTGCGGTCATGATTGCTAAGCCTGCTGCCGCTCCCCGGCCAAACAATTCTCAGAAAGCTGAAAGACCCCGGAGGGAATTCACCCGCTTAGGCATGACTTTGTCACGGATCCTGCCACAGTTGCTCGCAACCAATTTGGTAACTGTCAGGGAGGCTCCAAAGTTCCCAAATACAGCATCTCCCAAGTACAACCCGAACGCTCGTTGTGCTTACCATTCAGAAAGCCCGGGGCACTCTACTGATGATTGTTGGGCACTAAAGAACAAGCTGCAGGACCTCATTGACGCTAAGGAGGTACAGTTTGAGGCATCTGACAAGCCTAATGTGGTGACAGCTCCCCTGCCTGCTCATGGAGTTAATGCTATTGGTGATGAAGAGGAAGTTGACGATGCTGAATTTGATAGCTGGATCTACCCGGCAACTGACGAAGGACTCAACAATTGGAGCGCAAAGGACAATCTCCCTGTTTCTTTTGTTACTAAGTAATAAATTTCTTTGTTTTGTTATTTTGTAATAAACAATGATAAACTCTATGGCCCGGTGTCTTACCCGAGGCACCGTGGTTCTATTTGTGAGGGCATACGAACTGTCATTTTATACATCATGAATGAAAATCTTGGACGTTTTTCGCATTGCAAATATTGTGTTCCTTTTCTATCTTTCTTTTCCTTTACATAATTTTCCAAAACAGCTGTATTTACACACACACTCACTCATACAGGTTCCAATCCACTCTGGATCTCGCTGATAACAGCTCTGCTAATGCCAATTATGACTTCGAAAATCCGATCAACTTAGCCGAAGACGAAGGTGAAGATGATTGCGAAGTGCCTGGCGAGCTTGCAAGACTGTTGCTTCAGGAAGAGTGGGCAATTCAACCCCATGAAGAGCCAGTGGAAACCATAAACCTGGGTACTGAGGCAGACAGAAAAGAGGTAAAGATTGGTGCCAACCTAGAGCTCAGCGTGAAGCAACGGTTAACCAAGATGTTACATGACTATATGGAGATCTTTGCCTGGTCCTACGAAGACATGCCAGGGTTGGATACCGATATTGTCGTTCATCACTTGCCGACTAGGGAAGACTGTCCTCCAGTTAAGCAAAAGGTCCGTCGGATGCGTCCAGAGATGTCCGAGAAGATTAAAGCCGAAGTCATGAAACAGTTTGATGCCGGTTTCCTTGCAGTGACTTCTTATCCTCAGTGGGTTGCTAATGTGGTGCCGGTACCTAAAAAGGACGGTAAGGTCAGAATGTGTGTTGATTATAGGGATCTGAACAGGGCCAGCCCCAAGGATGACTTCCCCTTACCTCACATTGATGTCCTTGTTGATAATACAGCTCAGCACAAGGTATTCTCTTTCATGGATGGTTTTTCAGGCTACAATCAGATAAAGATGGCACCTGAGGACATGGAGAAGACTACATTTGTTACTCAGTGGGGCACCTTCTGTTACAAGGTCATGCCGTTCGGATTAAAGAATGCTGGGGCAACCTACCAACGTGCCATGGTTGCCTTATTTCATGACATGATCCATCATGAGATAGAAGTGTATGTGGACGACATGATCGCTAGGTCCCAGACTGAGGAAGAGCATCTAGATCATCTACAGAAATTATTTGACCGGTTAAAACTGTACAAGCTGAGATTGAACCCGAACAAGTGCACCTTCGGGGTAAGATCTGGGAAGTTGCTAGGCTTCGTGGTCAGTGATAAAGGTATTCAAGTGGACCCTGCTAAGGTCAAAGCTATTCAAGAGATGCCAGTTCCCAAGACAGAGAAGGAGGTCAGAGGCTTTTTAGGACGCCTGAATTACATTGCTCGATTCATCTCTCATCTGACTGCTACCTGTGAGCCAATCTTCAAGCTACTGAAGAAAGATCAGGTAGTGCGTTGGAACGATGAATGTCAGGCTGCCTTCGACAAAATCAAAGAGTATCTCCAAGAACCACCTATCCTTATGCCGCCGGTTGAAGGGAGACCTCTGATACTATATCTGACAGTGCTTGACAACTCAATGGGGTGTGTGCTGGGGCAGCATGACGAGTCTGGCCAAAAAGAGCATGCCATTTATTACCTTAGCAAAAAGTTTACCGACTGTGAGACCCGATACTCACTGCTTGAGAAAACTTGCTGCGCTTTGGTATGGGCTGCTCGCCGGCTGAGACAGTATATGCTGACTCACACTACCTTGTTGATCTCCAAAATGGATCCTATAAAGTACATATTCGAAAAGCCTGCTCTGTCTGGGAGAATTGCAAGATGGCAAATGATCTTGACAGAATACGACATTCAGTACACAACCCAGAAAGCCATCAAGGGAAGTGTATTGGCAGACCACTTAGCTCATCAAGCTGTAGATGACTATCAATCAATGAACTTCGAGTTTCCGGATGAAAGCATCATGATTGTAACTGATTGTGAAGTACCTGGACCGGATGAAGGACCTGAGCCAGGATCCCGATGGTCTATGCACTTTGACGGAGCTTCCAATGCTTTGGGAAATGGTATCGGCGCCATAATCATATCCCCTCAAGGTACTCATACTCCACTCACTGCCCGACTATGTTTCAACTGTACCAACAACATGGCGGAGTATGAGGCGTGTATCATGGGTCTCCAAGCTGCGATTGACCTAAGGATCAAATTTCTAAGTGTTTTCGGAGATTCCGCCCTTGTGATCAATCAGATCAACGGAGAGTGGGATACGAAACATCCAAACTTGATTCCTTACAGAGAATGTGTGTTGACCCTGATTCCCCACTTTACAGAGATAACCTTTGAGCATTTTCCAAGAGAGGAGAATCAGTTAGCGGACGCGTTAGCTACAATGTCTTCAATGTTCAAGGTCAAATGGGATAATGAAGCTCCCCGGATCATCATTTGGAAACTGGACGAACCGGCATACTGTTGTGATCTCGAAACTGAATTGGTAACTGAGAAGCCTTGGTACCACGAAGTGAAGAGATATCTGGAAGCTCAGGAATACCCTGAAGGTGCCTCTGTCAATGATAAGAAATTCCTGAGGAGGTTTGCAGCCAAGTTCTTCCTAAGCAACGGCATCTTGTACAAGCGAAACCATGATTCAACCTTACTGCGTTGTGTGGACAAAACCGAAGCAGAACAAATCATGGAAGAGCTACATGAAGGGACCTTTGGTACGCATTCCAGTGGACACACTATGGCTAAGAAAATCCTACGGGCGGGATATTACTGGTCCACAATGGAAGCCGACTGTTACCAACACTCCAGGACGTGTCACAAGTGCCAGATTTATGCAGACAAGGTGCATGTTCCTCCGGTTCCCCTGAATGTTCTGACTGCGCCTTGGCCGTTTGCAATGTGGGGCATAGACATGATCGGCAAGATCAAACCTACGGCATCCAATGGACATCGCTTCATCCTAGTGGCGATTGATTATTTCACAAAGTGGGTTGAAGCAGCATCCTATGCTACGGTAACCAAGACTGTTGTGGCACGGTTTATTCGACACAATCTGATCTGTCGGTACGGCGTCCCTGAGCGGATTATTACAGACAACGGTACCAATCTGAACAATAAGATGATCGCTGAGCTTTGCGAACAATTCAAGATACAGCACCACAATTCTTCTCCTTACAGACCGAAGATGAATGGGGCCGTAGAAGCAGCAAATAAGAACATCAAGAAGATCGTGCAGAAAATGACAGTGACGTATAAAGACTGGCACAAGATGTTACCGTTCGCTCTGCATGGGTACCGTACCTCAGCTAGGACGTCAACCGGGGCAACTCCCTTCTCTCTGGTTTATGGCATGGAGGCAGTCTTGCCGATCGAAGTGCAAATTCCCTCTCTCCGGATAATGAAGGATGCAAATCTGAACGAAGATGATTGGATCCAGACACGACTTGACCAACTCAATCTCATTGACGAAAAGAGACTTGCTGCTATCTGCCACGGTCAGACGTATCAGAAACGGATGATCAGGGCATTTAACAAAAAGGTCAGACCACAAGAATATCAAGTTGGGGATCTGGTTATCAAGAGAATCATCCTTCCTCAGAGTGATCCAAGGGGCAAATGGACCCCTACGTATGAAGGGCCATTTGTGGTTAAGCATGTGTTCTCAGGAGGAGCAATGATTTTAACCAATATGGATGGTGACGACCTTCCTCACCCTGCCAATGCAGACATAGTTAAAAAATACTACGCATGAAAAAGACCCGCTAGGCTGACATGCCTAGGCAAAAATTAGGGCTTCCCGTCGAACCAAAAGGGTTCGGGAAAAATGTAGGGATGAAAATGAAAAAATTTGTACACCCGGCAAGTCGAAAACCTGAAAAGGCGGCTTGGGCAAAAATGGGTATCCCGGTGGACTGAAAACCCGAAAGGGCGGTCCAGGCAAAAATTAGGGATAAAAGCGTAATACTATGTCTCATTGGATCACTTTGCATCCAGAATCCGGTATGTGCATCAAGCTCAAACAGCATCGATCAGTCAGCTTCATCCTCAACCAAGGTCATCAAGTGATGAGACGCTCGGAGTTATAAAGGAAATAGCAGAGTTGAAACCCAGTGGATCATTCATCTTTCACACAGCTGTTTTATTTTCTTTTGTACAAAATTTGTATAAACTCTTTTGATCGGCGACGTACCTCTTACTAGGACGTCAGCCTCTTGTACACAAAACGCCTATTTTCAGGCCATTCAAAATCAATACAAATATATTTTCAGTTAAACGTGCCAAGTGTTTTTCTTTTTCTGTTTTGTTTTGCGAAGAACGTCCAAGGTTCAATTTGTGATATATGCATTGACAGTAATTTGCTAACTCATAAACGTTTGCATACGAAACAAAGGAATTAATTGCAGGTGACACTAGAAACAGGGGCAATAAAGAGTTGTCTAAACAATCCAATTGTTCTATCCTCCAAGGTACCAAGGTAGGTTCAGCTAAAGAACGTGACCAGTATACCTGAATTCCCCAGAGAGTGGTTCAACAAAACAATACATTCTTCTCCAAGCTATCATCAAACATCAAAGGAAATTGAGTATCCTCCCGTAGATCTCAAATACTTCCCCAACCGCAGTATACAAGCATCCCCGGCAGTCTTGGTCTAAAGATTGTTCCCCGGCGGAATATCTCAATATTCAAAGGAATCACTTCCCTGCAGTTCAAACCTCCCCAGAAGAGTCCAATCCGGTTTCCCCAGGAAAGTTGGAATTCATATCTCCCCAAGCAATAAGCTTATCCCCAGTAGATTCTGGAAGCTTATCCTCACAGAGCACGAACGCGTCTCCCGGCTTTATTCAAAGAGTTATTTCCTTAACAGGATATAACTGGGTTATCCTCAGCCAAAAGCCACAGAAAGGTCGTCGTCAACGTAGTTCTGTCCTATCCCCAGCGAAGTCCGTCAACACTTCATACAACAAAGGTTCCCCCAGCAAGTTACTATCAACATTCAACAAAGCATTTCCCCACAGAGTATTGCTTCCCAGCATGGTCGCTAGAGCATTTTTTCTCCCCGCAGAGTAACCCATTCGCCAAGTTTATTCCGCAACGGAGTCATCTTCTCCCACCGGTATTCTTGCAGTTATCATCCCCAGTGGAAGCAAAATCTATTCTTCAACGTCAGCCCAGGATACAACTTCCCGGCACCCGTCAAGGATTCACTTTCCTAGACGAAGACATACATAACACGTCATATACATCATTATAGCATGCATAACGCACTGCATCATACAAGTCCCCTTTATATTGAGAACATCATTGCTTGACCCATATCATGCATTGCATATGACTGACCTTTACCTTTCAGGAAAGATGCAGTTGAAATTCTCAATCACGTCTCAAGACCTCGACCGGTTCAGTTAAATCGACCCTAAGATTTTCCTGATGCTTATCCAGTCAAAGGCCTTCTCTGGTTCAGTCAGATCGACCCTAAGATCTCCCTGATGCTTATCCAGTTGAAGATATTTCAAGACCTAGACCGGTTCAGTTAAATCGACCCTAAGATTTTCCTGATGCTTATCCAGTCAAAGGCCTTCTCTTGGTTCAGTCAGATCGACCCTAAGATCTCCCTGATACTTATCCAGTTGAAGACGTTTCAAGACCTAGACCGGTTCAGTTAAATCGACCCTAAGATTTTCCTGATGCTTATCCAGTCAAAGGCCTTCTCTTGGTTCAGTCAGATCGACCCTAAGATCTCCCTGATACTTATCCAGTTGAAGATATTTCAAGACCTAGACCGGTTCAGTTAAATCGACCCTAAGATTTTCCTGATGCTTATCCAGTCAAAGGCCTTCTCTGGTTCAGTCAGATCGACCCTAAGATCTCCCTGATGCATATCCAGTTGAAGATATTCCAAGACCTTGTCCGGTTCAGTTAAATCGACCCTAAGATTTTCCTGATTCCTACCCAGTCAAAGGCCTCTCTGGTTCAGTCAGATCGACCCTAAGATCTCCCTGATTCTTATTCCAGTAGAAGACACTCAAGATTTTTCTCAACAAGCGTTGTTGAAGTTAAAGTCACCCAAGATTTTTCTCAACGAGCGTTGTTGAAGTTAAAATCGCCCAAAGTTCCCTTACCATTCATGCTAAGGCAGTAACCATCCCTGGTTCATTCATCAGCGTTTGAAGCTCCAGATTCAGCTCCTGTAACCAGTCAGGACACATCTATACCAAGCATCTAAAATCAGCTCCTGCAACGTGTCAGGTACTCATTTTTCTTTTGCAGGTACGCAGGTTCTCGCTAAGGAATCTCCTACGCGATCAACATCCAGATGGAATCTATAAGCCCATCATCCTATCCAGCAATCTCCAAATGGCATCTATAAGCCCATTCCCCCCATCACTGCTACTATGTGAGCGCAAATTTCTGGGCACTCTAGTGTCCAATCATCTTCTACCCTCGGATTATGAAAGGCACGTCAGCCAATCTGCATCCTCAGGTCTAAGAAGATTGAACAGGGGCAACTGTTGTACCCCAAAATTTGCCCTCCCATATTCTCCAAGATTTGTCAAGTCAAGGTCACAAAATTCCCCAAGGGTTATGCAGTTCAACTGTCTCCTATGCAGTCAAAACTAGGGTTTGGGTTCTGATCAAGAAAAGGAAGTTTTCAAAGGCCCAATCAAGTCTCATATGCCTAAAAAGGTGGTCAAACATCCTCATGTCAAGTTTCAAGGCATTCAGCTCAAAATTGCACAGTCAAAACCCTAGATTGCACTACAGTCAACTGTAGGGGCAAAATGGTCATTTGACAGTCAAAAGTTCAAATTTTTGGTCAACATATCATTTTGAAGCCACAAACATCATTTGATCAATGCTTGATCATGATTCTCAAAATTTGGCTCAGAAATCATCAAGATGCAAAAGTTGCTATATTTGGACAGTTGAAAAAGTCAACTGAAATTGACCAGGGCATAACTTTCACATGGATTATCAGAAAAATTCCATCCAAAGCTCATTTTTAAGAGAAAGACATTTCCTACAACTCATCTTCATACTTCAAGTCCAAGAAATGCTCTCACAAAAAGTTATCAATTTCAACATTATAGGTCATTTTCAAAAGTCAACAAAAAGGGACTTTAAGTCAAAGGCCATAACTTGAGATTTCTAAATCAAAATGACATGGGACCAAAGGCATTGGTTAAAGGACTCAAAGACCTTTCCGAAATGTCCAAGAACATGTGAAAAGCTTAAAAATTGAGCAAGTTATGCCTTGTGGAAGTGGGGAAAGTTTTGGGAATTTTGAAAAGTCAACAATGGTTCAAATGACCCAAAAATGCAAATGGGCCCATTTTTCTTCTAAGTTTCTTCATGCCAAGCCTATGCACGACCATTAGGCCCAAGGGGAAGTATTTTATCAATTTTTAATTATTTATTTGAATTTATATTAATATTAATTCACTTAAATCATTTAAATATGTAGAAAGTATAAACTTTGACCTAAAAAATCTTTTCATGCATGTTTTACCCTCAATATCACGTGCATATCCTGATTAGGCAAGTTTTGGATTGATTTGAGCATGATTGAACCAAAAACCATGAAAAAAGATTCAAAAAAAGATCTTCCAAAATCAAATATGTAAAACAATGAATGCTTGAGATTTTGTGCAGTTTTGTTGACCTAGCATGCTCTATACATATTCAGGAATCAAAACCTATTGGCCTTAGACTAAAAAGCTGCGCTCAAAAGCAAAAACACAAACTTGAAAATTGTCCAAAAAATTGAAAACTGATTTCAAGGTTATAGGTAGATTCAAGCCTCCATTCCTTTTGCAATAGCTTCCTTGGGTAATTCTGAACGTGTGCCAATCCCTAACATCAATTCAAACGCAAAGAATCGGTACATTGAACATGAACTGCATCCAAAAAATTGCATAATCGTATTTTGGTTTTGAAGCATGATCATTGCATTTTAATTGTATATTCATGTTCCTTACAAAGTTTTAGAACTAACCATTATATTTAATTGGATTTTCATGCTGTATACAAGGTTTTGCCATGTCCATATTCTAGGGTTTACAGATTTTAAAATTGGGGTTTTCGCAAAGAAGAAAAATTAAAGCTTCAAACCATGACCATTGAGTTCAGTACATTGAGACGAACAGGGAGCAACCTTCGCGAACAATTTATGAGCTACATAGCGCTATTCGCTATTTCTTCTAAAGGTGCCTAAACCCACGCATGAAAAACCGTAGCCTTTGAGTTCATGTTTCAGAAATAATGGGGAAGATGATGTGTTGGCGAAGCGTGATTCGCCAGTTTGAATTACGCGCGTTTTTAATTACCACGCGTTGGTTTTGCTTTTTATTATTTGTTTACCATAATATATCAATTGATTCACGCAGCTCAGCTGGCAGGCACCCCTCTTGGCAATATCCAAGACCTGGGTTCGAACCCCAGGTCTCATGCAATTTCCATATTATTTTTCTATATTAATTCCCATGTAGGCTCAGTAAAATATTCCACCATACGCTGCCAAGGATCAACGGCCATGTGTCCAAGGGAATCAGATCAAAGGCTTAGGTCTGAAGAACACGCTGCACCAGGTCAATACGCTGACACACGATCCAGAAAAGTCAACAAATTCAGATCTAAATGGGCCAGATTGCTGGGCCTGAACCTCACATTTGGGACTACACCCCACCCTGGTTTGCCAATTTTATTTATTTCTCTTATATCTTTTTAATTATTATTTTAATTGTTATGTTTATTTTAATTATTGTTTATTTATTTTTAATCAAAATACAAAAACATCATAAAAATCAGAAAAGGCCAAAAAATATAATTTTTATTTTATTATTTCCATAAATAAATTGTATGTAAATTATTTAGTTTAATTAGGTTTTTAACTTTAATTCCTTTTAATAACTAAAAATCCAAAAATAGAATTAGGTTTAATTTTTATTCTTCTTACTTTCTTTTTTTAAAAAATATAATTTTTATTTATTTTCTATAATTAAATTTTATATGTAAATAAACTTAGTTTTAATTAGGTTATAATTTCATTCTTTTTAACAATTAAAAATCCAAAATATAGAATTAGGTTAATTAGCAATTTTTATACCTTTTAATTTTCCTTTTTTTTCCACAGTAATAATTATTTATTTATTTATTTATTTTTTATAATTAAATTTGTACATAAATAAATTAGGGTTTAAATTAGGTCAAATTTCAATATTTTGCAATAAACTTAAAAAACATTAGAACTAGGGTTTAGCATCTCATTTCAATTTTAATTAATTTTTCTTTTTCTCCTTAAATCTAAAAAACACAAAAATACCAAAAAAAACATTTAATTTTTAATTTTAATTCTCATTAACTTTAAATATTTTGCAAAAAGGGTCCAACGCCCATTGTTTTAATTATTTTATTTCGCGCATTTTACTTTATCGCTTATTATAATTATGTACATGTCCCAAAGCCTTGTAACTTTAACTTTTCGCACTTTATTTTTCCGCTTTATTTATTTTCCGTCAAATCGGGTCCGGTTTAATTTTGGCGATGTGGACCCGCGCCATTTGTAATAGTTTTAGATTTATTTTCCCGCAAACTTTATAACTGTTAAAAAAGCATGAAAGAATGAATGTCTTAATTAAAATCAAGCGTAGAACACAAATAAACATGACAAGACAAATAACTGAAACATGACACACAATTCGCACACACCACCCCTAGGGTACGCCTCATTGTTGCCTTTCGAAAGGTGATCGTCGAGTAGAGGACGTCTTAGTAAGTCCTCATGATCCGGGAACCTGGCATGAGGGTAGCTTCTAAGGTGTCTTCCCATTGCTCTGGTGATCACCATGTCCCTAAAACTCGAATTGACCCGAACACCTCCAATGGTGGTGCTACCTACCTCTCAATGGTGGGATGGCATTACTTTAAAGGACATCTACACAGATGAATTCCTTAGGGTAGGTAGGTTCTCAAGGATACTTGCTCTAATTTCAAACAAATCAAAACATCTTTTCACACCAACACATTTTCAAAAGCTTTCAAAACAAACTTTTCAAACACTCTGACGTATGAGTCGAACTGAAATTTTTCAAAGAAACTTTTTTAAACCCACATTGAAAAGCAAACAAACATTTTTGAAAACACAAATGAGCAAGTATCTAAGAGCCCATGGATAACCATGGATAGAAAGGGTGCTAACACCTTCCCTTTCTATAACCTACCTCCCGAACCGAGAGCAATCTCTATAAGGAATTTTTCTGTGCTTTTGTCCTTTCCATTTGGAGAAAATAAAAGACGGTGGCGACTCTTGCTTCCGCGACATTTCGCGAACCAGCGTTAAACAGTCAGTTCCAGATCCACCGATCACACCCTCACAAATGAAACCACGGTGCCTCGGGTAAGACACCGGGCCATAAAGTTTATTTATTGTTTATTACAAAATAGCAAAACAAAGAAATTTATTACTGCGTCACAAAGGTAACAGGGGTATGGTCCTTAGCAATCCAATTGTTCAATCCGCCTTCGGTCGTCGGGTAGATCCAGCTATTGAATTCAGCTTCATCCACTTCATTGTCTTCCCCAACAGCATTTACTCCTGGATTTGTAATGAATACAGGAGGTCTTCCGATCTTCGCTTTCCTCATAGCTTTCTGACCTTCTGTAGTAAAACCTAGCCCAAATTTATCAGTCTTCTGTGTGAAGTCTGGAAGCCTGCCCCAGTTAGCACATTCGCCCTTCTGAACCACAGCCCGGGCATCCTTCAGGGAAGCCATCTTCAAAGGAACACTTTCTTCCGCTGCTGTTTCTGCTGCTGCTGTAATTGGAAGCACCTCCTCGAAATGCTGAAAGGGGGTTTCAATAAACTCCCCATCCATCTCAATGTATCTGAAGGAATTCAGGTGGCTTACCATATATTCCTCCTCTCCCTGCACAGTGACGATCTTCCCTCTGACGGGGTACTTCAGCTTCTGGTGCAAGGTAGAGGTCACTGCCCCAGCCTTATGTATCCAAGGTCGACCCAATAGACAAGAGTAAGATGGACGGATATCCATCACATAAAATGTGGAGTCAAACACCTGAGAGCCCACACGAATCGGAATGTCAACCTCTCCATGAACCATCCTCTTTGAACCATCAAAGGCCCTGATGATGATATTGCTGGGTTTCAATTCCAGGCCTTCACAATCTAGACGGTCTAAAGCCTTCTTGGGTAGCACATTCAAGGACGAACCAGTATCCACCAACACATGTGCCAAGGTAGTGCCCCTGCATTCGATAGAGACATGCAGAGCATCATTATGGTCTCTTCCCTTCGCGGTCAAGTCAGCATCTGAGAAACCCAAGCCATTGTCTGCCGTCAGATTTGCTACGCAATCAGTGAACTGGACTGCAGATGTCTCATGTGGCACATGGGCCGTCTTGAGGAATGAGATTAAGGCCTTGGCATGGGCCTCGGAGCACAGCAATAAAGAGAGCATGGAGATGTTGGAGGGCGTGTGCCCCAGCTGTTCCACAACATTAAAGTCGCTCTTCTTTATAATTTTCAGAATCTCCTCCATCTCTTGTTGGGAGGCCTCAGCAGTTATAGGTACAGGTGCCTCCATCTGGGCAGGCTCAACTTCAATTCCTTTGCCCCGAGCATTGGATGACTCGGCAGCAGGAGAAACAACTTGATCAGCAATAGGAGCAGGTACACTTGTAGGAGTTATGAGAAGTGGTCTTCGAGCAGCAGGGGGTGCAATGTCAGGCGAGAAGAGCCTGCCACTGCGGGTAACCTTGGTCGGGCTAGTGATGTCACAGATGCTGGCGCCAGCGTTGAACTCTTGTTTAATCCCATTTACATACACATCTGCCCCATAATGCCAGGGGACAGCTTTATCAGATACGTAGGGCAGGGGTCCCAGAATAGTGATAACAATAGGTGCGACGGTCATGATTTGAACGGGCTTCTTCGGGAGAGCCGGGATCGGATTGTTAAAGATGGTGACCACAGAAACTTCTTCCACCGGAACCAACTGAACAGCAGACTTCTTAAACAGAATCTCCTTGCTATCCATTAGGTTTTGGATGCCTAACTTCAGCAAGGGACAACCAGATAGGGACACAGCACAGAACAGGCAACCCTCACTGCAACCCGGAAATAAACTGGCCAGCAGCAGGTTCTTCTTGACAGTCTTTAGAGGAGTGGCTAGATCATCCACAGAAACAGCATAAACATCTTTGTCAACAGCATTTACCCCATGCTGAGGCATAGGAGCAGTAACTACGTTTGGCCTCTCAGGCGCTTCGAACTGTATCTCATTTGCGTCGATAAGGTCTTGCACCTTACTCCTTAGTGCCCAACAGTCATCAGTAGAGTGCCCCGGGCTATCTGAATGGTAAGCACAACGAGCATTCGGGTTGTACTTAGGAGATGCAGTATTTGGGAACTTTGGGGCCTCCCTGACAGTCACTAAATTAGAGGATAGCAACTGTGGCAAGATCTGCGACAAGGTCATACTCAAGCGGGTGAACTCTCTCCGGGGTCTGTCAACCCTTTGAGGATTGGTCGGCCGAGGAGCGGCAGCAGGCTTAGCAATTACTACCGCACTGACAGATTGGCGGCGCTCAGGTCTCTCTGATCTCTTGGAACCATACACGACACTAGCCTCCTTCTTGAAGGGTTTTTTCTCAGAACTAGGTGATGCACCCTTAGCAATCTTTCCAGACTTCAGCCCAGCCTCAATTCTTTCTCCAGTCAGAATCAAATCAGTGAACCCTGCAGACGAATTCCCAATGAGATGGTTGAAAAACAGCCCAGATAAGGTCCCCAAGAACATGTCTACCAACTCTTGATCAGTCAATGGTGGCTGCACCCTGCCAGCCAAGTCTCTCCACTTCTGAGCGTACTCCTTAAAACCTTCACTTGAACCTAACGACATACCCTGGAGTTGGGTACGTGTAGGGGCAAGGTCGGCATTATATTGATACTGCTTATAGAAAGCAGTAGCCAACTCCTCCCAGTTACGAACCTTGGTCCCATCCAGCTGATAGAACCATTCGAGATGAGTCCCTGAAAGACTCTCCTGGAAGAAGTGGATCCACAAATTCTTATCCACTGAGTACGGTTGAATCTTCCGCACGTAGGACCTGAGGTGTAGCTTGGGACAAGACGCCCCGTCATATTTGGTGAAAGATGGTGCTTTGAATTTACGAGGAATGATCACACCAGTGGACAAACCCAAATCTCCAAAATCCAGCCCAGGTACCTGTTGAACCTCCATAGCTTTCAACCTATCCTCCAGTTGCTTGTATCTGTCTTCTGCAGGGGGGTACTGCTCTTCATCAAAATCAGTCTCGTTGTCGGAGACTACCGGACTAGGAACCCTTGCTTCTGCCTGAGGACTACTCTTGCCAACAGAAGAACCAGCCTCTTCCTGCTGCAGAGCATTACCAAACCTTCGGCCCGAGTTGAACAGAACAGTTCTTCTCTTCTTCTTCTTCTCCTTCTTCAGGAGCATAGCCTTCAGCTCCTCCTTGGGCCAGACCCCTGATTAATTCTTGGAACTGCGCATTCTGCGCCTGAAGAGCCTTGATGGAGGTCTCAGTTGATGAAGAGTCGGGATTCATGATGCTGAAATAAACAGCGAAGAACTGTAAGCAACCTGAAAAGGGGAAAAAACATGCTATGCACATGATGTATGAAATGCGTATGAATTATGTTTTCAAAGACAATCGGGAATCAACTTTGTAAACAAAAAGGAACACACTTCATTAGATTCAACTTTGAAACTGAAATTATTCAACAGGTTGCCCTTAGGAATTACATGAAAGGAAATACTAAAAAGGAAATAAAACTGTAAAAGCACATCTGGAGCTCCTTATTGATCCCATGGTCTCCTCTTCTCAGTACGGATGTAGGCATTCAGAGCTCTCTCATTCTCCAACTGCTTTGTCAGCTTCTGGATCTTTGATTCCTGCTCGTTGAACTTTTCCCGGTAAGAATCCCGCTCTTCTCATAGTTGCGACCAAGATCTCTTCAATGTCTCATAATCAGTAGGTATCTGAGGAGGAAAGACAGTTGGAGGAACGCCATCTTTGTCAGGACACTCAAGAATGATGGGTCTGACAGCTTCATACGGCATACCTAACTTCTGAGCACGGACGCGAACCCATTTGTAGTAGGCTTCCATAGGTAAAGAAGTCTTTGGCCCTAACTCCTGTGGGTCAGCTTTATGAACCTTGTCCCAAGCCTTGATGAACCTACGACGCAGCTCGTCACTATCCACCTGAAACTCAAAACTGATGTGAGGTACCAACATCTCATGGGGACCTGCTCTTCTTGCTCTTCCAAACTGGCGGAGTGCTAGACATGGATTGTAGGAGATCCCTCCTTGGGTACCAATCAGAGGAACATTAGGGTATTCCCCGCATCGATCAATAATAGCTATCTCATCCAAACCTCTGCAAGTCCAAATGATGTCTTTATCGGTGAGAGACATTAACCTGTGAGCCCAACCTCTTCCTTCTTGATTCTTCAGTACGAACTTAGGGAGGTGTGAAATAAACCACCTCACCAACAAAGGGATACAACACCATAGGGTTCCTCGTCTTCGGGTAGTACGGGCATGAAGTTGTTGCAAGATATCACCCAAGAGAGTGGGCACAGGATTCTGAGACATAAAGATCCTTATGGCAGTGACATTGATGAAGTTGTCAGGATTAGGAAACAGGACTAACCCATAGATTAGGAAAGCCAAGATGTCTTCATATGCCCTAAAGTCCAGGTCATTCCAGAAACTGTTAGCTTTACCAATCAGAAACTTGGCCAAGAAACCCTTAACTCCGCTTCTAGTCACCCAGTTGTCTGTTACCTCTTGATGGGTCAAAGGAAGAGTTGCAGCAACATCCTCAAGCCTGAGGGTCTTTTCCCAACCAGTAAAGGGAGTCTAATCCAAGATAGGGATACCAAGCAAATCAGAGAACTCTTCCAGGGTAGGGACCAGCTGGAAGTCTTGAAAGGTGAAGCACTGGTACAAAGGGTCATAGAACTGGGTCAGAACACTCATCAACTGTTGATCCCGCTTTGCAGTGACTAAACTGAGAAGGGAACCATGCCTCTGAATGAAGGAAGTGGTATTCGGAATTCTGCTAACCAACTCATCAAGCAACTCAGGTGAACGAACAAAGTTGAACCGGATAGTATTCCTTCGCACAGGCATCATAATGTCCTACAAAACAGAGCAAAGGTGAAACCCTCTTGTCTTTGAAATGGTCAGTCCTTATGCAGGATGCATGCAATGCTCATGATGTTATGATGTTATGATAAAGCACACCACATATAGATACAAAGGCAAACATGGTAAGGCACACAAGTCACACAAGGCAAGCCCCTAAAGTTTAGGCCAGCATGAGGTCTAGGTACTACCCTCTTTCAGTTTGTTGGTTCATACCTGTCCTAATCAAAAGTAACCGGGTTCTTAGAGGATCCCAATATCATTGACTACCCTCAATCGGTCATAACTCCAGCATCGCAATCTTTTCTTGCGGCCAGAACCATCACGAGAGTTTAGCCTCAATGGGCGTAGCATACTGCTACAATTCTAAAGGCCAAGTTGTGTCAATTAAGGTTCTAAGGTTGTTGGTGCTTAATGACTCCTTAGAAGACCCATATTCTCCTCGTTGCAACACAAGAGATATCGGTACAGACCAAGGTGCCACACCAATGTAGCCACTGCTTCACCCGTGTCGGTCTACGCCGGACAGGTCCCTCACAGCTTATGCTACCTAAACAGGGTATCCCCAGATCCGGGTTAGGATCTATGTAACTCCCATGCAACCCACAATAGTAAAGCAAGCAATTCAATACAATTGAAAACACAGTTATGAACTACCCTAAGGTACACCTCACTTTAAGTTTGGTCCCCAGCAGAGTCGACAGTTCTGTGATCGGTGGATCTGGAACTGACTGTTTAACGCTGGTTCGCGAAATGTCGCGGAAGCAAGAGTCGCCACCGTCTTTTATTTTCTCCAAATGGAAAGGACAAAAGCACAGAAAAATTCCTTAAAGAGATTGCTCTCGGTTCGGGAAGTAGGTTATAGAAAGGGAAGGTGTTAGCACCCTTTCTATCCATGGTTATCCATGGGCTCTTAGATACTTGCTCATTGTGTTTTCAAAAATGGTTTGTTTGCTTTTCAACTGTGGGTTTTTAAAAAAGTTTCTTTGAAAATTCCAGTTCGACTCTTGTATCGGTCCTCAAGAGTGTTTGAAAAGATGCTTTCGAAAGCTTTTTGAAAATGTGTTGGTGTGGAAAGTACTTTTGAATTGTTTTTGAAATTAGAGCAAGTATCTACGAGAACCTACCTACCCTAAGGAATTCGTCTGTGTAAATGTCCTTTAAAGTAGTGCCATCCCACCATTGAGAGGTAGGTAGCACCACCGTTGGAGGTGTTCGGGTCAATTCGAGGTTCGGGACGTGGTGATCACCGGAGCAATAGGAAGACACCTTAGAAGCTACCCTCATGCCAGGTTCCCGGATCATGAGGACTTACTAAGACATCCTCTACTCGATGATCACCTTTCGAGGCAAGGCAACAGTGAGGCGTACCCTAGGGGTGGTGTGTGCGATTTGTGTGTCCTTTTCATTTATCTTTGTCTTGTCATGTCATGGGTGTTCTACGCTTGTTTTTATTTTATCCATACATTCTTTCATGCCTTTGATTAACAATTAAAAATGCGAAGAAAGTAAAAATCTAAAGCTATTACAAAGGCGCGGGTCCACATCGCCAAAAGTTTCTCGAACCCGATTTGACAGAAAATAAATAAAGTAAAAGAAAATAAGGAATTAAAAGTGCGAGAAGTTAATTACATGGCTTCGGGAGAGATACATGAATATTTAAACGGAATAAAATAATATGCGAATTAATAATTAAACCGTAACGAGGGCGTTGGACCCTTTTTTGCAAAATTAAAATTACATGGCATTAATTAATAAAAAAGGAAAAGGAATTATTTTTTTGGTATTTTTAGTATTTTATGTTTTAATATGAAAAAGAGAATTAATTAAAATTAAAATAAGATGCAAACCCTAATCCTAATTATTTTTAATTTATTAAGAAAATATTGAAGTTTTTTTTATTACCTAAATTAACCCTAAGTTATTTTCATGCAATTTAATTATAAAAAACAAATATTCAATTATTTAATTATTTATGAAAGAAAAAATAAAAAGGATGAAAAATTAATTAAACCTAATTCTATGTTTTTTTAGATTTTTGTTATGAAAAGTATTAAAATTAAACCTAATTTACACTAAAGTTAATTACATGCAAATTTATTTATAAAAATACTAGAAATAAAAATATTCATTATTTTTGCTCTTTTCTGATTTTTTTTATGTGTTTTAGGTTTTTTATGGAAATAATTAATTAATTAAATAAAGCAATAATTAAGAAAATATACATAATAAAAAAAATAAAAGAAAGAAAATAAATTTACAAACCTAGGGGGTTCAGACCCCAAGTGGGAGGTATAGTCCAAGAGACCTGGCCCATTTAGCATGGCCTTGTTGACCTTTCTAGTTAGCGTGCTGGCACATTGACTCACGTCTACGCTGTTCTCTAATTCTCAGCCTTTGGATTGACCCTGATATGCACGTGGATGGCTTGGTCTGGAGGCATATGATGTATCCTTATCATTGACGCTGCACAGGAAGATTTATAGAAAAATAATATGGACATAGGTGAAGACCTGGGGCTCGAACCCAGGTCATGAATGTTACTAGTAACCGTGTTTACCACTAAGCCATCCCAAACGCATTTAATATATAATAACTAATAAACATTATAAAGAAAAACAAATGGTCAGTGGTTCAAACGCGCGAAACATTTAAACGTTCCAATCAGTGCCTCCCACGTAATCGTCTTCCTCGCGTGGTTTTTATTTTCTGAAATACAAACACCTTAAGCCACGGTTTTCCAACTGTTCTCTTAGGCACGCTTTGGAAAAATAGCGATTAGCTATTAGTTGCTCATAAATTGAGCGCGAGTAGGGATTCTGCTTCGTCCAAGTGCGCTAAATTCAATGGCTTTGGTCTCAGCCTTCAATTTTGCCTTATTTCGAAAACCCCAATTTAAGGTCATGTAAACCCTAAAATTCAATAATGGTATAATCGTGTACAAGGCATAAAAACATAATTAAACACATGGGTTAGCTTTAGAAGTGCATAAGGAATATGAATCAATGAATAAAATGTTATGAGGATGCATTTTTCATGAAACATATTGAGTTTTGTATACCGATTCCTGAGGTTTTGATGAGCGTTTGTGATTGGAAAACGTTCAGTGATGCTTGAGGAAGCTAATGAAACAAAAATTATGTCTTGAATCGCCCTGGAAGTGAGTTTTCAGTTTTGAGTTTCTTGCCAAAATTTTCAAGTTTTATGATCACTTTCTAGCGCAGCTTCATGGTCATTAGGACTAGGTTTTCATTTAGGCTTATGTACTGAATGAATTAGGTTAAGAATATTGATCCCAATCTCTTGCAATGATGGTTTTGAAGATTTGATTTTCCATCATTATTTTTTCAATCTTTCCATGTGCTTTTTGATACAAATCAACTCCAATCTCTCCAAATCTTTCTATATTGGGATATGCACGAATTATTGAGAATAAAACATGTACAAAAAGATTTGATAGGTTAAGTTAAGTATTTTTCACATATTTAATTGATTTAAATGATTTAATATAAATAAAATTCAAATAAATAAATAAAAAATGAATAAAAACTTCCCTTTGGGCCAAGTGGTCGTGCACATGTCATGGATGATGAATTATGGAAGAAAAAATGGGCCCATTAGCAATTTTAGGTCGTTTGAATCAATGTTGACTTTTCAAAATATCCAAAAATTTCCCAACTTCCACAAGGCATAACTTGCTCAATTTTTAAGCTTTGCTCATGTTCTTGGACATTTTGGAAAGGTCTTTGAGTCCTCTAACCAATGTATTTGGTCCCATGTCATTTTGATTTACCAATCACAAGTTATGGCCTTTGACTTAAAGTCCCTTTTTGTTGACTTTTGAAAATGACCTATAATGTTGAAATTGATAACTTTTTGTGAGAGCATTTCTTGGACTTGAAGTATGAATATGAGTTGTAGGAAATGTATTTCTCTTCAAAATGAGCTTGGGATGGAATTTTTCTGATAATCCATGTGAAAGTTATGCCCTGGTCAATTTACAGTTGACTTTTTCAACTGTCCAAATAAGGAAACTTTTGCATCTTGATGATTTTTGAGCCAAATTTTGAGAATCATGATCAAGCATTGATCAAATGATGTTTGTGGCTTCAAAATGATATGTTGACCAAAAATTTGAACTTTTGACTGTCAAATGACCATTTTGCCCCCTACAGTTGACTGCAGTGCAATTAGGGTTTTTGACTGTGCAATTTTGAGCTGAATGTCTTGAAACTTGATATGAGGATGCTTGACCATATTTATAGGCATGTGAGACTTGATTGGCCCTTTGAACACTTCATTTTCTTGATCAGAACACAAACCCTAATTTTGACTGTATAGGAGACCCTTGAACTGTGCAACCCTTGGGGAATTTTGAAGCTTGACTTTGCAAATCTTTGAAGATTATGGGAGGGCAAATTTTGGGGTACAACAGAGGCCCATCAAACAAACTCCCAGAAGATTCGCACCAGCGGTTCTCACAAAAATTAAAGCTGAGATCGAAAGGTTGCTGCGTTGCAAATTCATCAGAACAACAAGGTACGTCGAATGGTTAGCAAACATAGTACCTGTTATTAAGAAAAATGGTTCTTTAAGAATTTGCATAGATTTTAGGGATTTAAACACTGCAACCCCTAAAGATGAATATTCCATGCCTGTGGCAGAAATGCTAGTAGATTCTGCTGCAGGGTTCGAATACTTGAGTATGTTAGATGGATACTCTGGGTATAATCAGATTTTCATTGCAGAAGAAGATGTTGCAAAGACAGCATTTCGTTGCCCAGGAGCCTTAGGCACCTACGAATGGGTGGTGATGCCTTTTGGTTTAAAGAACGCTGGGGCAACTTATCAAAGGGCAATGAATTCAGTTTTTCATGATTTCATTGAAACCTTCATGCAGGTGTATATTGATGATATAGTCATCAAATCTATATCTGCAGAAATACATTTGCATCATTTGAGCCAATCATTCGAGCGAATGAGAAAACATGGCTTAAAGATGAATCCCCTTAAATGTGCATTTTTTGTGCAGGCTGGAGATTTTCTTGGTTTTGTGGTTCACAAGAAAGGGATTGAAATCAACCAGAATAAAACCAAAGCCATAATGGAGACGAAAGCACCTACGTCAAAAAGGGAATTGCAATCTCTGCTAGGGAAAATTAACTTCCTCAAAAGATTCATTTCGAACCTGAGTGGAAGAACCCAAGCTTTCTCTCCGTTACTTCGTCTAAAGCAAGGCCAAGCCTTCAAATGGAACGAAGCTCACCAGGAGGCATTTGACAGGATAAAAGAATACCTTTCTCAGCCTCCTATTTTGTCTCCACCTTCATGGGGGAAGCCCGTGAGATTGTACATATCTGCCTCTGAAGTTAGTATAGGTAGTATGCTAGCACAAGAAGATAGCAATGGCATCGAAAGAGCCATATACTATTTAAGTAGAGTGCTAAATGATGCAGAGACCAGATATAGCAATTTAGAAAAGCTATGTCTCTGTTTGTATTTCTCTTGTATGAAACTCAAGTATTATATAAAACCTGTTGATGTTTATGTTTCCTCTCATTTCGATGTTATTAAACATATGCTTTCAAAACCAATAATGCATAGTAGAGTTGGTAAATGGGCTTTAGCCTTAACAGAATATTCTTTGACTTTCATGCCTTTAAAAGCTATGAAAGGTCAAGTAATTTCTTACTTCATTGTGGACCATTCGTTGGTTGAGAAGACTGTCATGAGTTACGTCGAAACGCAACCATGGAAATTGTACTTTGATGGTTCAACCCACAGGAATGGAAGTGGCGTTGGAGTCCTTCTGATTTCTCCTGAAGGAATTCCAACAAAATTCAAGTATAAATTAGATGGTCCTCGCTGCTCGAACAACAAAGTTGAGTATGAAGCGCTCATTGTTGGAGTTGAAGCTTTGTTGGAATTGGGGGCAACCAGAGTCGAAATTAAAGGAGACTCTGAATTAGTGGTCAAACAAATCACAAAGGAATATAAGTGCATAAAGGAAAACTTAATGGTATACTTCGTCATAGTCAATAGGCTATTGAGGAAATTTGAATACATGGATATTCAACACATACCAAGAATAGAGAACCAAGAAGAAAATGACTTAGCGCAGTTGGCTTCGGGTTATAAAGTGTCTACCAAGAACTTTAAGGATTTAGTTGAATTAAGGGGTAGAGTTATGGCTACTAGATTCACACCATCGGATCTGGAAAGTATGAAATTGGGATATGCTGAGAAATAGGGATTCGAAATATTAGCCATAAATACTTTGTCAGATGCAGATTGGCGAAGTCCACTGAAGAGTTATTTAGCAGACCCAACTCTAAACGTGGATAGAAAGACAAAATACAGGGCATTGTCATATCTCCTCATGGGGAACAAATTGTTTAAAAAGACCCAAGAGGGTGTATTATTGAAATGCCTAGGAGAAAGTGAGGCATATTTAGCATTGTCAGAAGTCCATAATGGGGCATGTGGCGCACATCAAGCAGGCCATAAAATGAAATGGCTGTTATTTCGATACGGCTTGTATTGGCCTAGCATGCTCAAAGATTGCATAGACTTTGCTAAAGGATGTGAGGAATGTCAGAAACATGCAGGGATTCAACATGCCCCTGCAAGTGAGTTGCATTCGATCATCAAACCATGGCCATTTAGAGGATGGGCATTGGATTTGATAGGAGAAATAAATCCTGCTTCGTCCAAAGGACAAAAATACATATTGGTGGGAATAGATTATTTTACCAAATGGATCGAAGCTATACCACTGATAGTTGCTGATCAAGAGGCTATTATTGAATTTATACAAAAGCACATTATTTATAGGTTCGGATTGCCAGAGAGCATAACCACAGACCAAGGCTCTGTGTTTACTGGTAGAAAGATGCAAGGATTTGCCCAAGAAATGGGGTTTAGATTGCTAACATCAACGCCATATTATGCTCAAGCAAACGGTCAAGTCGAAGCAGCAAATAAAGTAATAATAGGATTAATCAAGAAGCATATTGGCAAAAAGCCAAGAAACTGGCACAAAACTCTGGACCAAATATTATGGGCTTGTAGAACATCTCCTAAGGAAGCTACTAACACTACGTCTTTCCAACTCACATTTGGTCATGATGCAGTGTTGCCAGTAGAAATTCATCTACAATCAGTTCGAATTCAGAGACAAAACGAAATCCCAGCTGCATTATATTAGGAAATGATGATGAATGAATTAGTTGAGTTGGACGAAATTAGATTACATGCATTGGAAATTTTGATGAGACAAAAAGAAAGAGTGGCCAGAACATACAATAAAAGGGTGAAGAAAAAAGTATTCATTATTAATGACTTAGTTTGGAGAGTCATATTGCCTATGGACAAGAAAAATAAAGCATTAGGTAAATGGTCACCTCATTGGGAAGGACCTTTTTGAATATTAAAAGTATTCTCAAACAATGCATACGAAATCGAAGAACTCGTGGATGATAAACGTATCCTAAAGGTTAATGGGAAATATTTAAAGAAATATAAGCCACGCCTGCAGGAGATTCGAATAGTAACAACGTAACCAAGATGTTATAAAAGGCCAAAATGGCAAGATAAAATGCCAAAATGGCGTTGTTCGAATATTACATATAAGAAACCAAAATTGTAGTCAAATAAACATCAAAATCTAGAAATAAGAGTTATTTTTCAATCGATTGAAAGTGCTTCGAAATGATTCAAGCTTCTGCTGAGCGAAACGCCTGGCTCCTTCCAAGGTTGCCACTTCTCCTTTAAGTTGTTCTGCAGTCTCCATTTCTGCAAGCCCCTGGTTGAGAAGCTCTTCGAATTGGTTACCAGCTGTATTGGTTTCGAAGGCTATTTGTTGTTCTTTAGCCTCCTTAACCTTCTGTTGAAGTTCCAGAATCTGCCTTTCCCAAAGAAGTATGGACTCAGCTCGAGCCTCATAATCAGTTTTCGCCTGCTTCAGATGCATAGCTTGATCCTCAGCTTCTTGAGAGAGTTTCGAAGCTTGTTCATAAGCAGCATCCATGGCAATGCGTTTCTCTTGAACCTTCTTGGCAGCAGATTCGTCTTGGAGAAGGTAACCAGTTACGTTGTCCAGCAAAGCCTGAAGATCGAACAAGAGAGTACTAACTGGCAAGGAGCAGGTAGAAAGATTGACCTTTGTAAGCAGCTCCTTCATAGTATAGCAAGCAGTACTATCTTGCTTGAGCACTTCGAATATATCCACATTGAGAATTGTTTTCCTAATTTTATTAAGAAGTACAATTCTTTCATCTGTGGGAAGAGGATAGCTGGTCGAACTTGTGCCAGCCCTAGCAAGTGGGACGTCCCTCTGAGCCAACTTTGCCTTCATGTACCCAATAGGGTCATTTCGTCTCAGAAGTGCCAGTTCCTCGTCAGTCATTCGAGATAAAGAGGATTAAGGGAGTTCCACACGTAGGGGAGCCACGTCCATTTCAACCTCCATGGGTTCGTTGGTTGCATTACCATCCCCTTCATTCGTTTCGTGCTCTTGGTCTTCTTCATCCTCATCCAAGTCCACCACTTCGATGCCTTCCCTTTCACTGCTATTTGCGTTGGACTCTGTCCCAGCAGTCGAATCGTCATTGGCATTCTCCTCCTCAGACTCTTCGTCTGCAGATTCTTCGTCTCTTTGCCCAGAATCAGCTTTCTCTCCTTCAGTTTGAGTGTCCTTTGGGTCCTCTTGAAGAGTTTCAAGAGGGGACTTTTGAAGAGAAGCTCTTTGCAAATCCTCTGCAGATGTTTGAAGTGGTGTTTCGTTTGTCTCTTTCAGAGGAATAGAGGTACCTTGATCATCCTGCTGTTCAGAAGTTCCAGTCAGAACCGCCATATTAGACGAACCTTTATTCTGAACGAGGTTACTGGAATCTCCTTGAGGAGAGGAGTTGAGTGGAGCAGCAGCTTTGGATGGTGAGTTCGAATTAGTGGAAGCTGGATTCAAGATGTTCTGCAAGGAGCAATAGAATGTTAAAAAACATTCACCAAGGTAATAAGAAGGTATTATTGTCAAAAAGATTTAAAGGTTCAATTTACCTGTGGACTCTCGGAGGAGAGGTTACTAGCTATACGTTCCAACATTGTGTTGGAGGTCGAAGGTGGGTTTTTGGATTTGGGTGAGGGAGCAGCATCCCTGGAATCAAGTCCAGAGACGCTAGTTGGAACGGTACTTTCGAAATATCTTTCTTTGGCTTCTTCTTCGAAGCAGTTGTTAAGTTTCCTCCAGCCTTGGGATCTTCCCCAGTGGTGCTTGATTTCCGCTTCTTGGGAGTAGTAGGAGGAAGCTTGTTGGTCTGAAAGGATTTAAACAAAGAGTTAGATGCAAACCATAAAACATGAGTGAATTCGAAACATCAAGGCTAAGTGATTACCGTTGGAGTTGGAACACTGGTTGTTGTTGGTATTGTTGTTGTTGTTATGGTTGCAGCAATAGTGGTTGTTTCGGGTGGAGTCACTTTGTCAGTAGTTTCGATGGAGGCTTGAGAGGCACTCCGTTCTTTCGACTTCGAGGCAGTTGTCTTTATCCTGATGGCTGAAAATCGAAACAATTAAAGCAAAGGTTAAAGATATGGAAAATAAAAGACGTTTGGGATTTTCGCAAGCATTCGCACCTATGCCTTGATCAGATTTAATTGACATGGCAGAAAGGTCGTATCGAAGGTGTCCTGGGAAATCATGAAGCCAGTGTCTAGCCCATGTCACAGTCTCAGATGGATTTGGTTTCCTTTGAAGATGTTTGAACATCTCTTTGCAAGTGAACCACCAAGGATATGGGGGAAACCAAGCCAGAGCCAATTCTGAGGTAGGTAATCTGGGAAATTTAGGTGGATGCATTTCGAATGCCAACCTATACCTATCCTCAGGTGACAACCCTGAAGGAAGTTTTAACTTAGAAACTTTTTGTTTAAATTTTTCCTTCAAGGTCTCAGCCGCTTGATGCACAGTGGAGTCCAAGCGCGTGGGGTCATAAGTAGTTTCAAAATAATTTTGGAAAGCTTTAATCTCTTTGGCATGAGTAAACATACCTTTCTTTGCTGGTACCTGCACATCGAAGGAATCAATTAGTTTCTGTTGAATTGTAAGTGTATCGAACATATAAGTTTGATAAAACTTGGTCCACCATTCCAGAAACCCTTTAGCTGTGAGATGGGTAGGTTCGAAGGTTATCAGCTCAAACTGGGCAAAGCCTTGATATTGTTCTTGCTGTATTTTGGCTTCTCGTGCCTTGAAAGTTCGTCCAGAAGTGATGGCACTCTCAGTTTGAAATAAAGGTTCAGGAATCAGTTGGCATAAGCCAAACTGTCTCGAAACAAAATTTGGTTGGTAAGCAAAAAGAAAAATCTGGTTCTTGGCTGGAGTTATTCTTGAAGAAATGAGTCTAGGTAGCAAAAAAGCTCTCCATACATCCTGAATCTCCTTGCTCTTGATAGCTTCTGAGAGAGCCATGGTGAACCAAGAAGGTCCATGAGCCCTCGAAGCAAAAGGCGCCATGCTCTCTTCAAACTTGTGCCTTTTGGAGAATATCATGATGTACTTCGAGAATTGGACTTTGAAGTCATCTTTGTCGTCATTTGGAGTTAATCTTCGAAGCCTAGTGCCTTCGACTATCCTATCATTTATCTCAGGATCTTGTTCATCAATGGTGTTGGCGGTTGACAAGGAGGGTTCGAACATGGCATTTAGCCATAGTTGAAGTAACCAAAAAGGGACAGCCAACAGAATATTCTTGGAGGTATGGGATTTGAGGCTCGAAACAGCTGACCTCAGGCTTTCATAAAGGTCAACTAAGAGCAGTTCACTTAAGCACACTTTTCGATTTTCATGCAAATCCCTAGCTAGAGGAATGAACCTACTAGCTACCTGTAGGGATCTACTGCAGAAAACGTATCTTGAGAGCCATAGGGTTAAGAAAGAAATGTGTTCTACGTCAGACACATTGTCCCCCTCAGCATGGTAATGACTGATAAACTTGGAAAAACTTGCTAGCTTGACTTCGAAGTCAATTATGCTTGAATGTTCTTCGTTGTCGGGGATAAAAGTTTCTCCTACTGGCGATAGCCCAGTGATGGCCGCTATGTCGAAGAAGGTTGGGGTGATCATTCCACCTGGGAGATGGAAAGTGTTATAGGTACTGTCCCAGAAATAGAGGGACGCGAATAGCAGAGGGTGGCTATAGGTGAAACCAGGCTTCGATAGCTTAATTAGGTTATAGATACCTAATTCTTCCCATTGCTGGGATTTCTTAGCTTCTACTTTCTTGAACCAATTTTGATAAGCAGTATCAGAGGTGGGGCAAGATCGAAATGGCTTAAAATTACTTTTTACATAATCCAATACAAAGGGGTCCTTAGGAGGAACAGTTGGGTTTTATATGGTATTTGAACTAGAAGATTCTATTGCCTTAGGGGCGTCCATTTTGTTAAACAAGGGTTTAAAACTATAACAAACTTGGAAAATCGTCCTGGTGTCTTTTAATATTTCAAAAACCGTAAGAGGGCCATTTAAAGCTAACCTCTTACCAGCAACGGTGGTAGGAATGAGTACCTGTGACGCATACAACATTTCTTTTTCCTTTGAAATCATCTGAGGGGCAAGAACGGATTGACCTTGGTGAGTGATAATCTTACTTTCCATGGTAGTTCCTGCAGTTTTTCCTTTCTTCTTGGAGACTTTCTTGAGTTGGGATGAAGTAGAAGAAGACATTTTTGAAGAATGTTGAAAGCTTGGGTTTTTTTTGACGAGAGAAGGAGGGTAAAAGATTCAGAGTGTGAAAAGAAAAGAAAAAGATTAAGTTGGTGATGTTTTATAATGGGAAGTTTAAGCATCCACTGAATAAGGGTGTGATACGTGGAAATCATGGGTTGGTGTGATGAAGAGGTGGCGTAAAGTTAACATGGGTAATAGGCGTGATTTAAAGATAATCATTGTTTGTAACTGCACCATACTGTGAAGTGGCTCCAGGCGGTTAAGGAATCCAAAAAGCGCTATGATTGACGTGACTGGAGTCAAATGCATTAAATGTTACGATGATTCGAAGGTCACATCAAAATCTTGTGTAGATGTTTAAAATAGGTATTTCTCAGAGAAATCGAAATACATATTTTAAAGGGGCAATTTGTTGGCTGAAGATTTTGATAATATTATTAGAAGCCAAATGAATTAAACGTTTCGATCGAAATGAAGCAAAGCGTCATGTTTCGAAGTAGCAGAAGCAGTGTTTCGAATAAGCATGTCAAAGCTGGAGCTTCGAGTGGCAATTATGGGAACATATCTAAAGAAGTCTCGAAATAACAACAAGGTTGTGTCTGGGAAGTGCGTTCGAAACGGAGAAGTACCAAAGCATTTGAAATTCAAATGGAAGCGGGACATTCGAAGTTTGAAATTTATGTGCTGGAGCATTTGGAGACACGTGGAAAGAAGAAAGAGGCATTGTTCTGCATGTTCTGAACGTGGCATAATCCTATAGCAAGACCGTTATGGTCGAATTAGTATAAATAGAAGTCTTAGTATTAGGATTTCGTGTGTCATATCTATTGTACTAAATACTCAGTAACATTCAAACTACCACATGGCAAGGGAAACGAATGCAAGAGCAATGTACGTATGATAGCACCATATATTTATGATTTAATGAAAACCTTTTACCATTTCCAGCACTTTCCTTTATCTTTCTATCAAATAACATTTATAAGTTTTCTCATTTACAGTCTTTTCACTTAGAAATCTCTTCATTAAAGTTTTACATTTCAATGCTTTCTTCACATTTCAAGCACTTTACATTTCAGAAAACTGTCATACTTTCCATGCCTTTACCTTCAAACTTTATCCTTCGAACGCCTATTTTTACTTAAAGTCATTTACAGATTTCTTGCATTAAACGCTTTCTTCATATTTCAAACCTTTTACGTTCCAGAAATCCTTTACATTAACTGTTTTTATAATTCGAAACCATTTACTTGCCTTTTATGCAATTTTACATGTCTTTACAATTAACATTTATTCATGCAACTTAGTTTCGTACACGCACATTTTGATTACATCTTTAGACCCTTAAGAGAGAAATCGAAACAAGCCAAACACCTATACAACACTCAAATATCAACCATGAATATCTGTTCGATTATGAGAGTTACCCTAATGACCAAGGAATCCTAGGATCAATCTAGTCGATCCTGTGAGTTACCAGAGGAATTGAATAACAGTCAGAAAGATTATTCGATAGTTTGGAAGACTAGCGGTTGTTTACCAGAAATCACTGGAAACACCCATACCAAAAGTGGTCTTTCACGTGTCATTAGCTGTAAGAGATGAACCCATACCAGAAGAGGTGTTTCTCCTGTCAGTAACTGAAAGAGATGAACCCATACCAGAAGAGGTATTTCGTCTGTCATTAACCAGAAGAGATGAACCCATCCCAGAAGAGGTCTTTCGCCTGTCATTCGCTGGAAGAGATGAACCCATACCAGAAGAGGTATTTCTCCTGTCATTAAATAGAAGAGATGAACCCATACCATAAGAGGTCTTTCGCATGTCATTAACTGGGAGATATGAACCCATATCATAAGAGGTCTTTCTCCTGCCATTAACCGAAAGAGATGAGCCCATAGAAGAAGAGGTCTTTCGCCTATCATTAACTGGAAGAGATGAACCCATACCAGAAGAGTTATTTCGCCTATCATTAACTGGAAGAGATGAACCCATACCAGAAGAGGTATTTCGCCTGTCATTAACTAGAAAAGATGAACCCATACCAGAAGATGTCTTTTGCCTATCATTAACTGGAAGAGATGAACCCATACCAGAAGAGGTCTTTCGAGAATGACCTTCTGAGGAAACTGCTGAAATAGCTCTTCATCCAATGTAGCCTTTGAGAAGACTGTCAGGCCATGTAAGAGGTTGATGATATTTGTCTATTGACTGATCTTTCCTAAAAAGGTAAAGAGTTAGTTGTATGAAATGTTATGATGTATGAAATGCATTGTGTAATGATGTTCTCAAAATAAATGAGATTGTGCTATATGCGTTTCGTATGCATATGCTATGATATTTTGTAAATGATGTATGAATGTGGAATGTTGTTGAAGTGCATTTGTAAATTCGAGCATCATCTTTGTCTGGGTAAAATAAATCCCTGATTGTCGCTGGGGATGAAGAGTATATGCAATCTTCAATCTTCTGGGGATTGTTTCTGTTGGGGACCCCTGCTTTGAGGAAACTCCGCTGGGGAACATTGATTTTTGCTTTGAGCTTGAGGAAAACTCTGTTGGAGAGTGTTAATTCCTGCTTGGGGAGAAGAGTTCAAAACTTTGGTTGTCCTTTGCTTTATTGGGGAGTTATGATTCCTTGTACACCCTGACTAGGGATAAAAGAGATGGATAACCTTCCGGCCCGTTTGAGGAGGATAAAGTTGGCTAGAATTTGATCTGGTTTTAGATTCAGTAACAACTCTCTGGGGATAATGGTAACTTCACTGGGGAAGGAAATTTTGTCGGTGATTTGTGGCCATCTGAGTAACAGACTCAAGCTGGGGAGATTGGACCTCACTAGGGAAATAAACCTTGTTGGGGAAATAAATCCTATTGATGGAAGTCTGAACTCCTCTAGGAAGTAAACCCTGTTGATGGAGGGATATCCTGTTGAGGGAAACTCTTTGCTGAAGAGAATAAGCTCTTTCGAGGAGAAGTAGTTTGCAAGGGCTTTTACAATTTTGAAGACTCGCTTGGGGAGAAGAATCCCCAAAAACTGTAATAATCGGGATTCCGTAGATGGGTAATATCACTGGGAAGAAAGGCTATACACCTTTATCTTCCCAAGCGATCTGTTGGAGAAATTGCGGGGAATGTATGAACTTGCAAAGATTACTTTGTAGGGATAATCTCCTAAAGTGGCTCTGTGGGGATTCATGGGTGGCTTGGACATCGTCCCAACTCCTAAATCTTGAGTAAATGCTCATTCATGTTTCTTATGCACATATTTTCTAACAGTCAATTGTATTCATATGCATATGCTCGTTCAATTTTAGTTATTGTACATTTTTCAAACAAAAAATCAAAAGTAAAAACATAATTTGGCTTTGAAATTGTTTTTGTATTGATAGTTTTGCCCATAAACAGGGGATTTTGTACAAAGAGACGAAAATCCTAGTAAGAGGTAGTCGTCCAAAAAAAGATTACAAAGTGAAAACAAAACATATAGCTATGTGGAAATAATCTCGTTGAGTTCCAACTCTATTATTTCCCCTATGTCTTCGAACATCTCATCCCTTGCTGTCAGAAGAAGGTGATTGAACTGATCTGTATCGTTTGAACTTTGAATTCTGTAATAAAGCTCGTTGTAGGTGATCCAATAAGGACATAATCATACGCTTTGATCCCTAACTTTTTACTGGACCGCCCTTTCGGGTTTTTAGTCCACTGGGATACCCTTTTTTGCCCAAGCCGCCTTCTTAGGTTTTCGACTTGCCGGGTATATAGTCTTTTCATATATATCCTTGATTTTTGCCCGGACCCTTTTGGTTCGCCGAGATGCCCTTATTTTTGCCTAGGCCAGTCAACCTAGCGGGTCAATTTTAGGCGTAGTATCTTTTGACTATGTCTGCATTCACAGGGTGAGGGAAATCGTCACCGTCCATGATGGTCAGTATCATAGCTCCACCAAAAAATATCTTCTTGATTACAACTGGTCCTTCATAGGTAGGAGTCCATTTGCCCCTGGGATCTCCTTGCAGGAGGATAATGCGCTTTATTACTTAGTCACTAGTCTGATATACCCGATGCTTGATCTTCTTGTTGAATGCCTTGATCATGCATTTTCGATACATCTGACCGTGACAGACAGCTGCAAGCTTTTTCTCGTCAATTAGGTTTAGCTGATCTGACCTAGTCTGAATCCACTCATCTTCTTCCAAGTCTGCATCTTTCTTGATTCTTTGAGAAGGAATCTGGACTTCGACAGGTAGGACAACTTCCATGCCATAGACCAGAGAGAAAGGAGTTGCCCCAGTTGATGTTCTAGCCGAAGTGCGATAGTCGTGAAGAGAAAATGGTAACATCTTGTGCCAATGTTTATATGTACCAACCATCTTCTGTGTAATCTTCTTTATATTATTATTGGAGGATTCCACTGCGCCATTCATATTAGGTCGATATATAGAAGAGTTATGATGCATGATCTTGAACTATGTGCAGAGCTTAGTAATCATTGTGTTGTTGAGGTTGGTACTGTTATCTGTGATAATCCTTTCAGGGATTCCATACCGATAGATAAGTTTGTGCTTAATGAACCAGGTGACCACATTCTTAGTAACAAAAGAAAATGAGACTGCTTTAACCCATTTTGTAAAGTAACCAATGGCGACGAGGATGAAGCGGTGTCCGTTAGAGGCCGTGGGCTTGATTTCTCTGATCATATCAATGCCACACATTGCGAATGGCCAAGGAGCAGTCATGACATTCAATGGTACTGGAGGTACATGAACTTTATCGACATAGATTTGGCACTTATGACAAGTTCTTAAGTGGTGGTGACAATCAATTTCCATAGTCGACCAATAGTAACTAGCTCTTAAGATCTTTTTAGCCATAATATGCCCACTGGAGTGAGTACTGAAGACACCTTCGTGCATATCTTGCATAATCTCTTCTGCTTCCTTCTTGTCCATACAACGAAGCAGGGTTGAATCATGATTGCGCTTGTATAGAATTTCATTGCTTAAGAAGAATTTAGCTGAAAACCTTCGCAAGAATTTCTTGTTATTGATGGATGCCCCCTCAGGGTATTCTTTATTCTCAAGGTACCTTTTCACCTCATGAAACCAAGGTTTCTCCTTTACACCATCAGTGTCAATTTCACAACAGTGTGCAGGTTCGTCGAATCTTGCAATGGTAATTCTAGGAGCCTCATTTTCCCATCTGACCTTGAACATGGATGACATGGTTTCCAGAGCATCCGCCAACTGATTCTCTCCTCTTGGTATGTGCTCAAAGGTAATCTCCTCGAAATACGAGATCAGGGTTAGTACATTCTCTTTATAAGGAATGAGATTCGGGTGCTTCGTGTCCCAATATCCCTTAACCTGACCAATTACCAAAGCTAAATCCCCGTATATGCTTAAGAATTTGATTCTTAGGTCAATAGAAGCCCTAAGACCCATGATGCGAGCTTCATATTCGGCCATGTTATTGGTACAGTCGAAGAAAAGTATGGAAGTAAAGGGTGTATGGAAACCTTCAGGGGAAATGATCATAGCACCAATTATGTTGCCAAGAGCGTTGGAAGCTCCATCATAAACCATAGTCCATCGGGATCCTTGTTCAGGTCCTTCATACAGTCCAGGTTCCTCATAATCTATTACTAGCATGATGTTCTCGTCCGGGAATTCAAAGTTCATGGACTGATAGTGGTCTACAGCCTGATGCGCCAAATGGTAGGCCAACACACTTCCTTTGATTTCCCTTTGAGTGGTGTACTGGATATCATATTCTGTTAAGACCATCTGCCATCGGGAAATTCTTCCAGAGAGAGATGGATTTTCAAATATGTACTTGATAGGATCCATTTTAGAGATCAATAGAGTAGTATGGGTCAACATATATTGTCTTAGTCGGCGGGAAGCTAATGCCAAAACATAGCAAGTTTTCTTGAGCAGTGAATATCTTGTTTCACAGTCGGTAAACTTTTTGCTAAGGTAGTATATTGCATGCTCTTTTCGACCAGAAGCGTCATGCTGCCCCAGTACACACCCCATTGAATTCTCTAGCATTGTTAAGTACATGATTAAAGTTCTTCCTTCAACTGGTGGCATCAGAATGAGAGGTTCTTGTAAGTACTCCTTAATTTTATTAAAGGCTATTTGACAGTCTTCGTTCCATTTTACTACTTAATCTTTCTTCAGCAGCTTGAAGATTAGCTCACAAGTAGCAGTCAAATGTGAAATGAAACTGGCAATGTAATTCAGCCGTCCAAAGAAACCTCTAACCTCTTTCTCGGTACGAGGAGTTGGAATTTCTTGTATGGCTTTAACCTTTTCCAGATCAACCTCAATACCCTTACCACTGGCGATGAAACCTAAGAGTTTACCAGATCTCACCCCAAAGACGCACTTATTCGGATTCAGCCTCAGTTTGTACTTCCTCAGCCTTTCAAACAGTTTATGCAAGTGATTAAGATGCTCTTCTTCGGTTTGCGCCCGTGCTATCATATCATCAACATAGAACTCTATCTCATGGTGAATCATATCATGAAATAAGGCTACCATGGCACGCTAATAGGTTGCCCTAGTGTTCTACAACCCAAAAGGCATAACCTTGTAATAGAAAGTGCCCCACTGCGTGACGAAAGTAGTTTTCTCCATGCCTTCTGTAACACCCCAGTTTCAATTATTTGATTTATTTAAATTTGGGAAATTATTTTATTAGAATTAATAAAATAAAAAGGAATTATTTATTTTGAAATATGGAGGAAAATAAAAGAAATAAGAAATGCTGAGTTTTTAAGTTATTGGGCTTGGAGGTTGTTAGTAAAGAGTGGGGGTGAAAAAGAAGTAAAGTTATGTTTTGGAACTCAAGTTACTTTTCTCATTTTTTCACGATAAACAGAAGTTGGGAATTTGGGGAAATAGAGCTCTGAAGGTACGAAGGACGAAGAACGAAGAACATCGCTCAAAAAGTTCAAAGCTGCTAATTGATAAGGTAAGGGGGGCTATTACTCGATTTACCTTTGTTTATGGGTTTATGTACGGTTGATTTGGGTACTCGTAGGGAAAAACCCCAATTGTTAGATGTTAATAGGAATCGATACCCTTAGGATTGAACCTTGTTAGAAAATGGTTAGGTTCCCAATTGTTATGAATCGATTAGGAATTTTAGGTTCCAAATGGTGGATTGGGAGTATAACGGCATGATCGTGAATTTACCTTAGAGGTTTAGGGATAACCTTAATGTTGTCAGAACTTCCCTAAAAAGGACGAGTAATCACTGTTAAGGTTACTGTAATAATTGTTAGTAATTATGAAATGGATGTGTTGTTTTGAGTTGTGAAATATCGATGTCGTTAGGTACCGAAATACGCGTTTAGCCGGCATTTTCCCGCGTTTGGCTGCTGTTCTGAGCTGCTGCAGGTTCAGGAAAATCCTGTACGCGCTCAGCAACACGGGCCGTGTTGCACAACACGGGCACCCGTGTTGCTCTTCTGTGTTGGTGAGATAGTGTGCTTCTGGTTGCACAACACGGGCCGTGTTGCACGACACGGGCACCCGTGTTGATCCCCCTGTAATGAGAAAAAATGTGTTTTCTGGATATGTTACAACACGGGCCGTGTTTCACAACACGGGCACCCGTGTTGCTCTTCTGTGTTGCCCAACACGGGCCGTGTTGTACAACACGGGCACCCGTGTTGAGGCTACTGTGTTGATTTTTCTGAACTTTGTTTTCAGTGCGTGATTTGGATTTTTTTGCCATGCTTTTGAATAATGTTATCGAGCATGAATTTATGATATGACTTGATATGATTGATGTTTAAATAGTATGCTGAGTGATTACATGCTATCCATATCCTGTTATGATTGATGTTGTTGATGTGCATGATATGTTGATTGATGTTCATAGTATGCTGAGTGTTACATACTTACATATCATGTTGCATTTGTTAATTCCCATTGTGTGGAATTAACATGGTGGCCAATATACGTGTCCGCGATTTAATGGAACGTTGAGGTGGTAGCCGTGTCCGCGATATAATGGAACGGTGAGTTATCCGTGACCCGAGATTTAAAGGGGCGGTAAAGTGGTACCACATGCATGGGTGTGTTGCATTACCTTGAATATAACATGAATGGATGATTTTTCCAATGTTGTATTTGATTGTTTGTATGCACGTATGATTGCTAAATGGTTGACGATGTTTGATGATTATTTGCAAATATGAAAAGAAATGTATCATGGATATATGAATTGTAAGGGTTTTTGTAAACTATGAAATATGCTAATTATTGGGTGATGCTTATGAATTCCTGAATTGATTGTTATGAACGTATAATCAAATGTATAATTGAGATGCTCACCCTTACTGTTGAATATTTCAGATTGAGGAGCTTCGTTCAGGTGCTTGGCGAAGGCTTGTCATTCTAGTTTACTTTCGTTTTAGTATTGTCCGGGTCATGCTCTGATAGTTGTAACTCCGGGAACGTTTGTTTGTCGAGCTGTTTTAATCAGACTCGTTTAATTTCCTTATGTTTTGTTATAATATGATGTTGATATTTTCCAGGTGTTAATCCCTGATGATTGAAAATATTATAACTTTGGTTTTATTAAATAAATTATTCCGCTGTGTAAACATGTATGAGTTACTACTAAGATTATGCATGACAGGAATTTGTGTTATTTAAAGAGAGTTGTGACATCCTCGTTGATACATGTACTCTGAAATTATAATTTTAATTATTCGCGAAAATTTTATTCGGGGTTTTTAGAGGGTGTTACAATAGTGGTATCAGAGCATAGTCGGTCGTTGCGACCAGAGTCTTGAGTCAGTCATTCCTTTTGTATGCGACTAGTGCAAGGTAACACTGTCGATACTGTATTCTAATGTGGAGTATGTTTTAATTCTCAGGAATATGGCTGGAGGAGGTAACGGACGAAATGATGCTGCACTCGCTGAGGCTTTGGGGATGTTAGCTGGTGTACTTGCTGGAAACCCAACTGGAGGCGTGATTGGTGCTGATAGGCAATTGGGAAACTTCCAAAGGAACAATCCTCCGTTGTTCAAAGGTACACATGACCCTGAAGGTGCTCAGAAGTGGCTGAAGGAAATCGAAAGGATTTTCCGTGTAATTGATTGTGCTGAAGATCTGAAAGTCAGATATGGTACGCATATGTTGGCAGAAGAAGCCGACGACTGGTGGGTTGCCACAAGGACTGAAATGGTTCAGGATGGAGAGGCACTGACTTGGGCTAACTTCAGAAGGGCTTTTCTGAGGAGGTACTTTCCTGAAGATGTTCGAGGAAGAAAGGAAATTGAGTTTTTGGAGCTTAAGCAGGGCAATCTGACTGTTAGTGAATATGCTACTAAGTTCACTGAGCTGGCAAAGTATTATGCACACTACAACAATGATGAGGCTGGAGAATTCTCTAAATGTATCAAATTTGAGAATGGTCTCCGAGATGAGATTAAGCAGGGAATCAGGTACCAGCGTATTCGTAGATTTTCTGATCTGGTGGATTGTAGCAGAATCTTGGAAGAAGATATTACCAAGAATAGGTCGTCTCACTCTCGTGGGGCTGTGGATAAAAGAGGAAAGCAACATATGGACCGTGGCAAGCCATATGGTAGAGATAACCAGAGATCAGGCGGTTGGAAAAGGCCTAGTGGGGGAGATTCTAAGGCTCCTATCAGATGCTACAGGTGTGGTGAGTTTGGTCATCATATTCGAGATTGCAAGAGTGATGAGAAGAAGTGCTATAAATGTGGAAAGGCTGGTCATTTGTCTATTGATTGCAAAGGGAAGTCTGTTACTTGTTACAATTGTGGCGAAGAAGGTCACATTCGTCCGCAGTGTCCTAAGCCTAGGAAGGATCAGTCAGGTGGAAAAGTGTTCGCTTTGTCTGGATCTGAGACTACTCCAGAGGATCGATTGATTAAAGGTACGTGTTTTATTCATGGCACACCTTTAGTTGCAATTATTGATACTGGTGCAACTCATTCTTTCATTTCTTTGGATTGTGCTGAGAGGTTGAAACTGGACATATCTGGTATGCAAGGTAGCATGATTGTTGATACTCCTGCATCGGGTTCAGTGACAACTTCACTTGTATGTAGGAATTGTCCTATTGAGATTTTTGGTAGAGGTTTCGGTATGGATTTAGTGTGCCCACCGCTTGAACAAATTGATATTATCCTTGGGATGAACTGGTTGCAATTCAACCGGATTCATCTGAACTGCTTTGCTAAGACGGTGATTTTCCCAGAGGCAGTTGGCGTTGAGAACTTGACTATGACTGCTAGGCAGGTACAAGAAGCAATGGAAGACGGTGCTAATGTGTTTATGTTACTTGCTTCGTTAGATGCAACAGGAAAGGTCAGGAGTGGTGAATTGCCAGTGGTGTGTGATTTCCCAGAAGTCTTCCCTGATGATGTCGGTGAGTTACCTCCAGAGAGAGAAGTGGAATTTTCTATAGATTTGATCCCTGGTACGAGACCGGTGTCGATGGCGCCATATCGTATGTCTGCGTCTGAGTTGGCTGAATTGAAGAGTCAGTTGGAAGATTTACTGGAGAAGAAGTTTATTCGTCCAAGTGTTTCGTCTTGGGGTGCTCCGGTATTGTTGGTTAAGAAGAAAGAAGGTTCTATGAGACTGTGTGTTGATTACAGGCAATTGAACAAGGTAACCATTAAGAATCGGTATCCGTTACCGAGGATTGATGATTTAATGGATCAACTAATTGGAGCCAGTGTATTCAGTAAGATTGACTTGAGATCGGGATATCATCAGATTCGTGTGAAAGCGGAAGATATTCAAAAGACTGCTTTTCGGACGAGGTATGGGCATTATGAATACTCTGTTATGCCGTTCGGAGTTACTAATGCACCTGGTGTTTTCATGGAATATATGAACAGTATTTTTCATCCGTATCTGGATAAGTTTGTTGTGGTTTTTATTGATGACATTCTGATTTATTCCAAGAACGACAAAGAGCATGCGGAACATCTCAGAATTGTGTTAGAGTTGTTGAAAGATAGGAAGTTGTATGCAAAGTTGTCCAAATGTGAGTTCTGGCTGAATGAAGTTAGTTTTCTTGGACATGTGATTTCTAAGAATGGTATTGCAGTGGATCCTACAAAAGTAGAAGCGGTATCTCAGTGGGAAGCGCCGAAGACTGTTTCTGAAATCAGAAGTTTTCTTGGTCTTGCAGGTTATTACAGAAAGTTTATCGAAGGATTCTCAAAGTTAGCATTGTCGTTGACGAAATTGACTCGTAAAGGACAAGCGTTTATTTGGGATTCTGATTGTGAGAAAGGTTTCCAAGAATTGAAGCGGAGATTGACTAGTGCTCCTATTCTGATTTTGTCGAATCCGGTGGAATCTTTTGTGGTTTATTGTGATGCATCTCTGATGGGATTAGGTGGTGTTTTAATGCAGAATCAACAGGTAGTTGCGTATGCTTCGAGACAGTTGAAGGTTCATGAAAGGAACTATCCTACTCATGATTTAGAGTTGGCAGCAGTGGTATTTGTCTTGAAGTTGTGGAGACATTATCTGTATGGTTCGAGATTTGAAGTGTATAATGATCATAAGAGTTTGAAGTATCTTTTCGATCAGAAAGAGCTCAATATGAGGCAAAGAAGGTGGTTGGAATTTCTCAAAGATTATGATTTTGGTTTGAATTACCATCCTGGTAAGGCAAATGTGGTTGCGGATGCTTTGAGCAGGAAATCCTTGCATATGTCTATGATGATGGTTCGTGAATTGGATTTAATTGAACAATTCCGAGATTTGAGTTTAGTTTGTGAAAGTACTCCGAAGTGTGTTCGTTTGGGTATGTTGAAACTTACTAGTGGTATTCTAGAAGAGATCAGGATCGGGCAGAAATCTGATGTTAATTTAGTTGATAAATTGACATTGATCAACCAAGGTCAAGGTGGTGAGTTTAGAATTGATGAGAATGATGTTATGAGATTTGGCGATAGAGTTTGTGTTCCTAATGTCGCGGAAATCAAGAAGAGTATATTAGAGGAAGGACATCGCAGTGGGATGAGTATTCATCCGGGCGCCACGAAAATGTATCATGATTTGAAGAAATTGTTTTGGTGGCCGGGAATGAAAAAGGAAATAGCTGAATTTGTGTATGCATGTTTAATCTGTCAGAAATCGAAGATTGAGCATCAGAAGCCGTCTGGATTTATGCAACCAATGTTTATTCCAGAATGGAAGTGGGATAGTATTTCTATAGATTTTGTATCTGGGTTGCCGAGGACTCCTATGAATTGTGAAGCAATATGGGTCGTTGTGGATAGGTTGACTAAGTCTGCTCATTTTATACCGGTGCGAATGGATTACTCGATGGAGAGATTGGCACAGTTATATATTGAGAAAATAGTGAGTTTGCATGGAGTTCCTTCTAGTATTGTGTCAGATAGAGATCCGAGGTTCACTTCGAAATTTTGGGAAGGATTGCAGAAGGCTTTGGGTACTAAATTGAGGTTGAGTTCAGCTTACCATCCTCAGACTGATGGACAGACGGAGAGGACGATTCAATCATTAGAAGATTTATTGCGTGCTTGTGTTTTAGAGCAGGGTGGAGCTTGGGATAGCTATTTGCCATTGATTGAATTTACTTATAACAATAGTTACCATTCGAGTATTGGTATGGCTCCGTTTGAGGCATTGTATGGTAGACGGTGTAGAACACCTTTGTGTTGGTATGAATCTGGAGAGAGTTCGGTAGTTGGGCCAGAGATTGTTCAGCAGACTACTGAAAAGATCAGATTGATTCAAGAGAAGATGAGAGCTTCTCAGAGTCTTCAGAAAAGTTATCATGACAAGAGGAGAAAGAATTTAGAATTCAGTGCTGAAGATCATGTGTTTATGAGAGTTACTCCGATGACGGGTATTGGTCGAGCGTTGAAATCTAAGAAGTTGACTCCGCGTTTTATTGGTCCGTTTCAGATTACAGAAAGAGTTGGAGAAGTTGCTTATCGTATTGCTTTACCTCTGAGACTTGCGAATTTGCACGATGTTTTTCATGTTTCTCAGTTGAGGAGATACATTCCAGACCCATCTCATGTAATCCAAATAGATGATGTACAGGTGAGAGATAACCTGACAGTAGAAACATTGCCTATGAGGATAGAAGATCGGGAAGTGAAACAGTTAAGAGGTAAAGAGATAGCATTAGTGAAGGTTGCTTGGGGAGGTCCAGCAGATGGAAATATCACTTGGGAGCTGGAGAGCCAAATGAAAGAGGCTTATCCGGAACTGTTCGTCTAAGGTATGTTTTCGATAACGAAAACTCTTTTAGTGGGGGAGAGTTGTAACACCCCAGTTTCAATTATTTGATTTATTTAAATTTGGGAAATTATTTTATTAGAATTAATAAAATAAAAAGGAATTATTTATTTTGAAATATGGAGGAAAATAAAAGAAATAAGAAATGCTGAGTTTTTAAGTTATTGGGCTTGGAGGTTGTTAGTAAAGAGTGGGGGTGAAAAAGAAGTAAAGTTATGTTTTGGAACTGAAGTTACTTTTCTCATTTTTTCACGATAAACAGAAGTTGGGAATTTGGGGAAATAGAGCTCTGAAGGTACGAAGGACGAAGAACGAAGAACATCGCTCAAAAAGTTCAAAGCTGCTAATTGATAAGGTAAGGGGGGCTATTACTCGATTTACCTTTGTTTATGGGTTTATGTACGGTTGATTTGGGTACTCGTAGGGAAAAACCCCAATTGTTAGATGTTAATAGGAATCGATACCCTTAGGATTGAACCTTGTTAGAAAATGGTTAGGTTCCCAATTGTTATGAATCGATTAGGAATTTTAGGTTCCAAATGGTGGATTGGGAGTATAACGGCATGATCGTGAATTTACCTTAGAGGTTTAGGGATAACCTTAATGTTGTCAGAACTTCCCTAAAAAGGACGAGTAATCACTGTTAAGGTTACTGTAATAATTGTTAGTAATTATGAAATGGATGTGTTGTTTTGAGTTGTGAAATATCGATGTCGTTAGGTACCGAAATACGCGTTTAGCCGGCATTTTCCCGCGTTTGGCTGCTGTTCTGAGCTGCTGCAGGTTCAGGAAAATCCTGTACGCGCTCAGCAACACGGGCCGTGTTGCACAACACGGGCACCCGTGTTGCTCTTCTGTGTTGGTGAGATAGTGTGCTTCTGGTTGCACAACACGGGCCGTGTTGCACGACACGGGCACCCGTGTTGATCCCCCTGTAATGAGAAAAAATGTGTTTTCTGGATATGTTACAACACGGGCCGTGTTTCAAAACACGGGCACCCGTGTTGCTCTTCTGTGTTGCCCAACACGGGCCGTGTTGTATAACACGGGCACCCGTGTTGAGGCTACTGTGTTGATTTTTCTGAACTTTGTTTTCAGTGCTTGATTTGGATTTTTTTGCCATGCTTTTGAATAATGTTATCGAGCATGAATTTATGATATGACTTGATATGATTGATGTTTAAATAGTATGCTGAGTGATTACATGCTATCCATATCCTGTTATGATTGATGTTGTTGATGTGCATGATATGTTGATTGATGTTCATAGTATGCTGAGTGTTACATACTTACATATCATGTTGCATTTGTTAATTCCCATTGTGTGGAATTAACATGGTGGCCAATATACGTGTCCGCGATTTAATGGAACGTTGAGGTGGTAGCCGTGTCTGCGATATAATGGAACGGTGAGTTATCCGTGACCCGAGATTTAATGGGGCGGTAAAGTGGTACCACATGCATGGGTGTGTTGCATTACCTTGAATATAACATGAATGGATGATTTTTCCAATGTTGTATTTAATTGTTTGTATGCACGTATGATTGCTAAATGGTTGACGATGTTTGATGATTATTTGCAAATATGAAAAGCAATGTATCATGGATATATGAATTGTAAGGGTTTTTGTAAACTATGAAATATGCTAATTATTGGGTGATGCTTATGAATTCCTGAATTGATTGTTATGAACGTATAATTAAATGTATAATTGAGATGCTCACCCTTACTGTTGAATATTTCAGATTGAGGAGCTTCGTTCAGGTGCTTGGCGAAGGCCTGTCGTTCTAGTTTACTTTCGTTTTAGTATTGTCCGGGTCATGCTCTGATAGTTGTAACTCCGGGAACGTTTGTTTGTCGAGCTGTTTTAATCAGACTCGTTTAATTTCCTTATGTTTTGTTATAATATGATGTTGATATTTTACAGGTGTTAATCCCTGATGATTGAAAATATTATAACTTTGGTTTTATTAAATAAATTATTCCGCTGTGTAAATATGTATGAGTTACTACTAAGATTATGCATGACAGGAATTTGTGTTATTTAAAGAGAGTTGTGACATCCTCGTTGATACATGTACTCTGAAATTATAATTTTAATTATTCGCGAAAATTTTATTCGGGGTTTTTAGAGGGTGTTACACCTTCAGGTGCCATTTTGATCTTATTATAACCCCAGAAGCCATCCATGAAGGAGAATACCTTATGTTGGGCAGTGTTGTCGACCAAAACATCGATATAAGGTAGTGGGAAGTCATCTTTGGGGCTCGCTCTGTTTAGATCCCTGTAGTCTATGCATATACGCACTTTTCCATCTTTCTTTGGTACCAGAACAACATTAGCCACCCATTGAGGATACAATGTTACTGCTAAGAACCCTATGTTGAGCTGTTTCATAACCTCAACCTTTATCTTTTATGACATTTCAGGACGCATGCGACGAACCTTCTATTTTATCGGAGTACAATCCACTTTCATTGGCAGACGGTGAACCACAATATCGGTGTCGAATCCTGGCATATCTTCGTATAACCAGGAGAAGATTTCAACATATTCATGTAGCATCTGAATTAAACTGCTTTTGACACTACTTTCTAGGTCAGCACCTATCTTGACCTCTTCTCTATCTGTCTTGGTACCCAAGTTCACCACTTCGACTGGCTCTTCATGTGGTTGGATAGCCTTCTCTTCCTGTTTCAAGAGTCTGGCAAGTTCTCCAGGTATTTCATAATCTTCCTCACCTTCGTCCTCAGCTTGGTAGATCGGATTTTCAAAGTCATATAAGCTAATAGTAGAATCGTTATCAACAAGATCCAGAGTGGATGAGGATCTGCAATGCAGTGTGTGGGTGTGTGTAAGAACACATAGATATTTTGAAAAATGAAATAAGATAAAAATAAAGACATGGATCACAAAATTTGCATGCAAAACATCCAATGTTTTATTGAATGAGTAATGTTTATGAATTAATCAACCCTTAACAAATGAACCATTATGCCCTGGATAAGACACAAGGTTTTAAAGTCATTGTTAAAATTTTACATAACCTAAACGTTCAAAGCAATAAAAATAGGAATATAGCCATTACTCCTGGCTGAAAGAGATAGGGAACACGTCTTCTGCTCTCTAACTATCCAGTTCATCGCCAAAGGTGGGGAATATCCAATTGTTGAAGTAACAATCATTGTCTGCATCCTCTATAGCATTGACCCCATTATTGCTGATGCGGAATGGAGGTCTCCCAGCACGAGCCCGACGAACAGCCCTTTAACCTTCTGCAGTAAAGCCCAGACCAAACTTGTTAGACTTGAAAGGGATATCCGGAAGCTGAACCCAAATTGTATTACCTACCTTCTTTAATAGCGGCCTTAGCATCTTTCAAGGAGGCCATCTTGTGCAGAGTTTTGGTGATTTTTAGAATGGTTGAAACATCTTCAACAATAGTAGGAGAGATTACTTCAATGGTTTGACAGGGCATTTCAATGAATTCTCCATACATCTCAACATATCAGAATGAGTAGAGGTGGCTGACCATATATTCCTTCTCTCCACAAACAGTAACAACTTTCCCTTTCATCGGATATTTCAGCTTCTGGTGCAGGGTGGAAGGGACAACACCTGCCCCATGGATCCAAGGGCATCCCAATAAACAATAATAATCCGGACGAATGTCCATTACATAGAAAGTGTACTCAAAAATATGTGAACCCACCTTGATCGGGAGGTCCACCTCCCCATGCACCATTCATTTCGATCCGTCGAAGGCTCAAACTATGATATTGCTGGGCTTCAGCACCAACCCTTCACAAACCGGTCGAGAGCGCCTTTCAGCAGAACATTCAGAGATGATCTTGTGTCAATCAATACACGGGCCAATGTAGTGACTTTGCACTCAATGGAGACGTACAAGGACCTATTGTGATTCCTCCCCTCTAGAGTCAAGTCAGCATCGGAGAAACCAAAACCATTGTTAGTTGTTAGACTGGCCAAATAGCTTCCAAATTGATCTACCAAAATTTCCTGCGGCACATGAGCAGTCTTTAGGAATTTCACTAAATCCTTTGCATGGGCCACAGAACATAGCAGTAGTGACAACATAGATATTTTGGATGGGGTCTTCCCCAACTGTTCGACAATTTTATAATCACTTCGGTGAATGATCTTCAGAACCTCTTCTAAATCTTCTCCAAAAGTATCTTTGACATGAGCTTCTTTTGGCGCCTCTGTCTGGGCAGGCTCTATCACCGGCTATTTACCCCTAGCCCCAACAGTCGTCATGGAAACTGTAATCTGAGCAGGTAGAGAGATTTCCGGAGAGAAAATCCTTCCACTTCTTGTAGTCTTACTGGTCCCCGCAATATTGACAATACTGGGGTCAACTTCTTCATTTTCTTCATCAGACAATTCCTGCTTGATGCCATGGTAATAGACGTCAGGCCCATAGTGCCACAGAATTGCCTTCTCCGAGGAGTACGGGATAGGCCCGGGCGTTGTAATAACCAATAGAGCGACTTTCGGATTGGCGGTAATCCTTATAGGACCTTTGTAATGGATCCTAAAAGGAGTACTAGAGATAACAGATAGATCTTGGCAAAAATTGTTGTTAGGCGGAACTTTTTCAATCATAATAATGTGTTCATTCATCAAGCTTTGAATACCATTTTTAGTGACTCGCAGCCATTGGGTTCAACTGCACAACAATAACAACCTTCAATGCAAACTGGAAATAAACCATCTTGTAACAAACTTCTTTATTGTAGAGAGCAGAGTGATCACATCATTCACAAAAGTAACATACAAAATATCTTCAACAACATTTACACCTTTATCATGTTTGGGCATAAGTTCTGTAATTACATTTGGAGTCTTTGGAGGATCGAACTCAATCTCCTTGTTTTCAATCATGTCCAAGATCTTGCTCTTCAAGGCCCAACAATGGTCGGTGTCATGACCAAGACTGTTTGAATGATAAGTACACCTTGCATCCGGATTATACTTTGGAGAGGAGGTGTTGGGATTCTGAGGAGGATCCCGCAGAGAAATGAGCTCAGATTTTAGCAAGTGTTACAGTGCCTGAGATAAAGGAATATTAATCTTAGTGAACTGCCTTCTTGGAGCGTCAGGCCTTTGACGGTTACCCTGATGTTGTTGTCGAGCAGGTGCCAGGTTGGAAATCCAAACTGCTCCCACAGACTCATGGCGATTAACTTTGCTACGGATTTTCTGGCCATAGATAGCACCAACTTCCTTCTTACCTCTGAACGACTTCTTCACAACACTAGAATATGCATTCGTCGGGATCTTCCCACTTTTTATACCGCTTTCGATCCTTTCTCCAGTCAGAATCATCTCTATAAAACCCGATGAGGAACTCCCAATCAGCAAATTGAAGAACGGGCATGTCAGAGTGCCCATGAACATGTCTACCATTTCCCGATCATTCAGAGGAGGTTTCACTCTGCCAACTAGGTCCCTCCATTTCATTCCTTAAACCCTTCTCCTAAGTCCATGGACATATTCTGTAACTGCACTCGAGTTGGTGCCAGGTCAGCATTGTATTGATACTGCTTATAGAAAGCAGCAACCAAATCTTCCCAGGTGTGGATATTAGTTCCCTCCAGCTGATAGAACCATTCCAATTATGTTCCAGCCAAAATTCCTTTGAAGAATTGGACCAATAACTTTCGATCAGTAGTGTGAGGCTGAATCTTTCTGACATATAACCCCATGTGTACTTTAGGACAACAGACCCCGTCATAATTGACGAAGACAGGGATCTTGAACTTAGGTGGTATGAACACCCCTGCAACCAAACCTAGTTCACCGAAATCCAATCCCAATATCTTTTGAACTTCCATATCCTTGATCCTATCCTCCAATTATTTGCACTTGTCATCGGCAGAAGGGTATTGTTCATCTGAGTAGTCCTCATCTTCAGACCCCTGGTTGTTTCTGTCTTCCTGCTTGACTGTCCTATACTCTTCATCTTGGTCATCATCTTCATCAGAGGAGACTTCAACAACTTGAATTAGTTGGGCAGGACCTTTGAATCTCCTCCCCACGTTGAGGACATGAAGCTTCTTGGTCTTCTTCTTTTGCATAGCAAGAAGAGTCATTATTTCTTGATGTATCCTGGCCAGGTTTAGAAGAGTTTCCTGGAACTGTGGGTGCTGAGCCTGGAGATCTTTGACATTCTGCACAAGGGCCATTTTTCTGCTGAAATAAATAGCGAGAAAAATGAGAAACTTGTACTGGAAAACATGTTCATGAAATGATGCATGATATGCGAATGCAAATATTTTCAAGGACTTCGGGAAATTTAAATTTGTGAACCAAAAGGAAACAAAGATTTTATTAACAAAGTTCAAATTACAACTGCCTTTTAGGCCCACAAATGAAAATAATACTCCTAAAATCTAAGAATCAAGTTTCCCATGGGCGCTTCCTCTTTGTGCTGATGTAGGCATTAAGACTCTTTTCCTCGTGAAGTTCCCTTGTGAGCTCCAACATTTTCTTTTCGATGGAATAAAATTGAGTCTCAAAGGTATCTCGTTCTTCCTTCAGTTGAATCCTGGACTTCTGTAGTTCCTCGAAGTTAGTAGGCATGCCAGGATGGAGCACTGTATAAGGAACATCCCATTCGACAATAGGCTCCACAGTTATTGGCAGGATGGCTGGATATGGCATCATGAGGTTTTAAGCGTGAGCTCGCGCCCATTTGAGATAAGGCTCCATAGGAATGGATTAATATTCCCCTAAGTCTTGCTATCAACCTTGTTTACCATACCCCAAGCTCGTACAAACCTTTGACGATACCCTTGAACATCATTCTCATAGTTGAACAGAATACCCTGGATAAACACATCATGAGGACCATTCCTTCAAGCATAACTGAATTGTCATAGAGCCAGAGAAGGGTTATAAGTGATACCTCCTCTAATGTCAAGGAATGGGACATTAGGGAATTCCCCACATCGGTCAATGATAGTGATATCCTCCATAGATCGGGAATACCAATGAATATCCGAATGAGAGAGCGACATTATTCTTTGAGACCAACCTAAACCTTGTTCATTCTTCAACACTAATTGAGGAAGGTGCGAAATAAACCACCTAGACAATAATGGTATACAACACATAAGAACCCCTCTCCTCTTCATGGTACGAGTGTGAAGATGATTCAAGATGTCCCTGAGCAAAGTAGGCACAGGGTTACGAGCGAGGAAAATTCTGACAGCATTCACATCTATGAGTTGGTCAGGATTGGGGAATAGTACTAACCCATAGATTAGAAGAGCCAGAACTTATTCAAAATCTTGAAAGTCTAAATTATCCCCAAACAGTTGAGCCTTTTCTAACAGGAACTTAGATAGGAAACCCTTGACTCCAATTCTTGTTTCCCAGTTGGATATAATGTCGGACCATTTCAGATGTAAGGTTTCCCCAATGACTTATGGCTTTGGAGCTTCCTCTAAACCGGTGAAAGGCATCTGATCAAGAATGGGTACTCCCAGTAATTGAGAGAATTCTTCCATAGTGGGTATCAACTGATAATTGGGAAAGGTGAAGCAATGGTGTTTAGGATCACAGAACTGAAAAAGTACACCCATCATCTTTTCTTCAAAGCTTGAGGTAACTAGGTTGAGAGTCGACCATATTTTTTGGTGAACGAGGAATTCTCAGGAACCCTTGATTCTAACTCGAGTTGAGGAGGTACTTTCACAAAGCTGATTTGGATGGTATTTCTACGAATGAAAGCCATAGTCTGCAAAACAGAAAAAAGATAAATTCCCTTGGTATTTGAAATGGTCAGTGAAAATGAGTATGGATGTTATGATGTATGATGTCATGTTTGAGCAAATAATCACACAAGAAAAACACACAAGGCCTTAGGTTTAGGCTTGCATGGGGTTTGTAGGTAAGTAACCTCTTGAAGTTTAGTTGGTTCAACCTATCCTAAAAGAAAGTAACCAAGTTCTAAGGAATCTCAATATCACTGATCTTTCTTCACCGGGCATTGTTTCAGCTCAAGCGATCTTTTCTCGCGGCCAGAATATCCCAAAAGTATGATCTCAATGAGTGTAGTATCGAGTATCAACCAATCCTCAGTTTTATACTGAAGCCGACTATCTCAATACTTTCTAATGGACAAGTTTGTTCAAGTAAGGTTCTATGGTCAGTTAGTGCTTTATAACACCACACAGCGGCCCCGTATTCTCCTTGATTCAACACAAAGGATACTTGTACCAACAAATGTGTCACACTAATGAAGTCATCGCTTAAGCCATATCAGCCTACACCGTACAGTCACCACAATCTATTGCTGCTTACCTAAAAGTGCCCAAGATCCGAGTGTAGGATCTTTTAAGAATAGCCCAAACATAAACCCGAAATCTAAAGCAAGCAAGTCAAACAAGTTAAGAATTTTTAAATATGATCTAGCTCTAAGGTAACCCCACTTTTAGTTTTACTCTCCAGCAGAGTCGTCAGTTCTGTAATACGGTGGGAAACTGACTTTACTGGTTTTTCATTTTATCGTAAATGTTGCGGTTAGAGAGAGTCGCCACTGACTTTTCTTTTATCCAACAAAGGAAAGGGTGAAAAGAACAGGAAATACCTTTTTAAATATTTTTGAGTTTGGGGGGTAGGTTATGGAAAGGGAAGGTGTTAGCACCCTTTCTATCAGTAGTTATCTACAGGCTCTTAGTTGCTAGCTCACTTTGAAAATTCTTTTTTGTGTAAGTGTCTTTGAAAATATTTTTGAAAAGATGCCTTAATACGGAGAACTTTGTAATGTTTATCGTATCGTTCAGAACGTATACAAAGTGTTTTTTATCTTTGAAAATATTTAGGAAAAGATTTTGTGTATGTGTGAAAAGTTTGTTTTGTTTTTTGTGAGCAAGCAACTATAAGCGGTATACCTACTCAAACGGTCTTTATTCTTTTCCTCTTTTCCTTTAGATAGTGCTATCCTACTATTAGTCAGTAGGTATCCCTATCATTAGATGTTTGAGGGACTAGCACTGGTCATCATACAGTCATAGAGGCAACTCGTAGGGCATTTTAGAAATTTTATCGCTAGGCACTAGATCATTTATCGAAGGCAGCATCGGAGGGTCATCGAGGGACTATGATATTTTTGTATTGGAGGGACTTTTCTAAAGCGTACCCACGTTCGAGGGACATGATTGTTTTTATGAAGGCAATAAGTGGAGGTACCTTAGAGGTGCGCGTGTGCAAAGTGTATTGTGTTTCAGTTATGTTTATCTTGAGTGTTAGGTTTGCTAATGTTTGTTTTTAAGTCTTTCCATACAAGCCTATTAGCATACATCTAGCAGTTGAATATATACAAGTACGGAAAATAAAGTGCGGAAATTTAAACTACCCTATTACATCGCTTCGGGGTGAGGGGGAATACAAACTAGAAATGGGGGAAAGAAAAAATGTAAAAAATCCTAGTCAAACTATTACATTCCTTTGTGCAATTATATAATCCATGAAAACAATGCGAATAAAAAAATTAAACGCGGGGAGAAGAAAGAGAAAAAAGAATGAAGAAAACCATAAAAAATTTCTAAGTAACAAAAAGAAATATTTTTGTTGTTTTTGTTTAGGAAAAATGATAATTAAGTTAATGGAAACCTAATTCTAATTGATTAATTAATAAAAAAAGTGACTAAAAATAATTAATTAATAAGAATCTAATTCTAATATTTTTTTAGTGATTTTGGTTTTATGATTTTTAAATAAAATAATTAAAATAAAACAAGTGATAAAAGAAGAAAAAAAAGACAAAAGATAAATTGGGCTAGGTTGCAAGACAAGAAAATAGAGGGGTGAGAATCTGAAAATTATTAGGCCCAACTTGGTGAGGACCCAACACTTGCGATGGATCTGGTGCGAATAACCCTCGAAGATCTATGGTAGGAACGCATGCCTGAGGAGCTGGCTCTACATCCATTGGAATCCGATGGTCCAGATATTGAGGTACATGATGAGCATGCATATCTAACCTGCATTGGATCTGAAAATAGAAAATATTGAAAAAACATGCAAAACCTGGGGATTGAACCCAGGCTCTTAAGCTTTGCACACACACGTTTTACCACCAGGCCATTCTGCTCATTCGTTAATATAATAACATAATAATATTATATTATGAAACCAACTTCAAAATTATTTAAATAAAAGCGCGCGTGCCTAGATGGGGCCCTGGTGTTTGAATTGGCCAATCATGTTATTTCTTTCAGCCACGCGAGCATTGGCCGGAGTCAGCGAAGGTCAGAGACGCCAGAGTCAAACTCCGATCAATCCAGAAAAATGAAAACCTACAAAACAGAATCAAGAACTCGAATCCTTAGACCTACCCCTTAAATCACATGCGGTGAGTTCAAATATGGTGTTAGTTTAGCCTAAAAGTTCTTGTACAGGGAGATACGACCAAAATGCCGCAAGCAGCCCTAGAAATGGTGTTATTTGATTCCTGCCTTAAACCTTACATGTGATACATTAAAACTAATCTAAACAACAACATGAACATGGATCTACGCATCAAATCTATTTAAATTACATGAGTTAAAAGATTTAGACGTGAGAATTTTACCTAACTGGAGCAATGTGGTTTGCTTGTTCTAGGGTGCTTCAATCGTTGAGAAGGGTTGGTATGCACTCCTGGGTATCTCAGGAACATGTTGTGACACTTGGTTTGGATCAAGGATAGCCAGGAGCTAGGTTTCGAGTTTTATAACTTTGAACAATTTTTTGGAGAATTTGGTAGAGCTTTGTTATGCAACTTATGCGTGTCCCTTTAGGCTTGCAATGTTTTGTATTTATAGAGGGAAGATATGAGTGAATAAACATGGAAAGAATCAATGCATTAACCTTGGTTTTAAAAACAAAATCCAAATTTGGAAAGTTTCCAAACTTCATGATCCCTTTCCATTTTCATTTGCTGCATGAACCTAGTCATCTTGCATGTATCTTGCACGAATTTGGGCCTCATAGAGTCCATCCATAAGCCTTGCATGCTTAGTCCATTAGTTTTTTATTTTTTTTATTTAATTCATATTTAAATGAATAAAAAATTCAAATAAATCAAAATCAAAATCAAAATAATGCATGGATGGGTTTAGAGGCTCTAGGATATGTCATGTATTTCTTGAAAATTTCCCAACTTGTGCACCTTATAACTTGCTCAATTTTCATATTTTGAAGATTTTCTTAGACTTTTTGGAAAGCCCAATATATCCTCTACAATCTCTATGTTGATCATTTTTGCTTTTGAAGACATTATCTTGATGTAAATTGCCTTGACAAAAAGTGTCTTTTGTTGACTTTTGAAAATGACCTATAATGTTCGAGCTTATATCTTCCAAATGAAGCATATTTTGAACTTGAGAGTAGAAGCAAAGTTGTAGGGAATTTAATTTCCTTCAAATGGTCTTTGGTTGGGGAAAAGTTGATGAAGCATGTGAAATTTATGCCTGGTCAAAGTTCAGTTGACTTCTCCTAAGGAAACCTTAATTTAGAAATTCTTGACTTTTGATGATCTGAGAGCTTTCCTTGAGGAATCATGATCAACCCTTGATAAAATGATGAATATCACTTCAAAATGTTTATTTTGACCAAAAACATTGATGTTTGACTGTATGTTGACCATAGTTGACTTTTTGACCTATATAGTTGATTTTCAAACATTTGAGCCATTGACTGAGTAAATTTGTGATGTAGGGCTTGAAAATTGACATGAACCTTGTTGAGGACCTATGAATAACCATGGGAGCCACTTGAGACCTTTGTAAGCCAAATTTCTTTGATAAACTCCAAACCCTAGCTATAGCCCTTGGTTTAGGAGGTGAATTGACTGGTTGTCTTTTGAGATTCTTTGAATACTTGAATAGCCTTGAAAGAATGCCTTGAGAAAAATGGGAGGGAAAATTTTGGGGTACAACAAAACTGTTTCTCCGCAAAACAATCGCTAGCCTCTTATTATAGATTACTTGCAGGATCATCTCCAATAATCCTAGACTTAATGTTTTGAGTGTTTTTTGGGTTAAAAACTTATTTATAAAAGACAAAAGGGAAAAAGATAAAGAAAATTGCAAAGCAGATAAATTAAAGACAAGGCTTGTAATTTAAAGTAAAAAGCTGGAAATTTCTATGAATTTAGATGTAGAAGCATTCATGCATTGTTAAGTTTGAACTCGTTTCTCTCTTAGGTGTGGGTACTTTTAGTGTATTGCTATTAAATATGAAGAAATGCGACCCGAGACACAAATACAATTTTTTTCTTAAATAGACATCCTAGATACGTAACCTTCGACGGTTACTTGCCCATGTTGGGCTTCATGGAAAAATGTTTTGAATATTCCCACGTCTTCACTGGCTTTGTACGTTGACAATCGTTCCCGCTAATATGAATCCCTGCTCGTCGACACCTGCTCCTGTCAATGACCACATGCACATCCTAAGCCTTGCATCGACTAGCTTCTTTTGGATGATATCTTTTCCCTTGCTCGACGCATCTTGTTGTTTTCTATGAAAACTTTATGCCTCTTCATCCAAATAAATCCCACAGCTTAAGGCTTATAACCCCATTCTAAAATTTCTTGTCAACAAATTGCCCCCCAAAATTCCATATTCGAAAGAGCTTTATCAATGGGAGAATTATGAAATTTTTCTTCCATATTTTCGACCACATTAATCTTTTAGATGTCGTCACGCGTAATCATGATTATTTTCTGCGCAACAGTTTCCCATGTCATTTCAATCACTTCTCATGATTACTCCTAGTATTTTGGTCTGCTCCCGCTATTCAAGTGACATTTGTTTCACTCCTAACAATTTTGATTCTCCTTTAAATAGACTTTTAACAACCCTTTGTCTCTTTCTTCTACTTCAGTTTACCAACTTTTTAATTCCTGAAAATCTTAAGGGAACTTCCTTCATTTTCACAATGGCCACTCCAATTGATATTCCCTTCACCGGTGATAACCCCATAGTTTTCTCTATTTATGTGAAACAATTCTTGAACTACATCCCAAATCCTCCTTCTAAGTTGGAATCTAAGGTTCAGGAATGGCAACACCAAATGCTGGTTCCTTTTGTTGTTGCAAGAAAACTCTTCACATTCCATGGACCTTATCCAGCCCAAGAGACGCATCCTAAAATCCTCAATCAATACTTTCCTTGTTTTCTTCCCGCTATCCCTTCTCCCTTCAACCATACAAAATCCATTGATGTTAGGTTTATGGTCTCTAATATCACAGTATTTTCCTACATACCCAATCTAGGTAATATAATGTACCTTGCTTGGCTTGATAGAGTTCAAGAACAACAGAGATCACAATGGGAAAAACTTGGTATATTCGCTGCAATTCAAATTTTATGGAGCGCCCATACAATTGATCCCAACTTTATTCTCGCCTCACTTTTCTTTTGGGAAGGTTCGATCAACACTTTCCAACTTCCTTCTGGGATGTTGACACCTACCCTGTTTGATGTAAAAGCCATCATTGGGCTTTCTCCGTTGGGTATGACTTTCAACCCATCTGTGTCGATGAAACACACATTTTGCTTTGACCAATCATATTTCGCTAAATATATTGCTAATCATCATCTTGTGGGTATGACCGATGTCTCCGATACTAAACATATAACCTTTCTCACCCTATGTCTTTCCTATTTCTTGTTTTTCACCAGATTCTTTACCACGACTCAGGATTTCATACCTCTGGAGATTCAGCTCCTTGGGGGATAAAACATCTCGCTGGGCAAGCTTTTGCTGGAAACTCTTTACCAACCTTTGGGTAATGCTTTCATGCAACTGAAGGTACTCCCTAGTCATGACAGAGGTTTCACTCTTTCAGGACCCTTTTGGCTTCTGCAACACTAGCTAAACACCATATTCGAATTTCGGCTGGGTTATCATGTTTCCGAAAAAATTATGCGTCTTGATAAAGTTAGAGTCGTCGAAGGTCTGAGGCTATCCTTGACCACTCCCATCCACAAAATTCATCGATATATATTCATGAAGTATATCAATATGTTCTTCGAAATGAAGACATTTGTCTCAGCCATGTCTCCTTTTATAGAACGTCGATTCAGTCCAGACTAGTTTCGAGAACCTTTCCCAAATACCTCTCCAAATGTTGTTCATATAAATACCATATGGAGGGCCTTTTTAACACCCACAATGCTTTCTTTTCGAATCAACACCAGCTCGACAGGCTATGGTTTCATGGGTTACCAAACAAACTTGGTATCTCAACAGTTGGGAATCAACCAAATCCTGCCTTCGTCCTTGTTTTGCCACCGCACCGACATTGTCTGGGTGGGTATATAACTCACTGCTAAGGAACATAAGGCTTACATTAGATTCCATTGGGCCACTAAAACTCTTTAACTTATGGTGTTCGACTTTGAACACTTTTTCTTTACTTCAAATTTTTTTAACCAGTGGTGGCCCTAATACCAGGAGAAATACTTCTCCATACCCAACTTCCTTCAAAGGCTTATCGACGCTTTTAATGCCTTTGAGACTCAACAACCTCTTGAACCATTGATTTCTCAGAATCAAGAGAGTCCTTCGCTGGTCAAATTGAACCAAACTCCTTCTGAAAAAGTGATGGAAATGACACCTTCCTTCTTTGTAGGCTCAATCCCACAAACACACAATGTTGTGTCGACAAACTTAGAGGTATTTTTTCCTCTTTTATTTTCAAGTTCTATTATTGTTCTTTAACCTAATTTGGGAATCCTCCCCAAGGGCTACCTTGTGCAGGAGACGTCGAGCCAAATCCAACTAGACATGCCCCTATTGGCGACAACATTGCAAGGTCCGGCCATCCAACCAGAATGAGATTGAAGTGCTGAAAAAACAAGATCCAATGGCAGCATTTAGGAAGATTCACCTTCTCCTACTGTTTACCGTGGTTTTTGGTAAACAACCGCTGATCCTCCAAAAAGGAAAGTCCTTTTGGTTACTCACGGGATCGATCAGATTGATCCCAGAACATATGCTAATTTTTATGCTGGTTTGATGTGAAAGTTGATATCTAGGAAGAACACACATTCGACCAAGGATATTGTGTTTATGGTTTTGGAAAGTAAGAAAGTAACTAGAAGTGCAGGTAAAGATGTAGAAATGTAAGCTTTGCAAAAGAAGATCAAAGTAATGTAAAAAGACTTTATTAATAAAAATGGTGTTTCCAACGTACATTCTCAGTTATTCTTTCACGCACAACGGGTACTTAAATAATATTGAGTAACTAGCACAATAGGTTAAACACCCGGAAAAATCTACACAAACTTCTTAGTTTTATACTAAAATTATGTAACTGTCGAGGGTGGATTTGCTTCTAGGATGAAGACAAGTGTCTTCTGCATGTCCCTCGACCTCTATCTTCCTGCCACGTCGCTTTCCCTTAACTGCTGGCGAACTGAATTTCCATCCAATCTTCAAATTCAAATATCCTTCGTCTGTGGTGCTGACACGAAGGTTTGTTCCTCTAGTCAAAGGCCACAGGACCTTTCTCGTCGAAGGCTTGATGGTGATGTCTGGTCGAAGAGCAATTTGTAACTCAGATATTTTCTCTAAGTTTTTTCCATTCGTCGAAGCATTTTCCAGCTTGGCTTTATCTGCTCTATTTTTTATTATGGGGCCAATATATAGTAGGTGTTGAATTCAAGAGCCAACAAATTGCCCCCTAAGAATGTATGTTTCGACGTCGAGAGAAATAGTCATTCTTTGACATTCATATTTGACACCTGCCCTTTTTGTCCAAAAAGGCTTTAACGTGTGCTTTTCGCCTTCCAACAGCTGCCACACTCAGAACCATCATTACTTTTTTCCCAAAACGTCTTTTCAACAGCCGTTACCATGCTGCCATTATGACCATTACTCCTAGAACCTAGGCCAGCATGTCAAACGTTCCCCATCACCTGCACGATAACTGCTTTGCAGCTTGCCACGTGCCCCACTACGTCTATAGAATTAAATGGCCTTGACGAGACACACTTCCCTCTGGACACTATAAATAACCTTGAGCCCTCACTTTTGGAACTTTCACAACACTTAGCATTTTTAATCTCCTTTGCAGAAAAAACAACTTAAACCGTCATCTTCGTTCCTTACTATCTCATAACAATGGCTTTCCTTTCTAACGCTCCCAACAACCCCAAACCTAAGAATGTTGCTGACGTACATCGTCAACCAGAGATCTTCCTCACAAACTCTTCTCCTGCTTCGACTGAGGGACCAAGGTTCATCTCTGAACCCATGACTAAAGAAAGGCGTGAGGCGTATAATTCCCAGCTCCCCATCCCTCTTAGATATTCCGAGAATATATATGCCATGTCTGGCCCTTTATCTGCATGCGTCGAGGATCCCACAAAAAATTGTGCTTTCTTCCCCACTCACCCTAGGCTCAAGCCCATAGGCTGTGCGAAGAAACCCAGGAACGATCCTGAGGATGCGACTCCAGCTAACCAACAACATGCTCAGACAAAGGAGGACATTAACCTTTAGTTCATGAACAAAAGGAACATGATCTTTCGATCGTGCCCTAGTCTCTCTTTAGAATACTCAGACTGGCTGAACAACATGGAGAAGGCGCAAACCCCAGTTTGGAAGGAAATGGGGATTTATGATTTGGTGATGTTGTCAAAGACAGGGTTGTCTTACTTCCCTCTTATGTTAGTGTCTTTGTTATAATTCTGGGATAGCGCCCATTTCACATTTCACCTTCCTTGTGGAATGGTGACTCCAACACTCTTCGAAATAGCAGTAATCATCGGCCTTCGACCAACTGGTGACTACTTCGACCCAGAGGACTTATCTGAAGATGCCATTGGATTTTCAGCTACAAAGCCCACATACACCACATTCATCAACCATTTTCATGATAAATCCTACAGTACTGTGTCGGAGGTGGAACACATAGCTTTCTTGGCTATGTGGCTGTCCCGATTCGTCTTCTGTACCAAGTCACTTCAAGTGACTAAGAAGATGCTCACGCTCGTGACACAACTTCATCACGGCTACCCTCTCTGCTTGGCTGAATTGATTCTGGACAATCTGTATGAGTCCATCAACAATGGTGTGACTCAACTCAAAGTCATAGGAGACAGCACAAGCTTGCTCCTTTCTGGCCCCTTTTGGCTTCTTCAACTTTGGCTCAACGCCACCTTCAAGTCTTTTCTTCCTCAAAAGAATACGATAAACGAAGAAGCCCCAGAAATTTTGAACAGGAGGGTCGAAGGCACCAGGCTAGCTTTGCTGACTCCGACTGACGAGGGTCAACAATTTCAAAAGGCCTTCACCAGCTTTGTGATGATGTTTGTAGAGCGTAGAAATTTTGTTTCGACCATGGCTCCCTTCGCTAGTCGAAAAGTTGGCCCAGAATGGTTTACCAGACCATTTCCTTCAGCTGATGAGGAGGACTTGGAGGACGAATATGTGGCCATTTGGGAGTCGTTTCTTCGACCCAGAATCATGCCACTGAGATTCAATAGTTCGAAGAATCAATTAAGTTCGATTTCTTACCAATCGAATCTTGTCTCTCGACAATTCGGTATTGTCCAGTCACTCCCATCTCCCATCTACTCTCGAGAGAAACTGCTATTATTTTATAACACAGATTACTCAGAGGATACTGCTACCAAGCACATTGGTAGGTACGTTGGTCGGACCGTACTAACTATGTTCGACTTCAATCTCAGTTTTATGTGTTCGCCCAATTTTGAGGGGTGGTGGAGGCAGTATTATAATGAAGAATTCTTCGACGAGAAGGATTTCTCCCACCACCTTCGCGAGGCGTTCAAACGGGTCCTTGACAAGATCAAGAAAGGTAATATTTTCTTTCTTTTTGTTTCCTTGTCTTAGATTCAATCATTCGGTGTCACCTTATATTTGTTTCTTGTATAGCTGTCAAGAGGACCAGCACAAAAAAGACTGCTGAAAGCACCAAAGGGGGAAACCCTTCTGTTAACCCTTCACTAAAGGTGTTCACTTTCTGCTATACCTTTCTCCTTTTCTATTTTCTGATATAGATGCTGATGTCTTCGACTCTTATCTTTCTGGATGTTCAGAAGACCACTCCCAAGAAACGGAAGGTTCAGGAAATTGAAATCTCTAGTGATGAAGAAAAGGAGTCTCCTTCTGTTCCTATGAAGAGACAAAAATTAAAGAAAGCAGCTCCCGCACCTGAGCCTCATCCCAAAACAAAAATTAAGATTACAGCTACCAAATCAAGGCCTCCTCCTGTAGTCATCAGAGAACCCACTGAGAAAGAGGTAGCCGCTAGGCTAAATAATCCTAGTGAGAGTGACAATTCTAGCCCCGGTGCCGAAGTTCCTCTTCAGGTATATACTTCGACAGACATCTGCTTACTTCCTGAACTTACCCCTTTTTTCATAAGAATTCTGAGAATAAAACTTCTTAATCTTCAGGATACTGCCGACACTTCTAAACAGGCTCCCACTCCTGTCGAAGGATCTGTCACCCTGCTAAATAGTGAGGGAGATCCCACTTATAGGCCTTCTTCAGCAAAAGGCTCCTTTGTTAGCTCCACTGATGAGGTGAACCAAACTTCTGAGCCTCAATATTAGACCATAGAGGAAGCAAACGAAGAAGGCCCTATAGGCGAACAAGAAGAAACTAGGGCTCCTCTAGGTGATGCACATGAGGGTGAAGAGGAGGAGGCTACTGATGTCGTAGCTGGAACAGAGAGGGAAGATATGCTGGAGGGGGAAAATCAGGATGAAAGAATTCCAGATGCTGATGGCAGAGAAGACTCTACTGAAGGGGCCCAAAATCTGATGAACACTGAAGCTGCCCATATTCCAGCACAGGTGGTTAATGTGGCTAATGCCACTAATGAGGGTGCCTCTTCGACAGGGTCTCGAACCAAAGAAGCTTTGGCCTTGATGAAACAACAAAATCCTCTGGGTTACTTGACTGCCATTATCGAAGGGCGAGAAAGTTCTTCTGACCATAGTGTTTCGACTGCGTCCAGAAAGTCCACCTCAACATCCCCTCTTGATGAGGCACTTCAACCTTGGAGGGAGAACCTACTGCTCCTTCCTTCCTGAAGACCACTTTGAGGGCTGTTGATCTCCTCGTTGCTTCTCCAGACGTAGCTAGCATTATTCTGGATTTAACTTCCATTATTGACCAAGTGTCAGCAGACTATAATCGTCGAAGGACTCTTACTCACGAGATCGAAGAGGCCAACAGCCATGTAGCTGCTGCTTGGCATGCTGCTACTGAATCAACCTCCAAAGTAAAAGAACTGTCGAAGGCTCAAGAGGCTAGGCAGAAAGAGGCTGAGGAGATTGATCAAGACACGACTAAAATGAGGGCGCAGATCAAAGAACTGGAGGCTAAAATTTCCGCCAATGAGAAAAGGAAGGAAAAACTTCTCGCCACTAATACTGAGTCTGAAAGCCAAGAGGAACTTGCTGAAGGGTCAAAGCATGTTGATCGGGCCCAAACGCTTGATGCTAAACTTGAAACCCTTCATCAGTCGAAGGCCCTTTACAAACGGCGTCTGGAATTACAGAGGATCAAATACCTCCAGATCAAGGCCAATCTCCCCTTTTAAATTCTGTCTCTATATTTGCATAATCACTTTTTGTAATGACTCAGCCATTTTGGCAATTTTTAATGAAATTTAAATTTCCATTTTAGCTTCTTTTTCTTATTTCGAACGTGACTAAACTTTGGCTATTTTAACCTCTTGAAGCATAGGTCTATACTTTTTCAAGTATTTACCATTTACTCTCAGAAGCCTTTGATCTTCATTTAACTCCTCAATCTCATAGGCTCTAACAGAGAAAGTTTGGATAATTTTGAAAGGTCCTTCCCACTTAGGGGACCATTTTCCCATATTTCTATCTTTTCGATCCATTGGAAGAATTACCTTCCATACTAGATCCTCAGGCAGAAATGTCTTAGGTTTTACTTTTCGATTATAGGATTTCTCGACCCGTTTCTTTTGTAATCTTAAGAGGTCTAAAGCTTTCAACCTCTCTTCGTCCAAATTAACTAATTCGTCCAACATCATATTCCAATAAACTTCAGAAGGAATATCCTGATGTCTCTGAACCCCCGTTTATTGTAGACAAATTTCCACTGGCAATACCGCATCATGACCATAAGTTAGGCGAAATGGTGTTGTTTCTGTAGCCTTCTTTAGGAGAGGTTCGAAAATACCATAAAACTTGATCCAACATCTTGTGCCAGTTTCTTGGTTTCTTTCCCACGTGTTTCTTTATTAAACTGATTACTACCTTGTTTGCAGCTTCAACTTGGCCATTAGCTTATGCATAGTAAGGTGTAGGTGTTAATAGCTTGAATCCCATTTCTGTATCAAATTCTTGCATTTTTCAACCAGTAAAGACAAATCCTTGATCTGTTGTTATTGTCTCAGGTGTTCCAAATCTGTATATAATGTACTTTTTAATAAATTCAATGACATTTTCTTGGTCTACGTTGACTAAAGGAATTGCTTCGATCCATTTAGTAAAATAATCAATGCCCACCAGTATGTATTTCTGGCTATTAGAGGATGTTGGTCGAATCTCTCCAATAAGATCTAAATCCCATCCTCTAAAAGGCCAAGGTTTCACAATCGAATGAAGTTCGCTCGCCTGTACATGCTGGATGCCTGTGTGCACTTGACATTCTTGACATCCTTTTGAAAACTCAAAAAAATCTTTTAACATAGTGGGCCAATACAGTCCTTGTTGAAACAACAGCCATTTCATCTTATGGCCTACTTGATGTGATCTGCATGCCCCAGAGTGTGTGTTCGAAAGAGCCATGTATGCTTTTGTTTCACTTAGGCATTTCAGCAGCACACCTTCAGGTGTTTTATTAAACAATTCATTTCCCATTAGTATATAGCTTAGTGCCTTATACTTTATTTTTCGCTCTGTTGAAGCCACTGGATTCTGTAAATAATTTACTATAGGTTTTCTCCAATCTTGTTTTGTTAGATTGTCTATGAACGAAATCTCGAAGTTTTCGTGATCAGTGTATCCCAACGTTGTTGTTTCCAAATCTATTGGAGACAACCTAGTGGATGTTACTCTTCCTCTAACTTCGATTGCTTGTTGTAGTTTTTCTTTCAAAACTTTATACCCGGAAGTGATCTGTGCCAAATCATTAGCCACTTGATTTTCCAATCTGGGTATATGTCGAATGTTAACCACTTCGAAGTTCTTCAATAATCGCCTGGCTATCACGAAATACATGATAAGATTTTCTCTTATGCATTTGTATTCTTTCGTGACCTGTTTTAGGACTAACTTTGAGTCTCCCATTATTTCGACTCGAGTTGCCCCCAATTTTAACAAGATTTCAAGGCCTACGATCAAAGCTTCGCATTCAGCCTCATTATTTGAACAATCTCCCTCGATCTTGTACTTAAATGTTGTTGGAATTTTGTTTGGAGAAATAATGAGAACCCCTACTCCAGTTCCGTCTTTATGACTAGAACCGTCAAAGTATAACTTCCAAGGTTCAATCTCCAAATAATTTATTAATTCTTCTGTTATTGAGTGGTCAACTATAAAGTCTTCTACCACTTGACCTTTCACAGCCTTGAGAGGCATAAAGGTTAATGAATACTCAGTTAATTCAAGTGTCCATTTGCCAATTCTACTGTGCAAAATGGGTTTCGACAACATATATTTGAAGACATAAAAATGAGACGAAACGTAAACATTAACTGGTTTAATATATTGCTTGAGTTTTGTACATGAGAAGTAAAGACATAAACATAGTTTTTCAACTTCATTATATCTAGTTTCCGCATCATTTAAAACTCTACTGAGGTAGTAGATGGGTCTTTCGACACCATTTTCATCCTCTTGAGCTAACATGCTCCCTAAGGTTTTATCAGATGCAGCTATGTACAATCTCATACTTCTATTTCTACAAGGAGGTACCAGAATCGATGGCTTGGTGAGGTACTCTTTGATTTTGTCGAAGGCCTCTTGTTGTTCTTGCCCCCATTCAAATCCTCCTTTGCTGAGTCGAAGTAGTGGTGAGAAGGCTTGCGTTTTCCCACTAAGGTTGGATATAAATATCCTTAGGAAATTTATCTTCCCAAGTAGAGACTGCAATTCCTTCTTGTTGGTTGGCGCTTTGGCTTCCAAAATAGCATTGGTCTTGTTTTGGTTTATCTTGATTCCCTTTTTATGGACCACAAAGCCTAAGAAGTCCCCTGCTTTGACCCCAAAAGCGCACTTCAGAGGATTCATTTTCAGACCATAGCGTCTCATCCTCTCAAAGGATTGTCGAAGATTGTCAATGTGAGCCTGCCCAGAAACAGATTTGACAACAATATCATCAATGTAAATCTGCATAAAATTCTCAATGAAATCATGGAAGATAGAATTCATTGCTCTCTGATATGTTTCCCCTGCGTTTTTTAGGCCAAAAGGCATCAATACCCATTCGTAAGTGCCTAAGGCCCCAGGGCAACGGAAAGCTGTTTTCGACACATCTTCTTCAGCAATAAAAATTTGATTATATCCAGAGTATCCGTCAAGCACACTCATGTAATCAAAACCAACGGCAGAATCGACAAGCATTTCCGCCACAGGCATTGGATATTCATCTTTAGGTGTTGCAACATTCAGATCTCTGAAATCGATGCACACCCTTAAGGTACCATTTTTCTTTATAATAGGTACAATATTTGCAATCCATTTGACATACCTGGTCGTTCGGATGAACTTGCACTTCAGCAGTCTTTCGACTTCCGTTTTGATTTTCGACAGAATCTCCGGTGCAAAATGCCTTGGAGTTTGCTTGACAGGCTTCTTTCTAGGTTTTGTTGGCAATTGAAGTTCCACCAATATTTTGTCGAGACCAGGCATTTCGTTATAATCCCATGCAAAGAAATCTTTGAACTCTTTTAACAATTAGATCATTTCGAACCTGAGCCCTGGATCTATATTTGCATAGGTATATGTTGGCTTTTTTACAGGACCTTCGCCTAGATTTACTTCTTCTAAGGGGTCTTGTGCTAGCATTCTAACACTGTCTACCAACGGATCTTTTTCGAAACCTAGAGGTTCATTATCATAGATGGCGTCTAACCTCTAATTTCGCACTTCTTTCTCTTCCAAGTCAGGAGGTTCTGGGTCGAAATCTTTCCCAGGGCCTTCTTGGGAAGATACATGTTCATTGGCTTCAAGAGCCATGTACTTGACTTCAGCCTCTAAGGCCGCTATCATTCTATTTTCTGCTACATATGCCGAAATCTTTTGTAGAGCTTGTGACTCAGTCATCATCACCAAACTCACTTCCCCAGCCTATTGGTCGTATATCATCAACTCCTCCATAGTCGATGTTTTATAAATCCTCTTTATCCCACTGAAAACCATAGTCAGAGTGTAGATAAAGAGAGCAGAAAGTATTGGGTGCTGGATTCAGATAAAATTCAGGAGGGCTGCATAGCCCTATATGAGCCAAATTCCTGTCGAAGCTATTCTTTCCAATGTTGTTAACTTCGCCCAAGTAGTAACTTTGATCCGCCTCGATGTTTTCCACGACACCATCGGGACGCCATACCGTAACCCTCTGATGTATCGAAGATGGCACTACACCTATGCCATGTATCCACTCTCGACCCAAGAGCAGATTATAATTTGGTTTTGCTGAAATCACCATAAACATGGTAGGTCGGAGAATTGAGCCCACCTTGAGATCGAGTTGTATAACTCCCATGGTGGTTCCAATACCCCCTTCATAATTTGAGAGGACCATGTTGTGGGGCTTAATATCAGCATCCCTTTTTCCTAGTTTTCCCAGCATAGATTGTGGGATTATGTTTATGGTTGCCCCACAATCAACCAGGATTTTATTTATAGTTACTTCCCCTATCTTTGCTCTAATAAATAGGGGCTTGAGGTGATTTTTCATCACCTCAGTTGGTGGCTCAAAGAAAGCGTTCTGCTCCTCAACGCAACCATTATTCATTACATAGTAACACATTGGCCTATGTCTGGCCATTTCTTGTTCGACCATCAAGTCGGTTTCTTCAACTTCGACCTGACGGTTATACTCCCTAGGAAGCACTGATATGACGTTTACCATAATGTCTAAAGTATCGTCAGAGTCAGAGTTACCTTCGTCATTCGACCCACATTGTTCTGGCCACACCAATTTTCCAGCAATTGGTTCCCTCTCCAGAGGTTTCCTTTGCTTTCCTTTTCTTTGAATGTTGGTGCTAGATTCTGGGTGAGGCTCTGCTGCAACCTCTTTCTCGGCTTTTCGCCGTCTTTGGAATCTTCTCCATTATGAACGATACATGGGGTTATTCCCCTTGTAGTTGCTCAATATGTGAGTCATTTTATTTGATGTAGTGGCATGGTACTCTTTTCTGTAATCCAAAGAAGAGCCGCTTGGCACGTCAAACATTCGCCATTTTTCTTCATTGGGCCTTTTTCTGCCCACTGAGTTGAGCCAAGTACCTATAGGTACATTAGTTGGAGGCTGATAAGTTGGTGGCCTCCTTACCTGGTTCATGGGTCCTTTTTGATGTCCCCTCCTGGGATCATATCTATCTTCTGGATCCATTTTTGGTTGAGCATTGGTGCCCCATTTTGCCTTCACTGCTCTCATACCTTATATGTGTTCCGCAACTTTCTTGTCGAAGATAGAACTGCATCTAGGATACAACATCACTTTAGACTTTTTCTTCTAGCATCGATGCAGAAATTCTGCCAGATCCTCATTTTCTTTTGGAAATGCCATTTTGTTCACTTCCTCCTGTCGAATGGCCTCTCCCGAAGCCTTGTCTTCAGATACCTCAACCGTGTTTACCTCCATGTTGCTTTTGGCAACGAGGTTCAGTTTCTGCATCTTGGCCTCCAAGTTATCTGTCGAACCTTTAACGACATCCAAGTAAGAACATGTAGTGGTTCTCTTGCTGGAGCTTTCAGCAACTCCTTTGTTTGTGTTTAGGCCTTCAGTAACCCTTCTGCTTGAGCCTTTAGCATCTCCTTTGTTCAGTTTCAGGCCTTCAATGGCCTTCCTCACCCCTTCGATAGTCTTCCTAGATATGTTTCCAGTAAAACTGCAAAATACGGGCTTGTTAATGAAGTCCTCAGAAACTTCAACCATATGGATGCCCACTGGTTCAACATAATGTGCATCCATTTGTAGCGGGTTCGCATCAATTTTCATTTCCGACTTATCAGCAAACTTAAGCCTTCCTTCTTTGAGTCCTTCTTGAATAAGATCCCTGAAAAGAAAACATTGTGAGGTTTTATGGCCCAGAAAATTGTGATATTTACAAAAAACCTCTTTTCTTCCTTTGTTCTAAAGGAGGCATTTTTGCCCCTGGGGGCACTATCATTTGGCCATCTTTGACTAATAAATCAAATATTTCATCACATTTAGTGATGTCAAAACTATATGTTTTCTTTGGGAATTTATCACTGTTCCTTCCAGATTCCACAAGATTTTTTCCATTTGAGGGCACTAGCAATTTACAAGAGTATGGCGGCCCTTGTTTTAATTCCGCTAAATCTATCTCGCCTTCCTCGACATCTATAGAATCACTAGATGTCTCTGGAATGTCATCATCCATTTTGACATAGGCTACTCTTTCTCTTCGATGAGTTTTGGTCGCCTTAGCCTTTTCGGCTTTAAGGCGTTCTACTTGTCGAACTCTATCGGCCAACTGGGCCATGTCTCTCAAGTATTGGGTATCTAACTTTTTCCTAATGGAATAATACAGGCCCCCTGCTGTCATTTAGACCAATTCATGTTCAGGCACTTGGGTAAAGCATCTGGCTTTAAGCAGTTGAAACCTATTTAGATACTCATCTATTGGCTCAGTGAATCTCCTCTTCACACTAGCCAGTTCTTTTAGACTTATTTTGGTTTGTCCCATGTAAAATTGTTCATGGAACAACCTTTCCAATTGATTCTAATTATGGATCGAATTGGCTGGGAGGGTAGTGAACCAAGTAAAAGCATTTTTTGTTAGAGAACTTGGGAAGTATTTAATCCTAAGGTTTTCGTTGTTCGCTATTTCCCTGACTTCTATCAAATATCTCGCCACATGTTCGACAGTAGATTCTTTCGTATCCCCTAAAAATTTGGTAAACTTGGGGACTTTTCCCCTACGGGGTAATTCTGTTTACAGGATATATTCTCACAATGGGGATGTGAAGTCTGGTCTGTGAAAACCAACTTTCATCCCATTCTGTATCATAATCCTTTCGATCATGGCAGTCAGATTATTATTTGTTCCGTAATTTTGGTGTCGAACTTGTTGTATCAATTCATCAACATTTTGGTTCCTATTCACACTAATCACTCCTTGATCGATTTCTCTAGGGATTGGTGGGGGATTTCGAGGTATTTCGACCCTAGGTTGTTCTATTTCTACTCTAGGGATCTGTGGATTTTGATTAACGGTTAAATTTTCTTCCACGATTACCCCTTGGTTTACTCTTATTGGTATTATTTGGGGTTGTCGAATAGTTTGGGGTACCCCAAAGAATTCAGCCATACGCGTCATTTGTGCTGACATTTGTTGATTCGACTGGGTAGTATTTTGTATTAGGGGGGTCAGCATTGTACTTAGGGTTTGTGCCAACATTTGCACCATATCATGGTTGCTTTCGTCCATCTGTTGCCTCAAAATTGCTGTAGAAGCATTTGTGAGGCTTGGTATTGCATGTGATGGTCCTCCTAAAATTTGGTTTCTACCCAAATTCGCCATACTAGCTCCAGATCCCTGTAATAGTGATGACGCACTCACCAAAGGTTTTGAAAAAGTAGACGCATCATTCATAAGGCTAGCCATTATCGTGGTTGGCATGCCATATGGTTGTTCTCGACCCATCCAGGCTGTCAAAAATCCTGGGGGAATGTATGGTCGATATCCTTGATTTGCCCTTGGTGGGGATGTTCCTAATGGACTTCTAGGACCCACATACGAAAGTAAGGGTCCTGTTTGATTCGTGGTTAACGTTGGTACTGAACCAACAAAAGTTGAGATATTTTCGCCAACGGTAGTTATAACCGCTGTTCCAGTAGTATTTGGTGGAGGTATTTCTCTGTGATTTGGCTCATTAGCCATTCTACTTTTGCTATTTCTCTTCCTAACAGTACACTCGTTGGTTATTCTACCACTTCTTAATAACATGCAACGCTGTATACGTAAAAAAGGAAAGCAATAACATGAACAAACAGATGAGAAAAACTAGCAACGTCCCACCAGGTGTGCCAATTTGTTTACCGTGATTTTTGGTAAACAACCGATGATCCTTTAAAAAGGAAAGTCCTTTTGGTTACTCGCGAGATCGATCAGATTGATCCCAGAACATATGCTAATTTTTATGCTGGTTTGATGTAAAAGTTGATATCTAGGAAGAATGCACGTTCGACCAAGGATATTGTGTTTATGGTTTTGGAAAGTAAGAAAGTAACTAGAAGTGCAGGTAAAGATGTAGAAATGTAAAATTTGCAAAAGAAGATTAAAGTAATGTAAAAAGACTTTACTAATAAAAAATGGTGTTTCCAACGTACATTTTCAGTTATTCTTTCACGCTAAGCGGGTACTTGAATAATATTGAGTAACTAGCACAATAGGTTGAATACCTGGAAAAATCTACACAAACTTCCTAGTTTCATACTAAAATTACGTAACTGTCGAGGGTGGCTTTGCTTCTAGGATGAAGACAAGTGTCTTCTGCATGTCCCTCGACCTCTATCTTCCTGCCACATCGCTTTCCCTTAACTGCCGGCGAACTGCATTTCCTTCCAATCTTCAAATTCAAATATCATTCGTCTCTGGTGCTGACACAAAGGTTTATTCCTCTAGTCAAAGGCCACATGACCTTTCTCGTCGAAGGCTTGATGGTGATGTCTGGTCGAAAACTAATTTGTAACTCATATATTTTCTCTAAGTTTTTCCATCCGTCGAAGCATTTTCCAGCTTGGCTTTATCTGCTCTATTTTTGGTCTATGAGGCCAATATATAGTAGGTGTTGAATTCAAGAGCCAACACCTACATACTCCGATTACTTCACCAAACCTTGGTTCAACGTCTCTACGCATGGCTGAACTGGAAACTGAAGTAATCCATACGCTTCACGAACTAAGGTCTTATCTGTTTGAAAGCGAGTTTTTATCTATCTTCGAGGAGGAAGCTTTCATGGCGGCTAAAATTTTTAAACTTCCCGACACCATCTCTCAATATACCCTTCCTAATTCTTTGGCTCAGTACTTGATAGATTTTGAGGCTTTCTTCAACCAACTTGCAAAAGATCTCTCATTCCGCTGACACTCTGACCTCCAACTTAAAACTAAAGCAAGTAAGATGAGATGTGAGTGGGACTTGAGCGAATTTTGCGTTCAAAAAGCTAATGACCTCGAGGCCAAGAGAAAAGACTGTCTAGAGCAACATTCTGCTTTAGACCTGGAAATTCTAAGTTATCAAACCTAAATCGCAGTGCTCAATCAGAAGGTTGTCGACCTTGAGTGTCTGAAGGCCTCATTGAATTCATCTGATGATCCTGCATTTGACGCAGCTCAACAATCTACTCTTGAGGGAATAACTCATGGAGAAAAATCCTTTCAACTCAGGAACAAAATTCACCACCTAACAGCTAAAAGGGTTCGTCTCGACCAAAAGATTTCCTATGAGAGAGCCGACTTGGAAAACCTCAAATGTCGGTTTCCTTTGTAATTTTGTTGTTATCCATGTTTTACTTAAGGGTTTTAATTTTTGCCTATGTAATCTCATTGGGAAATTTTAATAGCCATTTCGGCACTTATATATTTTGGCCAACGATATTTGACATGCTTTATTTTGCAGTAATCTGAATCTCTCTTGAAGAATAGGTTTATACTTTTTCAAATATTTACCGGTTACTTTCAATATTCTTTGATCAAAGCCCAACTCTTCGATATCATACACATTATTGGTGAGCGCCTATAGTATTTGGAATGTTCCTTCCTAATTTGGTGACCATTTCCCCAAAGTCCTATCTTTCCGATCTATAGGAAGAATACCTTTCCACACGTAGTCACCGACCGCAAACGTTTTTATCTTGGCCTTTTTATTATAGGCCCTTGCAATCTGCTCTTTTTGTCGAATTAGCACATCCAGCGCCACTAGTCTTTCCTCATCCAGATCCATTATTTCATCCAGCATCATATTCCAATATTTTTCTGATGCAAGTTTGAATTGGCGCTGCACTCATACTGATTGCAAGTGTATACCGACTGGAAAGACTATGTTATGTCTAAATATCAGTCAAAGGGTGTCGACCCAGTCGCTTCCTTGGGAGACGTTCGACAAGCCTATAAAACTTGACCCAATGTCTTGTGCCAATTCTTGGGTTTCTTAGAGATGTGTTTCTTAATTAACCCAATTATTACTTTATTGGCAACCTCGACCTGATCATTGGCATGAGTGTAATAAGGCGTGGATGTCACCAACTTGAAGCCTATTCCAGATGCAAACACCTTTCTCTTCCACCCAATAAAAACTTATCCTTGGTCTGTAGTAATTGTCTCAGGAATCACAAATCTATAAATGATATGATTCTGAATGAAGTCAATCACTGCTTCCTGGGCGGCATTGATCAATGGTACTGCTTCTATCCACTTAGTGAATTAGTCTATCCCTACTAGGATGAACTTTTGTTGTTTCGACGAGGCTGTTCGAATTTCTCCTATGACGTCCAACGCCCATCCTTGAAACGACCACGACTTAATGATTGTGTGCAATTTGCTTGCAGGTACATGTTAAATACATGCATGCTTTTGGAACTCTTGACAAACCTTAGCAAATTCAATACAGTCCTTCAACATGCTTGGCCAATAAACACCATGTCAAAATAGCAGCCATTTCATGTTATGGCCAGCTTGGTGGGCCCTACAAGCTCCACTATGTACCTCGAATATCACCAAATATGCTTCGTATCTCCTAAGCACTTGAGCAATACCCCTTCAAGAGTCTTTTTGAATGATTCATTGCCCTTGCACATGTAACTCAAATCCCTATATTTTACTTTCTTATCCATATTTCTAATTGAAGATTCTAAATAATTCACAATTGGCTTTCGCTAATCCATGTCTAGTAAATTGTCAATAGAAAAAAATTTCAAACGTATCATCTGCCCCTCCAGTTTTTGAGATTTCCAATGTGGATGACGGTATCAAAACTACCTTCTCTCTCAACTCGACAAAACTTTTCAGCTTGTCTGTTAATACTTTATACCCCAACATAATTTGTGCCAAATTATTGGCCACTTTATTTTCCAATCTGGGCACATGTGTAATGCTTACAACTTCAAAATATTCTAACAATTTATTAACCACTGCAAAATACAAATATAAATGTTCTTTGATGCATTTGTATTCCCGAGTGATTTGCTTAATCATTAATTCAGAATCTCCTTTGATTTCGACCTTTTTGGCACCTAAGTCTTTCAACAGTTTAAGCCTAGTGATCAATGCATCATACTTTGCTTCGTTGTTGGAGCATTTTCCATCTATCCTGCATTTGAATTTTGTTGGTACTCCTTTTGGAGATATAATCATAACTTCGACACCAGTTCCATTTTTATGACTCGACCTGTCAAAATATAATTTCCAAGGGTCAATGTCTACTAGATTCCCTGACGGTTCTACTATTACATGATCGACTATAAAGTTTGTTATGATTTGGCCTTTCATGGCCTTCAAAGGCATGTAAAATAATGAAAACTCATCTAAGGCTAGTGCCCATTTGCCAATTTGACCATGCAAAATTGGTTTGGACAACATATGTTAAATGACATCAAAATGGGATGAAACATAAACATCAACTGGTTTAATATATTGCTTAAGTTTAATACATGAGAAATACAAACATAGGACTAACTTTTCTATCATGCTATACCTAGTCTCTTCATCTATCAACACCCGACTGAGGTAATAGATGGGTCTTTTGACTCCATTATCATCCTCTTGAGCTAACATGATCTCTATAATCATATGCAGATATGTATAATCTCATGTTCTTATTTCGACTAGGCGAAAATAACACATAAGGCCTTGTCAAGTATTATTTTATTGCATCGAAGGCCTATTATTGTTCATTTCCCTAATGAAAGTCAATTTCCTTCTTGATCTTTAGTAATGGAGAAAAAACCTTCTCGGGGGAGAACCTCCTATGATGATGCTTTATTGGCCTTTTATCTGGTTCGATAGGCAGTCGATGTTCAACCACCTTTCTACTTAACCCATGAATCTCACCATAATCCCTGGAAAAGTAATCTTGATACTCTTTTAGTAGTCTGATAAACATTACTTTCATTTTTTAATCAAATTTAGTGCTGATGTAAGTTAGTTTCTTTGTTATGCTGCCTCCCAGGTCAACTTACTCTAACAGATCTTGGGCTTGCATATTCTGTATTGAATTCAGTGGATCCTTTTCAAACCTCAAAGGTTCCTTGTCATATATACAATCTAACCTCCGGCTTTCTGAAGCTATTGTTTGGCCCTGTTGGCCTTCTTCTTGATTTTTTTTATTATGGCTTTGCCAGCCATGTTTTGTAACTTCCTAACTTCTAAAGCCAGTTTCCTTTTGTTTTCAGCCACATAAACCGAAATTCGAGCCAAACTTTCTGATTCACTGGTCATCGCGTTCGACTTTAGGCTACCCCATAGGTGGAATCGACTCCCTAGGCACTGCTACCACTTCAGGATCCCACATAAAACCATGATCAGGATCCAAACTTAGAAAAATATTTGGGTTTTCATTGGGAGTGTAATTCTCATCATCATAAGGCGCTACATTCACTAAATATTGGTCGAAAGACTTCTTTCCACCCTTAACACCATCGAATTTGTAGTAGATCTGATCAAATTCTATGTTCTCTACTACACCATCTTTTCTCTAGATAGAAATCCTTTGATGCAAAGTCGACGAGACTGCACCTATTCCATGGATTCACACACATCCAAGTAATAAGTTAAAGTTTGCTTTGGAATTTTTAACGATGAATAAAGTTGATCTGGTAGTTGTTCTGACAACCAATTCTACTTGGATAACACCCAATATGCTACTGGTTTTTCCTTCATAGTTTGATAAAACCATGTTGTGAAGTTGAAGCTTTAACCCACACTTCCCCATTTTCTTAAATAGATCACGTGGCACTAGATTTACAGCTGGCCCACCATCAACAAACACTTTGTTCACTAGCATGCCATCTACCTTCACCCTTGTGAATAAAGGCTTGAGATGATATAGCATCAGTGGGCTTGGTTTCTCAAACACGGACTTTGTTCTTTGACCACACCACTATTCATCACATAATAGCATATAGGATTTTCGTTATCTGTTTTATCGAAGGTAAAATCTTCTTCATTTTCCGAAACTTTCGACACTCTATCATATTTTGCAGGCATAATCAACACAATTCCATAATTAATGATGAAGTCTTCATCATAATCATAGTCATCATCCACCATATCATCTTCTAACGAAGGTTCATAGTCAGGCTCTTCCCCTTCTTCGCCTTCAGATGTGGGAGTATAGTCAGGTGTAGGAGTATACTCCATATTTTGTGTTGCCACCAGCTCTGTGTTGCCTAAAGGAGCTACCCTCATAGCCATTCTCTGATTTTCTAGGCCTTTTCTTTTCCAGTCAACTTTGACTTGGGATAGTACACCTATGGAATTGGAAACTCTACTGGCTTCGTAGCTTCTATTGGTAGTATGTCCTCGAAAAGACTGTCTGCTTCAATTGGTTTTAACTGAGATGTCGAAGGCTCTTTCGTAGCCTTTTTATTCCTCTGATAACACCTCCACTGAGTTCTTGTCATTGGACTTCCCCCCTTATAATTGGGAAAAACTTGATAACCCTTTAACTCAACTTTGTTTTCCTGGGCCTTAGCTTCATGCACAATCACCATCCACTTTGGCCTTTTCCCCCCTTTTGGCTTACTGATTCCACCCATTTTTCTTATGGAATATCCGATGGAGGGCGAAAGGTCTTTGGACGAGGTTGTTGGAACAATTTTTTGTACTCCTTGTTGCATTGAGGATTTCCTTACTTGTCGAAAACAAATCTTGGGACTGAAAGCTTCTCCTATCCAAGAGCCTCTCTCTTTGACAACTTAATATTTATCAACTACTTCTTCATTATACATTGTGTTGCATCTTAGGCATAATTTTGCCTTCGACCCCTTCACTCTGCATTTTTCTTGAAAGTCAGCCAAGCTCTCTTCAAGCTGAGGGTACACTGCCTGTGATCCCTCTTCCATCTTTGGGTCGAAACCATTATTAGTTCTAACCATCATGACTTTTATGTCACCAATCATTATGACCTCTCTATCAAGGCCCTCAGTAGCTTTGACCATCATGCAATCCAGAGGCTCTGAGTATAAATCCTCTTCAACCTTCAACGGATCAGTGTTGACTTGCATCTTTGATTTTTCCCCAAACTGAAGCATTCCATCTTTCAAAGCTTTCTGCACCAAATCCCTGAAAAGACCACATTGAGAAGTCTTATGACCAAGAAAATTATATAATTTACAAAATCCCCTTTTCTTATTTTGTTCAAGTGGGGAATTCTTTAGGCCCTGAGGGGCCACAATTTGACCATCATCTACTAACAAATCTAATATTTCATCACATTTGGTTATGTCGAAAGTATAGGTCTTGGTGATGGCTTTGCCATTCTTTTCGGTTTCAACGGGGTTTTTCCCGTTCGACGGTTTCAACAATTTACACACATACGGAGGTCCACGCAAAAGACAAAATGGAAAAAGATAAATACAGTTGCAAAGCAGATAAATTAAAAACAAGGCTTATAATTTAAAGTAAAAATTTGGAAATTACTATGAATTCAGATGTGGAAGCATTCATACATTGTTAAGCTTGAACTCGTTTCTCTCTTAGGTGTGGGTAATTTGAGTGTATTTATATTAAATATGAAGAAATGCGACCCCAAACACAAATACAAATTTTTTCTTAAATAAACATCCTAGATACGTAACTGTTAACGGTTACTAGCCCATGTCGGGCTTCGTGGAAAACTGTTTTGAATATTCCCACGTCTTCACTCGCTTTGCATGTTGATAATCGTTCCTGCCAATATGAATCTCTGCTCTTCGACACCTGCTCTTGTCGATGACCACATGCGCATCCTAAGCCTTTCGTCGACTAGCTGGTCGATATCTCTTCCCTTACTTGACGCGTCTTGTTGTTTTCTAAGAAAACATTATGCCTCTTTAGCCAAATAAATCCCACGGCTTAAGGCTTATAACCCTAGTCAAAAATAGCTTGTAAACACACACATAATCTTCCTTTCCCATTTCGAGATACCCTTCAGGTTTCCTTATCAGGTTTGTTTCATCTAGATCACCATTCAAGAACACAGTCTTCACATCTATTTGTTCCAGTTCAAGGTCGAATTGTGCCACCATGGCAAGTAACATTTAAATTGACATGTGCTTCAAAATAGAAAAAATAATATAATTGAAGTCTACACCTTCTTTCTGAGTGAAACCCTTTACAAATAACCTTACCTTGTATCTTTTCGACGCCACTCTTTTGATTCCTTCCTTAACTTTGAAAATCCATTTACAACTAACTAACCTGGCTCCAGCGGGTTTCTTTATCAATTTCCAAGTGTTTTTATCATGAAGAGATTTCATCTCATCATCCATGGCCTTCATCCATTCAGTCTTATTTCGACTCCTTATAACTTCCTTATAGTCTCTAGGTTCATCATCTAGAACCTCACTTGCATATATTAAGGCATAAGCTATAAGATTTGCATACCCAAGTCTCTGAGGTGGCTTGATGACTCTTCACGTACTATCTCTTGCCAATAGGTAGTTATAGACAGTTTCTTCAACTTCATCAGCATCTTCTACTTCTTCTTGGACTTCATTTTGGATACGCAATTCAACATCAACATGCTCCACCTTAACAGGAATCTCTACCTGTTCCCACCCTTCGTCATATATTTCTGCACTTCGACCAACATCATAAGTTTTCTTGAAAGCCATTTCAGCTTCATTGAAAAATACATATCGACTGATGATACACCTCCTATTACCTGGATCTAGGCACCATAACCTATAAGCTTTGACTCCTTCAGGGAATCCCATGAACATGCATTTTATAGCTCTAGGTTCAACCTTTTCTAGCCTAATGTGAGCATAGGCTATGCAACCAAATACTCTCAGATTTTTGAGATATAGTGGATGTCCCGATCAAACTTCTTAAGGTTTCTTCATATCTAACACAGTCGAAGGACATCTGTTTATTAGTAATGTTGATGTCGAAACAGCCTCACCCCAAAACACCTTCTTCAATCCAGCACTAGTTAACATCCATCTAACTCTTTCTAAAATAGTTCAATTAAATCTTTATGCTAAACCATTTTGTTGTGGAGTACCCGCAATAGTTTTATGCCATGTTGTTGCACCCTAAAATTTTCCCTCCCATTTTATTCATGGCATGCTCATTAAGGTCCTCATTTGCTCAAGCTTGACCCAGAATTGATCATTCAAATTCTCCCCTTAAGAAATGGGTTTCCATCTAAAGTTTCACCTCTCACAAATAATTTGGTTTGCAAGGGCTTCAAATGGTTTTCATGGCACCCCACATGCCTCAACATAATGGCATAGCTGAAAGAAAGAAAAGAAGTGCGCATGACAAAGTGTAGGTCGAAGGCTGAAAATATGCTTAAGGGCTTTTGGGTCGAAGCAGCTTTGATTGTAGCATGCAGGCTAGTTCAAAGGGAAATATAAGGAGGATTTTAAGAATTCTTCAATTGGAATAACTAATAAGGAGCTTCGAAGGGTTCATTTTCGAACCACTGAAATATAAGCTATTTGAAATGTCCAAGGAAAGCTTGATCGAAAGAAAGCATTAGAGACATTTTCTAAAGTCTTCGATTGGAAGAGCTAGTAAAGGCATCGAAGGGTTTTATTTTCGAATCATGGAAATATAAAAACTATTCGAACAAGAAAAGACCATTCGATTGACACGTTTGTTTGAATGTGCACCTTGCAAAGAAGAATATTTTGGAATTGAAAGGCTTTTATGTTATCCAAAGAAGACAGGTGGAAAGCTCGTGATTCGGAGGAAATGCCATCTTCAGGCATGGCATTGTCGAAAGACAGTTAAGAGCTTCTGGCATGCACCTGAACAGGTGTGGGGTGTTTGAAGAGAAGTTCTAATACTCTTAGGTTACCCTTCGATTGGTGCAATACAAGCTGTATTCACCAATCGAAGGTGGACGAATGGGCAGCAAAGTTGTTTCTTGCAGGCACGCAAAGACATAAGCAAAAGGTGGGGGTTAGAATTGAAGGGCCACCTGCACAATTACATTCGAAGGAAATAAAAAAATGAAGCTTCGACAGGCCAGGAGAAAGTGTTTGATTGGGCTAGTTGGATATTTACAGATCAAGCAATTAAGGCAGATAGTGGCTCAATCAAAGAATCCCCAATGATGAAGCCCAGAGCCATCAAAAGGGGAAATTCAGAGCCAATCGAAGAACAAGGATTGAGGGCATTCGAAGGAGTCAAGATGAGAAAATTGTCCAGGTTATCTCAAAACCCAAAAGGGTAGAAAATCAACAAAAATGACAACCTTTTAAGGCTTTCGATTTTGCCTTAAAAGCCTGGTTAATGGCTGATTCTTTCCATTTCCATTCACCAATTCCCCCTATAAATACAAAGCTAAAAGCGCAAGCAAAGGCGAAGACACAAAAACGTTGCCACCAGAGACAAAAACACTTTAGCCAGACATAAACATTTTTCCACACTCACACGCATTAGCCAGACAAAAACATTACCCCCAGAAAACCACACCAACTTTTCTCCAAATTTCAACAAAGTGGTTCCATACTCAAAACTGCAGATCGAAGTATACTGGCCATATGTATAAATTTCTAAATTAAATCTCTTAATTCAAGCATTTTTATCGTTCTAACGTGTTTGTGTGTGTTACAGTCATCATATACGAATGCATACATCAGGATAAAAATCTGCCATTGTTTGGGCATTTGAAACTGTTTCATTCAAACATATTTCTGACTGGGTTTCAAGTATATTACTATTTTTTTGTTTGTACTAACAATTGAAGTAGATGGTTAGGTAGTGAAGAAGCGTGCGATGGGCTAGAGGACTTGGGTTCGATCCCAGGCTTCAACCTTTCTATTTTTCTCATGTTATATTGACAGATCTGGCGCTTCAAGTCCAAACATGTGAACCACGCACTCTATCATCAGCACCATCAGATCCATACAACATGGATCCACCGCCTCCAGCATGTAGTCCCCACTGTGGACTCTCCAGATGCATTCTCACCAGATCCTAACGCATCTTGGGCCAGCTTAATTGGGTCTGACCAATTTCAAACATTGCACCCCCCTTTATTATTTTTTAGCAGACCTATTTGCGTTTTCCTCTTCTACTGTTTTAGTTTGTTTTGTTTATTTGTTTCATATTTTATTTTTAAGATTTAATTTTCTTTTAATAAATAAATAAAATCACAAAAAAAACATTAGGATTGTATTTTTTTAATTAAGCAAATTTTTTAAATAAATTAGTTAATTACTTTAACATTTTGTTTAATTTGAAATGAATAGATTTAAGATTCTAATCAATTTTAGTTCTATTTCTCAAAAATATCAAAAAAATCATTTTTTTTTCTCAATACTTAAGGTTTCAAGACATTTTTATATTTTTTTCTTATCATTTTTTCTATTTATCTGCCATTTAATTTCTAGAAAGAATGTATAGGTTGCATGGGAAATTTTGTAAAAAGTTTAGTTTATTTTTTTCGTATTTTTCTATTATATAACTGCCCACGGGATGTAATAGCGTATGATTTAATTTCCGCACTTTATATTTTCTGTACATATATTAACTGCTTAGATGTATGATTAATAGGATTGTATGGCAAGAAATTAAAAACAAAACGCTAACAAACCTAAATCAAGACAAAAATAACTGAACACAACACACTCGCACATGTGCCCCTATAGGGTATTCCCACTTCGGTTGCCTTTAGAAAAAAGTCACAACTCTCGAAACTTGAGAGATTTTAGTGGCTAACCTCCAGTTAAAATATCACAAGTCCCTCGATGAACCTCTCTTCGTTGCCTCGGTAAAAATGATCTTAAAACCCTAGGGTAGTTACTAAGGTTTCTTTCTCTATTGCCTTAGTGACTATAAACGTCCCTTCGAATGTCCCTCAAACATCCAATGACAGGGCTACCTACTCACTAATAGTAGGATATCACTGTCTAAAGGAAAAGAGGAAAATAACGATCCTTTCGAGTAAAAGTAGATAGTTGTTAGATTCTTGCTCAAAAACAAACTTTTACACTTACACAAAACAACTTTCAAAAACCTTTTCAAAATGCTTTATCAACACTCTTGAGGACCGATACAAGAGTTATCATAAAGCAAATTGCCTTACTATTGGCATTTAAAAAATAATTTTTAAAAACATACAAAGCATAAGGTATTTCAAAATGAGCTAAGCATCTAAGAGACCGTAGAAAACTACGGATGGAAAGGGTGCTAACACCTTCCTTTTCCATAACATATCCCCTTACTCAGAAAAATCTCGAAAGGTCTTTTTCTGTTCTTTTCACCCTTTCCTTTGTTGGATAAAAGAAAAGTCGGTGGCGACTCTTGCTTACCGTAACATTTACGAATACAAACACAAAACCAGTAAAATAGTCGGTTCTGCCACCGTATCATAGAACTGGCGACTATGTTATGGAAATATGAAAAAAAGTGGGGTTACCTTCGAGTTTAGTTCATCTTTAAAATTTATTTCCATTGTGTGCTTTGCTTGCTTTACTTTAAGGGTTTTTTTGGGTTTACTTGTAAATATCCTACACCCGAATCTGGGGCACCTTTATTAGGTAAGCAGAAATAGATCGTGGATATTGTACGACATAAACCAATATGGTTGAAATGATAGCTGTGTTAGTGTGACACATTTGTTGGTACCGGTTTCCCTTGTGTTAAATCGAGGAGAATACGAGGCCGATATGTGGTGTCATAAAGCACTAACGAACCTTAAAACCTTAGTTGAACAAACTTGGCCATTATAAAGTAGTGACATAGCCGGCCTTGGTATAATGCTGAGGATTGGTTGATACTCGATACTACACTCATTGAGATTGGACTTTCTGGATGTTTCGGCTGCGAGAAAAGATCGCCTGAGCTGAAACAATGCCTGATAAAGAAATATCAGTGATATTGAGACTCCTTAGAACCTAATTACTTTTGTAAGACAGGTTGAACCAACTATACTTCAAGAGGGTATCTTCCTATAAACCTCATGCAAGCCTAAACCTAAGGTCTTGTATGTGTGCTTGTGTGTGATTAAATTGTTCAAACATAACATCATGCATCATAAGGTCCATATTCATTTCACTAAGCATATCAAGGACCAAATGAATTTATCTTTGTTCTGTTTTGTAGATCATGGCTTATGTTCATAGAAAAACCATCAAAAACAGCTTTGTTTGAATACCTCCCCAACTCAAAGATCTAGTATTAAAGGTTCCCGAGACTTCCTCATTCACCAAGAAATATGGTCGACTTCTCAACCTGGTTACCTCAAGCTTTGATGAGAAGATGATGGGGATAATCTTTCAGTTCTTTGACCCCAAACACCATTGCTTCACATTTCCCGATTATCAATTGGTACCCACCATGGAAGAGTTCTCTCAATTATTGGGGGTTCCCATTCTAGATCAAATGCCTTTCACCGGTTTAGAGGAGGCTCCAAAACCAGAGGTCATTGCAGCAGCCTTGCATCTGAAATTGTCTGACATTATATCCAACTGGGAAACAAGAAGCGTAGTCAAGGGTTTCTTAGTCAAGTTCCTATTAGAAAAGGCTCAATTGTTTTGGGATGATTTGGATCTCCAATCTTTCGAAGAAGTCCTAGCTCTTCTAATTTATGGGTTAGTATTGTTCCCTAATCCAAACTTGCTCATAGATGTGAATGTTATTAAGGTTTTTCTCTCCCGTAACCCTGTGCCTACTTTGCTTTGAGATATCTTACATTCCCTCCACACTCGTACCATGAAGAGAAAAGGGGTTCTTATATGTTGCATACCATTGTTGTCTAGGTGGTTTATTTCACACCTTCCTCAATCAGTATTGAAGAATGAACAAGGTTTGGGTTGGTCGCAAAGGATAATGTCACTTTCTCACTCGGATATTCTTTGGTACTCTTGCTCTATGGGAGATATCTCTATCATTGACTGTTGTGGGGAATTCCCTAATGTCCCACTCCTCGGCATTAGGGGAGGTATCACTTATAATCCTTCCCTGGCTCTACGATAGTTCAGTTATGCTTGGAGGGGTGGTCCCCATGATATGCTTATCCAAGGCATTATGTTCAACTACGAGGATGATATCCAGGGGTATCATCAAAAGTTCGTATGAGCTTGGGGCATGGTAAACAAGGTTGATAGCAAGGTTGTGGGGCACAAGAATTCCATTCCTATGGAACCTTATCTCAAATGGGTACGAGCTCGCGCCCAAAACCTCATGATGCCATATACAGTCATCTTACCAGTGATTGTGGAACCTGTCATCGAAGAGGATGTTCCTTATACTGCTCTCCATCCTGACATGCCCACTGATATGGAAGAGTTGCAGAGGTCCTTGATTCAGCTGAAGAAAGAATGGGATACCTTTAGAGATCAATTCTACACCAGTGAGAAGAAAGTTTTGGAGCTCATAAAGCAACTTCACAAATAAGAAAGTCTTAATTTCTACCTCGGAACGAAGAGGAAGTGCCCATGGGAGATTTTATTTTTAGATTTTAAGAGTTTTTAATTTTCAATTGTAAGCCTAAAAGGCAGTTGTATTTTGAATTCTACTAATAAAATCTTTGTTTCATTTGGTTCACAAATTTAAATTTCCCGAAGTCCTTGAAAACATTACATTAAGCATATCATGCATATCATTACATAAGCAGGTATTTCAAGACATGTTTCTTATCTTTTCGCTGTTTATTTCAGCAAAAGAAATGGCTCTTGAGCAAACAATTAAAGATCTTCAAGCTAAAAATGCTCAATTCCAACAAATGTTCCCGTCTCTGGCTAAGGGACAAGAAGATCTAAAAGCTTTCATCATCAAAGATAAGACAAAGAAGGCAAAGAAACCAACTGTTGTCTTGAATATGGGGAGAAGGTTCAGAGGACCGGCTAAGCGAGCTCTAGATTTCGCAACCCCGTCAAATGAGGGGGACAATTAAGAAGAGAAGCCAATAGAAGAAAACAACAACCCAGGGACTGATGAGGAAGAGGCAGACTATGCTGAAGAACAATATCCTCCTGCTGATGACAAGTATAAACAACTGGAGGATCGCCTCAATGCTATGGAGATTCAGAGGGTACCTGGTCTGGATTTTGAAGAGTTAGGGTTGGTTTTAGGGGTGGTAATCCCATAAAAATTCAAAGTTCCTGCATTTGCAAAGTATGACGGTGTATCCTGTCTTAAGCCGCACTTAAGGTCATATGTCAGGAAGATCAGCCTCACACTGCTGATAGAAATCTGTGGGTGCATTTATTCCAAGAAAGTCTGGTTGGGACTCAATTGGAATGGTTCTATCAGCTGGAGGGAACCAACATCTACAACTGGGAAGATCTGGATACTGCTTTCTACAGGTAGTACCAATACAATGCTGACCTTGCCCTAACCCGTACACAATTGCAAAGCATGTCTATGGGTTTCGACGAGGGTTTCAAAGATTATGCCTGGAAGTGGAGAGATCTTGTGGGAAGAGTCCAGCCTCCTCTGTCTGATAGAGAGCTGGTAGACATGTTCTTGGGCACTTTGTCTAGTCCATTTTTCAACCATTTGATTGGAAGCTCTTCAGCTGGGTTTACTGAGCTGATATTAACTGGTGAGCGAGTAGAAGCTGGTATCAAGAGTGGTAAGATCCAGAGAGATGCATCCTCAAGTACAGTAAGAAAACCATTCTCTGTGAAGAAAGAAGTAAGTGTTGCCTACATGCAGAAAAATTAAAGCAAGATTGAATGCCGTACAATGGTAGGGGTTGTTATGATCTCCAATCCTGCATCAAACCAACAACAAAACAATCAGTGCATACCGGATGCACCCAGAAGACAGTTCACCCGAATTAACATGTCTTTATCTCAGGTTTTGCGACACCTGTTAAAGTCTAATCTGATTACTCTAAATGAGGCTCCTAAAAATCCTAATATCGCATCTCCCCGCTATAACCCAAATGCTCGATGTGCCTATCATTTTGAAAGTCTGAGGCATTAAACAAACGATTGTTGGGCTCTGAAAAATAAGGTGCAGGATCTTATCAAGGCGAAGGAGATTGAGTTTGACCCTCCGGAGACCCGTAATGTAATAACTACACCAATGCCCAAACAAGGTCAGGGTGTCAATGCTGTTGATGACGACCTGCTTGTTTCTTCTTTTGACGAATTAGTTACTCCTCTTTTGATTGTTAAAAAGAATCCGTTGCAAGCCGGTTTATTTTCGGGTTATGGTGAAGGTTGCCACCCGTCTATGTCTTTACCCAATGGTTGCTTGTTATTAAAGATGGGCGTTCAACGCCTGATGATTAACAAATAAATTATGTTTGAGAAAGTTCCCCCTGTAAGAAATTTGTGTGAAGATATATCAATAATTACCATTTCTGACAATCCTCCTAGGGTCTCCTCCAAAAGACCCGTCAGGATTACATCCATTCCTAAGTTTGCTCCCTTCATTATCACTCTTCCTGGGCCATTACCATATTCCTCCGATAAAGTTGTTCCTTGGAATTATGGGACTGACGTATACTACTATGGCGTCAAGCAAGACCTATTGGCTGTTAAAGATAAAGTTGTTGAAGATACTGATCCTGATGTCGACAACATCGTCGGGACCAGTAAAATTACCAGAAGAGGAAGGGTTTTCTCTCATGAAATCTCTTTGAATATTGTTGTTACCCCTTTGGTTATTCCTGTTGCCACTCCTGCTGCTACTCCTTTTATTACTCCCATTACTACTCCTACTGTCATCCTTGTTGTTATCCATGCTACTGAGTCAGTTGAGACTCGGGGCAAGGAGGTACTAGTTGAGCCTGTCCGGACGAAGTCACATAAAGAAGTCATTCCTGAGGCTTCTAAAAAAGAAATGGAAGAAATACTAAAGATCATAAAGAAAATTGATTACAATATTATGGAGCAGTTGGCGCAGACCCCTTCAAAAATCTCAATGTTGGCCCTACTGTTATACTCTGAAGCCCATGCTAAGGCTTTGGTAAAATTCCTGAAGTCTCCCCATGTGCCTCAAGATACCTCCGTCGATCGATTCGAGAACTGCATTGCTAGTTTGACAGATGAAAATGGACTTGGTTTCTCTGATGTCGATTTAACATCCAAGGGAAGAAAGCATAATGATGCTCTGCATGTATCCATTGAGTGCAGGGGCACTACCCTAGCTCATGTTCTGGTGGATACAGGTTCATCGTTGAATGTCTTACCCAAGAATGCTTTGGACAGATTAGATTGTGAAGAACTCACACTAAAGCCCAGTAAAATTATGGTGAGGGCCTTCGATGGTTCCAAGAGAATGGTGCACGGGGAGGTGGACATCCATATCAAAGTTGGTACTCATACTTTTGACTCCACTTTCTACGTGATGGACATCCGACTGTCTTACTCCTGCTTATTAGGTCTCCCTTGGATCCATGGGGCTGGTGCTGTTACTTCTACTCTGCATCAAATGTTGAAGTACCTAGTTAATGGAAAGATTATCATAGTCCATGGCAAGGAAGAATACATGGTGATCCACCTGAACTCTTTCAGGTATGTTGAGATGGACGGCGAGTTCATTGAGACCCCTGTTAGAACTTTGATGAGGTTCCACAGACAGCCGCTGCAACCAAGACTGCTACTAGTGTTCCAAAGATTACCAGACCTCCATTGAAGATGGCTTCTATGAAGGATGCCAAAGAAGTAGTCGAGGAAGGTGGGTGTACCATTTGGGGCCAACTCCCTGATATCCCTTACAAATTTGTCAAATTTGGTTTGGGTTTTACTTCAGGGGCCCAAAGAGTTGTTCGTCGTGCTTGCGTCGGGGGACCACCACTACGCATCAGCAACCATGGAGTCAATGCTATAGAAGACAGTGAGAGCGACTGCGACATGGACAAGTGGATCTTCCCAACTATCAGCGGTGGACTCAACAATTGGGAGGCCAAAGATTTTATTCCTATTACTTTTATTCATGAGTAATTGTCTTTCTTTTTTTTAGGGATATGTAATATTTGAACAATTGAAACTCTAAAGCCTTGTGTCTTACCCGAGGCACAATGGTCTACTCATGAGGGTTATTACTTCATCTTCATATGTCATTAATAAAACATTGGACGTTTGCATACAATTTTTTACGCTCTCTGTCTTTCTTTTCTGTTTTTACTTTATTAAAAATAGCTATGCTCTCTTACACACACCCACATATCAAACTGCAGATCCACGTGCACTTTGGATCCCATTGATAACGGTTCTACTATTACCAATTATGACTTTGAAAATCCGATCTACCAAGCCGGGGACGAAGGTGAGGAAGATTGTGAAGTACCAAGAGAGATTTCCAGACTGTTACAACAGGAGGAAAGGGCAATAGAGCCTCATGAAGAGTCGGTTGAGACAGTAAACTTGGGTACTGAGAAGAATAAGAAGGAAGTCAAGATAGGTGTCGATCTGGAGAATAGTGTTAAAGAGCGGTTAATACAGATGTTACATGACTATGTGGAGATCTTTGCTTGGTCATATGAAGACATGCCAGGGCTGGACACTGATATTGTGGTTCATCGTCTTCCGACAAAAAAGACTTCCCTCCAGTAAAACAGAAGGTTCGTCGTATGTGGCCAGAGATGTTAGAAAAGATCAAAGCCGAAGTCATGAAACAGTTCAACGCCGGTTTCTTAGCTGTTACTTCTTATCCATAATGGGTTGCTAATGTTGTTCCGGTACCTAAGAAGGACGGTAAGGTACGTATGTGTATGGATTACAGAGACCTGAATAGGGCAAGCCCCAAGGATGACTTTCCGCTTCCACATATTGATGTTCTGGTTGACAACACCGCATAACATAAGGTATTCTCCTTCATGGATGGTTTCTCCGGATACAATCAGATCAAAATGGCACCTGAGGATATGGAAAAAACAACCTTCGTCACACAGTGGGTCACTTTCTGCTACAAAGTTATGCCATTTGGGTTAAAGAACATCGGGGTAACCTATCAGCGGGCCATGGTAGCTTTGTTTCATGATATGATCCATCAAGAGATATAGGTCTACATTGATGATATGATAGTCAGGTCTCAGACTGAAGAAGAGCACCTTGATCACCAGCGGAAGCTATTTGAAAGATTGAAGAAGTACAAACTGAGGTTGAACCCGAATAAGTGCACCTTTGGAGTAAGATCCGATAAGCTCTTAGGCTTCGTTGTCAGCGGAAAATGTATTGAAGTAGACCCTGCAAAGGTTTAATCCATACAAGAAATGCCAACTCCCTGCACTGAGAAGGAGGTCAGGGGATTCTTGGGAAATCTAAACTACATTTCCAGATTCATTTCCCATCTAACCGCTACTTATGAACCAATCTTCAAATTACTGAAGAAATATCAAGCAATGAAGTGGAATGACGATTGCCATACCGCCTTTGACAAAATCAAATAATATCTTCAAGAGCCTCCAATTTTGATGTTGCCGGTTGAAGGAAGACCTCTGATCATGTACTTAACAGTATTAGAGAATTCAATGGGGTGCGTGATGGGGCAGCATGACGAGTCTGGTTGAAAAGAGCATGCAATATACTACCTTAGAATTTTTTTTACTGAATGTGATACCAGATACTCACTGCTCGAGAAAACTTGTTGCGTTTTGGCATGTGCTACTTACCGACTGAGACAATATATGTTGACTCACACTACCTTGTTGATATCTAAAATGGATCCTATCAAATACATCTTTGAGAAGCCCGCTCTCTCAGGAAGAATAGCAAGATGGAAAATGATCCTGGCCGAATATGATATTCAGTACACAACACATAAAGCAATTAAGGGAAGTGTATTAGCTAATCATTTGGCTCATCAGGCTGTGGATGACTACCAATCCATGAATTTTGAGTTTCTAGATGAGAACATCATGTTAGTGACTGATTATGAAGAACCTGGACCGGATGAAGGACCTGAAAAAGGATCCTGATGGACTATGGTTTTTGACGGAGCTTCCAACGCACTCAGCAATGGCATCGGTGCTGTGATTATATCTCCCGAAGGCTATCATACTCCTTTCACTGCCAGTTTATGTTTCAACTGTACCAATAACATGGTTGAACATGAAGCCTGTATTACGGGTCTCAAAGATGCTATCGACTTCAGGATCAAATTCTTGAGTTTATTTAGAGACTTGGCCCTAGTAATCAGTCAAATCAAAGGATAATGGGACATGAAGCATCCTAATCTCATCCCTTATTGATATCACGTGTTGACACTGATTCCACACTTTGAAGAAGTTACCTTTGAGCATTTTCCATGAGAGAGAAATCAACTAGAGGATGCCCTAGATACTATGTCATCAATGTTCAAGGTCAGGTGGGATAATGAAGCGCCTCATATCACAATTCAGAGAATGGATGAACCTGTTTACTGTTACGAGGTGGATACTGAAGAAGTAGTGGACAAACCTTGGTTCCATGAAGTCAAAAGATACCTTGAGGCCCAAGAGTATCCTGAGGGAGCCTCATTCAATGATAAGAAGTTCCTAAGAAGATTCTCTGCCAAGTTCTTCCTCAGTAACAGAATCCTCTACAAGCGCAACCACGATTCTACTTTGCTTTGATGTGTAGATAAGAGTGAAGCAGAGAAAATTATGATAGATTTGCTGAAGGAACCTTTAGCACCCATTCCAGTGGGCACATAATGGCTAAAAAGATCCTACGGGTAGGATACTACTGGTCCACTATAGAAGCAGATTGTTATCATCATTCCCGAACTTGTCACAAATGCCAGATCTATGCTGATAAAGTACATGTGCCTCTGGTTCCTATAAACGTCTTGACTGCTCCCTGGTCATTTGCAATGTGGGGTATCAACATGATTGGAGAGATCATACCTACAACTTCTAACGGGCACTGCTTCATCCTCGTCACCATCGATTACTTCACAAAATGGGTCGAGGCGGCTTCATTTTCTTCTGTTACCAAGAACATTATGGCCCAATTCATCAGACATAACCTTATCTGTCAGAATGGTATTCCAGAAAGAATCATTACGGATAATGGTATCAATCTCAATAATACTATGATGACTGAGATCTGCGCTTAATTCAAAATCCAGCATCATAACTCTTCTCCTTACCGGCCGAAGATGAATGGCATTGTAGAGGCGGCTAATAAAAACATCAAAAAGATCATACAAAAGATGACGGTGACATACAAAGATTGGCATGAGATGTTACTATTTTCTCTTCACGGTTACCGTACCTCCGTACGCACGTCGACAGGGGCAACTCCTTTCTCTTTGGTATATGGCATGGAGGTTGCCTTACCCATTGAAGTCCAGATTCCTTCCTCGAGACTCATGAAGGATGCAAGTTTGAATAAAGACGAATGGGTTCAGACCCGACTTGACCAATTAAACCTGATTGATAAAAAAAGGCTTGCGACTGTCTGCCATGGTCAGATGTACCAAAAATGAATGATTAAAGCTTTTAACAAGAAGTTCAGACGTCAGGTATATCAGGCTGGTGACCTAGTAATCAAGCGCATTATCCTACCGCAGGGTGATCCCATGGGAAAATAGACTCCCACATATGAAGGGCCATTTGTGATCAAGAATATATTTTCCGGTGGAACCATGATCTTAACCACTATGGACGGTGACGACCTTCCGCACTCTGTAAACGCGGACAGTTAAAAGATACTAGCATGAACAAAGACCCGCTAGATTGACTGGCCTAGGAAAAAATAAGGGCATCCCGACGAACCAAAAGGGTTTGTGAAAAAATTAGGGATATACATATGAAAAAAATTTGTACACCCGACAAGTCGAAAACCTGAAAAGGCGGCTTGGGCAAAAAAGGGTATCCCGGTGGAATGAAAACTCGAAATGGCGATCCAGGAAAAAATTAGGGATTTAAAGCGTATAACTATGTCACGTTGGATCACCTTACAACCAATCTTCGGTAACAACTATCAAGCTTAAATGGTACTAATCAATCTAGTCAGCTTCGGACAAGCAACAAAAGAGATGCGACGCTCAAAGACATAAAGACAATAGTAGAATGGGAACCAATAGGATTATTTCACATGGCTGTTTTTTTCTGTGTATACTATTTTGTATAGTTTTCATTCTTATGATGGCATTCTCTTACTAGGATGTCCATCTCCTTGTACAAAAATGCTTATTATAGACAAAACTCCATCAAATTAATACCAAAATTATCTCTTTGAAAGTGCAAAACTATTTGTTTTTATTTTTTCTGTTTTGTTTGCGAAAATATCCAATGATTATTTTTGAACATATGTATTTGAATATAATTACCGTTTACAAATACACGCATAAAAAACAAAAAGCCAGTTACTGATGGCTTTAAGAAACAGGACAATGTCTAAAGGCCATATGCAAATCCCTGCAGATACTTTCTCCAACAGGTACAGAGGCAGGGGCATCCTACTGTAAAGTCGCTGCCATATCCTTAATTCACAGCCTAATGATGTCAAAGTTTTTGATATCCCCGACAGAGCAAGATTCTCCAATTACTGCCCATGCATCTTAAACAATTCCCTAGCCTGGTTCAAAAGCTTTTCGGATTCCCCAACAGGATTTCATAAAAATCCCCAAGAGGACTACATAATTTCCCTTCTTCAACAGAGTTTAGTTCTCTAACAACGGAAATCCGTCTCTCAGCATTTCAAATTCAACAAAATTTGAAGACTTACACTCTTCATCCCCAGCAACAATCAGGGATTTATTTTTCCTAGTTCAACAACACTGCAGTAGAATAACTGATACATTCATACATTGCCTTCACATATCATTCTACAAACATCATAGCATATGCAGCACAAATGCATATATTACAATCTCATTTATTTTGAGAACATCATTACCCGGTGCATCTCATGCATCATGACACTACATACAACTGACTCTTTACCTTTTTCAGGAAATTTAGCAAGCAGACAAATATCATCACCAATTTTCAACAGTTCCAAATTAATTCCTGAAACCAGACAGGGCAACTATTTGTGAACGACTGAGTGTAGATTAATTCCGGAAATAAAACGGGGCAACTATCTACAAGACTATGTCAGAGATTAATACCTGAAACCAGACAGGACAACCATCTCAACGACCAACAAAAACAAGTTCCAGATTAATACTTGAAACAAGACAGGACAACTATCTGTGGATGACTGATTGTAGATTAATACCTGGAGCCAGACGGGATAACTATCTACATGAGTAGATTGAAGATTAACTCCCGAAATAAGACGGGGAAACTATGTTTATTTTGCAAATAAGTCAGAGATTAATTCCTGAAACCAGACAAGACAACTATCTCAACGACCAACAAAAACAAGTTCCAGGTTAATACCTAAAATAAGACAGGACAACTATCTGTGGACGACTGGTTGTAGATTAATACTTGGAGCAAGACATGATAATTATCTACATGAGCAGATTGAAGATTAACTCCTGAAACAAGACGAGGAAACTATCTTTCTTTCACAAATAGGTAGGAGATTAATTCCTGAAACCAGACAGGATAACTATCTCAATGACTAACAAAAACAAGTCCCAGATTAATACCTAAAACAAGACAGGACAACTATCTGTGGACGACTGATTGTAGATTAATACCTGGAACCAGATAGGATAACTATCTACATGAGTAGATTGAAGATTAACTCCTGAAACAAGACGGGGAAACTATCTTTCTTTCATAAATAGGTCAGAGATTAATTCCTGAAACCAGACATGGCAGCTATCTCAACGACCAACAAAAGCAAGTTCCAGATTAATACCTGAAATAAGACATCACAACTATCTGTGAACAACTGATTATAGATCAATTCCCGAAACAAGACGAGGTGACTATCCACACGACCAAACAAAGCAATCTTACACGGGTTCCTTCTCATGATATCCAGGTGCAGCCTAACAGGGTTCATCTTGAAGCAATCTTACACGGATTCCTTCTCAATTTCTAGATTCAACTTTACACGGGCTCATCCTAAAGCAATCTTACACGGGTTTCTTCTCACAATCTCTAGATGAAGTTTAACACAGACTCATCCTGAAGCAGCCCTACACAAGCTCCTTCTAATACATTTCCAGATAGCAGTTAACTTCATTCTCCCCAATAAGTTACTGTGAAGCCTGGATTTTCAATCAGAAAATAGCTAACTTTCATCTCTCCAGTCCAGAGATAACTCCTCAATAGAGCCATGGACAACTAAAGCTCCTAGACTCTATTCTACACAGAGTTTTCCTCAAGCAGGAGAACAATTGAAATCAACATTCCCTAGTGGAGTCCTCCTCATACAACAGGAATAAGATTCCCCACAAAGAGACCTCTTATGAAGTCAGTATCTACTTTGGATGGCATCTTTAATCCCATCTTTGACAACTCTCAGTCATCTTCTCCAAATGGAATATGTAAGCTCATTCCTGACATCATCAACCAACGACGTTACTACATGCGAGTGCAAATTTCTGGACACTCTAGTGTTCAATCATCTTCCACCTTCAGATCACGAAAGGCAGACAAGCCAATCTACATCTTCAGGTTTAAGAAGATTGAACAGGGGAAGCTGTTGCACCCCAAAATTTTCCCTCCCATTTTATTCAGGGCATGCTCATTAAGGTCCTCATTTGCTCAAGGTTGACCAAGAATTGGTCAGAAAAATTCTACCCTTAAGAAATGGGTTTCCATCTAAAGTTTCACCTCTTACAAAGAATTTTGGTTTGCAAGGGATTCAAATTATTTTCATGGCACCCCACATGACTCAGCATAATGGCATTAGCTGAAAGAAAGAAAAGAAGTGTGCATGACAAAGTGTAGGTCGAAGGCTGAAAATATGCTTAAGGGCTTTTGGGTCGAAGCAGATTTCACAGCAGCATGCAGGCTAGTTCGAAGGAAAATATAAGGAGGATTTTAGGAAGTCCTCGATTGGAAGAGCTAATAAGGAGCTTCGAAGGGTTCGTTTTCGAACCACTAAAATATAAGCTATTCAAAATGTCCAAGGAAAACTGGATCAAAAGAAAGCGTGTGGAGACTTTTTCTAAAGTCTTCGATTGGAAGAGCTAGTAAAGGCATCAAAGGGTGTTGTTTTCGAATCATGGAAATATAAACTATTTGAAGCACTACAAGAAAAGACCCTTCGATTGACACGTTTGTTTGAATGAGAACTTTGCAAAGAAGAATGTTTTTGAATCGAAAGGCTTTTATTTTATCCAAAGAAGACATGTGGGAAGCTCGTGATTCGAAGGACATGCCATATTCAGGCATTGCATGGTCAAAAGATAGTTAAGAGCTTCTAGAATGCCCCTGAATAGGTGTGGGATGTATAAAGAGAAGTTCTGATGCTCTTAGGTTACCCTTCGATTGGTTTAATACAAGCTGTATTCACCAATCGAAGGTGGACTAATGGGAAACAAAGTTGTTTCTTGCAGGCAAGCAAATACATAAGCAAAATGTGGGGGTTAGAATCGAAGGGCCACCTGCACAATTACATTCGAAGGAAATAACACAACGAAGTTTCAACAGGCCAGAAGGAAGTGTTCGATTGGGCTAGTTGGATATTTGCAGATCAAGCAATTAAGGCATATAGTGGCTCAATCGAAGAAGCCCCAATGATGAAGCCCAGAGCCATCGAAAGGAGAAATTCAGAGCCAATAGAAGAACAAGGCTTGAGGGTATTCGAAGGAGTCAAGATAAGAAACCTGTCCAAGTTCATTCAAAATCCAAACGGGTAGAAAATCATCAAAAACAATAACCTTTTAAGGCTTTCGATTCTTCCTTCAAAGCCTGGTTAATGGATGATTCTTTCCATTTACATTCACCACTGCCCCCTATAAATACAAACCTAAAAGCGTAAGCAAAGGCGGAGACACAAAAACGTTGCCACCAGAGACAAGAACACTTTAGATAGAAAAAGAAACATTTTGCCACACACACACGCATTAGCCAAATGAAAACATTACCCCTAGAAAACCACACCAACTTTTCTTCAAATTTTAACAAAGTGGTTTCATACTCAAAACTGCAGATCAAAGTATATCGGACATATGTATAAATTTAGAAATTCAATCTCTTAATTCAAGCATTTTTTATTGTTCTAACGTGTTTGTGTGTGTTACAGTCATCATATACGAATGCAGACATCAGGATAAAAATCTGCCATTATTTGGGAATTTGAAATTGTTTCATTCAGCCATGGCATAATATTGTTTTATTCAAACATGTTTCTGACTGGGTTTCAAATATATTATTGTTTTGTTATTTGTACTAACAATAGAAGTAAATGGTTGGATGGTGAAGAAGCACGCGATGTCCTAGAGGACCTGGGTTCGACCCCAGGCTTCAGCCTTTCTATTTTTCTCATGTTATATTGACAGATCTGGCGCTTCAAGTCCAAACATGTGCACCATGCACTCTACCATCAGCACCATTAGATCCATATAACATGGATCCAGCGCCTCCAGCATGCAGTCCCCACTGTGGACTCTCTAGATGCATTATCACCAGATCCTAACGCATCTTGGGCCAACTTAATTGGGCCTGACCAATTTTAAACATTGCACCCCCTTTATTATTTTTTAGTAGACCCGTTTGCGTTTTCCTTTTCTACTGTTTTAGTTTGTTTTGTTTATTTGTTTCATATTTTATTTTTAAGATTTAATTTTATTTTAATAAATAAATAAAATCACAAAAAAAACATTAGGATAGTATTTTTTTTAATTAAACTAATTTTGTAAATAAATAAATTAATTACTTTAACATTTTGTTTAATTTAAAATCAATAGATTTAAGATTCTAATCAATTTTAGTTCTATTTCTCAAAAATACCAAAAAAATCATTTTTTTCTTAATACTTAAGGTTTCAGGACATTTTTATATTTTTTATTATCATTTTTTCTATTTAATTGTCATTTAAATTCTAGAAAGAATGTATAGGTTGCATGGGAAATTTTGTAATAAGTTTAGCTTATTTTTTTCTCGTATTTTTCTATTATGTAACTGCCCACAGGATGTAATAGCGTAGGATTTAATTTCCGCACTTTATATTTTATGTACATATATTAATTTCTTAGATGTATTATTAATAAGATTGTATGGCAAGAAATTAAAAACAAAACGCTAGCAAACCTATATCAAGATAAAAATAACTGAACATAATACACTCGCACATGTATACCTCTAGGGTATTCCCACTTCGGTTGCCTTCGAAAAAATAGTCACAACTCTCGAAACGTGAGAGATTTTAGTGGCTACCCTCCGGTTTAAAAGACCATAAGTCCCTCGATGACCCTTTCGATGTTACCTCGGTAAAAATGATCTTAAAACCCTAAGGTAGTTGCTAAGGTTTCTTGCCCAGTTGCCTTTGTGACTATAAACGTCCATTCAAATGTCCCTCAAACATCCAACGATAGGGCTACCTAGTCACTAATAGTAGGATATCATTGTCTAAAGGAAAAGAGGAAAAGAACGACCCTTTCGAGTAAAAGTAGATAATTGTTAGATGCTTGCTCAAAAATAAACTTTTACACTTATACAAAACAACTTTCAAAAATCTTTTCAAAATACTTTATCAACACTCTTGAGGACTGATACAAGAGTTATTATAAAGCAAACTGCCTTACTATTGGCATTTCAAAAATACTTTTTAAAAACAGACAAAGCACAAGGTATTTCAAAATGAGCTAAGCATCTAAGAGCCCGTAGAAAACTACAGATAGAAATGGCGCTAACACCTTCCCTTTCTATAATATACCCCCTTACTCAGAAAAATCTCGAAAGGTCTTTTTCGTTCTTTTCACCCTTTCCTTTGTTGGATAAAAGAAAAGTCGGTGACGACTCTTGCTTACCGCAACATTTACGAATACAAACGCTAAACCAGTATAATAGTCGGTTCTGCCACCGTACCACACTTGTAATACCAGAGGCAACACAAAAGTTGTCGAAAGCCTCATTGAAAAATTCAAGGCCATTGTCGGTTCTCAGCCTCTTGAACTTTCTGCCAGTTTTATTTTTGACCAGAGACTTCTGTTGTACCCCAAAATTTACCCTCTTTATTTTCATTATTACATACACGTATATCATTGGTTTTATGGTTATGGAATCAAGGTATATTTAGCAAGCTTCATCATGTTACAAGTGACGTTTATTTCGCCAATGGATGTTCTCAGAGTATTTTCAGTGCTGAAGATCAGTTCGCCGTTTCGCAACGATGCGGGATTCAAAGATTCACAAGTCCAACCCGACGCGTCATATTTAGATGTTCTTTCGCCAAGATTTCCCTTGATAACATATTCTCAAATTTAGGTTCGTCTCGAGAGCCAATTCTTTAAAGAAGGTCTCTGAATATGCGATTTTTTCTCGAAGAAATATGGTGAAAAAGTGTGCTAAAAGTGCAGTTTTTACGCACTAAAAAATTCATAACTTGAAGATCGTGGCTCATTTTGAACCTGTTTCGGTGGCCAAAATTCCATCTTGATGTCATCTACATTTTCATCTCTCACGGCTGGAAGCCAATTTTGATCAGAAGGTCTTCAAAAATGTAAATTTATCAAGTATTTTCGTACAAAATATTTATGATAGAAGTTTATTTATGTCATGTTCAGAAAATCATAACTTTGTCAATTTTCTTTGTATCGAGCTGGTTCTGGCACCAAAATTACAAAAATTGAGTTGGCTACGTTTCCACTGGAGGTATCGAGTTCGAACGGTATCCAAAAGGTCTTCGTTTTTTACCCAGAGTGCGCCTGATGCGCCGAAAATCCTGAATACTAAATATTATTTCATCTGGGTCGAATCATCAAAAAATCATAACTCGGTCAATTTTTATCAGATAGGGCCCATCTTTTTACACAAGGTCACTGACTCAGAGATCTACAACTTTTCTTCCAAAGTCAAGACCGGGTTCTGCTCCGATCAATATCAGTTTTTTATTGAAGAATGTGTAAGAGTTGACACTGGATCCCAAAATAAGTTTGTCTGAGGCGAAACTTCAAAAATTCATAACTAATTCACCTTTTATCCGATTGAGCCCATTTTCGGGCAGGAGTTTGTTCTCGATGTCGGATATATTTTGTTTTCATATTTCAACTTTAAAAATTGCATTTAAGTCCCTGCGATTTAGCCTGGAACGTGTCAGACTCAAGTAAATAAAAATCTGCACTATTGCTTGTGGTCATTGGAGGCCCAATTGCATATCCAAAGCTCATATATTTCCTCTAATTTTCATTATATAATCTCATTCTTTTCACACAAACAGGATACAAAAAAACCTTTGCCACAACCTTGTCAAAATATCAAATTCTTTCAAGAACCCTAGAAATATTGAAATCCTTGTTACAAACCCCCATCTCACTACAAACAAGTCATCCTTGTTACAAACCCCCATCTCACTACAAATAAGTCATCTCATTCTCCAGTACAGGTAAGGTTGGTTTTATCTCCATGATCAAAAGGGTTTAGAAGCATTCATACATGCCATATCGATTTTAACATTACAAAATTTCATATATTTTCTTTCTTTGTATTTCATGATATAATAATTTATTTAATGTGTTCATGAGATTCAACGCTGCAGATTTAGATCATCTAATGGTCCCATGCAAGTTTATTATAAAACGCTGAGGCCAAAACATAACAACAACCAATGCATGGCTCATGGCAAGACAGGCATCCTGAGGAGGTTAAGGGTGTAGGTTCAACACCCACTCCTATTGGTTTTGGTTTTCTTCCATTTTATTTATCTTTTTACCTATTTTCCTTCTTTCTGTTTAAAACTTTTTTCATAAAACCTAACATTTTTCACAAACCTTTTATTTTTCATAATAAACTCGAATAATTAATTTTAGGTTTTTTTTTAATTTAATTTTAGGTTTTAAATTAATTTTTGGTTCAACACCCACCCATGACATTTGCATTATTTGTATTTTCTAACCCTATTTTCCATGGATGCTTTTTCCCCTATCTATTTTTTTGGCAAACTTAATTTTTTTTGTTAATCATTAAACATAAGCTTTTTTTAAAACCTTTTTTTTAATTAAAATTAATTAGGTTTTAGTTTTTTTTAATTAACCTTTTTTTTTTTAAAATTAACCTTTTTTATTATTAATTAAAATTAATTAGGTTTTAGGTATTTTAATTAACTTTTTTTCAAAACTAATATTTTTTATTAATTAAAATTAATTAAATTTTTTAGGTTTATTTAATTAATTATCATAAATAATTTTTTTCATAAAAAAATCACCAAAAAATTTTCTTTGCTATTTTCATCTTTTATTTTTTATTTTCCTAGATAAAGTGTATAGGACGCGTTCAACTGTAATAGCGTAGATTTATTTTTCCATATTTTTTTATCATTATCATGTAATTGCTTCCGGGATGTAATAGTTTTAGGATTTCTTTTCCGCACTTTTCACTATTATGTAACTGCCCCAAAGCTCTGTAATAGCCTAGGTTTACATTTCCACCTTTACCTTCAGCTACTATATTTTATGCAATGCTTAGATTAATAGGATTGTATGGAAAGATAAAAATGAATGATAAAAAACCCTAATTTCAAGATAAATAACCAAACTGAATCATTTTCACACTCGCACCTCTAGGGTAACCTCACTTGTATCCTTCGGAAAAACAATGGTCATATCCCTCGAACGTAGGGATACCCTTAGCAAAGACCCTTGGTTAAAGTCATCATAAATAACATATTCCCTCAATGTCCCTCGAGTTTCCTAGGAGAAATGATCTTGTCCCTCGATGTTGCCTACAAATATATGATGACAGTCTCTTCGAACTACTAAGGTATCCCTATATGTTGCCTTTTATGACCATAACGGTGACCCGCGCTTGTCCCTCATACATCCAACAATAGGGCTACCTACTCAGTAATAGTAGGATAGCACTGTCTAAAGGATAGGGAGAAAAGAACGATCTTTTCGAGTATAAGTAGATAAGTTCTTATATGCTTGCTCAAAAAAACTTTTTGTACCTACACAAAAACATTTCAAAACACTTTCAAAAACATTCACCTTGTCAACACTCTTGAGGATTGATACAAGAGTTATCACAAAGCGAATCACCGCACTAAGACTTTTTAAAAATAATTTTCAAAATACACAAAGCACAAGCAATTTTTAAAACATGATCTAAGCATCTAAGAGCCCATAGAAAACTACAGATAGAAAGGGTGCTAACACATTTCCTTTCCATAATCTACCCCCCTTACTCAGAAAACTCTCGAAAGATCTTTTTTCTATTCTTTTCACCCTTTCCTTTGTTGGATAAAAGAAAATTCGGTGGCGACTCTTGCTTAACGCAACATTTGAAAATACAAAATACAAAACCAGTATTAACAGTCAGTTCTGCCACTATATCACAGAACTGGCGACTTTGCTGGGGAATATGAATAAAAAGTGGGGTTACCTTAGAGATAGTTTATTTTTAAACTTCTTTGTATCCTTTGTTTGCTTTACCTTTTGGGATTGTTTGGGTTGTTACTTTAGATCCTACACCCGGATCTGGGGCACCTTTTAAGTAAGTAGCAATAGATCGGGGGGGGGGGGGGGTGTGCGGGGTATACTGACACAGTTGAAGCAATAGCTACGTTGATGTGACACTTTGGTTGGTACTAGTAGCCCTTGAGTAGTCAAGGAGAATACGGGGCCGATGTGTGGTGTCATAAAGCATCCACTGACCTTAGAACCTTTAATTGAACGACTTGGCCATTAGGAAGTAGTGAGATAGCCGTCTTTGGTGTAATCCTAAGTCGGTTGATACTCGATACTACACTCATTGAGATTTGACTCCCGAGTTTTGTTTGGTGGCAAGTCAGTTGTCGATCGGAATGAAACTTGTGGGAAAGATCAGTGATATTGAGATCCCTTAGAACCCGATTACTATTACTAGGACAGGTTGAGCCAAATAAATTTTAAGAGGGTACTTACCTACAGACCCCAGGCAAGCCTAAACCTAAGGCTTCTTGTGTGATTTGTTTGCTTTCAACTTGAACTACTTGCAGGGTTTTTATCTAATAACATGATCTCCTTGCAGGATTTGTTTACAGTTATTATCCAGTAACCTGGACTTCTTAGTCTCACTTGTCTTCATCACCTTACATTTTTGCTTAATGCATAGCATACACATCATAACATCATGCCACAACATTTCCTTAACCATTTCAAGGATCTCAAGGGTTTGTGATGTAGGTTATGATAAATCAGACGTCTAGCAAGGGGAAATGGGATTTATTTTTCTCTAGTCAATGCCATCAAAAGATAAAAACTCAACAACTTGAGTCAAGGGTTATGACCCACTTGATATGGTGAGCTTGAATCTCGTAGAAGGATACTCAACGATACGAAGTTCTTCAATCAAAGTTGCAAATTTCAACTTCTGACATTTTCTTATTTACCCCGCGAGATCCTTGAAAACATTGCATGCATGCCATTTCATAACAGGTCTTCCAGTACAGGGTTCTCATCTTTTAGCTGTTTATTTCAGCAAAAGAAATGGCCCTGGAACAAACAGTAAAAGACCTTCAAGCTCAAAACGTGCAGTTCCAACAAATGTTCATGGCTTTGGGTGAGGGGCAGGAAGAACTGAAATCTCTCGTCATCAAAGAGAAGAAGAAGAAGGCAAAGAAACCGGCTGGCATCTTGAATATGGGAAGAAGACTCAGAGGACCGGTTACACGAGCTCTGGATCTCACAACTCCATTAAATAAAATGGATAATCATGAAGAAGTCAACAACCCCGAGGCTGATGAAGAATAAGCTGATTACTCTAAGGAACAATATCCTCCTGCTGACGATAAATACAAACAGTTGGAGGATCGTCTAAATGATATGGAGATTCAGCAGGTACCTGGCTTGGACTTTGAAGAGTTAGGACTGGTTCCTGGAGTGGTCATCCCACAAAAGTTCAAGGTTCTCACATTCGCTAAGTATGACGGTGTCTCCTGCCCTAAGTTGCACTTAAGGTCCTATGCTAGGAAGATCCAGCCTCACACTGCTGACCAGAAGTTATGGGTTCATTTCTTCCAAGAAAGTTTAGCTGGAACGCAACTAGAGTTGTTCTACCAGCTAGAAAGAACAGACATTCATACCTGGGAAGACTTGGTTGCTGCTTTCTACAAGTAGTACCAATACAATGCTGACCTTGCTCTAACTCGTACACAACTTCAAAGCATGTCTATGGGTTCTAGCGAAGGCTTCAAGGAATATGCCCAGAAATGGAGGGATCTAGCTGACAGGGTACAACCTCCTTTGAATGATCGAGAAATGGTAGACATGTTCATGGGCAATCTGACAGGCCCGTTCTTTAATCTGCTGCTTGGGAGTTCCTCATCCGGGTTCACAGAGATGGTTCTGACTGGAGAAAGGATCGAAAGTGGTATCAAGAGTGGGAAGATCCGGATGGCTGCATCTTCTAATGCTGAGCAGAAGCCATTTTCTGGTAAGAGGGAAGCAAATGTTGTGTATGGCCAGAAGGGTCGTAATAAGGAACACTACCACCAATCTGTAGGGGCAGTGCTGGTCTCTAATTTGGCACGCGTGCAACGACAACAACAACAACGGGGTAATCAACGAAGGTAAGACGAGCCTAAGAGATAGTTTACCAAGATCAACATGCCATTATCTCAAGCATTACAACATATGTTAAGGATGAATTTTATTACGTTGATAGGACCTCATCCAAACCCTAAGACTTCTTCTTCTAACTACAATCCTAATGCAAGCTGTGCCTATCATTCTGGAAGTCTTGGGCACGATACTAACGATTGTTGGGCACTGAAATACAAGATTTTGAATATGATTGACGCCAAGGAGATTGAGTTCGACCCTTCTGAGACTTCCAACGTGGTCACTGCTCCCATTCCAAATCATGGCCAGGATTGAGAGCATTTTTGTTCATTTGAATTCTAAAGTTGTATTTTCTTTGTTTGTTTAAACAATTATTGTCATGTCAAACTTTGTTATTTCATTAATGCATTGCACATGTTTGTCTTGAATTAATTTGTTTTCATTATTCTTAAACTGCTTTCTTACTTCCCTTTTGTGATATTCAACTCTTGATTAAAAGCTCTAAGCCTTTAGAGGGAGGATGAGGAGAACGATACCACAATCTCTACAGTATGCGTTTGAACAGATCCTGCTGACGATGTACAGGCGTTGTTTCAAATCCTAAACAGTGGAGTTATAAGGAAGATAATCCCTAGTCAATCCCTTTGAGCCTAAGAAGTAGGAGTTTTCTTTTCACACAAATTAAAACCCTTAACATAACCTAGGACAGGGTAGTTTTCTTAGTTAATTCAGATGTGCATTCAGTCACAAGCTTTCCCTTCATACACGAAAAATTGTGTAGAAGATGTTCTCCAAAAGATGGTGATGGTTTCACATAATCATTAAAAATAGGCATTCATTATATCTCAAAATAAAAGTCCATTAAGTCAAAACCTATGAAGGAGACTTAAGAAAAAAACAGGGGCATCCCGCTGGCTGTAATCACAAAAGAAACAGTTTTGGCAAATGACATAGATAGAAAAATAAAAAAAGAAAGAGGTCCTACAAATCCTCAACAAAAAGAAAAGGTCACAAAAATGACTGCCTTCTCAAACGAACATTCAATTTCTGAGCCATCATCGATATATCGGGGCCAATATTCCAGAACTCAAATGGGATTCGAAATGCACAATTAACTAAGGATAGGACTGGAGAACATCACAAAGAACGGGTGGGTACAAATAAATTTAGAGCCTTTATCCTTTGTTTCTTAAACCGTGAACCAGGCCACGTTACAACCCTTAAAAGTCCTAGCTGAAGCATGAGTTAGTTCGAGAGCATACTGTTACAAAGGTATCCTGACTCCTGTAAGGTTTGCTATAAATCATGAGTTGATATCACATTCTTGCAAATTTTGTTTTACTACAAAAAATGCATTTTCAAAAAATTTCAAGACAGACATAAGCTTTGTATTCTTTAAATGACACTGTTTGCATATGGTTAATTTTTTAAATGGAAAAGAAATTCACGCAACGAATATTCAGTGAACGAAGACCCCCTCAATGGACAGAATCACCTTAGACGGAAAAAACATTCCCAATAACAAGCCTTTCATAATCAAGGGGCATGACATGGTATCTAATTAATCTGGGGCAGTCAAGCCAATATGCAAAGAATCTCTCAAAAAATGCTGAATAGCCGGGGGCAGATCTCCATCTGAATCATTCGGGGCTGTTATATTGATCGGGGATTCCAACAGAAAATCATTGTGAAATTTGAATCTTTGGTACCACTAAATTGCTTGTCTGTGCCAGTAGTATCAGATGGTGTCAGTATCATGTCTTCGAATCCTTCCATGACAGTTCTTAGAAAAGATACCTAGGAAATTCAAGACTATCAGAAACTTGATCAAACATCAGGTGCACTAGATTCATCCTGAAGCATCCCCACACAGGCTCCCATGTATGAAAGGGCACATGCAATCACATAAACATTTTCTGGCATTTCTACAACACTTATTGTTATAGACAGTGACAACTCTCCACATACTATGAGGGCGAACATAGTCAGAAAATACTATGCATGAAAAAGACCCGCTAGGTTGACAGGCCTAGGAAAAATTAAGGGCATCCCGATGAACCAAAAGAGTTCCGGCAAAAATTAGGGATATATACAAAAAAAATGTACACCCGTCAAGTGAAAACCTGAAAAGGCGGCTTGAGCAAAAAATGGTATCTCGGTGGACTGAAAACCTGAAAGGGCGGTCCAGGAAAAAGTTAGGGATTAAAAATGTACGACTATATCCTGTCATCTTGTCATTTGTTTATCAGTAGAAGACTTATCATCCTGATCAGCATTTACCAAGCACCCCAGGAGTTAGGATAACACTCGAACCATCCACAAAGTCTCTGCAGGTACTTTCTCCAACAGGTACAGAGGCAGGGGCATCTTACTAAAAGGTCGCCACCATATCCTCAACTTACAACCTAGTGATGTCAGGTGTTCTTGTATCCCCGGCAGAACAGGAATTTTCAACTACTGCTCCGACATCAGGTTTTCCTTAGTAAAGTCGTCAAACTTCTCAGGATTCCTCAATAGGATTTCACAAAATCCTCAGGCAGTGCATAGAGCTTTTCTTCCCCAATAGAGTTTATTTCTCTAACAACGGAAGATCATCTACCAACAGTTCAGCTTCAACAAAATCTGAAGACCTACATTCTTCATCGCCAGCTGTAATCAGGGATTTATTTTCCCTAATTCAACAGCGTTGGAATAGAACAACTGATACATTCACATATTACATTCATACATCATTCTACAAACGTCATAACATTTGCAGTACAAATGCATACATCCTAATATCATTTATTTTGATAACACCATTACACAATACATTTCATACATCATGACATTGCATACAGCTAACGCTTTACCTTTTCAGGAAAGATCAATCAACAGATATTTATCATCAACAATTTTCAACAAGTCCAGGGTTAGCTCCTAAAACAAAACAGAGTAATTATCTGTGCAACCAAATATAGCTTTACACGGGCTCATCATGAAGCAATCTTATACGGGTTTCTTCTGACTTCCAAATACAACTTTATACGGGCTATTGATGAAGCAATCTTACACGGGTTCCTTCTCCCTCCTTCTTAAGTTTTAAACGGACTCATCCTGAAGCAACCCTACCCAGTTTCCTTCTCACAATCTCCAGATGCAGTTTTACACAGACTCATCCTGAGGAAACCCTACCCAGGTTCCTTCTCTTGAATTTCCAGATGCATTTTTACACGGACTCATCCTGAGGAAACTCTACCCAGGTTCCTTCTCTTGAATTTCCAGATGCAGTTTTACACGGACTCAACCTGAGGCAACCCTACCCAAGTTCCTTCTCTTGAATTTCCAGATGCAGTTTTACACAGACTCATCCTGAGGCAACCCTACCCAGATTCGTTCTCTTAAATTTCCAGATGCCGTTTTACACGGACTCATCTTGAGGCAACCCTACTAAGGTTCCTTCTCTTGAATTTCCAGATGCAATTTTACACTGACTCATCCTGAAGCAACCGTACCCAGGTTCCTTCTCACAATTTCCAGATGCAGTTTTACACGGACTCATCTTGAGGCAACCCTACCCAGGTTCCTTCTTACAATTTCTAGATGCAGTTTTACCCGGACTCATCTTGAAGCTGCCCTACCCAGGCTCCCTCTTATATATCTCCTAAAACAGCCCTACCCAAGCTCCTTCTCGTATATCTCTAGATGCAGGCTAACACAGACTCATCCTGAAACAGCCCTACACAGGCTCTTTCTAATATATTCTCATATAATTCCATTATCTCCAGCAAGTTACTGTGAAGCCTGAATTTCAACCAGAAAACATCAAACTTTCATCTCTCCAGAGATAACTCCTCAGTAGAGCCTTAGACAACTGAAGTTCCTAGACTCTATTCCCCACAGAGTTTTCCTCAAACAGGAGAACAACAGAAAACCACGCTCCCCAGCAGACTTCACCTCATACAACAGGAATAGGAATCCCCACAAAGAGATCTCTTATGAAGTTAGCATCACATGTGGATGGCATCTTTAAGCTCATCTCCGACAACTCTCTGTCATCTTTTCCAAATGGCATCTGTAAGCCCATTACCGACATAATCAACTATTAGTGTTACTCTATGCGAGTGCAAATTTCTGGGCACTCTAGTGTTCAATCATCTTCCACATTCAGATCACGAAAGACAGACAAGCCAATCTAAATCTTCAGGTTTAAGAAGATTGAACAGGGGCAGTTGTTGTACCCCAAAATTTACCCTATTTATTTTCATTATTACATACACGTATATCATTGGTTTTATAGTTATGGAATCAAGGTATATTTAGCAAGCTTCGTTAGGTTACAAGTGACGTTTATTTCGCCAATGTACGTTCTCAGAGTATTTTCCGTGCTGAAGATCGGTTCGCCGTTTCACAACGATTCGGGGTTCAAAGATTCAAAATTCCAACCCGGTGTGTCATATTCAGGTGTTCTTTTGCCAAGATATCTCTGATAACATATTCTCAAATTCAGGTTTGACTCGAGAGTCAATTCTTCAAAGAAGGTCTCTGAATGTGCGATTTTTTCTCGAAGAAATATGGTGAAAAAGTGTGCTGAATATGCAGTTTTTACGCACTAAAAAATTCATAACTTGAAGATCGTGGCTCGTTTTGAACCCTTTTCGATGGCCAAAATTCTGTCTTGACGTCATCTACATTTTCATCTCTCATGGCTGGAAGCCGATTTCGATCAGAAGGTCTTCAAAAATGCGGATTTATCAAGTATTTTCGTACAGAAAATTTGTGACAGAAGTTTATTTGCGTCATGTTCAGAAAATCATAACTTTGTCGATTTTCATTGTAACGAGCTGGTTCTGGCACCAAAATTTCACAAATTGAGTTGGCTACGTTTTCACAGGAGGTGTCAAATTCGAACGGTATCCAAAAGGCCTTCATTTTTTCCCCAAAGTGCGCGTGATGTGCCAAAAATCCTGAATACTGAATATTATTTCATCTGGATCGAAACTTCGAAAATTCATAACTTGGTCAATGTTTATCGGATTGGGCCCATCTTTTTACACAAGGTCACTGACAACTTTACTTCCAAAGTAGAGACTGGGTTCTGCTCCTATCAATACCAGTTTTTTATTGAAGAACGGGTCAGAGTTGACACTGGAGCCCAAAATAAGTTTGTCTGAGGCGAAACTTCAAAAATTCCTAACTAATTCACCGTTTATCCGATTGAGCCCATTTTCTGGCAAGAGTTTGTTCTCGATGTCGGCTACATTTTGTTATCGCATTTCAACTTCAAAAATTGCATTTAAGTCCCTTCTATTTAGCCTGGAACGTGTGAGACTAAAATGAATAAAAATCTGCACTATTGCTTGTAGTTATTGGAGGCCCAATTGCATATCCAAAGCCCATATCTTTGCTCTAATTTTCATTATATAATCTCATTCTTTTCACACAAACAGGACATGAAAAAAACCTTTGCCACAACCTTGTCAAAATATCACATTCTTTCAAGAACCCTAGAAATATTGAAATCCTTGTTACAAACTCCCATCTCACTACAAACAAGTCATCCTTGTTACAAACTCCCATCTCACTACAAACAAGTCATCCTTGTTACAAACTCCCATCTCACTACAAACAAGTCATCTCATTCTCCAGTAAGAGTAAAGTTGGTTTGATCTCTATGATCAAAAGGGTTTAGAAGCATTCATACATGCCATATCGGTTTTAATATTACAAAATTTCATATATTTGCTTTCTTTGTATTTCATGATATAGTAATTTACTTAATGTGTTCATGAGATTCAATGCTGCAAATTTAGACCAACTAATAGTCCCATGCAGGTTTATTATAAAACATTGAGGCCAAAACAGAAAAATAACCAATGCATGGCTCATGGCAAGGCAGGCATCCTAAGGAGGCTAAGGGCGTGGGTTTAATACCCACCCCTATTGGTTTTGGTTTTCTTCCATTCTAATTATTCTTTTACCTATTTTCCTTCTTTCTGTTTAAAACTTTTTTCATAAAACCTAACATTTTTCACAAACCTTTGATTTTTCATAATAAACTCGAATAATTAATTTTAGGTTTTAAATTAATTTTTGGTTCAACACCCACCCCTGACATTTACATTATTTGTATTTTTTAATCCTATTTTCCATTGATGCTTCTTCCCCTATCTATTTTTTTGGCAAACTTAATTCTTTTTTGTTAATCATTAAACATATGTTTTTTTTAAATCTTTTATTTAATTAAAATTAATTAGGTTTTAGGTTTTTTTAATTAACCTTTTTTTTCAAAATAAACCTATTTTTTTATTAATTAATATTAATTAGGTTTTAGGTATTTTAATTAACTTTTTTTTTCAAAATTACCATTTTTAATTAATTAAAATTAATTAAGTTTTTTAAGTTTATTTAATTAATTATCATAAATCATTTTTTTCATAAAAAATCACTAAAACATTTTCTTTGCTATTTTCATCTTATTTTTATTTTCCTAGATAAATTGTATAGGGCACGTTCAACTATAATAGGGTAACTTTATTTTTCCCGTATTTTTTATCATTATCATGTAATTGCTTCCGAGATGTAATAGTTTTAGGATTTCTTTTCCGCACTCTTCACTATTATATAACTGTCCCAAAGCTTTGTAATAACCTAGGTTTACATTTCCGCCTTTACCTTCAGCTACTATATTTTATGCAATGTTTAGATTAATAGGATTATATTGAAAGATAAAAATGAACGATAGAAAACCCTAATTTCAAGATAAATAATCAAACTGAATCATTTGCACACTCGCACCTCTAGGGTATCCTCACTTGTTGCCTTCGGAAAAATAATGGTCATGTCCTTCGAACGTAGGGATACCCTTAGCAAAGACCCTCGGTTAAAGTCATCATAAAGAACATAATCTCTCAATGTCCCTCGAGTTGCCTATGAGAAATGATCTTGTCCCTCGATGTTGCCTACGAATATATGATAGCAGTCCCTTCGAACTGCTAAGGTATCCCTATATGTTGTCTTCTATGACCATAACGATGACCCGACTTATCCATCATACATCCAACGATAGGGCTACCTACTCACAAATAGTAGGATAGCACTGTCTAAAGGATAGGGAGAAAAGAACGAACTTTTCGAGTATAAGTAGATAAGTTCTTAGATGTTTGCTCAAAACAACTTTTTACACCTACACAAAAACATTTCAAAACACTTTCAAAAATATTCGCCTTGTCAACACTCTTGAGGACTGATATAAGAGTTATCACAAAGCGAATCGCCGCACTAAGGCATTTTTAAAACAATTTTCAAAACACACAAAGCACAAGCAATTTTCAAAACATGAGCTAAGCATCTAAGAGCCCATAGAAAACTACGGATGGAAAGGGTGCTAACACCTTCCCTTTCCATAATCTACCCCCTTACTCAGAAAACTCTCTAAAGGTCTTTTTTCTGTTCTTTTCACCCTTTCCTTTGTTGCATAAAAGAAAAGTCGGTGGCAAATCTTGCTTACCGCAACATTTGCGAATACAAAATGCAAAACCAGTATTAACAGTCAGTTCTGCCACTGTATCACAACTTCCAACTTTTTAAATTTTCAAAAGTTTCATCCTTAGTCTTCTGGATGAATATCCATAACTTTCTGGAATAATCGTCTACTATGGATAGAAAATACCTTGCTCCTGAATGTGATGAACACCTTGCATGCCCCCAAAGATCAGCATGGATGTAATAAAGGGATCCATGTGTTCTTTTTTTGCCTTTGTTGAACTTCCCTATGCAAGATTTTCCATGTACGCATGGTTCACAAAACTTCATCTTTTCGACTTTATCTCCACCATTCAAATTTTTTCCCTGATTTGACTAGACCTCTTTCACTAACATCACCCAATCTCATATTCCAAATTTTTGTCTTCGACAAATGTTTCGTGGATGCAACATTTGTCGAACCACTTACAACTTTAGTCTAAAGGGTATACAAGCTTTGTTTCTTCACGCCTCTCAAGACTTCCTTTGACCCCTTCATGACTCGTAGGATACTTTTCTCTCATGGGAAAACATATCCTTTCTTGTCAAATTCGCCAAAAAATTAAATTTCACTTCAAATCAGGTACATACCTGGCTTCAGTCAATAACCTTATTGACTCATCATGAAGCTTGAATCTCACAGATCCAAACACTTGCAATCTTTCAAGCTTTGTTGTTTCCCAGCAATACAGATCCACCACCTTGATCATATAATTCTCCAAACAAGTCTTTTTTTGGAGTCATGTGCCAAGTGCAACCTGAATCCATAATCCACTCCTTACTTGAGTTACTGCTTGAAACCACAAGTACATCAGATGAGTCGAAATCATCTTGAACAATGGATGTATTTCCATTATCCTTACCTCCATGATCTTTCGGGCATTCAGGCCCCACCTTTCTTGTGTGACCCTCCTTCTTACAATGATAACATCGAATACCAGATGCAAGATTATAAGTACACGAGAATAACCAATTCCCTGTGTTCATCTTGTTTTTCTATCTTTTCTACCCTTGTGTGTTTCTTGATCATAGAGAAACAATTTATAATTTTCTTCCAAGGCATCATTTTCACAACAAATTGGTGCCGTGAGCATGGAGAATATGTCTTCAATAAATTATGAGGTTGAAAAGTTCACTGGAGTGAATGATTTCGATTTGTGGAACTTAAAAATGAAAGCCCTACTGGTTCAGCATGCTTGTTTGGAAGCGTTGAAGGTAGCAGCAGCCATGGATGTTGCGTTAACAGAAAAGGAAAAGACGACCATGATAGAGAAAGCCCATAATGCAATATTGTTGAGCCTTGGTGATAAGGTTCTTCAACAGGTATCAAAGGAGACGACGACATCAAGGTTACGAGTGAAACTTGAAAGTTTGTACATGACCAAATCGTTGGTAAATAGACTCTACCTGAAGAAAGATTTGTATTCATTCAAGATGAATGAAGATAGAGTGTTGACTGAGAAGTTGGATATGTTCAACAAGTTTATTCTTTATCTTGAAAATATTGATGTGAAGATCGATGATGAATATCAAGCGTTGTTGTTGTTGTTCGCTTTTCCCAGAATAAATCCTCACTTCAAAGAAACTCTCTTGTATGGAAGGGAGTCCCTGACATTTGAAGAAGTTCAATCAGCCTTGTATTCTAAGGACTTGAACAAACGAAAGAAGCATAAACCTTCAACGGTTGATGAAGGTTTGGCCTTTAATGGAACATTCTTGCTAAAGGATGGTAAGTTTGACAAGAAGAAAGGTAAGAGTCAGTAGAAGTCTTACAGTGGCAAAGCATTTGGTATTCGATGCTATCACAGTGAGAAGGATGGTCACACAAGAAAGGTGTGCCTTGAACGCCTGGAAGATCTTGGAGGTAAGGATAATGGAAATGCAACCATTGTTCAAGATAATTTTGACTCATTTAATTTTCTTGTTGTTTCAAGCAGCGACTCAAGAAAAGAGTGGATTATAGCTTCAAGTTGCACGTGGCATATGACTCCAAACAAAGATTTGTTCGAGGAATTATATGATCAAGATGGTGGATTTGTATTGCTGGGAAACAACAAAGCTTGCAATATTGTAGGTGTTAGATCTGTGAGATTCAAGTTCCATGATGAGTCAATAAGGTTATTGACTGATGTTAGGTATGTACCTGATTTGAAGAGAAATTTGATTTCTCTTGGTGAATTCGATAAGAAAGAATATGCTTTCCAAGGAGAATAAAGTATCCTAAGAGTCATGAAGGGGTTGAATGAAGTCCTAAGAGGTGTGAAAGGGATATGGTCGAATTTGGGAAACAAAATTTGCTTGGTGGAGACAAAGTCAAAAAGATGAAGTTTTGTGAGCCATGTGCACTTGGAAAATCTTGCAGAGTGATGTTCAACAAAGGCAAACAAAGAACACATGGATCCCTTTATTACATCCATACTGATATTTGGGGGCCTGCAAAGTGTTCATCACATTCAAGAGCAAGGTATTTTCTATCCATAGTAGATGATTATTCCAGAAAGTTATGAGTGCTCATCTAGAAGACTAAGGATGAAACTTTTAAGAATTTCAAAAGTCAGAAGACTCTGGTCAAAAATTAAACTGGCAGAAAGGTCAAGAGGATGAGAATCGGCAATGGCCTTGAATTTTGCAATGAGGCTTTCAACAACTTTTGTGCCGCCTTTGGTATTGCAAGGCACAAAACTACTGCAGGTACTCCACAACAAAATGGTTTGGCAGAAAGATTTAATCGAACTATTTTGGAGAGAGTTAGATGCATGTTGACTAGTGCTGGGTTAAAGAAGATGTTTTGGGATGAGGTTATTTCGATGACAACATATATGATAAATAGATGTCCTTAGATTGCATTAGATATGAAGACACCTAAAGAAGTTTGGTCGGGACATCCACCGGATCTCGACAAACTGAGAGTATTTAGTTATGTAGCCTATGCTCACATTAGGCAAGACAAGGTCGAACCTAGAGCTTTGAAATGAATGTTCATGGGATACTGTGAAGGAGTCAAAGCTTATAGGCTATGGTTCCTAGAGCTAGGTCACCTGAGGTGTATCACCAGTCGAGATGTAGTTTTCAATGAAGCTGAAATGGGTTTCAAGAAAACTGATGATGTTGATCGAAGTGCAAAAATATCTGACAAAGAGATGGAACAAGGAGAGATTCCTGTTAAGGTGGAGCATGTTGATGCTGAATTGTGTATCCCAGATGAAGTCGAAGAACATGCAGAAGATGCTGAGGAAGTTGATGAAATTGTCGATGAATACCTCTTGGCAAGATTTAGGATGATAAGAGTGATTAAGCCACCTCAGAGACTTGGGTATGTAGGTCTTATATCTTATGCCTTAATCTCTACAAGTTAGGTTCTAGATAAAGAACCCAGAGACCATAAGGAAGTTATGAGGAGTCGAAATAAGACTAATTGGATGAAGGCCATGGATAATGAGAAGAAATATCTTCATGATAATAACACTTGGGAACTGATTAAGAAACCAACTGGAGCCAGGTTACTCAACTGTAAATGGATTTTCAAAGTTAAGGAAGGAATCAAAGGAGTGGCGAAAAAAAGATACAAGGAAAGGATGGTTACAAAGGGTTTCACTCAGAAAGAAGGTGTAGACTTAAATGATGTGTTTTCTCCTGTTAGGAAGAACATGTCCATTCGAATGTTGCTTGTCATGGTGGCAAAGTTTGACCTTGAACTAAAACAAATGGATGTGAAGAATGTGTTCTTGTAAAGCGATTTAGATGAAACAATCATGATGAGGCAACCTGAAGGGTATGTAGAAAAGGGAAACGAATATTATGTGTGCAAGTTGAATAGATCTTTATATGGGCTAAAAATATCTCCTTGATAGCGGAATAAGAGATTCGACAAGTTCATGGCACATATAAGTTTCATTAGAAGCCAGTTCGACCACTGTGTTTACTTCAGATTTCAACCTGGTAATTCATTTGTTATTTTGTTGCTTTATGTTGATGATATTCTCTTAGCAAGCAACAATGTTGAGGATGTAATGAGGGTGAAGTTTAAACTCAATAAGGAGTTCGACATGAAGTATCTGGGAGCTGCATCCAGAATTCTTGGGATTGACATCCAAAGAGATAGAAAGTAGTTGAAATTATGCTTATCTCAAGACGCATAACTACGAAAGATTCTTGACAAGTTTGGTATGTCGAATTCAAAGCTTGTTGTAACTCCAACAAACCCTCAATTCAAGCTGAGTATAGATCAGTGTCCCAGTACTGAGATCGAAAGAGCTTATATGAATAGCATCCCATATTCTAAAATAGTGGGTTCTTTGATGTATGTTATGGTCTGTACTAGACTCGATGTAGCATATGCAGTATGTCTTGTAAGCAGGTACATGGAGAATCCTGGAAAGGCTCATTGGCAAGAATTGAAGTGGATTCTAAGGTACATAAATGGGTCTCTGAATAGAGTCCTAATTTATGATAGAGCCTTGATTAATCGAAGGATACATCGACTCTGTTTATGCAGGTTGTATGGATTCTAGAAAATCTATTTCTGGATATGTTTTCATAATATTTGGCACATCAATTAGTTAGAAAGCAACACATTAGAAGGTTGTTTCCTTAGTTGAAAACATAATGAATATGTCCAGTTGTTTAAGTTAGATTGCACCCTAAGCTAACTTGTAAAAGGAATTTGTGAAAAGGACATTAGTTTAGTATGTTAGGTTTATTATGAATAACATACTAGTCTCTCATCATTGCATACTACAAATCCTAATTTAGGTTGAGAGGGTTATTTGTTATTCTTGTGCACTTGTAATCTTGTTTAAAGAGAAGTAAATAATAGCAGTTAATAACCAATTCCTTGTTTTTTTCTTATTTTTCCATATTTTCTACCCTTGTATGTTTCTTGATCATAGAGAAACAATTTATACTTTGCTTCCAAGGCATCATTTTCACAACATGTTGGATAACCGTCATGTTGTGCCATACAATCTAGGATTATTATGTAAGTTTAAAGATTATATCAATATGAAATGGTGCAATCAAAGTACTTCAATAAAGTATATGTTCAACCATATCAACAAAGGATACGATAGAATCACTGCTACCATAGTTCAAAGTAATGATCCAATTCCAACTGCACAAAGACAGATCAATGAGATAAAACAATACATTGATTATATATACATTTATCCTTGCAAGGCATGTTGGAGAATATATTTTTTTCCTATACATGGTAGAAAACCGACAGTTGAAAGGTTATTTTTTCATTATGAAGGAGAGAATTTTGTATTTTACAGGGATGTTGACCGCATAAACACCCTGTTGTATAAACCAAGTGTCATAGAATCTATGTTTACTGCTTAGTTTGAAGCAAACAAAAAATATGTTGAAGCTAGGGAGTTAACATACAACAAATTTGTTGGAAATTTTGTTTATGCTAAAAAACAAGAGAATGGAAACCGCATAAAAAGGGTTACACAATTGGAAGATTGATATGGGTTCCTTCGAGCTCAGGTGAGTTGTATTATCTTAGGATGATGTTAACTCATGTGAAGGGTCCACATAGTTACGATGAGATAAAAATAGTTAAAAACCAGAAATACGATTCTTTCTGTGATGCTTGATTTGCTATGGTTTTTTTGGGTACAATAAGAAATAAATAGCGGATATTGAAGAGGAAAATCACTAGGGTTTTGACATTATTTGAGATTACTTTTTGTGCATATGTTACTATCAAGCAGTATGAATAGGCCATGATATGTTTGGAAAAAAACATGGTAGTTACTATAGGATGAAATTCATTATTCTCAACAAAGAATTGAAAACAACATAGGTATATGATTATTATACTTTTTAATTTCTTCTCATATAAAGAATCAAATGATTTAGAAATCCCCAGTATGTTTATCAGTACTACTTAACGGAACATTAAATAATTTTTGTAGAATTAAGATTATCGAATGAAGATATAATCAATTTGACATTGATTGAAATCAAAAAAATTCTTCACAAGAACCATAAGAGCTTAACGAATTACGTCGATTTGCCACGGCCCAATGGATACGTAGTTCAGCAGTTGGGCAATAGACTAATTTGCGAAGAGCGAAACTATGAAACAAATGAGAAATTAGTATAATTCAATAATTTATACTAGAATCTTACAGGTACCGTTAAATTATCATTGGAACTATTAACTATAGTATCTTTTTTTAATATTGTAGGATGTATTACTCAATATCATGCTCTGTTTTAATTTTAAATCTTAACACATTTTGATGTCTCCTATTATATACTATTTGCTATGGTAGTATGGATATTTGTTGCATTTCAGTTTAATATTTTGTACTAATTAGAAATATTACTTGTGAATAAATGAACATAAAGTTGTATTTAAGAGTAATGTTGGTGATGCTAATAATGAAAGAGGGGCGACGTATTTTTCCTATATGGATACGGTGGCACAGGGAAAACATATATTTGGAGGACTTTAGCATCATACATAAGGTTGAGAAAACAAATTTGCTTGACAGTTGCTTCATTAGGTATAACATATCTTCTTCTTCCTGGAGGTAGACTGTTGTACCCCAAAATTTGCCCTCCCATATTCTCCAAGGTTTGCTAAGAGCATGCTTCAAAATCTGCCAAGGGTTGCATAGTCCAATGGCCTCCTAACAGTCAAAAATTAGGGTTTTGGTTATGGCAAAGAAATTGAAGCTTCCAAGGGTCCAAACAAGTCCCACATGCCTATAAACATTGTCAAGCATCCATATGTCAAGTTTCAAGACTCACAACACCAAATTGCGTAGTCAAAAACCCTAATTGCTTCACAGTCAACTACAGGGGCAAAATGGTCATTTGATAGTCAAAAGTCAAAATTTTTGGTCAACATCTTATTTTGAAGCCACAAACATCATTTGATCAATTCTTGATCATGATTCTCAAGGCATGGCTCAAAAAGTCTCAAGATGCAAAAGTTTCTATTTTTGGACAGTTGAAAAAGTCAACTGCAAATTGACCAAGGAATAACTTTCACATGGTTTATCAGAAAAATCCCATCCAAAGCTCATTTTGAAGAGAATGACATTTCCTACAACTCATCTTCATACTTCAAGTCCAAGAAATGCACTCACAAAAAGTTATCAATCTCAACATTATAAGTCATTTTCAAAAGTCAACAAAAAGACACTTTAAGTCAAAGACCATAACTTGAGATTGGTAAATCAAAATGACATGGGACCAAAGACATTGGTTAGAGGACTTCAAGACCTTTCCAAAATGTCCAATAACATGATCAAAGCTTAAAAATTGAGCAAGATATGCCTTGTGGAAGTTGGGAAATGTTTGGGAATTTTGAAAAGTCAACTTTGCTTCAAATGCCTCAAAATTGCTAATGGGCCTCAATTTCTTCCATGAATCATCACCCAAAAGCTATGCACGACCCATTAAGCTAAAAGGGAGTTATTTTCTTATTTTTAATTAATTAATTGAGTTTTTAATCCTATTAATTCATTTAATTAAAATTAAATATGAGAAAAATACTAAACAAAGGTTTTGAATCTTTTTGTGCAGCATATTCTTCTATTATGAGCTCAAGATTTCGTGTGCCTTCTCAAGAGACCAAATCTTCCAAAATAGGCAAGTTTCCATGGCAAAAAAGATGGGAAAAGATTTGACAAAATCAAATATTCAAAAGCATTAAAACAATGGATTTTGGGCTGACTTTTAACCTAATTCTATTCACACATATATGCACAACTGAAACCTAGGCCAAGAAACAGAAGAGCTGCGCAGAAACCTGAAGAACAACTTTGCATTTTTCACAAAAAACCTTGAAACTGTTTTCATAGCTAGAGCTTGTTTCAAAGCAAAAAAGCCATTCCAATAGACTCCTGACACTACCAGGAAGCTGTTCCAATCAAAACCACGCCTCCATACTCAAGGAATTGGTAGATTGAAGTCTCACTTTTCATAAAATTATTCATAATCGTGTTTTAAATTCCATGCATCATTTGTGATTTTTAACTGTTGATTTATGCTAACATGAATGCTCTGAAGCTAATGGCATGCTTTGATTGAACTAATAAGGCCTATACAAGAATCCACCATGAACGTAGGTTAGGGTTTCAGAAACTTCAATTTGGGGTTTTGCACATATATGGAAAAATTAGCCCTTTAGACTGGTACCAATGGATTCAGGACATCCAAACGAAACTAATCCACTATTCGCGCCCTTTTTATGTTTGCATATGCCCTATTCGCTATTATTCGCAGGTGCCATTTAGTGGGGGTTTAAAACCCCCGCTATCTATTTTTATTTTCAGGCAAAACGAAGAAACAATGAAGAAGATGCTGAGTTGTTGGCACATGGTTGGTCAGTTTGAATAATTGGCGCATTTTATTTTGATTCAGCATAACACGTTCTTTTCACATATAATATTCGCGTTCCATTATAATATCAAGATAACGCGTTGGTTGGGTTGGTTGATGCGCTGGCTTGCAGGTATTGGGACCTGGGTTCGATTCCCAGGTCCCCCACTTCTTCAATAATATTTTTCTCAATACGTTTCCATGCAGCATGCTCTCCCAGGGTTCATCATGTGCTCTAACCTGCTTGCTTGCCACGCGCCCAAGAGATCAATCCAAGGGTCAGGAGGTGCAGTCCACCATACACGCTGGTCAATCATCCCATACACGCGCTGGAAAAGTCAACCAGGCCTCGGATTCAATGGGCCCATTTGCTTCAACAAACCTCTCAATTGGGCCAGACACCCCCATAGTTTGCCCATTTTAATTTTTCTTTGTTTTTCCTTTTTATTCCTTTCATTGTTTTTTTAATTATTTTCTTATTAATTCCACAAAATTAATTTTCATAATAATAAAACCAGAAAAAAATCATAAAAATAAAAATATGTTTTATTTAATATTTAAGTCACTAATTTTTGTAAATAAATCTTTTAATAATCAATTTAATAAAATTAGGTTTTATTTTAATCTTTTCTTAAATAACTAAAACACATAAAAATTAGGTTTTTAGCATTTTTATTCTTTTTCTCAATAAATAAATTTTTTCTTATTATTAGTATTATTAACTATTAATTATTTTGTAAATACTCATGTAATTAAATAATTAGTATAAATTAGGTTAAAACTTTAATCTTTTTCTTTAATAATTAAAAAATATTTAGAATTAGGGTTTCTTTTAATTAATTCTCTTTATTTTCATTAAATGCAAAAAAAAACATAAAAAATAATTTCTTTTCTTTATTTAATTATTAATTAACTTTTAATTTCAATTTAATCTTTAACGGGTCCAACGCCCTCGCATACTCGATTCTATTCTTTCGCGCATTTATTTTATTCTTCTTTTAAATATTATGTAACTGCCCCGAAGCCTTGTAATAGTTATTAGGAAATTCATTTACTTTCCGCATTTTTATTCAAATCGGGTCTTTGTTAATTTGGCGATGTATAGACCCGCGCCTTGTAATAGCGTAGGACTTTAATTTCCGCACTTTAATTTCCGCACCCCTTTAAACTGCTAATTTTGCATGAAAGAATGAATGGCCCAAATAAAATCAAAGCGTACCTCACCAAATGCATGATCAAGATAAAACATAACTGAAAACGATACACAAATTCACACACCACTCCTAGGGTACGCCTCACTGTTGCCTTGCCCCTCGAAACGTGGTCGTCGAGTATAGGACGTTTTAGTAAGTCCTTATGTCCATGAACATGGCATAAGGGTAGCTTCTAAGGTGTCCTACTATTGCTCTGGTGACCACACTGTCCCTTAAAATGAATTGACCCGAACACCTCCAACGGTGGTGTTACCTACCTCTCAATGGTGGGATGGCACTACCTTAAGGACATTTACACAGCCTAAGGTAGATGACTCGTAGATACTTGCTCTAATTCAAAACAAATCAAGAACTTCTTTTCACACCGACACTTTTCAAAAAGCTTTCAAAAATAACTTTTCAAACACTCTTGAGGACTGATACAAGAGTCGATCTGAAACTTTAAACGAAACTTTTTCAAACCCACTCACAATTGAAAAGCAAACAAACATTTTGAAAACACAAATGAGCAAGTATCTAAGAGCCCATGGATAACCATGGATAGAAAGGGTGCTAACACCTTCCCTTTCTATAAATCTACCTCCCGAACCGAGAAACATTCTCAATAAGGAATTTTGCTGTGCTTTTGTCCTTTCCATGTTGGAGAACATAAAAGACGATGGCGACTCTTGCTTACCGCGACATTTCGCGATCCAGCGTTAAACAGTCAGTTCCAGATCCACCGATCACATAGACCGACTAATTCCATGTTTAAAATTCCAATACCAATAATGGAGTCATTTATGTGTGATATAGAGAAGAATATTGATCGTGTTGAACTGTTGAAGTTAGCCAAGTTGATTATTTGGGATGAAGCTCAAATGGAGAATAAATATTGTTTCAAGGCTGCAAATAAAATACTTAAGGACATTACGTCAGAAACAAAGACTACTAAGACCATATTTGGTGGAAAAGTTATTGTTCTTGACGGTGATTTTCGAAAAATACTTCTTGTTATACCAAGGGGAATTCGTTCTGATATCATTCACGCCACTATTAATTTTTCATACATATGGGATTTTTTCATGGTTCTTAGACTTACAAAGAACATGTGTCTTCAGCAATCCATTATCCCTTCAAGTTCTTATGAATTAGAACAATTTTCAAATTGGATATTACAGGTTGGAGATGGAAAATTGGTTGAGCCTAATGATGTCTATGCAGATATTGACATACCAAATGATATGTTAATCTCAGAATTCGACGATCTCCTAAAAGCTACTGTTCAATCAAAATATCTGGATTTTCTGAAAACCTATAAAAACCCAAATTTCCTTCAGTGTAGAGCAATTTTAGCTGGAACATTGGAAACAATCAATGTTATCAATCAGTTTGCATTAGATCTAATTCCAGGTAATTGATATGATATCTTAAAACTATTTTTTTATATATTTATCCCGATTATACAAACATACTACATACTATATTGATGTTTTTGACATTCATATGTAGGAGATGAAAAAGAGTATTTAAGTTCTGATTTCGTTGACAGAATGGATGTTGGTGCCAATGAATCATTTGATGTACTAAGTACTGAATTTTTGAATACACTTACAACATTTGGTCTTCCACATCACTGAATTAAATTAAAATTTGGTACACCGATAATGCTTCTAAGAAATATTGATCAATCTGAACGATTATGCAACAGTACGAGACTTATTGTTACAAGATTGGCAGACCATGTGATTGAAGCAAAGATAATGTCCAGAAAAACATTGGGAGTTTAATTTACATTCCAAGAATGGATATCATTCCTACACATCCCCCCTTGGCTTTTTAAGCTAACAAGAAGGCAATTTCCAATAATTGTCTCTTATGCTATGACAATAAACAAATCTCAAGGTCACTCGTTAGACTATGTTGGATTATATTTTTCTAGGAGTGTCTTTAGCCATTGTCAATTGTATGTTGCAATATCAAGAGTAAAAAGCAGGAAAGGTCCTAAGATATTAATCCATGACAAAGAAAATGAAGCGTCGCACACTACCACCAATGTTGTATTCAAAGAAGTGTTTGAAAATGTGTAACATCAAACTCGAAATGTATTCATTATGTGGCTATTTTATTGTATTCTTTTTTATTTATATGCAAAATACAATAATTTCAACATCTATGTTTAAATCATGTCCTGTATTTTTTGTAATTGTTTGTTAACAAATGATTTACTAAACAGTCAATTAATGTGGTAATGAAAAACTAACGTAACCTTTTGACTACAGCATAACCATACTATTTTAATCTGAAAACATTCATTAATACATAACATCATAGATAATTCTATTTTTTTAAACTAATACATACCACATAATAACACACATTTAACCATAGGTGTTGTTCAAAACATATTGCAACATAACGACAACAAGACATAACTTGATTACATAACTTATAACTTGACAAATTCAAACAGCAACTCATTAACAACTTGATTAAATAACATCATCTTTCTGAAACACAACTAAATATACATCTGCACCGTCAACTCACCCTCTACATCAATGTTTCAACAAATGCACAATCATCACGTTTGAATATGGATTTGTTGAAATATTAGATTAGATTATATTTGATTAGATTTAATATTTAAATGTAATCAATTTTGTGTATGCCCAAGCCCAATTAGGTTTGTATATAAATAGTCGTAGTGTGTATCCTTATTTTGTACAATATATTCAAGTGAATAATATAATCCTTATTTTCTTATTATTCCCTATTTCTCTCCTCATTAGAAGTGTCTCACGCACTAACAAATTGATATCCAGAGCTTCTGGTTATTGTTCTTGATCAATTTTTCAAGAATTTCACATCTGAGATCGTGTTTCAAGGGCAAGTGAATCAACTGCTGCGAAGATGGCTAGTGATAAGGGCATTCCGAATTCTCTTCTAATGCTTGAAGGAAAAAATTGGATCGATGGGAAAACGGATGTAATACTTGTTTGGATGCCATGAAAATCTATAAGTGGTTACCGACGACGTTCCTGCGTTGGCTGCAAATGCAACCGAAGAACAGAATAAAGCCCACAACAAAGTCAAGAAGAAAGATTACAAGACTGCTTATTGCATTTAGACGGCGGTCGATGCTGCTAATTTCAACAAGATTTCTCATGCTGAAACAGCGAATGAGACATGGGATATTCTGGTGAAGTATTACGAAGGAGGTGAGAAAGTAAAGGTTGTCAAGTTACAAACCTTGCATCGACAATATGAGTTGTTGTCGATGGGAGAAGACAAAAAAGTTGCATAATATATGTCGAAGGTTAAGAAACTCGTCCATCTCATGAAGGGTTGTGGTGAAACCATAACTGATAAGTTGATAATTGAGAAGGTAATGAGAATGTTAGCCTCTCACTTTGATCACGTTATTATAGATATTCAAGAATTCAACAAACTTGAAACCCTAAAAGTGGAAGATTTGGTAGGTTCGTTGGAGGCGCATAAAATGAAGATTGTAGAAATAAAAGGAGTTTAGGACTTGACACAGGCACTGCAAGCTCAGTCATAGAAAAATAATGGTGGTTCCAACAAGTTCAAAGGCAATATCGACAAGACTCAGGGAAAGAAGTCTTGGTTGAACCCTCGCACGCCTCAGGTTGAAGACAAAGCTTATGAATCCTCGAAAAGAGGAGGAGGAAATTATCGAAAGGACAAGAAAATAAAAAAGGTGTGAGTGCTATAATTGTGAAAAGTGGGGTCATGTAGCCAAGAACTGTTGGTACATAAAAGACAAGAGATCGACAGGAAAGGACAAAGGGGCGAACCTTACACGCCAAGATTCAGATGAGTCTGAAGGTGGTATGGTGGTTATGGCTGCAATTGCAGATAACCACGTTGAATCAAAGATCTAGTTTCTAGACTCAGGCTGCTCGAACCACGTGATTGGTTGAAAGAATTGGTGGGAAGATTTTGACGAGTCGAAGAAGAGCAAGGTAATACTTGTTGATAATAGTTTGTTGCAAGCAGAAGGTACTGGCAACATAGTCTTTCAAATGAGTAATGGAGGGAAAGCTATGATCAAAGATGTGCTCTATGTACCTGGAATAAAGTGCAACTTGCTAAGTGTTGGATAACTAGTCGAAAAATGTTTCTCACTTGTCATGAAAGATGGAGTTTTAAAACTTTTCGACACCAAGAACAATTTGGTCTTAAAATCTCCCCTGTCGAAGAACATGATGTTTAAGACCATGATCAGTTCGACTAAAGTACAATAACTAAAAAAATTTATCGACCACAAGGATAGTTGGTTGTGGCATTTGAGGTTTGGACATTTGAATTGTTGATCACTCAATCAGCTGATTACTTAAGATATGGTATCTGGTATCCCAAGTCTTGATGTGATACGGTGGGAGAACTGACTTGAGGTTTTGCGTTTTGTGTTCGCAAATGTTGCGGTTTAGCAAGAGTCACCACCGACTTTTCTTTTATCCAATAAGGAAAGGTGAAAAAGCACAGGAAAGACCTTTCGAGATGTTTTCTTGAGTTCGAGGGGTAGATTATGAAAAGGGAAGGTATTAGCACCCTTTTCATCCATGGTTTTCCATAGGCTCTTAGTTACTTGCTAGATCACTTGCTTTTGTTTGAAAATGTGCTTTGTGTGGTTTTTGAAAGTATTTTGAAAAGTTGCCATCGTTTATGCAAACTTTGTAATGGTTCTCGTTCGTAAGAACGTATACAAAGTGTTAAGCTTTTGAAAATATTTCAAGTCTTGGAAAGTGTTTTGAAGATGTTTTGAAAGTGTATGTAATTGTTTTGAAAATAGCAAGGATGTTATTTTTTGAAATTTGAGCAAGTAACTAAAAGTAATCTACCTACTCAAAAGGTATTAGATGTGCTTTTCCTCCTCCTTTAGATGTTTCTACCTTACCATTGATTTGGCAAGAAGCCCCATCGTTCGATGTGAAGGGACGGGCGTTGGGTCATCGTATGATTATGATAGCAATCTTGTGAGATGTCTTAGCACTTTTCTTTAAGGACTAATATCATTTTGAAAAGGGAAACATTGATAGCATCATCGAGGGACTATGATCTTGTATTTTTCGATTTGTTTGTGCTAAGACATCCCACATGCACAATATGGCCATTTTTGTAAGGCAACAAGTGTGATTACCCTAAGGGTGCATATTTAGTCTTTATTAGTGTTGTACCCCAAAATTTGTTCTCTCATTTCATCAACATTTTCTCATCACAAGACTCTTGGAACTCAAGATCAAGTTAGGGTTTGCTCTGCTCAAGACTCCCCCTTGCACTGTTGACCCAAATTAGGGTTTGAGTTTGCACAAGGATGTTTTGACCTAAAAAGCCTAAAGTGACTTTCATGCTTCATGTTGGACTTACAAGTTTATCCATACCAAGTTTCAAGCCTTGATTCCAATCTTTGCCCAATCAATTGGACAGTTGACCTAGAAATCAACTGTATTGGGGAAAAAGTCAATTGTGGCCAATTGACAGTCAAACCTCATGATTTTTGACCCATATCAACATTATGAACTCATATGAATCATTTGATCAAGTTTGGATCACAACTCCACAAGAAATTTGATCAGATCACCAAAAGGGCAAAATGGTCATTTTTAGGGTTTTGACGGCACAAAGGCAATTTTTGACTGTTTGACCTAACCAATGGCAAACCAAGCTCACATATGGACTCAAGGATTCAATGACATTGTCTTGACACATTCAACAAGTTCAAAAGATCTCAAATGCATATGATTGACAGATGAATTTTTCAGTCAAATGATCAAAATTTGACTGTATACTGAAAAGTCAAACTTTGACTTTTTGGTCAAAATCAAGTGCCAAGATTCATTTTTCATCAAGACATGTCAAATTATGAAACTTGTTCATCAAGAAATCCAAAATTGCAAATTAGGGTTTAAAATGAGAAAATTTCATAACTTAGAATTTTTCAAAGTTATGAAATTTCCTTATTTTTTCCTAACTTTGTCCCATTTTTTCACCAAGATGAAATTGGATTCAAACAAAACTTGAAACATGAAAGTTTTAGTCCATTGCAAAATCTACAACTTTGATTCAAAAAGTTTTCTCAAAGGAAGCTTGTATCTCAAGTTATGATTTTTGGAACAAGGGTACAAAATATTTTTAACTTAGAGAAATTTTGCCCTATTCTAGGCAGGATTTTTGTCCAACTTCTTGGCCATTTTTCACATGGTTACACTTGGATTTTCAATTTTCATTACAAAGATGGATTATATTACACATTCCAAGCTTTCCAAATTGTCCAAGAACTTCTCAAACACCCTTGTGGTTAGAGAGAATCGAATTTGCAAAGTTGGCCAAAACTCACTTTTGTTCATGGCCAAAGCATGTTCATAACAATTGCATTTTTCAAATCAGCATGGTTTATGCTATCTTGCAGGCCTCTAAACCTCTTTACACTCAATAATTTAATGCCTAACCATTGTGTTAAGGCATTATTTCACTCATTTGGACATTACACATCAAATTAAGCCTTAAGTAGTAAAAGTGATTTTGCCATTTTTGCAAAAGTAGCTTTATGTCAAACCATTATGCATTGAGCCTTGGACAAAGATCTGAGAGTGCAAATAAAATCCAGGTATTAGAGGGGGCCTAGAGGTTTTGTTTGCAGTATACAAGATGGCTTGTACAGGCCTTTGAGACTTACACACTTTCCTTGCTTCACATAGAAGAAACATTGCAAAACTGAACCAACTCTCATTTCCTGCAAACAAGAGCTTAAGCAAACTTTGTACACAGCTTCCATACCTCCCAACTAACCTAAGATACGACTCATTCATCCTCAATACCTCCTAATTCACCAAATCACAGTTTTGCTGCAAAATAGGGCACCCCTTACAGATTGAAGTCCACAGCTCAATCCACTCGTGCACTTTGGCTAAAACAAGTTCCAACACATTCTACACCATCCACACAAACTATTCCAAGCCCTAAACACAAGCTGTAACACCCCTAACCTCACTTGCCATTTTCACTTTTCAGTTTTGCAGGTGGACTTCTATAGCACGATATAGGTTGATTCAAAGAAAGCTAGGTGTGGGAAAAGATTCCTTGGACCTCAGGCAAGCTATACAGAAGCTCAAACTCCATTGAAGTTGGCCACATTGCTCTGCACGATTCAAGCTGAGACAGGTAATCCATGGAATTCTATCTCTCAATCTAGGAAGAGTTAGGCTTAGGTTTGTGAATGAAACATGTCCTACTCATAGCCCTGAAGTCATACATATGATTACTTTTCATTTATGTTAAGCGTGCTGTGAGAATTTTAGCCATGAACATTGAAGAAAAATTAGGTCAGAAATTGGGGGTGATGAAATTCTCCCTGGTTTCTTAGAGTTAGGTCAAGTGTTTTATATGGTTGAAATTGTTGCTTCAAGCTCTATAATTTTCATGTTTTAAGTTTTGTCAAAAGATCAAAGAATCAGGAGTTAGCAGGTGGAACAAGAGGCGCACGTTTTTTTGTTTCAAACAGAAGCTGGAGGTTGAAGACGATGGCTTGGGCTGGGTCTGAGTCATCCTTACTTTTTGCACCTCTTTTTCCCATTTACACCCCCCTGGCCCATTATGTGAAATATTTGTTATTTTTGCATTTTTCTTTTTTATTCTGACTTAATATTTTTTGTTCAAACATAAAAAATCCCAAAAATATTTTTACACATTTTTTTATATTTATTTGGCATTTGTTTCATTTTATTAGTATATATATGTAAATAATATAAATAATTTTTACTAAAACCCTAAAAAATAATATAAAAACTATATTTATTTTCAGTTATTATTTTTATTTACACCTTGAAAATATTTTCTTAAATGTACATTTTTTTTTCATATACATAAATAATTAATTTTATCTTTTTATATTTAATAGGTTTAGTAAATATATATATAAATACTTGTATATTATATTTATTAGAATACTTAGGATAAAAATATGAAAATAATACATTTTTATTTTTTGACACTAAAAATACTTTTTTTACAATATACTTTTTATTTTTTGTATATAATTAACAAATCTTGTACATAATAAATAAATAAATGCTATTTATTCAAAATTAGGGTTTTGCCCTAAACATAAAAAATAATCAAAAATATAACTTTTTCTTATTTTGTTTATACTTCAAACATGAAAACCTTTTTACATACATAATAAAAATCATTTTTGTGCATAATAAATTTTGTATGTTTACTGTATTTACTTAAATATTGTACAATTAAATATTTGTATCATATACTTTCGATATGGTTGTAATAACTTAGATTTTATTTCCTTGTCAAATATTCCCAATGCACACTTGTACCCCCATCCCCATAATCATTGTTGTAATAGCTTAGCATTTAAATTCTCGCATTTAAAAGCTTTCAATTGTGCCATGATTAGAGAATTAGGGTTTGTATGCCAAAATCAAATTAACAAGTAGCTTGATTTAATCCAAGATAAATATGCATGAAAAACAAACACAATACACACTTTCACCCTTAGGGTTACTCCACTTGTTGCCTTCAAAAATGGGCCATGTTTGCATGTCAAGTACTTTGGCAAAACAAAAAACAAACAAAATGATCATAGTCCCTCGATGACGCTATCTTGTTGCCTAAACAAAAATGATCATAGTCCCTCAAGAAAATTGCCAAAATACTTGACACTATTGCATTCATGGTCAAAACGATGACCCGCGCCCGTCCCGTTAACATCCTAACACAAGGTTGTTCACCAAATACAATGGTGAAACAACACTGTTAAAAGGGTTAAAACATGAGAAAGATCTTTGAGAAATTTGGGGTAGATAGCTCTTGGTTACTTGATCAATCTTGCAAAACAATCCTTGCCATTTTTAAAAACACACATCACAACACAACTTCAAAACAAAATTTCAAAAACATTGAAACATCTTTTCAAAAAGACAAACACCTTTGTAAAACATTCAAACAAGAATTGTTACAATGGTTGCCTAGACAAGGCATCTTTTTCAAAACATTTTCAAAACCACACACACAAAGCACCATTTCAAACAATTGAAAAGCAAAGGCAAGTGATCTAAGCAAGTAACTAAGAGCCCATGGATAACCCTGGATAGAAAGGGTGTTAATACCTTCCCTTTCTATAATCTACTCCCCGAACCCACGAAAACATATCAAAGGTTTTTCCTGTGCTTTTTAACCTTTCCTTAAGATAAAATAAAAAGTCGGTGGCGACTCTTGCTCAACCGAAACATTTGCGAAAACAAACGCAAAACCTCAAGTCAGTTCTCCCACCTTATCATAGAACTGGAGACTCTGCTGGGGATTAACTTTTTAAGTGGATTAACCTTAGGGCCTAGATCACCCTTTTGCATGATTAATTGTTTGCTTTGATTGCTTTACATTTTGGTTCTCTTGTTTGGGCTTGAAATCCTACACCTGGATTTGGGGAAACAATCATAGATAGCAATACATTGTGGAAACTGTGCGGGGTATACCGACACGGTTGAAGCAATAGCTATATTAGTGCGACATATTTGTGAGTACCGGTAACCCTTGAGTTCAATCAAGGATAGTACGGGGCCGCTGAGTGATGTCACTAAGCACTAATGACCTAGAACCTTACTTGACCATCTTGGCCTTTTATTAGGGGTAGTGAGATGACCGGCTTTGGTGCAGTCTGAAGTTGGTAGATACTCGATACTACACTCATTGAGGGTTGTTTTCTTGGAATATTTTGGTCGCTAGTTAAGTGGCTAAACCAAAACGATGAACATAGAAAACAATCCAATGATATTGAGCTCCTTAGAACCCAGTTACTATTTATAGGACAGGTTTTTAAGCCAACTAAACTCAAGAGGGTACTTACCTATGAAACCCCATGCAAGCCTGAAACTAGGGTTTTGTGTGACTTGCTTGTACATGTGTTTGTGCATACATCATGAACATCATAAAGCATCATGTGCATCCACTAACCATTTCAAGGGTTTGGATCTTCATCTTTGTTCTTGTTTTGTAGGTCATGGAAATTCTTCGCAGGAAAACTATCCAAGTCAACCTTGTGAGAATCCCTCCTCAACTCAAGGAGCTTACATCCAGAATTCCAGAAATTTCTCTCTTCAGTGAAAGACATGGTAGACTTATCAACCTAGTCAACACCAGCATTGAAGAAGACATGGTGAAAGTGTTGTTCCAATTCTTTGACCCCCTTCATCACTGTTTCACATTCCCCGACTACCAATTGGTGCCTACTTTGGAGGAATTTTCTCAACTCCCGAGAATTCCTATTCTTGATCAACTACCCTACAACGGTGCGGAAAAAGAACCAAAACCTGAAGATATTGCTCAAGCACTACACTTGCAATCATCTGACATCAAGGGGCATTGGGAAACCAGAAGTGGTGTCAAGGGCTTCTTGGCAAAATTCTTGTTTGAGAAGGCACAAGAGTGTTGGAATTCTTTGGATCTACAAGCCTTTGAAGAGATTGTGGCACTCCTCATTTATGGGTTGGTCTTGTTCCTAAATCCTGACCAACTTATAGATGTGAATGCTGTCAAGATTTTCCTATCCAGGAATCCCATACCCACATTTCTTGGGGACATCCTCCACTCATTTTACACACGAACAATGAGGAAGAGAGGTGTTCTCATGTGTTGTACTCCTCTCCTTGCAAGGTAGTTTATTTCTCACCTTCCACAATCAGTTTTGAAGAATGAACAAGGCTTGAGGTGGTCGCAACGATTGATGACCCTCACACATTCTGATGTACATTGGTGTTCTCGGTCCAGAGAAAATGTCATCATCATCGACCATTGTGGTGAGTTCCCTAATGTTCCATTACTTGGCATTAGAGGAGGCATTACCTACAACTCTTGTCTATCTTTGAGACAATTTGGATATGCTCGGAGAGGTGGCCCTCATGACATGCTGATTCCTGACCTAGTTTTTGACTTCAACAATGATGCGCAAGGACTTCGCCAAAGATTCATCAGATCTTGGAGGATGCCTAACAAGGTAGATAGCAAGACACTGGGGCACAAAAACTCCATCCCTCTTGAGCCTTACCTCAAGTGGGTACGAACCCGCGCCCAGAGTCTTATGATGCCTTACCCTCACATTCTCCCTTTAATCAAAGAGCCTGTTAAGTAAGGAGAGGTTCCATACACCATCCTACATCCTGACATGCCAACATCATGGGAGGAAATGCAGAAGAGTTGGATCCAACTCAAGGAAGAAAGGGATACTTTTGAAGCCAACTTCTACACCAGTGAGAAGAAGGTTTTGGAGCTTACCCGCCGACTTTACGAGGAGGAGACCCTCAACACTTACATCGCACCAAAGAGGATGCGCAACGTCTTTTTACCTTAAGAAGTTTTTGTAATATTTGGCCCATGGGGCATTTATGTACTGACAAAATTTCTTCTTATTAATATGACGTGTGTTCTTTTTGTCTGCAACAACTTTGAATTTCTAAAACCTTGAATGCATTACATGAATAAACATATCATTCATCATATGTATAAACAGGTCTTCACACCAGGTTTCCTTATCTTTCTGCTGTTTATTTCAGTAAGATGGATATTGAGCAGACGGTCAAAGATCTGCAGGCACAAAACTCGCAGTTTCAATAGCTCCTTATGACCTTGGCAAAGGATCAGGAGGATCTTAAAGCACTGTTAGGGAATAAAGAACAACAAAAAGGAAAAAATAAAAAGAAAAGAGTTAGGGTAGCTACACTGGGGAGAAGATTTGAGAATAAAGCTAGGAGAGTTCTTGAATTCCCCTCCACATCTGATGAGGGGACCGGTAAAGGAAAAGGAGCTGCATTACCTTCTGAATCTGAGGCTGAAGAGGAAGAGGTTGTGGAAGATGAAGATAATTCAGAGCAGCAATACCCGCCAGTGGACGACAAATACAAAAACCTGGAGGATAGACTGGCAGCTATGGAGCTGCAAAGGGTTCCCGGGTTAGATTTTGAAGAATTGGGATTGATTGTTGGGATTGTGATCCCTCCAAAGTTTAAGGTGCCAACTTTTGCAAAATACGACGGTCTGTCTTGCCCGAAGATGCACCTAAGGTCGTATGTCAGAAAAATTCAACCTCATTCATCCGATAGAACTCTTTGGGTACACTTCTTCCAGGACAGCCTGTCTGGTACACAGCTAGATTGGTTTTACCAACTTGAGAGGTCAGAAGTGCATAACTGGGAAGACTTGGCAGTTGCCTTCTATCGCCAATATCAATACAACACCGACTTGGCGCCAACCCGTACTCAGCTACAAGGTATGGGGATGGCCTCAAATGAGGGATTCAAAGAATACGCCCAGAAATGGCGTGACTTGGCCGGAAGAGTACAACCACCACTTTCAGATAGGTAGCTAGTTGATATGTTCTTGGGGACCCTATCTGGCCCTTTCTTCAACCATTTGATCGGGAGCTCTTCTGCAGGGTTTACCGAACTGATTCTGACTGGCGAGTGGGTGGAAGATGGTATTAAGAGTGGGAAGATTCAAAGGGATGCCTGTGATCGGTGGAAATAGAACTGACTGTTTTTTAGCTGGTTTCGCGAAATGTCGCGGTAAGCAAGAGTCGCCACCGTCTTTTATGTTCTCCAACATGGAAAGGACAAAAGCACAGCAAAATTCCTTATTCGAAAATGTTTCTCGGTTCGGGAGGTAGATTTATAGAAAGGGAAGGTGTTAGCACCCTTTCTATCCGTGGTTATCCACGGGCTCTTAGATACTTGCTCTTATGTTTTCAAAAATTGTTTGCTTCTTAAGTGTGTGTGGGTTTTGAAAAAAAGTTTCGTTTGAAAACTTCTAGGTAACTCTTGTATCAGTCCTCAAGAGTGTATGAAGTGTTTTGTTTGAAAACTTTTTGAAAGTGTGGGGTGCGAAAAGATGTTTTTGTTTGTTTGAAAAAGAGCAAGTACCCAGGAGAATCTACCTACTCTAAGGAATTAGGCTGTGTAAGAGTCCTTTAAATAGTGCTATCCCACCATTGAGAGGTAGATAGCACCATCGTTGGAGGTATTCGGGTCAATTCGATGATCGGGACAGTGTGGTCACCGAAGCAATAGTAGGATACCTTAGAAGTAACCCTAATGTCCTAGATCCTTTTTTATCCGAGGTAACCGTTTTGAGGCAACTGGATCTTTTGGACAGAAGGGCGACCTCTAAGACACCCTATACCCGATGACCACGTTCGAGGCAACCAAGTGAGGTGTACCCTAAGAGTGGCATGTGCAAGTGTGTCAATTTTCAGTTATTTTACTCTTGCATGTCATGGTGAGTTATTGTTGATTTTTTCAGTTTAAGAGTTAATCTTGTCATACAATCCTAGTTAGCATACATCTAAGCAGTTAATATATGTACAGGAATTTAAAGTGCGGGAATTGTAAATCCTACGCTATTACAAGGCTTTCGGGGAGGGGGATTATTTACATGTCCAAAAATATTGGGGGAATAAAGCAGTAAAGCGTAAAAAGGTATCAGCTAAGCTATTACAAACTAGTAAAAATAAACGCGCGTGAATCTAAAAAAATCCTAATAATAAGAACTCTTTTTGTTGTTTTATCTTATTTTGGGAAAAAAATAATCTAAATCTATTTAATTTTAGTTTTGGAAAAATGTTAAGATAATTTAAAGGTTAATTAACAAAATTAATTTAATAGAAAAAGAACTAGCCTAATGTTTTTTGTGGTTTTTTTGATTTTAATGTTAATTAAAAGGAAGTCTATGAAAACAAAAATAAAATACAAGGGGAATCCTTCGATCCAAGGAGAAAACGGGAGTTTCGACCCAGGGAGAGAAATAGAAGCTTCGATCCAGAGGGGGTCAGGGTCCTTTCGATTGGGCCAAACAGCAAGGCGTGAGTAGCCTTCGATCCAGGGAAGAGGACTGTCTTTTGATCATGGAGGTCATAGCTTTCGATCCAGGAATGAGATGCCTCCTTCGATCCAGCAGGATAATGTGTTCGATCCAGAGAAGGGCTCTCCTTTGATCTGGGATGTTATACCTGCAAAAGCATGTTAGCGAAATAAAATACAGGGCCTGGGTATTGAATCCCAGGCCCTTCGATCCTGCACTCTTTGGGGTCTCTTCAGGCTAAATCTGCAGCAAGTGTTAGCAAACGAAAAAAATTGACCTGGGTGCCAAACCCAGGCCCTTTGATCCTGTCTAGGATTGCAAATCGAAAGTAACAACAAGTATGAATGTATTATGCAAATATGAGGTTGGATAGTTTACCCTTTCTTACCAACAGATTGGACTTTTAATTTGGGCTCTTCCTGGATGTAGGAACCTTCGATCTGGGCACTTCCTGGATGTAGGAACTTTTGATTTGAGGGCTTCTGGGCGTGGGCACCTTCGATCTGAGGGACTGCTTTGGCTTAGAAAATTCTGGGCAGCGTCTCTCCAATTTTTTGTTCTCCTGCAGATTTTTTTTGAAGAAGTGTGTATAATTTTCGTTCTATGATTTCCGTGTGATTTTTCGTGTAATTTTTCTTTTGTGTCTTCTGTAATGTGTCACTGGCCTCCCATTTATAGGAGTGTGGGAGTGCACGAAAATGGCAAGGGACAACCATTAAAATAGGCATTTAACGCTCTGGACAAAAATCAAACACATTAAATCATTTCCTTTTTTGAAACATTCGTGTCCCTTGAATGAACCTGGACGCTTGGATTTCGAGTGCTTTCAGGCCATGCTCTTCGATTAGTCCTGATTTGCCTCTTTCAAATGGACTCCCTGCGTACCCTTCGAATGGGCCTGGCCCAAATATCAATCGAAGGATTCCAATCGAAATGCTTTGCTAACAGGCCAATCAAAAGGTGTTGTTCATGCCAAATGAAGGACATGGTTGACATGCCTGTCGACATTGCCTTGACATAATTCCAATCGAATGCTTGTCCATAATGCCAATTGAAATACTCCTTCAGAATGCCAATCGAAATACTCCTTCAGAATGCCAATCGAAAGGTATTTGAAGTACCACTCAAAAATCTTCTTTTTCCTTAGTCATCTACAGATATTCCCTGGCTAGATACAGGAGTCGAATCTGGAATTAGTCATCTACAGATATGCCCTGGCTGGATACAGGTATCGAATCTTCAAACTCTTCAGATATGCCCTGGCTAGATACAGGAATCGAATCTGGAATTAGTCATCTACAGATATGCACTGGCCGGATACAGGTATCGAATCTTCAAACTCTTCAGATATGCCCTGGCTAGATACAGGAATCGAATCTGGGATTAGTCATCTACAGATATGCCCTGGCTGGATACAGGTATCGAATCTTCAAACTCTTCAGATATGCCCTGGCTAGATACAGGAATCGAATCTGGAATTAGTCATCTACAGATATGCCTTGGCTGGATACATGTATCAAATCTTCAAACTCTTCAGATATGCCCTGGCTAGATACAGGAATCGAATCTGGAATTAGTCATCTACAGATATGCCCTGGCTGGATACAGGTATCGAATCTTCAAACTCTTCAGATATGCCCTGGCTAGATACAGGAATCGAATCTGGAATTAGTCATCTACAGATATGCCCTGGCTGGATACAGGTATCGAATCTTCAAACTCTTCAGATATGCCCTGGCTAGATACAGGAATCGAATCTGGAATTAGTAATCTACAGATATGCCCTGGCTGGATACAGGTATCGAATCTTCAAACTCTTCAGATATGCCCTGGCTAGATACAGGAATCGAATTTGGGATTAGTCATCTACAGATATGCCCCGGCTGGATACAAGTATCGAATCTTCAAACTCTTCAGATATGCCCTGGCTAGATACAGGAATCGAATCTGGAATTAGTCATCTACAGATATGCCTTGGCTGGATACATGTATCGAATCTTCAAACTCTTCAGATATGCCCTGGCTAGATACAGGAATCGAATATGGAATTAGTCATCTACAGATATGCCCTGGCCGGATACAGGTATCGAATCTTCAAACTCTTCAGATATGCCCTGGCTAGATACAGGAATCGAATATGGAATTAGTCATCTACAAATATGCCCTGGCCGGATACAGGTATCGAATCTTCAAACTCTTCAGATATGCCCTGGCTAGATACAGGAATCGAATCTGGAATTAGTCATCTACAGATATGCCCTGGCTGGATACAGGTATCGAATCTTCAAACTCTTCAGATATGCCCTGGCTAGATACAGGAATCGAATCTGGAATTAGTCATCTACAAATATGCCCTGGCTGGATACAGGTATCGAATCTTCAAACTCTTTAGATATGCCCTGGCTTGATACAGGAATCGAATATGGAATTAGTCATCTACAGATATGCCCTGGCTGGATACAGGTATCGAATCTTCAAACTCTTCAGATATTCCCTGGCTAGATACAGGAATCGAATCTGGAGTTAGTCATCTACAGATATGCCCTGGCTGGATACATATATCGAATCTTCAAACTCTTCAGATATGCCCTGGCTAGATACAGGAATTGAATCTAGAATTAGTCATCTACAGATATGCCCTGGCTGGATACAGGTATCGAGTCTTCAAACTCTTTCAGATATGCCCTGGCTAGATACAGGAATCGAATATAGAATTGCGACGGTTGATAGTAATTATCTTTGGATTGACCTTTTCCCTGTAAAGGCAAAACATCAGTTGTATGCAATGTCATGATGTATGAAATGCATGATGTCATGATATTCTCAAAAATAAATGAGATTGTGTGATATGATGTGTATATGCATGCGTATGGTGTATGATAATGTGATGTTTATGAATGTATTTTCGTCTAGGAAAATAAATCCTTGACGAATGCCGGGAAGATAACTCCTGGGTTGATGCTGAAGATTAGATTTCTTCGTTTCCGCTGGGGATGTTGATTGTAAGAATAAACCGGTAGGAGAAGATGACTCCGTTGGGGAATAAACTTGTTGGAGAGATTACTCTGCGGGGAATTACTCTGTGGGGAGAGATACTTCGCTGAGGTTTTGATGAGAACTCCGCTGGGGATTCCAGTTGATCTGTTATGTTGGGGAATTGATGAAATCTGCTGGGGGATAGGAAGAACCTCACCGAGGACGATCTTTCCGTGGTAATTGGCTGAGGATAACCCAGTTATAAGCTCTGGTGGAGAATAACCTTTGAATAAAGCCGGGGAGACGCGTTCGTATTCTGCAGGGGACAAGCTTCCAGAATCTACTGGGGAGATGGTTCAACTCTCCTGGGGAGACTTTTGAGATTGCACTGGGGAGTGGCTCCACTGGGTGTCTGGATTCCGCCGGGGAACAATCTTATATTAAGACTGCCGGGGATGCTTGTTAAGGAATATCTGCATACTCTGTTGGGGAATGTTGAGATTTTCTGGGGATACCCAACTTCCTTAAGGCTGACAGTAGACTAACTCTGCTTAGGGAGAGTGTCGCTGACTTACTGGAGATACTGTGCCTTTTCGGGGCTGATTGGAGACCAACTCTGCTCGGGGGAGAGTGTTGTTGAATCTTGTCTTACTCTGCGGGGAGTGAAGGTGTCTTGATCATGTTCTTTAGCTGAACCTACTTTGGTACCTTGGTTGACAGAGCAGCCAGATCGCTTAGACAATTCTTATTGCCCTAGTTTCTGTGGGAGAAGGTACCTGTGGAGGTCTTGATTGACAAATCTTCTTCTGGTAGACAAGTGACGGGATGCCGGGACATAGTCGTACGCTTTTGATCCCTAACTTTTTCCTGGACCGCCCTTTCGGGTTTTCAGTCCACCGGGATACCCATTTTTGCCCAAGCCGCCTTTTCAGGTTTTGACTTGCCGGGTGTACAGATTTTTTTCATTTTCATCCCTTATTTTGCCCGAACCCTTTTGGTTCGCCGGGAAGCCCTTATTTTTGCCTAGGTGCGTCAACCTAGCGGGTCTTTGATTATGCACAGTATTTTTTCGACTATGTCCGTGCTCTTAGGATGTAGGGAGGTGCCCCTGTCAGTAGTGTTGCGTTGCCCTACTACCAGAAGATCTTCGTTTGATCGTCCAATGCTCCAAGTGATCCAGATGGAGATTTTCCCCAAGTTGGTTGGCCTTTTGAGAGATTCTCCGAATATTGACTTAACTTCCCCAGATGATAGACCATGATCATGTCTGCCCCTTGGTTGGAAGTACTTTTGTTCACTTAGATATTCGTCGTGTGAATTTCTCTTCTGTTTGAACAAATAGTCATGCAAACAGTGTTATATCAAGAATGCAAAGCTTATGTCTGTCTTGAAGTTTTTGAAAATGCATTTTTTTTTATAAAAACAAGTGAATTTTTTGTAAACTGTGATGTCAACTCGTTATTTTACCGCAAGCCTTAAGGAGTCAGGATACCTTTCGTAACATTATGCTTTCAAACTAACCCATGCTTCAGCTAGGACTTTTAAAGGTTGTAGCGTGGCCCGGTTCACGGTTTAAGAAACAAAGGATAAAGGCTCAAATTTTTTGTACCCACCCGTTCTTCGTGATGTTCTTCAAACCTAAACTCAGTTGATCGTGCGTTAGACCTTGTTTGAGTCTTTGCTTTGATATACCAGTGATGGTTCGGATACTGACAGTTTATTTTGAATAGGCAGTCATTTCCTTTTGTCGAGGGTTTGTAGGGCCTCTTTCTTTTTTTGATTTTTGTTATCCCTGTTTTTTGCCTGAACTGTTTCCTTTTTTGGAATTACAGTCAGCGGGATGCCCCAGCTTTGTAAGTCTCCTTCATAGGTTTTGACTTATTGAGTTTTTATTTCTGAGGGATAATGACTGCCTGTATTTATGATTATTTGGAGCCATCACTGTCTTTTGTTTTGTAAGGACTCCTCTGGTGCCATTCGTTGTGCACTTGGATCAGCTGAGAGAACTACCCTGCCCCAGGTTATGATTAAGGGTTTTAATTTTCGAAAAGAAAAACTCCTACTTCTTTGGCTCAAAGGGGGTTGACGAGGGATTATCTTCCTTATAACTCCAGTGTTTAGGAATTGAAACAATGCATGTACCTCATCAGCGGGGTCTGTTCAAAAGCATATTGTAGATTGTGGTATCGTTTTCGTCATCCTCCCTCAAGAGGCTTAGAATTATTAACCGAGAGTTGAACATCAAAAAAAAAATATGAAAGCAGTTTGAATATAGCGAATGCGAATATATTGATTCAAAACAGACATGTGTAATGCATTAATGAAATAACAACGTTTGACATGAATAAAATGTTTGAAAAATCAAAGAAAAATACAACTTGAACATTCCAATGAACAAAAAGTCTTCTAGTCTCAGGACTCGTCACTTCAAATGGTGAATCTCGCAGGGATAGTAGAAGAACTCGACTTGACCATCTTAGGTGAATTCCACTGCTCCTTCATCAATTAGGTTTTGGATTTTGTACCTCAACTTCCAACAGTCGTCGGTATCATGCCCCGGGCTACCAGAATGGTAAGCACACCTCGCATCTGGGTTGTAGCTTGGAGAAGAAGTCTTAGGATTAGGGTGAGGTCCTATCAACGTCACCAGATTCAACTTCAACAGGTGTTGCAAAGCTTGGGACAGCGACATGTTGAGCTGGGTGAATTGCCTCTTGGGCTTGCTCTGATCAACCCGTTGCTCTGGGCGAGGTTGTGGTTGGACCTGTGAAGTGGTAGCGATTTGGAGAGGTCTATTCTTCACCATACCAGACCCTTGTCCTTTTGGAAGTTGATTAATGACCTGGTACCTGACTTGGACTGTTTGCTTCATGTTGTATCTCTCTTGGCGAAGCTGGTTGACCATGGCTTTCAACTATTCTTGCTCCCGAGCCAAGCCTTGGATAAGGGCCATCTGCCCCAGCATCTGAGTCCTCATTGCATCTACCTCAGCTTGCAGATGTTTCAGTCGTTCATCCTTACTGCCCTCAGAACTATTCCCGCCAAAGTCCCCATGAGGAGCGTTCTCAGCTCTTCCTGCCCCTTGGATAGATTTAGGAGGATCTCCCCGAACCGAGTCTCTTAAGCATGAAGATCCTGGTTGCCTTGTTGGGAAGCCATTGCTGAAATAAACAGCGAAGAAGGTAAGTGACCCGTAACAAGGGTACCTGTTATGCAATGATGTGTATGTATGCATGCAATGTTTTCAAGGATCTCGCAGGGTAAACAAGAAAATTGTTAGAATTTGAATTTCGTAGCTTGATTGAAGGAACTTCATGTTGTTGAGAGTCCTTCTTCAAGAGTCAAGGCTCACCATATCAAGTGGGTCATAGCCCCTGACTCAAGTCATTAACCTTGGCTAGAGGAAAATAAATCCCCTTTGCCCCTTGCTAGACTTTTGATTCAGCATGACATGCATCACAAACCCTTGAGATCCTTGAAATGGATTAGTCCTTATGCAGGATGTATGCAATGGTATGATGGTATGATGTTATGCTATGCGTGGAGTGATGTAAGTAAACCCTGTTATGAGTCCAGGTTAAGGACTGTAAACAAACCCTGCAAGAAACTCATGTGTTAGATAACAAGCATGCAAGTAGTCAAGTTTGAAAGCACACAAGTCACACAAGACAGCCCTTAGAGTTTAGGCCAGCATGAAGTTTGGGGTACTACCCTCTTGAAGTTGGTGGGCTCAAAAACCTGTCCTATCAAAAGTAACCTGGTTCTAAGGAGCTCAATATCATTGGGTTGTTTTCTATGTTCATTATTTTGATTTAGCCACTGGACTGGCGATCAAAATATTCCAAGAAAACAACCCTCAATGAGTGTAGTATCGAGTATCTACCAACTTCGGACTGCACCAAAGTCGGTCATCTCACTACCCCTAAAGAGGCCAGGATGGTCAAGTAAGGTTCCTAAGGTCAGTTGATGCTTCACGACACCACGCGGCAGCCCCGTACTCTCCTTGACTTGACTCAAGGGTTACCGGTACTCACCAAAGTGCCACATCAACGTAGCAAACTGTTTCAACCGTGTCGGTATACCCCACACAGTTCCCTCACAGTTTTGTTGCTACTTTCTAAGAAGGTATCCCCCAGATCCGGGTTAGGATCTATGAAATATCCAAAACAGACCCACAATATTTAAAGCAAACAGAGCAAGCAATTGAAAACATGATGATGAATTATTCCTAAGGTACACCTCACTTTTAGTTTCCCCAGCAGAGTCGCCAGTTCTGTGATCGGTGGAAATAGAACTGACTGTTTTTTAGCTGGTTTTGCGAAATGTCGCGGTAAGTAAGAGTCGCCGCCGTCTTTTATGTTCTCCAACATGGAAAGGACAAAAGCACAGCAAAATTCCTTATTCGAGAATGTTTCTCGGTTCGGGAGGTAGATTTATAGAAAGGGAAGGTGTTAGCACCCTTTCTATCCGTGGTTATCCACGGGCTCTTAGGTACTTGCTCTTTTGTTTTCAAAAATTGTTTGCTTCTTAAGTGTGTGTGGGTTTTGAAAAAAAGTTTCGTTTGAAAACTTCTAGGTAACTCTTGTATCAGTCCTCAAGAGTGTATGAAGTGCTTTGTTTGAAAACGTTTTGAAAGTGTGGGGTGCGAAAAGATGTTTTTGTTTATTTGAAAAAGAGTCCTTTAGATAGTGCTATCCCACCATTGAGAGGTAGGTAGCACCATCGTTGGAGGTATTCGGGTCAATTCGATGATCGGGACAGTGTGGTCACCGAAGCAATAGTAGGACACCTTAGAAGTAACCCTAATGTCCTAGATCCTTTTTTATCCGAGGTAACCGTTTTGAGGCAACTGGATCTTTTGGACAGAAGGGAGACCTCTAAGACACCCTATACCTGATGACCACGTTCTAGGCAACCAAGTGAGGTGTACCCTAAGAGTGGCATGTGCAAGTGTATCAATTTTCAGTTATTTTACTCTTGCATGTCATGGTGAGTTATTGTTGATTTTTTAAGTTTAAGAGTTAATCTTGTCATATAATCCTAGTTAGCATACATCTAAGCAGTTAATATATGTACATGAATTTAAAGTGCGGGAATTGTAAATCCTACGCTATTACAAGGCTTTCGGGGAGGGGGATTATTTACATGTCCAAAAATATTGGGGGAATAAAGCAGTAAAGCGTAAAAAGGTATCAGCTAAGCTATTACAAACCAGTAAAAATAAACGCGCGCGAATCTAAAAAAAATCCTAATAATAAGAACTTTTTTTGTTGTTTTATCTTATTTTGGGAAAAAAATAATCTAAATCTATTTAATTTTAGTTTTGGAAAAATGTTAAGATAATTTAAAGGTTAATTAACAAAATTAATTTAATAGAAAAAGAACTAGCCTAATGTTTTTTGTGGTTTTTTTGATTTTAATGTTAATGAAAAGGAAGTCTATTAAAACAAAAATAAAATACAAGGGGAATCCTTCGATCCAAGGAGAAAACGGGAGTTTCGACCCAGGGATAGAAATAGAAGCTTCGATCCAGAGGGGGTCAGGGTCCTTTCGATTGGGCCAAACAGCAAGGCGTGAGTAGCCTTCGATCCAGGGAAGAGGACTGTCTTTTGATCATGGAGGTCGTAGCTTTCGATCCAGGAATGAGATGCCTCCTTCGATCCAGCAGGCTAATGGGTTCGATCCAGAGAAGGGCTCTCCTTCGATCTGGGATGTTATACCTGCAAAAGCATGTTAGCGAAATAAAATGCAGGGCCTGGGTATTGAATCCCAGGCCCTTCGATCCTGCACTCATTGGGGTCTCTTCAGGCTAAATCTGCAGCAAGTGTTAGCAAACGAAAAAAATTGACCTGGGTGCCAAACCCAGGCCCTTTGATCCTGTCTAGGATTGCAAATCGAAAGTAACAACAAGTATGAATGTATTATGCAAATATGAGGTTGGATAGTTTACCCTTTCTTACCAACAGATTGGACTTTTAATTTGGGCTCTTCCTGGATGTAGGAACCTTCGATCTGGGCACTTCCTGGATGTAGGAACTTTTGATTTGAGGGCTTCTGGGCATGGGCACCTTCGATCTGAGGGACTGCTTTGGCTTGGAAAATTCTGGGCAGCGTCTCTCCAATGTTTTGTTCTCCTGCAAATTTTTTTTGAAGAAGTGTGTATAATTTTCGTTCTATGATTTCCGTGTGATTTTTCGTGTAATTTTTCTTTTGTGTCTTCTGTAATGTGTCACTGGCCTCCCATTTATAGGAGTGTGGGAGTGCACGAAAATGGCAAGGGACAACCATTAAAATAGGCATTTAACGCTCTGGACAAAAATCAAACACATTAAATCATTTCCTTTTTTGAAACATTCGTGTCCCTTGAATGAACCTGGACGCTTGGATTTCGAGTGCTTTTGGGCCATGCTCTTCGATTAGTCCTGATTTTCCTCTTTCGAATGGACTCCCTGCGTACCCTTCGAATGGGCCTGGCCCAAATATCAATTGAAGGATTCCAATCGAAATGCTTTGCTAACAGGCCAATCAAAAGGTGTTGTTCATGCCAAATGAAGGACATGGTTGACATGCCTGTCGACATTGCCTTGACATAATTCCAATCGAATGCTTGTCCATAATGCCAATTGAAATACTCCTTCAGAATGCCAATCGAAATACTCCTTCAGAATGTCAATCGAAATACTCCTTCAGAATGCCAATTGAAAGGTATTTGAAGTACCACTCAAAAATCTTCTTTTTCCTTAGGCAAGAGTTTGTGATCAACCAGGCAGGGGGAAGACTTTGGAAAACATGAGAGGGAAAATTTTGGGGTGCAACAATGCCCCTGCCTCCACAACTGTTAAAAAATCATTCTCGGCCAAGAAGGAAGCAGTTGTTATATACTCTCAGAAAGGATCGGGAAGAACTGAGCGCCGGCCGACTGTAGGGGCCGTGATGATTCAAAATTCATCAAATGATCAGCCTCGTAACAATCAGTCCAGACCTAAACAGCAATGGGGAGAACGGCCACAACGGCAGTTCACCCGCATCAATATGACGCCCGCACAAGTTCTTCCCCATTTGTTGAAGCTGAATCTCACCAATATCAAAGAGGCGCCAAAGAATGTGAATACCACTTCCCCACATTATCATCCCAATGCAAAATGTGCCTATCATTCCGACAGCGCCGGGCATGACACCAACGATTGCTGGGCGCTTAAGAATAAAATTCAGGATTTGATAGACGCTAAAGAGGTTGAGTTCAACTCCCCTGAGAAGCCGAATGTAATATCCGCTCCAATGCCAAAGCATGGTCGCAATGTCCATGCTGTTGAAGAAGATCTGTTTGTTTCTACTGTTGATGATCTGATAACTCCACTACTGACAATCAAGTTGAATTTGTTGAAGGCTGGGATTTTCCCAGGTTGTAAAGAAGACTGCTACCTTTGTTCCTCCTTACCAATCGACTGTCCATTGCTGAAGATAGGCTTCCAACGCCTAATGGACAACCAACAAATTCTTTTCGAAAATACTCCTGTTACTCCAACCCCTATCAATGAAGTTTCAATAATCACCATTTCTGCCAATCTTTCCAAGGTCCCCAAAAGGCCTGTTAAGATTACATCCACTCCGAAGACTGTACCATTGAAGATAACCATGCCTGGGCCCATCCCATACAAATCTGAAAAATCAATACCGTGGAATTATGTTGGAGAAGTCTACTACCACGGTGTTAAACAAATTGAGGTAACTGAAGAGAGCTCTGACGAAGAAACTGCCGACATTGGAAACATTGCCGGTACGAGCAAGATTACCCGAAGTGGAAGAATTTTCTCTCCAGATATTGCCCCTCCAAAGGCAATCTTTGGACCCTCAGCTGCTCCCAAGGTTACTCCTGCATCGGTAAAACTATCTGCAAGAACTCCAATGATTGAAGAAGCTGTTACTCCTGTGGTTGTCCCTCCTGCTGCTGCTGATAACGGAAAAGGGATCCAAGAAGATCTCATCAGGACGAGGGCTCAGCCACTGGTCATCCCTGAGATCTCTAAAAAAGAAATGGAGGAGATTCTGAAAATAATCAAGAAGAGTGATTATGATGTGGTGGAGCAACTGGGGAAAACCCCCTCGAAGATCTCCATGTTAGCTTTGCTGCTTTGTTCGGAGGCTCATGCCAAAGCTTTGATAAGGTTTTTGAAGACAGCCCATGTGCCCCAAGAAACCTCAGCCGATCAATTCCAGGATTGTGTAGCCAGCCTTACCGCCGACAACGGCCTGGGTTTCTCTGATGCTGACCTGACTTCAAAGGGAAGAAAGCACAATGACGCATTGCATGTGTCAGTTGAATGCCGAGGAACTACTCTCTCCCATGTCTTGGTCGATACTGGTTCTTCTCTAAATGTGCTGCCTAAGAAGGCTCTGGACCAGTTGGATTGTGAAGGCTTGGAGCTGAAACCAAGTAATATCATTGTCAGGGCCTTTGACGGGTCTAAAAGGATGGTGCATGGGGAGGTAGACATTCCCATCAAGGTAGGCACTGAAGTGTTCCACTCCATATTCTATGTGATGGACATCCGTCCATCATACTCTTGCTTACTAGGAAGGCCGTGGATTCATAATGCTGGGGCAGTTTTGTAGGTGTTTAGGTATTGGCTTGTATTTTTGGTAAATTCCAAGTGTATGTGTGAATGTCATGACTGATGTCATAACATTCTAGTTCAGGTTGTACTAACTCTTTAGGTACATATGCAGAAAAATATTGTAACTCAAATACTGATGTTCATAAGTGTGTATCTGAGCATGTTTGCAAAATGATCACATTTAGCTAATCAGTAGACAGGTTTTCTCAGATGTCATAACAGATGTTATGACATCCTGTTCTGAACTAGCAGGATTACAGGATTGGATAAGTCTGAGTTTTTTCAGGAAATAACTCAGTCCTTCCTAAACAGAATCCTGCGTTTTCTGAGGAATAACCTCGCTCAATCCTAACCTGATCAACAAAGTACTATGACCTGGACTTTAGGTCAAACGGAATCAACCCTAGGTTTTTGGAAACCCTAACTGAAGTTGCAGCTGCTATATATTCAACAGAGCTGCGGTTTTTGAAGTGATCCCTGCTGATTAATTAGAAGATCAAGTTTGTAATCTGTATAGATTTGTTTAATTGTACTCCAAGCAATTATCATTGTGATAAGTGTCTTGGAATAGGTTTCAATTGTAAGGGTTGTGTAGCACTCAAAGCTTTGAAGCAAGAGTGTTTGAATGTTACTTGACTAAAGCTGTGAAGCAGAGTCAAGTTAGTTGTGTACATCACTCAAAGCTGTGAAGCACGAGTGATTGTGTTACTTGATTAAAAAGCTGTGAAGCATAATCAAGAGTGTGTTTTGAAGAGTGTCTTCATCAATTCTCAAGTCAAATTGGTTTATGTATCACTGCTGTGATTGAGGGGGAGTGAGTAGGAACTCAGGTTTAAGTTGTACTTAGATTAGAATTGCATTGGGTAGGTCTTAAGTGAAGGAGATAAACTGGTTGGTTTATTCCTGAATTAACATCTCTTATAGTGGATTCTCTCCCTGGCTTGGTAGCCCCCAGAGTAGGTGTTGTTGCACACTGAACTGGGTAAACAATTGACTGAGTTATTTACTGCTTTTGTATTTACTGTCATATAGTAAGTCAGATACAGTGTCATAACATTGGACGTGACATTGAGTATCTGTAGCCAGAATTTACAATTGGTATCAGAGCAGGCACCCTGCCTGTATTACTGGGTGAGATCTAGGGATATCACTTTCTGGCACTATGGACAAAGAAGGAGTTTTTGGAAACAGACCACCCATTCTGGATGGAACTAATTATGACTATTGGAAACCTCGTATGATTGCCTTCCTAAAATCTCTGGACAAAAAGGCTTGGAGAGCTGCTGACAAAGGATGGATTCATCCCACCATAACTGAAAGAGATGGGACAATCAGTCTGAAGCCTGAGGAAGATTGGAGTAAAGAAGAAGATGAGTTAGCTCTGGGAAATTCAAAAGCCTTAAATGCCTTGTTCAATGGAATTGATAGAAACATCTTCAGATTAGTACATCAATATGAACTGGCCAAGGAAGTTTGGGACACCCTCAAAACTACTCATGAGGGCACTTCCAAAGTAAAGATGTCAAGGCTTCAGATGTTGACCACTAAGTTTGAGAATCTAAAAATGATGGAAGATGAAACCATCCATGAATTTCACATGAACATCCTGGAGATTGCCAACACCTCAGGAGCACTGGGAGAAAAAATGTCAGAAGAAAAACTGGTGAGGAAGATTCTCAGATCCTTGCCTAAAAGATTTGCAATGAAGGTAACTGCCATAGAGGAAGCCCAGGACATTAGCAAGTTAAAAGTGGATGAACTTATTGGGTCTCTTCAGACTTTTGAGATGGGGATCACTGATAATGGTGACAAGAAGAACAAAAGCATAGCACTTGTAACCAACACTGATGTTGAACACAAGGAGGATGAAGAAGAAAACATATCAGAAGCCATTGCCATGCTTGGAAGACAGTTCAACAGGCTCATCAAAAGAATGGACCCAAAGTCAAGGTCAAATGTTCACAACATTCCTTCTGACATTGACAGTTCCAGCAGAAGACCAAGATCAGAAGATAAGGAAAACCAAGGCAGAGGAATTCAATGCCATGGATGTGAAGGATATGGACATATTCGAGCTGAATGTCCTACCTTTCTTAAGAAGCAAAAGAAAGGAATGACTGTTACCTGGTCTGACTATGATTCAGAAAGCAATTCTGAAGAAGAATCTGCCAAACTAGTTACTGCCCTAACTAGTGTTTGTCCTTCTGAAAGTGACACCAGTGATGAAGAAGTAACATTTGAAGAACTGGCTGATACCTACAAGAAATTGTGTATCAGAAGTGGTGAAGTCTGTGTGCAAAATGAGAAACAATCAAAACTCATTATAAAGCTGGAGGCTGAAAAGAGAGCAAATCTTGAAACTATAAGTCATTTAGAAGGAGAAGTTCAACTGCTGAACTCACAACTGAATCAAATGACCAAATCAGTCAAGATGTTGACAAATGGGACAGACAAATTGGAAGAGATTCTTCAGGCTGGACAAAATATGGGAAATAAATCTGGCCTAGGATTTGTGGAAACAAAGAAAGTTGTTACCAGGAAGCAAATGTCAAACCAGATGTCTCAACATTACTCTCCACATCAGGGACAGAGACACATGAAGAAGAGGTACCAAAGATGGAGATGTCATCATTGTGGGAAATATGGTCACATAAAGCCCTTCTGCTACAGACTACATGGATATCCTAATCAGAAATCAGATGTCAAACCTAAGTCTAAAAGGGTACCACACGCTCCTCAATGGAAGAAAAAGGCTATTACACTGATAGCACACACTTCCCTGAAGATCTCAACAAAGGAAGATTGGTACTTTGACAGTGGATGTTCCAGACACATGACTGGATTCAAAAATCTCCTCAATAATGTTATGCCTCACACCACCAGTTTTGTGACCTTTGGAGATGGTGCTAAAGGAGAAATCAAAGGAGTTGGTAATTTGGACTACCCTGGAGTTCCAAGTCTGAATAAGGTACTGCTGGTAAAAGGGTTGACTACTAATCTCATCAGCATCAGTCAATTATGTGATCTAGGATTCATGGTCAACTTCTCAAGATCTGAATGTCTAGTGTTTAATGATGAACTAGATATTGTAATGAGAGGAATAAAATCCAAAAATAACTGTTATGTGTGGCAGCCTGAGAACACTGATATCCACATTTTGAGTCAAATCATTAAAGAAGAAAAAGATATGAAACAGTGGCAGCATAAACTTGAAGGAATGAAAATGGAAGATGTCAGAAGAACTCCTAAACTACAGGCTGATAATATATGTGATGTGTCAAAGAACAAGTCTCATAAATTTTGTTCAAAAAAATTCTAGTCAACACAGATGCTACCTGAAGACAATGTTACACAAGATGTTGTGACATTGTGTTGTGATAATCTGAAAACATTCAACATTTCCTTAAACCCTATTGACTTTGGAGAGAAGAAATCATTTGAACTGAAACATAGGTTCTCTGAGCTTCAGCTAACTGATTCTTCTATCAAGGCGCTTGTTGGAAATCAACTTGAAAATTTGAAGGGCAGATTGGGTATTCACCAACATGAGAAATTATAGCAATTAGTTTTGCTGAAAACAAGGGTTGAAGGGATTAATTCTATTAAGTCTATATTTAGTGGGTTGATCATAGTCATTCACAATTCCTTCAAAAGCCTTCAGAAGTTGAAAAGACTCCCTTGTACTCCCTATCTCTCTCATTCTTGCAACCTGTTTTCTCCTCCCAATCAAAGAGCTTTCTCAAAGTGCTACTGCTACTCAACGTTAAACACAATGTCTCAGACATCATCTTCCACTATGGCGGCTTCGTCTCACTCATCATCATCGTCATCTGATCACGATTCTAGGGCAATCACGACATGCATAGAATCTGAAGTACTTGAGGTCACTCCTCTCAGGGAGATGGCAACTAATCCAGCCAAAATCAAGAAGCTCAGGACCAGACATGCAGGAAGAGCTCAAGCTGCAGTCTCTGGTAATTCTTCTCTTCCTTCATCTACTATACCTAATAAAGAAGGAACAGTGCAAGTACACCAAGCCATTGCTAGACTGGTTACTAGCATTCTGAGTGGCAACCAATCTGTACCGGGGATTTCTATTCCTCTGAATCAATCTGAGAGTCCAAATGTGGAAGGTTCTGAAAATATAGATGTCACTGAGGATGTTGTGACACCAAAAGACAACATTCAGAATCCCTCTGAAAAGGCTGCTGATCCACCTATCATTGATGTGGATGAAGAGTACTCAGATAATGAACTGATTGCTAATGTGAACCCTAGCATTGCTAGGAGATTGATGAAAAGAAAAAGTAGTGAGACTGTTAAACCTAAGAAGTCCAAGGCTGAAGGGATGGCTGAAAAAATTCAGACTAAAGGGAAGAAGGCACAGGTGCTGACTGCTAGACAACCAATCTCCAAGAAAAGAAAAGAACCTGAAACTTCTGACTCTGATGATGAATCAGAATTTGAGATTGACATTGACAATGCTCCCATCAGAAGGAAGCTCCCTTCCAGCAAGATTGCTAGAGTGCCTGAAGTGCCAACTGACAACATCTCCTTTCATCATCCTGATAATGCAAACAGGTGGAAGTATGTTTGCTTGAAGAGAATAGCCTTGGAGAGAGAACTCAACAATGATGCTTTGGAGTGCAAAGACATCATGGAGCTGATCAGGAATGCTGGACTAATAAAGACTGTGATGAAGTTTGGCAAATGTTATGAAAATCTGGTTAAAGAGTTTGTAGTGAACCTATCTAATGATTGTGCTGATGGGAGGTCAGCTGACTTTGAGAGTGTGTTTGTTAGAGGAAGAAGGGTCAAGTTCTCTCCATCAGAAATCAACAAGTTTCTTGGAAGAACGAATAAGGACTGTCCTGATCTAGAGGCAACTGACAATGAAGTATGCTTGACCATCACTGCCAGGCAAGTAAAGTGCTGGCCATTGAAAGGGAAGTTGAATGCTAGTAAACTCAGCATGAAATTTGCCATCTTGCATAAAATAGGTGCAGCAAACTGGGTGCCTACAAATCACAAATCAACCATCTCCACAGGATTGGGGAGATTCATCTATGCTGTAGGAACCAAGACTGCCTTTGATTATGGAAGGTACATTTTTGAACAAACCTTGAAGCATGCTGGCAGTTATGCTGTCAAAGGACCAATTGCATTTCCCTCCCTCCTTTGTGGAATCATCCTTGCACAATATCCTGACATACTTGTAGCAAGAGATACAGTCTGCAAAAGAGCCCCTGCCCTTGGCCTGCACTACAAACTGTTTCAGGGATCCCATGCTCCAGACATTGTCATAACATCAGCTGAGACATCGTCTGCAAAGAGCCAGTCCAAAACATCAGATGTCATAGCTGTCTTAAAAGAAACTTGCAAAGATCTGGATGCTAGGAAAAGGACCCTAGAAGCACTAATTGCCAAGCTAGAAAAAGAAGAAGCTGAAGCAAGCATGAGGGAAGAAGATGAAGGACAGTCCAACAGTGAAGAAAGTGGCTCCTCTGAGTCTGATGACAGTACTTGAAGGATGATTGCTGCGTGGTGGTGTTGCTGGTGGAGTTTGGAAGTATGTCCTGCTGTTGTCTGCTGCTGTTGTCTGGTGTTCTGCTGCTGATCTCATTATTTTGTCTTGGATAACTGTATTACTTTATAAACATGTAATCTTTGGCCCATTTGTGGCTAAAGTGGGGGAGAATATTTGGTACTGCTTAATTAGTACTTAACACTATATTTTTCTGCTGTCATCATTTATTTCTGCTGCTATCTCTGATTGTTTAGGGACTTTAGCCAAAAATCTGCCAAAGGGGGAGTTTGTAGGTGTTTAGGTATTGGCTTGTATTTTTGGTAAATTCCAAGTGTATGTGTGAATGTCATGACTGATGTCATAACATTCTAGTTCAGGTTGTACTAACTCTTTAGGTACATATGCAGAAAAATATTGTAACTCAAATACTGATGTTCATAAGTGTGTATCTGAGCATGTTTGCAAAATGATCACATTTAGCTAATCAGTAGACAGGTTTTCTCAGATGTCATAACAGATGTTATGACATCCTGTTCTGAACTAGCAGGATTACAGGATTGGATAAGTCTGAGTTTTTTCAGGAAATAACTCAGTCCTTCCTAAACAGAATCCTGCGTTTTCTGAGGAATAACCTCGCTCAATCCTAACCTGATCAACAAAGTACTGTGACCTGGACTTTAGGTCAAACGGAATCAACCCTAGGTTTTTGGAAACCCTAACTGAAGTTGCAGCTGCTATATATTCAACAGAGCTGCGGTTTTTGAAGTGATCCCTGCTGATTAATTAGAAGATCAAGTTTGTAATCTGTATAGATTTGTTTAATTGTACTCCAAGCAATTATCATTGTGATAAGTGTCTTGGAATAGGTTTCAATTGTAAGGGTTGTGTAGCACTCAAAGCTTTGAAGCAAGAGTGTTTGAATGTTACTTGACTAAAGCTGTGAAGCAGAGTCAAGTTAGTTGTGTACATCACTCAAAGCTGTGAAGCACGAGTGATTGTGTTACTTGATTAAAAAGCTGTGAAGCATAATCAAGAGTGTGTTTTGAAGAGTGTCTTCATCAATTCTCAAGTCAAATTGGTTTATGTATCACTGCTGTGATTGAGGGGGAGTGAGTAGGAACTCAGGTTTAAGTTGTACTTAGATTAGAATTGCATTGGGTAGGTCTTAAGTGAAGGAGATAAACTGGTTGGTTTATTCCTGAATTAACATCTCTTATAGTGGATTCTCTCCCTGGCTTGGTAGCCCCCAGAGTAGGTGTTGTTGCACACTGAACTGGGTAAACAATTGACTGAGTTATTTACTGCTTTTGTATTTACTGTCATATAGTAAGTCAGATACAGTGTCATAACATTGGACGTGACATTGAGTATCTGTAGCCAGAATTTACAAGTTTCTCTACATCAGATGCTGAAATACCCTGTTAAGGGAAAAATCATAACTGTACACGGTGAGGAGGAGTACATGATCAGTCATCTGAATTCCTTTCGGTATGTGGAAGTGGATGGCGAATTCATCAAAACACCCTTTCAACACTTTGAGGAAATTTCTCCCGAGGTTGCAGTAGCAAAGGCAGTAGCTGAGGTACCCAAGCAGGTGGCCAGGATGGCATCTCTGAAAGACGCAAAGGCTGCAATGAAAGAGGGAAAGAGTTCAACATGGGGGCAGTTTCCTGACTTTCCCCACAAGACAGACAAGTTCGGGTTGGGATTTACGACTGCAGGGCAAAAGGCTATGCGTCGCTCAAAAATTGAAAAGACGCCCATCAAGATTTCTCCTCATGGAATCAATGCTTTAGAAGACGAAGACGAAGAGGGTAACGTTGAAGATTGGATCTTCCCAACCATCGAAGGGGGACTGCACAACTGGGAGGCGAAAGACTTCGTTCCCATTACTTTCATCAATCAGTAATTTATCTTTCGAACATTTCCTGTTGGTCTGTAATAATTACTAAAACAATCTGCACATTATTTTTCACCACATGCCTTGCCCGGGGCATGTAGGTCCATTTGTAAGGGCTTGATTCTCTTCATAACCATATGCCATGTTTAATGAATCATTGGACGTTTTTCATTTATAAACTGCTGTGTTCATTTTCTTTCCTTTTGCATTTTTGTTTGTTTAAGGATGGATATCCCTTACACACACCCACACTCACAAATGCAGGTACCCATCCACTCCGGATTCCATGGGTGACTATTCTGTTGTATCCTTCAATAACTCTGAAGATTTGGTCAATCAGGCTGAGTACGAAGATGACGAAGATTGTGAAGTACCGGGAGAGCTAGCCAGACTTCTACAATAAGAAGAGAGGGCCATCTTACCTCATGAAGAGTTGTTGGAAACCATCAACTTAGGGACAGAGGAAGACAGGAAAGAAGTACAAGTGGGTGCCAATCTGGAACCAAGTGTCAAGGAGCGCTTAATACAGCTGTTGAATGAATACGTTGAAATCTTCGCCTGGTCTTATGAAGACATGCCAGGGTTAGACACAGACATCATGGTTCACCGTCTCCCTACAAGAGAGGACTGTCCACCGATCAAGCAAAAAGTCCGCCGAATAAGGCCCGACATGTCTGAGAAGATTAAAGCTGAAGTAATGAAGCAATTCAACGCTGGATTTCTGGCTGTTACATCCTATCCGCAATGGGTTGCTAACATTGTGCCCGTTCCCAAAAAAGACGGCAAGGTCAGAATGTGTGTGGACTACCGGGATTTGAACAGGGCTAGCCCTAAAGATGATTTTCGGCTACCACATATCGACATTTTGATTGACAACACAACTCAACACAAGATATTTTCTTTCATGGACGGATTCTCGGGCTACAACCAGATTAAAATGGCCCCCGAGGACATGGAGAAAACAACCTTTGTTACACAATGGGGTACCTTCTGCTACAAGGTGATGCCGTTCGGACTGAAGAACGCAGGGGCAACTTATCAACGCGCCATGGTAGCTTTGTTTCATGATATGATACATCATGAGATTGAAGTTTACGTAGACGACATGATAGCTCGATCACAAATGGAAGAGGAACACCTTGAACATTTGCAAAAGCTGTTTGCCAGGTTGAAGGAATACAAACTCAGGCTGAATCCAAGTAAGTGCACTTTTGGAGTTAGGTCTGGTAAACTTCTGGGATTTATTGTCAGCAACAAAGGCATTGAGGTCGATCCAGCAAAAGTAAAGGCTATACAAGAAATGTCTGCCCCCCGTACTGAAAAGGAGGTTAGAGGATTCTTGGGACGCTTGAACTATATCGCCAGGTTCATCTCTCACCTGACGTCTACCTGTGAGTCAATTTTCAAACTATTAAAGAAAGATCAGGTAGTCAAATGGAACGATGATTGTCAAACTGCTTTTGATAAGATCAAGGAGTATTTGCTAGAACCCCCTATTCTGATGCCACCCGTCGAAGGAAGGTCGCTGATCATGTATCTGATTATTTTGGATAACTCAATGGGGTGCGTACTGGGCCAACATGACGAGTCTGGTCGAAAAGAGCATGCCATTTATTACCTTAGCAAAAAGTTTACCGACTGTGAGACTCGCTACTCACTGCTCGAGAAAACTTGTTGCGCTTTGGTATGGGCTGCTCGCCGACTAAGGCAGTATAGGTTGACTCATACCACTTTGTTGATTTCCAAGATGGATCCTATCAAGTATATCTTCGAGAAGCCTGCTTTATCTGGAAGAATCGCTAGATGGCAAATGATCCTGACTGAGTATGACATCCAGTATACCACCCAAAAAGCTATAAAAGGGAGTGTACTAGCTGACCATCTAGCTCATCAAGCTATCGAAGATTATCAATCCATGATATTCGACTTCCCGGACGAGGACATCATGACTTTGGACAACATTGAAGGTAACAGACCGTATGACGAACCTGAAAATGGATCTCGATGGACCCTGTACTTTGATGGTGCTTCAAATGCACTTGGAAACGGTATCGGTGCGGTACTCATTTCCCCGGAAGGTTGCCATACACCTTTCACTGCCCGACTTTGTTTCAGTTGTACCAACAACATGGCTGAATATGAAGCTTGCATCTTTGGTCTCAAGGCTGCTATAGACCTGGGGATCAAATCTTTGATCGTATTTGGGGACTCGGCTTTGGTTATCAGTAAAATCAAAGGAGAGTGGGACACCAAACATCCTAATATTATCCCATACAAAGAACATGTCTTGACATTGTTGCCTCATTTCGAGCAGATCACCTTCGAGCATTTCCCGCGAGAAGAAAATCAGCTAGCGGATGCTTTGGCAACAATGTCTTCTATGTTTAAACTCAACTGGGATAACGAGGCTCCCCAAATCACCATCGAGCGAATGGATGAACCTGCGCATTGTCATGAGATTAATACCGAAGAAGTAGTGGAACAACCCTGGTTCCATGAAATCAAAAGGTATCTCCAGACTAGAGAATATCCCGAAGGAGCTTCCGTCAATGACAAAAAGTTCTTAAGGAGATTTGCTGCCAATTTCTTCCTAAGAAATGGCATCTTTATAAGCGCAGCCATGATTGTGTTTTACTCCGATGTATAGACAAAGCTGAAGCAGAGTTAATCATGACTGAGATACACAGTGGCACGTTTGGCACTCACTTGAGCGGGCATACGATGGCTAAGAAGATTCTAAGGGCAGGCTATTACTGGTATACTATGGAAGCTGATTGCTATCAACATTCCCGTACTTGGCATAAATGCCAAATCTACGCTAACAAGGTTCATATTCCTCCTGTTCCTCTCAACGTTCTGACAGCTCCTTAGCCATTCGCAATGTGGGGCATTGATATGATTGGAGAGATCAAGCCCACAACGTCTAATGGACATTGCTTCATCCTGGTCGCTATTGACTATTTCACCAAGTGGGTCGAAGCAGCTTCCTTTGCCTCTGTTACAAAAAATGTGGTTGCCCGCTTCATCAAGCAGAACCTCATATGCCGGTATGGTGTCCCCGACAGGATCATCACAGACAACGGTACAAACCTGAACAATACTATAATCACCGCTCTATGCGAACAGTTCAAGATTTATCATCACAATTCATCTCCCTATCGGCCGAAGATGAACGGTGTTGTTGAAGCTGCGAACAAAAACATCAAGAAGATCATTCAGAAAATGACAGTTACCTACAAGGACTGGCATGAGATGTTACCGTTTGCTCTGCATGGATATCGTACCACGGCACGTACTTCAACAGGGGCAACCCCATTTTCTTTGGTATATGGAATGGAAGTTGTCCTACCCATGGAAGTTCAGATTCCTTCTTTAAGGATTATGAAGGACGCTGGTTTGAATGAAGACGATTGGATTCAGACCCGACTTGATCAACTCAATTTGATCAACGAGAAGCGACTCACTGCTGTTTTCCATGGTCAGACGAACCAGAAACGGATGATCAAGGCTTTCAACAAGAAAGTCAGACGTCAAGTATACCAAGTCGGAGATCTTGTAATCAAGCGGATTATCCTGCCGCAAAGTGATCCCAGGGGAAAATGGACTCCTACTTACGAAGGACCGTTTGTGATCAAGAGCATATTTTCTGGTGGTGCAATGATTCTGACCACCATGGACGGCGACAATGTGCCACACCCTGCGAACGCAGACATAGTCAAAAGATACTACGCATGAAACAACCCGACAAGTCGAAAACCAGAAAGGGCGGCTTGGGCAAAAATGGGCATCCCGGTGAAACGAAAACCCGAAAGGGCGGTTCAGGCAAAAATTAGGGATAAAACAAAAAAAATTTGTACACCCGGCAAGTTGAAAACCCGAAAGGGCGACTTGGGCAAAAAAGGGTTTCCCGGTGGATCAAAAACCCGAAAGGGCAATCCAGGCAAAAGTTAGGGAATTAAAGCGTATGACTATGTCTCGTCGGATCACTTTAAAGAACAATCTCTTCATCAACAAGATCCGAGCTTCTTATCAATCCAATCATCGGCGAACGAAGCATTGAATGGACAAGATATTCAGAGTTGTAAAGGCTATAACAGAATGGAATCCCATGGAATTGTTACACATAGCCATCTTTCTTTTGTATAAAATTTTCAATTTTTTAAGACAACATCCTCTTACTAGGATGCATGTCTCCTTTGTACAAAGATACTCATAAAAAGTTAATACAAACACTTTTCCAAATACAGAAATTTGCTTTGTCTTCCTGTTGCTTTTTACACTTATGTTTTATTTGAGAAACGTCCAATGTTTTGTTAAATAGGCATATGCATTTGAACATAATCATTTTCTTACAAATCAAGAAAGATGATTGCTGATAGGTTGAAGGTACAGATAGATATCTTGATACCCTTTCAGAAGAAATCCCCAGCGGAATTAAACTCCAAATTCCTCAACAAAGTTAAGATCCAGAACTTAATTCCCCAAACAGAGTTAAACTTCAGGATCCTCAGCAGAACAAAAGCTTTCTCAAAGCTAATTTCCCCAGCCAAGAGAGCCTTCCAGAACTTAATTCCCCTCAGAGGTAAGTTTCAGAATCCCCAGTGGAGCTAAAACTATCAATCCCCAGCGGAGCTAAAACCTCCAACTGTCAATCCCCAGCGGAACCAGATTAGTAAACATATCAATCCCCAGCGGAGCTAGAATTCTCAGTCTTACTTCTCCAGCATAAGTCTACCAGGTTCTGGACTCCCCAGTAGAGATCATCAAAATTCTCATTCCCCACAAGTCACCAAGGATTTTTCAAACCCCAACAGTGATCCTAAGATCCCTCAACAATTGAAGATCTTGTTCCCCAAGCAGTCAGCAGTCAACAAGGATGTCTCAGCTTCAGCAATCAAAGATTCTTGCAATCCCCTGCAGCCGTCAAGGATTCACTTTCCCCGGCAGCAGTCAAGATTCTATTATCTCCGTCTATCCAGGATTCATATATCCTCAGCAAGACAGATCATCAGCTTACATGCGCATTCATTACATTCATATCATAAACATTGATATAACATATATTGCATCATACATTTCATGCAACATAACTTTGTGTTTTAGCTAATATTTTACCCTTTTCAGGATAAGATTAATAAGTTTCAACCTCAACTTCTGAAAACAGTTTACGGATTCTCCAAACACGGATGTTAATCTATCGCTTGTTCGGATTCAACTTTTGAAAACAGTTTACGGAGGCTTCCCAACATGGATGCTGATCTATTGCTTATTCAACTTCAAGACTTCTGAAAACAGTTTACGGATTCTCCAAACATGGATGTTAACCTATCGCTTGTTCAGATTCAACTTTTGAAAACAGTTTACGGACGCTTCCCAACATGGATGCTGATCTATTGCTTATTCAACTTCAATACTTCTGAAAACAGTTTACGGATTCTCCAAACACGAATGTTAATCTATCGCTTGTTCAGATTCAACTTTTGAAAATAGTTTATGGACGCTTCCCAACATGGATGTTGATCTATTGCTTATTCAACTTCAAGACTTCTGAAAATAGTTTACGGATTCTCCAAACACGGATGTTAATATATCGCTTGTTCAGATTCAACTTTTGAAAACAGTTTACGGACGCTTCCCAACATGGATGCTGATCTATTGCTTATTCAACTCCAAGACTTCTGAAAATAGTTTACGGATTCTCCAGACACGGATGTTATTCTATCGCTTGTTCAGACTCAACTTTTGAAAACAGTTTACGGACGCTTCCCAACATGGATACTGATCTATTGCTTATTCAACTTCAAGACTTTTGAAAAAAGTTTACGGGTTCTCCATATATGGATGTTAATATATCGCTTGTTCAGATTCAAGACTTCTGAAAATAGTTCACAGATTCTCCAGACACGGATGTTAATCTATCGCTTGTTCAGACTCAACTTCTGAAAACATTTTACGGGTTCTCTAGATATGGATGTTAATCTATCACTTGTTCAGATTCAAGACTTCTGAAAATAGTTTACGGATTCTCCAAACACGGATGTCAATCTATTGCTTATTCAGACCCCCAGTCCAGAAATATTCCAAACATGGATACCTTTTTGATACTCACTCACTCATCAACGACATACAGTTCAACAAACATTCCAGATGGCATCTTTAAGACCATCCCCGACAAGATTCTGTCACCCCTCCAGATGGCATCTTTAAGCCCATCTCCAAATGGCATCTCTAAGCCCATTCCCGCATCCATGTTTTGACGAGTGCAAATTTAAGGGCACTCTAGTGTCCAAACTCCTTTTACCTTCGAGACGCGAAAGGCAAGCTTGCCAATCTAACTCTTCAGGTTCAAGAAGATTGAACAGGGGCAACTGTTGTACCCCAAAATTTTCCCTCTCATTTCATCAACATTTTCTCATCACAAGACTCTTGGAACTCAAGATCAAGTTAGGGTTTGCTCTGCTCAAGACTCCCCCTTGCACTGTTGACCCAAATTAGGGTTTGAGTTTGCACAAGGATGTTTTGACCTAAAAAGCCCAAAGTGACTTTCATGCTTCATGTTGTACTTACAAGTTTATCCATACTAAGTTTCAAGCCTTGATTCCAATCTTTGCCCAGTCAATTGGACAATTGACCTAGAAATCAGCTGTATTGGGGAAAAAGTCAACTGTGGCCAATTGACAGTCAAACCTCATGATTTTTGACCCACATCAACATTATGAACTCATATGAATCATTTGATCAAGTTTGTATCACAACTCCACAAGAAATTTGATCAGATCACCAAAAGGGCAAAATGGTCATTTTTAGTGTTTTGACTGCACAAAGGCAATTTTTGACTGTTTAACCTAACCAATGGAAAACCAAGCTCACATATGGACTCAAGGATTCAATGAAATTGTCTTGACACATTCAACAATTTCAAAAGATCTCAAATGTATAGGATTGACAGATGAATTTTTCAGTCAACTGATCAAAATTTGACTGTATACTGAAAAGTCAAACTTTGACTTTTTGGTCAAAATCAAGTGCCAAGATTCATTTTTCATCAAGACATGTCAAATTATGACACTTTTTCATCAAGAAATCCAAAATTGCAAATTAGGGTTTAAAATGAGAAAATTTCATAACTTAGAATTTTTCTAAGTTATGAAATTTCCTTATTTTTTCCTAACTTTGTCCCATTTTTCACCAAGATGAAATTGGATTCAAATAAAACTTGAAACATGAAAGTTTTATTCCATTGCAAAATCTACAACTTTGATTCACAAAGTTTTCTCAAAGGAAGCTTGTATCTTAAGTTATGATTTTTGGAACAAGGGTACAAAACATTTTTAACTTAGAGAAATTTTGCCCTATTCTAGGCAGGATTTTTGTCCAACTTCTTGGCCATTTTTCACATGGTTCCACTTGGATTTTCAATTTTAATTACAAAGACGGATTATAGTACACATTCCAAGCTTTCAAAATTGTCCAAGAACTTCTCAAACACCCTTGTGGTTAGAGAGAATCGAATTTTCAAAGTTGGCCAAAACTCACTTTTGTTCATGGCCAAAGCATGTTCATAACAATTGCATTTTTCAAATCAGCATGGTTTATGCTATCTTGCAGGCCTCTAAATCTCTTTACACTCAATAATTTAATGCCTAACCATTGTGTTAAGGCATTATTTCACCCATTTGGACATTACACATCAAATTAAGCCTTAAGTAGTAAAAGTGATTTTGCCATTTTTGCAAAAGTAGCTTTATGTCAAACCATTATGCATTGAGCCTTGGACAAAGATCTGAGAGTGAAAATCAAATCCAGGGATTAGAGGGGGCCTAGAGGTTTTGTTTGCAGTATACAAGATGCCTTGTACAGGCCTTTGAGACTTACACACTTTCCTTGCTTCACATAGAAGAAACATTGCAAAACTGAACCAACTCTCATTTCCTGCAAACAAGAGCTTAAGCAAACTTTGTACACAACTTCCATACCTCCTAACTAACCTAAGATACGACTCATTCATCCTCAATACCTCCTCATTCACCAAATCACAGTTTTGTTTCAAAACAGGGCACCCCCTGCAGATTGAAGTCCACAGCTCAATCCACTTGTGCACTTTGGCTAAAACAAGTTCCAACATATTCCACACCATCCACACAAACTATTCTAAGCCCTAAACACAAGCTGTAACACCCCTAACCTCACTTGCCATTTTCACTTTTCAGTTTTGCAGGTGGACTTCTATAGCACGATACAGGTTGATTCAAAGCAAGCTAGGTGTGGGAAAAGATTCCTTGGACCTCAGGCAAGCTATACAGAAGCTCAAACTCCATTGAAGTTGGCCACATTGCTCTGCACGATTCAAGCTTAGACAGGTAATCCATGGACTTCTATCTCTCAATCTAGGAAGAGTTAGACTTAGGTTTGTGAATGAAACATGTCCTACTCATAGCCCTGAAGCCATACATATGATTACTTTTCATTTGTGTTAAGCGTGTTGTGAGAATTTTAGCCATGAACATTGAAGAAAAATTAGGTCAGAAATTGGGGGTGATGAAATTCTCCCTGGTTTCTTAGAGTTAGGTCAAGTGTTTTATATGGTTGAAATCGTTGCTTCAAGCTCTATAATTTTCATGTTTTAAGTTTTGTCAAAAGATCAAAGAATCAGGAGTTAGCAGGTGGAACAAGAGGCGCGCGCTTTTTTGTTTCAAACAGAAGCTGGAGGTTGAAGATGATGGCTTGGGCTGGGCCTGAGTCATCCTTACTTTTTGCACCCCTTTTTCCCATTTACACCCCCCTGGCCCATTATGTGAAATATTTGTTATTTTTGCATTTTTCTTTTTGATTCTGACTTAATATTTTTTGTTCAAACATAAAAAATCCCAAAAATATTTTTACACATTTTTTTATATTTATTTGGCATTTGTTTCATTTTATTAGTATATATATGTAAATAATATAAATACTTTTTACTAAAACCATAAAAAATAATATAAAAATTATATTTATTTTCAGTTATTATTTTTATTTACACCTTGAAAATATTTTCTTAAATGTACATTTTTTTTCATATACATAAATAATTAATTTTATCTTTTTATATTTAATAGGTTTAGTAAATATATATATAAATACTTGTATATTATGTTTATTAGAATACTTAGGATAAAAATATGAAAATAATACATTTTTATTTTTTGACACTAAAAATACTTTTTTTACAATATACTTTTTATTTTTTGTATATAATTAACAAATCTTGTACATAATTAATAAATAAATGCTATTTTTTCAAAATTAGGGTTTTGCCCTAAACATCAAAAATAATCAAAAATATAACTTTTTCTTATTTTGTTTATACTTCAAGCATGAAAACCTTTTTACATACATAATAAAAATCATTTTTGTGCATAATACATTTTGTATGTTTATTGTATTTACTTAAATATTGTAGAATTAAATATTTGTATCCTATACTTTCGATATGGTTGTAATAACTTAGATTTTATTTCCTTGTCAAATATTCCCAATGCAAACTTGTACCCCCATCCCCATAATCATTGTTGTAATAGCTTAGCATTTAAATTCTCGCATTTAAAAGCTTTCAATTGTGCCATGATTAGAGAATTAGGTTTGTATGCCAAAATCAAATTAATAAGTAGCTTGACTTAATCCAAGATAAATATCCATGAAAAACAAACACAATGCACACTTGCACCCTTAGGGTTACTCCACTTGTTGCCTTCAAAAATGGGCCATGTTTGCATGTCAAGTACTTTGGCAAAACAAAAAACAAACAAAATGATCATAGTCCCTCGATGACGCTATCTTGTTGCCTAAACAAAAATGATCATAGCCCCTCAAGAAAATTGCCAAAATACTTGACACTATTGCATTCATGGTCTAAACGATGACCCGCGCCCCTCCCGTTAACATCCTAACACAAGGTTGTTCACCAAATACAATGGTGAAACAACACTGTTAAAAGGGTTAAAACATGAGAAAGATCTTTGAGAAATTTGGGGTAGATAGCTCTTGGTTACTTGATCAATCTTGCAAAACAATCCTTGCCATTTTTAAAAACACACATCACAACACAACTTCAAAACAAACTTTCAAAAACATTGAAACATCTTTTCAAAAAGACAAACACCCTTGTAAAACATTCAAACAAGAATTGTTACAATGGTTGCCTAGACAAGGCATCTTTTTCAAAACATTTTCAAAACCACACACACAAAGCACCATTTCAAACAATTGAAAAGCAAAGGCAAGTGATCTAAGCAAGTAACTAAGATCCCATGGATAACCATGGATAGAAAGGGTGCTAATACATTCCCTTTCTATAATCTACTCCCCGAACCCACGAAAACATCTCAAAGGTTTTTCCTGTTCTTTTTAACCTTTCCTTAGGATAAAATAAAAAGTCGGTGGCGACTCTTGCTCAACCGAAACATTTGCGAAAACAAACGCAAAACCTCAAGTCAGTTCTCCCACCGTATCACAATTAGGGTTATCTATTTTGTTGTTTTTATCTTGCCATACACGCATAATTACTAGCATTTACATTTGAAAGCGATAAATTGCAGAAATGTAAAGTCCTACGCTATTACAATATTTAGGGGATGGGGTTACAAATTTATGAATGGGGTTGCAAGTAAAATAAGTCCTAAATTACTATTACAACCATATTGAAATGCATAAGAATGTACAAAAAAATGTGAAAAAAACTTGTCTTATTTTAAGAAACTATTTTTCGTCTTTTGTTTTAAGAAATAAAATAAAGTGTGAAGGAAACTCTTTTGATGTTTGTTGATTAATGGAATGGAGAGTGATAGCAAAAATAATGAAAAAAAGGAAAAAGAATCAGCATGTCGCTGATAAAATGAAGTCAGAGGTTCTGACCCTGGCACGCTGCAAAATAGAAACCTGTTAGTGAAAATGTATACGGTCAGAAGTTCTGAACCCACTGGGAACACAGTAGTTTTCAGAACTTCTGATACCACTGGAAACAAAACAAGCTTCAAAAGTTATGAGACCACTAGCAATAAAACAAGCTTCAGAAGTTCTGATACCAATGGCAGAACTTGGTCTCTCTCTCTCTCTCTATGCTAGTCAGAACATCTATAATTTGGTTATTTCTCCACAAAACAGAAGACATGCATAGAACAGTAATAACAAGTGTCATAGCATTTCAGAAATAGGAAATATCATAACTATAAATCAGAGGCACTTATGAATTTGCTAATCCTAATTCTGAGTTCTAATTCCTTCAAGAGGTTCTGAACTGATTTATTCCCTACTTAGGCAGACAGAATGCTTGAAATCTCAGAATATGTATGACACTAAAAACCTGATATCTACATTGTATCTGAGCATGTAAATCTGGTAATTCTTAGGTAATGTGGTGAGGGTCAGCAGAAACTTACCTTACAGCTGGAAGAAGTTCTGTGAACGGGATTTAACCTCAACTCTGATGATGCTCTGAACAACTTCTTCACCTACTCAGTAAGTTGAAAGTTTTCAACTTCTGGGGATGGCAAGGAGGTGATGTTCTGATTTCTTTAAGTGGATGGACGGAAAGTGTATAGAAATATGAACATATAAGTTTAGACAGTTTCCAAAGTGTGGATCAGAAATTGTGTGAATGGTTTTTAGTGAAGAAATAATTGAGAACAAGTGGAGTTTTAAGTGCAAGGAATCAAAAGTTAACGAGGTTTTATGTGTTGTGTTTACAGTTCTTGGAACTCTTGGAATTTTGGAAAGGATTCAAGGCTTTTCTTTCCTAAAATTTTGACTGTTGTACCCCAAAATTTGCCCTCCCATATTCTTCAAAATTTGCAAAGAGCATGCTTCAAAATTCCCCAAGGGTTGCACAGTTCAAGGGCCTCCTAACAGTCAAAAACTAGGGTTTTGATTCTGACAAAGAAGTTGAGGTTTCCAAGGGTCTAATCAAGTCTCACATGCCTACAAACATGGTCAAGCATCCTCATGCCAAGTTTCAAGACTTACAGCACAAAATTGCACAGTCAAAAACCCTAATTGCACTACAGTCAACTGTAGGGGCAAAATGGTCATTTGACAGTCAAAAGTTCAAATTTTTGGTCAACATCTCATTTTGAAGCCACAAACATCATTTGATCAATGCTTGATCATGATTCTCAAAGCTTGGCTCAAAAAGTCTCAAGATGCAAAAGTTTCTATTTTTGGACAGTTGAAAAAGTCAACTGTAACTTGACCAAGGCATAACTTCCACATGGTTTATCAGAAAAATTCCATCCAAAGCTCATTTTGAAGAGAAATACATTTCCTAAAACTCCTCTTCACACTTGAAGTCGAAGAAATGCTCTCACAAAAAGTTATCAATTTCAACATTATAGGTCATTTTCAAAAGTCAACAAAAAGGGACTTTAAGTCAAAGGCCATAACTTGTGATTGGTAAATCAAAATGACATGGGACCAAAGGCATTGGTTAGAGGACTTCAAGGCCTTTCCAAAATGTCCAATAACATGATCAAAGCTTAGAAATTGAGCAAGATATGCCTTGTGGAAGTTGGGAAATTTTTGGGTATTTTGAAAAGTCAACTTTACTTCAAATGCCTTAAAAATGCTAATGGGCCACATTTTCTTCCAAGAATAATCATCCAAAGCATGTGCACGACCATTTGGCCCAAAGGAAAGTTTTTCATCATTTTTATTTATTTATTTGGATTTTTAATTGCTAATAATTCATTTAATTAATTAAAATACATGAAAAATACCAAACCTAAGTTTTTAAATCTTTTTATGCATGAAATACACTCAATATTTCGTGCATGATCAGATTTGGAAAGAATCAAGGTAATTGAACATGATTTGTATCAAATTTGCATGGAAAAAGATTTGAAAAGATTATGCAAAATCACAAAATCAAAAGCATTGATTCCATGGATATTTGGCTTATTTTGTTGACCTAAAACACTCACACATATATATACATGATAACCCTAATGCCAAGAACATGAATGCAGCACCTCATCTCAAGAACCAAACTTGCAATTTTATCAAAAAAGTCCAAAACTGAAAGTGGCCTTAGAGGACGATTCAGAGGAAAACTTTGATTCCATTAGCTTGCAAAGGTCTCCAGGGACGTTTCTGAATCAAAAGCATCATCCCTAACGCCCAGGATTGGTATATGGCAGTTCAACTGTTTCACTTTTTTGCATAAATCGCATCTGATCATTCATGCCATAATTTTCAATTCTAATGCTTGTTTTGTAATGCTCTTATCATTCTGAAGCTAACTGTGTTGTTCAATTAAGTTTTCCACACCCATACGCGATTTCACCATGGACGATTATTAGGGTTACCAAGTTGTGCAATTGGGCGTTTATGCATCTTGTAAAATTAGGACACCTCAATGCCATGGTTGAAATCAGGAAGCTTGGACGAATATAATACACCCCTCGCGCCTAATTTATATAACCATGTGGCCTAATCGCTATTTTGGAAAAGAGCGTATTTTGGGGGGGTTTAAAACCCCCGCTAACCTTTTTTATGTTTCCGGAAAAAGCAAAACAAGGAAGAAGAAAACTATGTGGCACCATCTGGTTGGAGTATTTGAATTGCGCGCTAAAATTTCCCACTAACGCTTGTTTTATTTCATATTAATTGTTGGTTATATAATAAACAAAGTGCGTGTGTGGTACAGTTGGTCAAGGCGTTGGATTGGTAAGCGACAGGACCTGGGTTCGAATCCCAGGTCCCCCTCCCTTTCAATAATATGTTTCATAACATCTTCCCATGTAGCTCATTCCCTGAAGATCACCATACGCTCATCACTCAAACGTGCCACACGTCCCACAAACTCCATCCAATGGCCAGGATCTGGAGCCTATGATGTGCTGCAGTCAACGCATACCCATGCTACCCTGGAAAGTCAATAAGGCCATAGACAAGAAGTGGGCCAGAATTGCCAAAAAAACCTCCAATTGGGGACAGAACCCCCTAAGGTTTTGCAATTCAATTCTTTTTTTATTTTATTTGTTTCAATTGTTTCTTTTTTTAATTCTTTAATTTAATTTATTTTCATAAAATATAAAATAATATAAAAATCAGAAAGTCATCAAAAATCAAAAAACATATTTTATTTCAATATTTTTGTAAATAAAAATCATTAATTTAGTGTTATTCTTAAACTTAATTTTAATATTTTTCAATAAACTTAAAAATTGGTAGAATTAGGGTTTCAAGTATTTTTCATTCTTTTTTTTTCTCTCACCATAATTAATTACTTAATATTATTTTTGTAAATAAAACTTGCCATTAATTAATTAGGTTTAATTTTAGGTTAAATTTTAATGCTTTTCTTAAGAAATTAAAAAACATCTAGAATTAGGGTTAATTAAATTAATTTCATTTAATTCACATAAAAAACCATAAATACAAAAAAAACCTCAAAAAATAATTTCTTTTTCATTTTAATTTCATTAATTTAATAATATAATTTAATTTCATTAAAAAGGGTCCAATGCCCTCGCTTTCAATTTTAATTTAATTCGCGCATTTATATTCTTTCTTATAATTTTTTATGTAATTCTCCCAAAGCCATGTAACTCGGACATTTTATATTTCTCGCATTTTATTTCTTTATTTTATGTCAAATCGGGTCCTGGATTTTAATTTGGCGATGTGGACCCGCGCCTTTGTAATAGTTTAGGAACTTTATATTTCTCGCAACTTTTTAACTGTTAATAATTGCATGCAAGAATGAATGACAAAAATAAAAACAAACGCGTAGATCACCCATGACATGAACAAGACAAAATATCTGAAAACGACACACGAATCACACACCACCCCTAGGGTACGCCTCACTGTTGCCTTGCCTCGAAAGGTGATCGTCGAGTAGAGGATGTCTTAGTAAGTCCTCATGATCCGGGAACCTGGCATGAGGGTAGCTTCTAAGGTGTCTTCCTATTGCTCCGGTGATCACCATGTCCCGAACTTCGAATTGACCCGAACACCTCCAACGGTGGTGCTACCTACCTCTCAATGGTGGGATGGCACTACTTTAAAGGAAATTTACACAGACGAATTCCTTAGGGTAGGTAGACGACACTAGATACTTGCTCTAATTTCAAAACAAATCAAAAATACTTTTCACACCGACACCTTTTCAAAAAGCTTTCGAAAGCAATTTTTCAAACACTCTTGAGGACCGATACAAGAGTCGAACTGGAATTTTTCAAAGAAACTTTTTAAAACCCACAGTTGAAAAGCAAACAAACCATTTTTGAAAACACAAATGAGCAAGTATCTAAGAGCCCATGGATAACCATGGATAGAAAGGGTGCTAACACCTTCCCTTTCTATAATCTACCTCCCGAACCGAGAGCAATCTCTATAAGGAATTTTTCTGTGCTTTTGTCCTTTCCATTTGGAGAAAATAAAAGACGGTGGCGACTCTTGCTTCCGCGACATTTCACGAACCAGCGTTAAACAGTCAGTTCCAGATCCACTGATCACAGAACTGGCGACTCTGCTGGGGATTCTTTTAAAGTGAGGTGTACCTTAGGACTAAGATCACTGTGTTTTCAATTGCTTTGACTTGTTTGCTTTAAATTGTGGGACTGTCTTGGGAGTTCTATAGATCCTAACCCGGATCTGGGGGATACCTTCTTAGAAAGTAGCAACAAGGCTGTGAGGGAACTGTGCGGGGTATACCGACATGGTTGAAACAGTCTGCTACGTTGATATGGCACTTTGGTGTGTACCGGTAACTCTTGAGTTCAGTCAAGGAGAGTACGGGGCCTCCGCATGGTGTCATGAAGCATCAACAGACCTTAGGAACCTTAATTGAACTATCTTGGCCTCTTTAGGGTAGTGAGATAACTGACTTTGGTGCAGTCCGAGGTTGGTTGATACTCGATACTACACTCAATTGAGGGTTGTTTTCTTGGAATATTTCGGTCGCCAGTTCAGTGGCTAAATCGAAACGATGAACAATGAAAGAAATCCGATGATATTGGGAACCTTAGAACCCGGTTACTTTGATAGGACAGGTTTGAACCCACCAACTTCAAGAGGGTAATACCCAGACCCCATGCTGGCCTAAACCCTAAGGGCTTGTCTTGTGTGCCTTGTGTGCCTTGTGTGCCTTACATGTTTGTCTTTGTAAATATCTGTGGTGTGTTTAATCATAGCATCATGACATCATCCAGCATCATATGCATTGACTAACCATTTCAGGGGTTCGAATCTTCATCTTTGTTCTTGTTTTGTAGGACATGGAAACTGTTCGCAGAAAGACAATTCAAATCAGCCTTGTAAGGGTCCCTCCTCAGCTTAAGGAGCTTATATCCAGGATTCCCGAGAGCTCTTCATTCAGTGAAAGACATGGAAGACTCATTAGCTTGGTCAACACCAACATTGAGGAAGATATGATAAAGGTCCTGTTCCAGTTCTTTGACCCTCTGCATCACTGTTTCACCTTCTTGGATTATGAGCTGGTACCTACATTGGAGGAGTTCTCCCGGCTCCTGAAGATCCCTATCCTTGATCAACTACCCTACAACGGTACGGAAAAGGAACCCAAGCTTGAAGAGATTGCTAAAGCCTTGCACCTACAATCATCTGACCTCAAGGGACATTGGGAAGTTAGAAGTGGTATTAAAGGGTTCTTAGCCAGGTTTCTATTTGAAAAGGCCCATGAATGTTGGAACTCCCTTGACTTACAAGCTTTTGAAGAAGTTGTGGCCCTCCTTGTCTATGGTTTGGTGTTGTTCCCTAACCCAGATCAGCTTATAGATATCAGTGTTGTCCAGATCTTCATGTCCAGGGATCCTATACCTACGTTGCTGGGGGACATCCTTCACTCATGTTACACTCGAACCATGAGAAAAAGAGGTGTCCTTATGTGTTGCACTCCTCTCCTGGGAAGGTGGTTTATTTCGCACCTTCCACAATCAGTTTTGAAGAACGAGCGGGGTTTGAGGTGGTCACAACGGTTGATGACTCTCACACATGCAGATATACATTGGTGCCCTCGGTCCAGAGAGGATGTCACTATCATTGATCGTTGTGGGGAGTACCCTAATGTTCCTTTACTTGGAATCAGAGGAGGTATCACTTATAACCCATGCCTGGCTTGGAGACAGTTTGGTTATGCTCGGAGGGATGGTCCTCATGACATGTTAATTCCTGACATAGTTTTTGACTTCGACAACGATGCACAAGGACTTCACCAGAGATTTATCAGAGCCTGGAGGATGCCTAGTAGGATAGACAGTAAGACACTGGGGCACATGAACTCCATCCCGTTGGAACCTTATCTCAAGTGGGTACGCGCCCGCTCCCAGAAGTTAGTGATGCCTTATCCTCATATGCTCCCTGTGATCAAAGAGCCAGTCTTGGAAGGAGAAGTGTCCTACACCATTCAGCATCCTGACATGCCCACGTCCTGGGAAGAAATGCAGAAGAGCTGGATCCAGCTTAAGGAAGAACGGAATTCTCTTGAGACCAGTCTGCATGCTAGTGAAAAGAAGGTCTTGGAGCTCACCCGCCTATTGCATGAGGAGAGGAATCTCAACACCTACATAGCTCCAAAGAGGATGCGTAGCGTTTTTTGGGATTGATTTGCTTTGTAATTTATGCCCATGAGGCTTTGATGTACTGAACAATTATTTCCTTAATGATAACGTGTGTTCTTTTTTTTGTCTACAACAAATTTGAACTTTTGAACCCTTGAATGCATTGCATAAACACATATCATTCATCATGTGCATAGCAGGTTTTCTTCTTTTCAGGTTGCTTACCGTTCTTTGCTGTTTATTTCAGCATCATGAATCCTGACTCATCATCAACTGAGATGTCCATCAAGGCTCTTCAGGCGCAGAATGCGCAATTCCAGGAACTAATCATGGGTTTGGCTCAGGGTCAAGAAGAGCTGAAGGCTCTGCTCCTGAAAAAGGAAAAGAAGAAGAAGAGAAGAACTGTTCTTTTCAACTCGGGCCGAAGGTTTGGCAACACTCTGCAGAACGAAGAGGCTGGTTCTTCTATAGGCAAGGGTAGTCCTCAAGAGGGAAAAGGTCCTAGTCCGGTAGTCTCCGACAACGAGACTGATTTTGATGAGGAACAGTATCCTCCTGCAGAAGACAAATATAAGCAGTTGGAAGACAGATTGAATGCTATGGAGATCCAACAAGTGCCTGGGCTGGATTTCGGAGATTTGGGTTTGTCTACTGGTGTGATTATTCCTCATAAGTTCAAAGCACCATCCTTTACCAAGTATGACGGGGCATCTTGTCCCAAGCTACATCTCAGATCGTATGTGCGGAAGATTCAACCGTACTCAGTGGATAAGAATTTGTGGATCCACTTCTTCCAGGAGAGTCTTTCAGGGACTCATCTCGAATGGTTCTATCAGCTGGATGGGACCAAGGTTCGTAACTGGGAGGAGTTAGCTACTGCTTTCTATAAGCAGTATCAATATAATGCCGACCTTGCCCCTACACGTACCCAACTCCAGGGTATGTCGTTAGGTTCAAGCGAAGGTTTTAAAGAGTACGCACAGAAGTGGAGGGATCTGGCTGGCAGGGTGCAGCCTCCGTTGACTGACCGGGAGTTGGTAGACATGTTCTTGGGGACCCTATCTGGGCCATTTTTCAACCATCTTATCGGTAACTCATCTGCAGGGTTTACTGATCTTATTTTGACTGGAGAGAGAATAGAGGCTGGGATGAAGTCTGGTAAAATTCAGAAGGGTGCATCTGCAAGTTCTGAGAAGAAACCCTTCAAAAAGGAGGCCAGTGCTGTATACGGGTCCAGAAGACAAGAGAAACCTGAGCGCCGCCAGTCTGTCAACGCGGTGATGATTGCTAAGCCTGCTGCCGCTCCTCGGCAAAACAATCCTCAAAGGGCTGAAAGACCCCAGAGAGAGTTTACCCGTTTAAGCATGACTTTGTCGCATATCTTGCCACAGTTGCTATCCACCAACCTAGTGACTGTCAGAGAGGCCCCAAAGGTTGTGAACACTGCCTCTCCGAAATACAATCCAAACGCCCGCTGTGCTTATCACTCCGATAGCCCGGGGCATTCCACTGATGACTGTTGGGCCTTAAGGAACAAGCTGCAGGACCTTATTGACGCCAAGGAAGTACAGTTTGAGGCATTTGAGAAGCCTAATGTAGTGGCAGCCCCCCTGCCTGCTCATGGAGTGAATGCTATTGGGGACGAAGATGAAGTGGATGAAGCTGAGTTTGATAGCTGGATTTACCCGGCAACCGACAGTGGACCTAGCAATTGGAGTGTGAAAGACAATCTACTTGTTTCTCTTGTTACTGAGTAATGAATTCCTATGTTTTGTTATTTGTAATAAACAATTAAAACTCTATGGCCCGGTGTCTTACCCGAGGCACCGTGGTTTCATTTGTGAGGGCATATAAATTGTCATTTCATATATCATGAATAAAGATCTTGGACGTTTTCTCGCATTTCAAATCTTATGCTCCTTTTCTGTCTTTCCTTCCTTTATATATTTCAAAACAGCTGTATTTACACACACTCACTCATACAGGTTTCAATCCACTCTGGATCTCACTGGTAACGACTCTGCTACTGCCAGTTATGACTTCGAAAATCCGATCAACTTAGCCGAAGACGAAGGTGAAGATGATTGCGAAGTTCCTGGCGAGCTTGCAAGACTGTTACTCCAGGAAGAGAGGGCAATTCAACCATACGAAGAGCCAGTGGAAACAATAAATCTGGGTACTGATACAGACAGAAAGGAGGTAAAGATTGGTGCAAACCTAGAGCTCAGCGTGAAGCAACGGTTGACTCAGATGCTACATGATTATATGGAGATATTTGCCTGGTCCTATGAAGACATGCCCGGGTTGGATACCGATATTGTGGTCCATCACTTGCCTACTAAGGAAGACTGCCCTCCGGTTAAGCAAAAGGTCCGCCGTATGCGTCTAGAGATGTCTGAAAAGATCAAAGTCGAGGTTATGAAACAGTTTGATGCTAGGTTCCTTGGAGTGACTTCCTACCCTTAGTGGGTTGCCAATGTGGTGCCGGTACCAAAGAAGGACGGTAAGGTCAGAATGTGTGTCGATTACAGGGATCTGAACAGGGCCAGCCCCAAAGATGACTTCCCCCTACCTCACATTGATGTCCTTGTTGATAATACAGCTCAGCATAAGGTGTTCTCTTTCATGGATGGCTTTTCAGGTTACAATCAGATCAAGATGGCACCTGAAGACATGGAAAAAACTACCTTTATTACTCAGTGGGGCACCTTCTGCTACAAAGTCATGCCTTTTGGACTGAAGAACGCTGGGGCAACCTACCAACGTGCCATGGTTGCCTTATTTCATGACATGATCCATCATGACATAGAAGTGTATGTTGATGACATGATCGCAAGGTCCCAGACTGAGGAGGAGCACCTAGATCATCTGCAGAAGTTGTTTGACCGTCTGAAGTTGTACAAGCTGAGGTTGAACCCGAACAAGTGCACCTTCGGGGTAAGATCTGGAAAGTTGCTAGGCTTCGTTGTAAGTGATAAGGGTATTCAAGTGGACCCTGCCAAGGTCAAAGATATTCAAGAGATGTCTGTTCCTAAGACAGAGAAAGAGGTTAGAGGCTTTTTAGGACGCCTGAATTACATTGCTCGATTCATCTCGCACCTGACTGCTACATGTGAGCCAATCTTCAAGCTGCTGAAGAAAGATCAGGTAGTACGTTGGAATGATGAATGTCAGGCTGCTTTTGACAGAATCAAGGAGTATCTCCAAGAACCACCCATCCTTATGCCACCGGTTGAAGGGAGACCTCTGGTACTATACCTGACAGTACTTGACAACTCAATGGGGTGTGTGCTGGGGCAGCATGACGAGTCTGGCCGAAAAGAGCATGCCATTTATTACCTTAGCAAAAAGTTTACCGACTGTGAGACCCGATACTCACTGCTTGAGAAAACTTGCTGCGCTTTGGTATGGGCTGCTCGCCGACTGAGACAGTACATGCTGACTCACACTACCTTGTTGATCTCAAAGATGGATCCTATAAAGTACATATTTGAAAAGCCTGCTCTGTCTGGGAGAATAGCAAGATGGCAGATGATCTTGACAGAATACGACATTCAATACACGACTCAGAAAGCCATCAAGGGAAGTGTATTGGCAGACCACTTGGCACATCAGGCCGTAGACGACTATCAGTCAATGAACTTTTAGTTTCCGGACGAGAGCATCATGATAGTGACTGATTGTGAAGTACCTAGACCGGATGAATGACCTGAGGAAGGATCCCGATGGTCTATGCACTTTGACGGAGCCTCCAATGCTTTGGGTAACGGTATCGGCGCTATAATCATATCCCCTCAAGGCACTCATACTCCACTCACTGCCCGGCTATGTTTCAACTGCACCAACAACATGGCGGAGTATGAGGCATGCATCATGGGTCTTCAAGCTGTGATCGACCTAAGGATCAAGTTTCTGAGTGTCTTCGGAGATTCCTCTCTTGTGATCAATCAGATCAAAGGAGAGTGGGATACGAAACATCTGAATCTTATTCCTTACAGAGAATGTGTGTTGACCTTGATCCCCCACTTCACGAAGATAACCTTTGAACACTTTCCAAGAGAAGAGAATCAGTTGGCGGACGCGTTAGCTACAATGTCTTCTACGTTCAAGGTCAAACGGGACAATGAGGCTCCCCGGATCATCATCTGGAAACTGGACGAACCGGCATACTGTTGTGATCTCGAGACTGAGTTGGTAACTGAGAAGCCTTGGTACCATGAGGTGAAGAGATATTTGGAAGCTCAGGAATACCCTGAAGGTGCGTCTGTCAATGATAAAAAGTTTCTGAGGAGGTTCGCAGCAAAGTTCTTCCTTAGCAACGGCATCCTGTATAAGCGAAACCATGATTCGACCTTACTGCGTTGTATGGATAAGACAGAAGCAGAAAGGATCATGGAAGAGCTACATGAAGGGACCTTTGGTACACACTCCAGTGGACACACTATGGCAAAGAAAATCCTACGGGCAGGGTATTTCTGGTCCACCATGGAAGCTGACTGCTATCAACATTCTCGGACATGCCATAAATGCCAGATTTATGCAGACAAGGTGCATGTTCCTCCAGTTCCTCTGAATGTTCTGACTGCGCCTTGGCCGTTTGCAATGTGGGGCATATACATGATCGGTGAAATTAAACCTACGGCATCTAACGGGAATCGCTTCATCCTGGTAGCGATTGATTACTTCACGAAGTTGGTGGAAGCAGCCTCCTACGCTACGGTAACCAAGACTGTTGTGGCACGGTTCATTCGGCATAATCTGATCTGTCGATACGGCATCCCAGAAAGGATCATTACAGACAACGGTACCAACCTCAATAACAAGATTATCACTGAGCTCTGCGCACAGTTTAAGATACAGCACCATAACTCTTCTCCTTACAGACCGAAGATGAATGAGGCTGTAGAAGCAGCAAATAAGAACATTAAGAAAATCGTGCAGAAGATGACAGTGACTTATAAAGATTGGCACGAGATGTTACCGTTCGCTCTACATGGGTACCGTACCTCATCCAGGACATCAACCGGGGCAACTCCTTTCTCCTTGGTCTACGGCATGGAAGCAGTCTTACCGATCGAAGTGCAAATACCCTCTCTCCGGATAACGAAGGACGTAGATCTGAACGAGGATGATTGGATCCAGACACGACTTGATCAGTTAAACCTTATTGATGAAAAGAGACTTGCTGCTATCTGTCATGGTCAGACGTATCAGAAACGGATGATCAGGGCATTTAACAAAAAGGTCAGACCACAGGAATATCAAGTTGGGGATCTGGTAATCAAGCGAATCATCCTTCCTCAGAGTGATCCAAGGGGCAAATGGACCCCTACGTACGAAGGGCCATTTGTGGTTAAACATGTGTTCTCAGGAGGAGCCATGATTTTAACCAACATGGATGGTGACTGTGATCGGTGGATCTGGAACTGACTGTTTAACGCTGGTTCGCGAAATGTCGCGGAAGCAAGAGTCGCCACCGTCTTTTATTTTCTCCAAATGGAAAGGACAAAAGTACAGAAAAATTCCTTAAAGAGATTGCTCTCGGTTCGGGAGGTAGGTTATAGAAAGGGAAGGTGTTAGCACCCTTTCTATCCATGGTTATCCATGGGCTCTTAGATACTTTCTCAATGTGTTTTCAAAAATGTTTGTTTGCTTTTCAATGTGGGTTTAAAAAGTTTCTTTGAAAAATTTCAGTTCGACTCGTACGTCAGAGTGTTTGAAAAATTTGCTTTGAAAGCTTTTGAAAGGTGTCAGTGTGAAAAGTCTTTTTGAGTTTGTTTTGAGATTAGAGCAAGTATCCTTGAGAACCTACCTACCCTAAGGAATTCGTCTGTGTAAATGTCCTTAAAAGTAGTGCCATCCCACCATTGAGAGGTAGGGAGCACCACCGTTAGAGGTGTTCGGGTCAATTCGAGTTTTAGGGACATGGTGATCACCAGAGCAATGGGAAGACACCTTAGAAGCTACCCTCATGCCAGGTTCCCGGATCATGAGGACTTACTAAGACGTCCTCTACTCGACGATCACCTTTCGAAAGGCAACAGTGAGGCGTACCCTAGGGGTGGTGTGTGCGATTCGTGTGTCGTTTTCATTTGTATTTGTCTTGTCATGTTTGTTGTGTTCTACGCTTGACTTTAATTAAGACATTCATTCTTGCATGCTTATTTAACAGTTATAAAGTTTGCGGGAAAATAAATCTAAACTATTACAAAGGGCGCGGGTCCACATCGCCAAAATTAAACCGGACCCGATTTGACGGAAAATAAATAAAGCAAAAGTAAAAGTGCGAAAAATAGAATCGTTACATCGTTTTGGGAGAATTACATAATTATAATAAGCAATAAAGTAAATGCGCGAAATAAAATAATTAAAACAATGGGCGTTGGACCCTTTTGCAAAAAATTGAATTAATAAGGAATTAAGATAAAAAATGAAAATTAAATGTTTTTGGTATTTTTGTATTTTTTAAGATTTTATAGAAAGAATAATTAATTAATATCAAGATGAAGCGTCAAACCCTAATTCTAATGTTTTTTAAGTTTATTGTGAAAATATTAAGTTTTATCCTAATTTAAATCTAAGTTAATTTACATGCAAAATTTAATTATAGAAAATAAATAAAATAAGCAATATTATTGTAAAAAGGGAAATTAAGAAGAATAAAAATTAAACCTAATTCTAATTTTGGATTTTAGTTATTAAAAGGATTAAAATTATAACCTAATTAAACTAAATACCTACATGCAATTTATTTATAGAAATAATTAAAATAAAATAAATATTATATTTTTTTGCCTTTTTCTGATTTTATGATATTTTTCATATTTTTGTAAAAATAATTAATTAATTAAAACAAATAAAAAAACAAATAACATAACAATTAAAAAAAATAAAATATGAAAAGAAAAGCAAACCAGGGGGGGTTCAGGCCCCAATTTAGGAGGTATAGGCCTAGCATTCTGGCCCAATAGCTTGAAATCCATTGACTTTTTTGTGCAACATGTGACGCGTCTGACTATGGTACATGGTACTCCTTGGATCTATGCCTTTGGTGTGGTCGTCTGGGACACGTGTGTGCTTGGATCAGGATGGCATATGGTACGTCTCCACAGAAGCGCTGCATAGGAATTTGAGTTGAAAAATAACATGAAGCATTATACAGACCTGGGACTCGAACTCAGGTCTGGGACGTTGCAAGCTCAACACCTGTGCCACTACGCCAGTTTGATTACATTTAACATATAACATCAAATAAATAATATAAAAACATAACGCGTTAGTGGAAGTCAGCGCGCGAAAGTTTGAATCCTCCACTCTTCGCCCCACACGTCATCATCTTCTTTCTTTTTTTCTGAAACATAAACCTTAAGCAACGGTTTTTAACGCGTTGCAGAAAGTGGGCTATGGAAAAATAGCGATTAGCGCTATGTGAATCATAAATTAATCGCGACTACATCAATCTAATCGTCCAGACGCGTTGAACTTAATGGTCTTAGTCCCAGCCTCTAATTTTGCCTGATTGCAAAAACCCCAATTTTAAGGTTGAAGAACCCTAATCTGCATCAATGGCATAATCATGGATATTGCACAAAAACGAAATTAATTGGTATGGTTAGCATCAGAACAAAATAACAATCATGAATCAACAAATAAAACTTAAGAAAGATGCTTAAATCATGATGCACGACTCCAAGTTTTCATCTGTACAGTTTTGAGTCATTATACCAATTTTTTTGTGTTTTGGTTGATGTTAGGGATTGGCACACGTTCAGAGATTGTCAAGGAAGCTATTGAACCAAGTTTGGAGCCTTGAATCGACCTCTAGGACGCTTTTCAGAATTTGAGTTTTCAAGCAATTTTTCAAGTTTCTACCTTGGTCTTTTGCGCAGCCTGGAGTGTAATGCCATTAGGTTTTGATTCCTGATCATATAGTGAGCATTTTAGGTTAACAAAATTAGCACCAATCTCTTGCAATTATGGATTAAGGATTTGATTTGTTAAGGATCCTTTTTGAATCTTTTTTTATGTACAATTTTGTTCAATCATGCCAAATCAAACCAAATCTTGCCTAATTAGCATGTGCACGAGATCTTGAGTATAGAATGTGCATAAAAAGATTTTTTTAGGTCAAGTTTATATATTTTTACATATTTAGATGATTTAAATGAATTAATATTAATATAAATTCAAATAAATAATTTAAAAAATGAGAAAATACTTCCCTTTGGGCCAAGTGGTCGTGCATAGGCTTAGAATGATGAATCATGGAAGAAAAATGGGCCCATTAGCAATTTTGGATCATTTGCATCAATGTTGACTTTTCAAAATTCCCAAAAATTTCCCAACTTCCACAAGGCATAACATGCTCAATTTTTAAGATTTTCACATGTTCTTGGACATTTTGGAAAGGTCTTTGAGTCCTTTAACCAGTGCCTTTGGTCCCATGTCATTTTGATTTACCAATCTCAAGTTATGGCCTTTGACTTAAAGTCCCTTTTTGTTGACTTTTGAAAGTGACCTATAATGTTGAAATTGATAACTTTTTGTGAGAGCCTTTCTTGGACTTGAAGTATGAAGATGAATTGTAGGAAATGTCTTTCTCTTCAAAATGAGCTTTGGATGGAATTTTTCTGATAATCCATGTGAAAGTTATGCCCTGGTCAATTTCAGTTGACTTTTTCAGCTGTCCAAATATAGTAACTTTTGCATCTTTGATGATTTCTGAGCCAAATCTTGAGAATCATGATCAAGCATTGATCAAATGATATTTGTGGCTTCAAAATGATATGTTAACCAAAAATTTGAACTTTTGACTGTCAAATGACCATTTTACCCCTACAGTTGACTGTAGTGCAATCTAGGGTTTTGACTGTGCAATTTTGAGCTGAATGCCTTGAAACTTGATATGAGGATGTTTGACCACATTTGTAGGCATATGAGACTTGATTGGGCCTTTGAAAACTTTCAATTCTTGATCAGAACACAAACCCTAGTTTTGACTGTATAGGAGACAGTTGAACTGCATAACCCTTGGGGAATTTTGTGACTTGGCTTGGCAATTTCTTGAAGAATATGGGAGGGCAAATTTTGGGGTGCAACAGTTGCCCCTGTTCAATCTTCTTAGACCTGAGGATGCAGATTGGCTGACGTGCCTTTCGTAATCCGATGGTAAAAGATGATTGGACACTAGAGTGCCCAGAAATTTGCGCTCACATAGTGGCAGTGATGGTGGAATGGGCTTATAGATGCCATTTGGAGATTGCTGGATAGGATGATGGGCTTGTAGATGCCATCTGGATGTTGATCGCGTAGGAGATTCCTTAGCGAGAACCTGCATACCTGCAAAAGAGAAAATGAGTACCTGACACGTTGCAGGAGCTGATTTTAGATGCTTGGTATAGATGTGTTCTGACTGGTTACAGGAGCTGAGTCTGGAGCTTCAAACGCTGATGAATGAACCAGGGATGGTTACTGCCTTAGCATGGATGGTAAGAGAACCTTGGGCGATTTTAACTTCAACAACGCTCGTTGAGAAAAATCTTGGGTGTCTTCTACTGGGATAAGAATCAGGGAGATCTTAGGGTCGATCTGACTGAACCAGAGGAGGCCTTTGACTGGATAAGCATCAGGAAAATCTTAGGGTCGATTTAACTGAACCGGACAAGGTCTTGGAATATCTTCAACTGGATAAGCATCAGGGAGATCTTAGGGTCGATCTGACTGAACCAGAGAAGGCCTTTGACTGGATAAGCATCAGGAAAATCTTAGGGTCGATTTAACTGAACCGGTCTAGGTCTTGAAACATCTTCAACTGGATAAGCATCAGGGAGATCTTAGGGTCGATCTGACTGAACCAGAGAAGGCCTTTGACTGGATAAGCATCAAGAAAATCTTAGGGTCGATTTAACTGAACCGGTCTAGGTCTTGAAACATCTTCAACTGGATAAGCATCAGGGAGATCTTAGGGTCGATTTAACTGAACCGGTCAAGGTCTTGGAATATCTTCAACTGGATAAGCATCAGGGAGATCTTAGGGTCGATCTGACTGAACCAGAGAAGGCCTTTGACTGGATAAGCATCAGGAAAATCTTAGGGTCGATTTAACTGAACCGGTCTAGGTCTTGAAATGTGATTGAGACTTTAAACTGCATCTTTCCTGAAAGGTAAAAGTCAGTCATATGCAATGCATGATATGGATTAAGCAATGATGTTCTCAACATAAAGGAGACTTGTATGATGCAGTGCGTTATGCATGCTATGATGATGTATGTGAAGTTTTATGTATGTTTTTGTCTAGGAAAGTGAATCCTTGACGGGTGCCGGGAAGTTGTATCCTGGGCTGACGTTGACGAATAGATTTTGCTTCCGCTGGGGATGATAACTGCAAGAATACCGGTAGGAGAAGATAACTCCGTTGAGGAATAAACTTGGCAAATGAAGAGTCTGCGGGGAGAAAAGATACCCTAACGACCATGCTGGGAAGCAATACTCTGTGGGAAGAGGGATGCCTTGCTGAGTGTTGGTAATAATTTGTTGGGGATACCCTTGTTGTATTGGAAGTATGAATAGACTTCGCTGGGGTAAGAAGACTTTGTCGACGACGCTCTTTCCGTGGCTTTTGGCTGAGGATAACCCAGTTATATCCTATTAAGGAAATAACTCTTTAAATCAAGCCGGACGACGCGTTCGTGTTCTGCGAGGGGATAAGCTTCCAGAATCTACTGGGGATAAGCTTACTGCTTGGGGAGATGGACTCCAATTTTTCTGAGGAAACTGGGTTGGACTCTTCTGGGGAGTTTTTGAACTGTAATTTTGTAAGTTGAAAGAGGGAACATATGTAGGGTTGCCTGCTGATGAGCTCGTGTAAAACCGCATCTGAAATGGAAAAGGAACCTGTGTAGGGTTACTTTGATGACGAGTTCGTGTTAAACTGTATCTGAAATGGAGAAGGAACCTGTGTAGGGTTACTTTGATGATGAGTTCGTGTAAAACTGCGTTCTTGGAAAGGGAGAACCTGTGTAGGGTGTCCGGGTGACGAGTCCATGTAAAACTGCATTTTGAATAGGGGGAACCGGTGTAGGGTTGCTTGGTGAGGTAAGTTCATGTAAAACTTCTTGATGAACCGGGGTGAGGTTATCTTGAACTAAATCCATGTAAGACTTCTGGAGGAACCGGGGTTAGGTTACCTTGGGGTAAATCCATGTGAGATTTCTTGACGAACCGGGGTAAGGTTGCTTCGGGATAAGTTTGTGTAAAACTTCTGGATGAACCGGGGTAAGGTTGCTTGATATAAACCCATGTAAGATTTCTAGAGGAACCGGGGTAAGGTTACTTGACGAGTTTGTGTAAAACTTTTTGATGAACCGGGGTTAGGTCATCTTGAGCTCAATCCATGTAAGATTTCTGGAGGAACCGGGGTTAGGTTACCTGGATAAGTTTGTGTAAAAACTTCCTGATGAACCGGGGTTAGGTCATCTTGAGATAGGTCCATGTAAGACTTCTGGAGGAACCGGGGTTAGGTTACCTGGATAAGTTTGTGTAAAAACTTCTTGATGAACCGGGGTGAGGTTATCTTGAACTAAATCCATGTAAGACTTCTGGAGGAACCGGGGTTAGGTTACCTTGGGGTAAATCCATGTGAGATTTCTTGACGAACCGGGGTAAGGTTGCTTCGGGATAAGTTTGTGTAAAACTTCTGGATGAACCGGGGTAAGGTTGCTTGAGATAAACCCATGTAAGATTTCTAGAGGAACCGGGGTAAGGTTACTTGACGAGTTTGTGTAAAACTTTTTGATGAACCGGGGTTAGGTCATCTTGAGCTCAATCCATGTAAGATTTCTGGAGGAACCGGGGTTAGGTTACCTGGATAAGTTTGTGTAAAAACTTCCTGATGAACCGGGGTTAGGTCATCTTGAGATAGGTCCATGTAAGACTTCTGGAGGAACCGGGGTTAGGTTACCTGGATAAGTTTGTGTAAAAACTTCTTGATGAACCGGGGTTAGGTCATCTTGTGGAGGAGGAGTCTGTGTATGACCTTGTCTGAAGGTTGAGAAGAAACCGGTGTTGGGTTGCATGATTTTGATTAGGTGGATGATTGTCCTGTTTGGTCTCGGACGTTAACCCACGATCTGGAATTTGTAAAGGTAGATGGTAATCATTCTTATGTTGATCTGTCCTTTGTACTTTGGTTGACAGAGCAATTGGATCGCCTGGATAACTCATTATTGCCCCTGCTTCGGAGGTGAGGGAAGAGGATACCTGTGTGGGTGATTGACAAATCTTCGGGTAGGCAAGTGACGAGATACCGGAACATAGTCGTACGCTTTGATCCCTAACTTTTGCCTGAACCGCCCTTTCGGGTTTTCGGTCCACCGGGATACCCATTTTTGCCCAAGCCGCCTTTTCAGGTTTTCGACTTGCCGGGTGTACATATTTTTCCGTTTTCATCCCTTATTTTGCCCGAACCCTTTTGGTTCGCCGGGAAGCCCATATTTTTGCCTAGGTGTGTCAACCTAGCGGGTCTTTGATTATGCGTAGTATTTTTTTTGACTATGTCCATGCTCTCAGAATGTAGGGAGTTGCCCCTGTTGGAAGTATTTTGCCATGCCCCAGCTAATGGGCAATGCTCTTGCTGTGCCCCTTGACTGGAGGTACTTCTGTTCACAAGGTGTTCATCGTGCGAATTTCCCTGTTGTTCAAACAAATAGTCATATGCAAACAAGGTTATTTTAAGAATGCAAAAGCCTATGTCTGTCTTGAGCTTTGAAAATGCATTTTTTGTAATACAGTGCGATGTCAACTCAAGATTTTACAGCGAACCTTCAGGAGTCAGGATACCTTCGTAACAGTATGCTTTCGAACTAACCCATGCTTCAGCTAGGACTTTTAAGGGTTATATCGTGGCCTGGTTCACGGTTTAAGAACAAAGGATAAAGGCTCAAATTATTTGTACCCACCCGCTCTTCGTGATGTTCTCCAAACCTAAACTCAGTTGATCATACGTTAGACCTTGTTTGAGTCTTGCTCTGATTTTCTAGTGATGGTTCGGACATTGATGATTTATTCTGACTAGGCAGTCATTTTTGCTTTTGTTGAGGGTTTGTGAGACCTCTCTCTTTTGATTTTGTTATCCCTAAATTTTGCCTGAACTGTTTCTTTTGTGATTACAGTCAGCGGGATGTCCCAGTTTTGTAAGTCTCCTTTTTCAGGTTTTGACTTCTTGGGCTTTTCGTTCATGATGATTTTTTTTTTTTGGTAATGACTGTCTGTCTTGACGATTATAGGGAACCATCACTGTCTTTCTTTGTTTTGTAAGGACCTTTTTTGGTGCCATTCGTTATGCACTTAGATCAACTGAAAGAACTACCCTGCCCCAGGTTATGATTAAGGGTTTTGATTTTCGAAAATAAAAACTTCTACTTCTTTGGCTCAGATGGGTTGACGAGGGATTATCTTCCTTATTACTCCAGTGTTTAGGAATTGAAACAATGCCTGTACCTCATCAGCGGAGTCTGTTCAAAAGCATACTGTAAAGATCGTGGTATCGTTTTCGTCATCCTCCCTCAAGAGGTTTAGAATTTTCAATTAAGAGTTGACCATTGCAAAAATATGAAAGCAGTTTTAAGCATAGTAAACATAATTAAATCAAGACAGACATGTGTAATGCATTCATGAAATAAAAGAGTTTAACATGATAATTGTTTATCTGAACAAGAAAAGAAAAATACAACTTGAATTCAAATGAACAAAAATCTCTCGACTCTAGCCATGTTTTGGCAATGGAGCAGTGATCACGTTGGGAGTCTCAGCAGGCTCGAACTCGATCTCTTTGGCGTCGATCATGTTCTGAATCTTGTACTTTAGTGCCCAACAGTCCTCAGTATCGTGCCCCGGGCTATCGGAATGATAAGCGCATCTGGCTTCTGGATTGTAGCTAGGAGAGGAGGTCTTAGGATTGGCAGGAGGGTTGATCACTGCAATCAGGTTCATCTTCAACATGTGTTGCAGTACTTATGACCATGGCATGTTAATGTTGGTGAACTGCCTTTTAGGCCCGTCCGGCCTTTGCTGGTTTCCCCTTTGTGGTTGGCGGCGTGGTGCAGAACCAGAGATCATGACTGCCCCTGCATGTTGATCACGGCGACTCTTTTGACTGTATGCAGCATTAGATTCCTTCTTTCCCGTGTAAGGCTTTTTATGAATATCAGAAGGTGTGGCCTCTTGAATTTTCCCACTCTTGATACCATCTTCAATTCTTTCGCCGGTCAGAATGAGGTCAGTGAATCCAGCGGATGAATTACCAATCAGGTGGTTGAAGAATGGCCCGGATAGGGTCCCCAAGAACATATCAACGAGTTCCCGGTCAGTTAATGGAGGTTGTACCCTTCCAGCAAGGTCTCTCCATTTCTGTGCATACTCTTTGAACCCTTCGCCTGCACCTATAGACATTCCCTGAAGCTGAGTGCGTGTGGGAGCAAGGTCGGCATTGTACTGGTAATGCTTGTAGAAAGCAGTGGCTAAGTCTTCCCAGGTACGGATGTTAGCTCCATTCAATTGATAAAACCACTCGAGCTGAGTCCCTGAAAGACTCTCTTGGAAGAAATGGATCCACAAGTTTTTGTCAGTTGTATAGGGCTGGATCCTCCTTGTATAAGCCCTGAGATGCAACTTAGGACAGGATGCCCCATCGTATTTAGCAAAGGCGGGTACCTTGAATTTGCGCGGGATCACTACCCCAGAAGACAGACCTAGATCCTCAAAGTCCAGGCCGGGCACTTTTTGTATCTCCATAGCACTGAGCCGGTCTTCCAACTGTTTGTATTTATCCTCAGCCGGAGGGTATTGTTCGTCGTTGAAATCTGTCTCGTTGTCGGAGACCACTGGACTAGGCACCTCTCTCTCATGGTGACTGCTTTCCCTCACAGATGGGGTAGTCCTCTCAGTTTCAGTCTGCGGTGTGTTCCCAGATCTGCGTCTAGGGCTGAACAAAACAGTCCTCTTCTTCTTCTTCTCTTTCTTCAAGAGCAGAGACTTCAGATCTTGTTGCCCCTGGGTCAAGTTCATGATCAGCTCTTGGAACTGGGCGTTCTGGGCCTGGAGGTCTTTGATAGTCTGCTCGGCTGATGATTCAGGATTCTTGACGATCGGCTGAAATAAACAGCGAAGAAGGTAAGTAACCTGCAGAGAAAGGGTACCTGTTATGCAATGATATGTATGACATGCATGCAATGATTTCAAGGACCTCGCGGGGTAAACAGAGAAACTTGTTAGAGTTGAAAACCGGTAACTTGATTGAAGGTACTTCATGTTGTTGAGAGTCCTTCTTCAAGGGTCAAAGGCTCACCATATCCAGTGGGTCATAGCCCCTGACAACTTTATCTGGAGGAAAATAAATCCTCTTTGCCCCTTGCTGGGATAATTGATTCACCATGACCTGCATCGCAAGCCCTTGAGATCCTTGAAATGGGTTAGGATGTATGCAATGGTATGATGTCATGATATGCATGGGGTAATGTGAGTAGCCCTGTTGCGAGTCCCAATTAAGGACTACAAACCAAAACCTGCAAGAAACTTAGGGTACTCTGTTATGAGTCCTGCAAGAAACAAGGGTCAGGTAACAAGCATGCAGATAGTCAAGTACGAAGGCACACAAGTCACACAAAGGAGCCCTTAGAGTTTAGGCCAGCATGGGGTCTAGGTATTACCCTCTTGAAGTTGGTGGGTTCAACCTGTCCTAATCAAAGTAATCGGGTTCTAAGGTTCCCAATATCACGGGATTTCTTTCGTTGTTCATCGTTTCGATTTAGCCACTGAACTGGCGACCGAAATATTCCAGGAAAGCAACCCTCAATTGAGCGTAGTATCGAGTATCAACCAACCTCGGACTGCACCAAAGTCAGTTATCTCACTACCCTAAAGAGGCCAAGATAGTTCGATTAAGGTTCCTAAGGTCTGTTGATGCTTCACGACACCACGCGGAGGCCCCGTACTCTCCTTGACTGAACTCAAGGGTTACCGGTACACACCAAAGTGCCACATCAACGTAGCAGACTGTTTCAACCATGTTGGTATACCCCGCACAGTTCCCTCACAGCCTTGTTGCTACTTTCTAAGAAAGGTATCCCCCAGATCCGGGTTAGGATCTATAGAACTCCCAAGCAACCCACAATTTAAAGCATACAAGGAAAACAATTGAAAACACAGTTATGAACTATCCCTAAGGTACACCTCACTTTAAGTTTAAGGTCCCCAGCAGAGTCGCCAGTTCTGTGATCGGTGGATCTGGAACTGACTGTTTAACGCTGGTTCGCGAAATGTCGCGGAAGCAAGAGTCGCCACCGTCTTTTATTTTCTCCAAATGGAAAGGACAAAAGCATAGAAAAATTCCTATAAGAGATTGCTCTCGGTTCGGGAGGTAGGTTATAGAAAGGGAAGGTGTTAGCACCCTTTCTATCCATGGTTATCCATGGGCTCTTAGATACTTGCTCAATGTGTTTCAAAAATGTTTGTTTGCTTTTCAATGTGGGTTTAAAAAGTTTCTTTGAAAAATTTCAGTTCGACTCGTACGTCAGAGTGTTTGAAAAATTTGCTTTGAAAGCTTTTGAAAGGTGTCAGTGTGAAAAGTCTTTTTGAGTTTGTTTTGAGATTAGAGCAAGTATCCTTGAGAACCTACCTACCCTAAGGAATTCGTCTGTGTAAATGTCCTTAAAAGTAGTGCCATCCCACCATTGAGAGGTAGGGAGCACCACCGTTGGAGGTGTTCGGGTCAATTCGAGTTTTAGGGACATGGTGATCACCAGAGCAATGGGAAGACACCTTAGAAGCTACCCTCATGCCAGGTTCCCGGATCATGAGGACTTACTAAGACGTCCTCTACTCGACGATCACCTTTCGAAAGGCAACAGTGAGGCGTACCCTAGGGGTGGTGTGTGCGATTCGTGTGTCGTTTTCATTTGTATTTGTCTTGTCATGTTTGTTGTGTTCTACGCTTGACTTTAATTAAGACATTCATTCTTGCATGCTTATTTAACAGTTATAAAGTTTGCGGGAAAATAAATCTAAACTATTACAAAGGGCGCGGGTCCACATCGCCAAAATTAAACCGGACCCGATTTGACGGAAAATAAATAAAGCAAAAGTAAAAGTGCGAAAAATAGAATCGTTACATCGCTTTGGGAGAATTACATAATTATAATAAGCAATAAAGTAAATGCGCGAAATAAAATAATTAAAACAATGGGCGTTGGACCCTTTTGCAAAAAATTGAATTAATAAGGAATTAAGATAAAAAATGAAAATTAAATGTTTTTGGTATTTTTGTATTTTTTAAGATTTTATAGAAAGAATAATTAATTAATATCAAGATGAAGCGTCAAACCCTAATTCTAATGTTTTTTAAGTTTATTGTGAAAATATTAAGTTTTATCCTAATTTAAATCTAAGTTAATTTACATGCAAAATTTAATTATAGAAAATAAATAAAATAAGCAATATTATTGTAAAAAGGGAAATTAAGAAGAATAAAAATTAAACCTAATTCTAATTTTGGATTTTAGTTATTAAAAGGATTAAAATTATAACCTAATTAAACTAAATACCTACATGCAATTTATTTATAGAAATAATTAAAATAAAATAAATATTATATTTTTTTGCCTTTTTCTGATTTTATGATATTTTTCATATTTTTGTAAAAATAATTAATTAATTAAAACAAATAAAAAAACAAATAACATAACAATTAAAAAAAATAAAATATGAAAAGAAAAGCAAACCAGGGGGGGTTCAGGCCCCAATTTAGGAGGTATAGGCCTAGCATTCTGGCCCAATAGCTTGAAATCCATTGACTTTTTTGTGCAACATGTGACGCGTCTGACTATGGTACATGGTACTCCTTGGATCTATGCCTTTGGTGTGGTCGTCTGGGACACGTGTGTGCTTGGATCAGGATGGCATATGGTACGTCTCCACAGAAGCGCTGCATAGGAATTTGAGTTGAAAAATAACATGAAGCATTATACAGACCTGGGACTCGAACTCAGGTCTGGGACGTTGCAAGCTCAACACCTGTGCCACTACGCCAGTTTGATTACATTTAACATATAACATCAAATAAATAATATAAAAACATAACGCGTTAGTGGAAGTCAGCGCACGAAAGTTTGAATCCTCCACTCTTCGCCCCACACGTCATCATCTTCTTTCTTTTTTTCTGAAACATAAACCTTAAGCAACGGTTTTTAACGCGTTGCAGAAAGTGGGCTATGGAAAAATAGCGATTAGCGCTATGTGAATCATAAATTAATCGCGACTACATCAATCTAATCGTCCAGACGCGTTGAACTTAATGGTCTTAGTCCCAGCCTCTAATTTTGCCTGATTGCAAAAACCCCAATTTTAAGGTTGAAGAACCCTAATCTGCATCAATGGCATAATCATGGATATTGCACAAAAACGAAATTAATTGGTATGGTTAGCATCAGAACAAAATAACAATCATGAATCAACAAATAAAACTTAAGAAAGATGCTTAAATCATGATGCACGACTCCAAGTTTTCATCTGTACAGTTTTGAGTCATTATACCAATTTTTTTGTGTTTTGGTTGATGTTAGGGATTGGCACACGTTCAGAGATTGTCAAGGAAGCTATTGAACCAAGTTTGGAGCCTTGAATCGACCTCTAGGACGCTTTTCAGAATTTGAGTTTTCAAGCAATTTTTCAAGTTTCTACCTTGGTCTTTTGCGCAGCCTGGAGTGTAATGCCATTAGGTTTTGATTCCTGATCATATAGTGAGCATTTTAGGTTAACAAAATTAGCACCAATCTCTTGCAATTATGGATTAAGGATTTGATTTGTTAAGGATCCTTTTTGAATCTTTTTTTATGTACAATTTTGTTCAATCATGCCAAATCAAACCAAATCTTGCCTAATTAGCATGTGCACGAGATCTTGAGTATAGAATGTGCATAAAAAGATTTTTTTAGGTCAAGTTTATATATTTTTACATATTTAGATGATTTAAATGAATTAATATTAATATAAATTCAAATAAATAATTTAAAAAATGAGAAAATACTTCCCTTTGGGCCAAGTGGTCGTGCATAGGCTTAGAATGATGAATCATGGAAGAAAAATGGGCCCATTAGCAATTTTGGATCATTTGCATCAATGTTGACTTTTCAAAATTCCCAAAAATTTCCCAACTTCCACAAGGCATAACTTGCTCAATTTTTAAGCTTTTCACATGTTCTTGGACATTTTGGAAAGGTCTTTGAGTCCTTTAACCAGTGCCTTTGGTCCCATGTCATTTTGATTTACCAATCTCAAGTTATGGCCTTTGACTTAAAGTCCCTTTTTGTTGACTTTTGAAAGTGACCTATAATGTTGAAATTGATAACTTTTTGTGAGAGCCTTTCTTGGACTTGAAGTATGAAGATGAATTGTAGGAAATGTCTTTCTCTTCAAAATGAGCTTTGGATGGAATTTTTCTGATAATCCATGTGAAAGTTATGCCCTGGTCAATTTCAGTTGACTTTTTCAGCTGTCCAAATATAGTAACTTTTGCATCTTTGATGATTTCTGAGCCAAATCTTGAGAATCATGATCAAGCATTGATCAAATGATATTTGTGGCTTCAAAATGATATGTTAACCAAAAATTTGAACTTTTGACTGTCAAATGACCATTTTACCCCTACAGTTGACTGTAGTGCAATCTAGGGTTTTGACTGTGCAATTTTGAGCTGAATGCCTTGAAACTTGATATGAGGATGTTTGACCACATTTGTAGGCATATGAGACTTGATTGGGCCTTTGAAAACTTTCAATTCTTGATCAGAACACAAACCCTAGTTTTGACTGTATAGGAGACAGTTGAACTGCATAACCCTTGGGGAATTTTGTGACTTGGCTTGGCAATTTCTTGAAGAATATGGGAGGGCAAATTTTGGGGTGCAACAGTTGCCCCTGTTCAATCTTCTTAGACCTGAGGATGCAGATTGGCTGACGTGCCTTTCGTAATCCGATGGTAAAAGATGATTGGACACTAGAGTGCCCAGAAATTTGCGCTCACATAGTGGCAGTGATGGTGGAATGGGCTTATAGATGCCATTTGGAGATTGCTGGATAGGATGATGGGCTTGTAGATGCCATCTGGATGTTGATCGCGTAGGAGATTCCTTAGCGAGAACCTGCATACCTGCAAAAGAGAAAATGAGTACCTGACACGTTGCAGGAGCTGATTTTAGATGCTTGGTATAGATGTGTTCTGACTGGTTACAGGAGCTGAGTCTGGAGCTTCAAACGCTGATGAATGAACCAGGGATGGTTACTGCCTTAGCATGGATGGTAAGAGAACCTTGGGCGATTTTAACTTCAACAACGCTCGTTGAGAAAAATCTTGGGTGTCTTCTACTGGGATAAGAATCAGGGAGATCTTAGGGTCGATCTGACTGAACCAGAGGAGGCCTTTGACTGGATAAGCATCAGTTAAAGACATCAAGACCTAGACCGGTTCAGTTAAGTCGACCCTAAGATTTTTCTGTTTCTTATCCAGTCAAAGGCCTTCTCTGGTTCAGTCAGATCGACCCTAAGATCTCCCTGTTTTATATCCAGTTGAAGACATTTCAAGACCTAGACCGGTTCAGTTAAATCGACCCTAAGATTTTTCTGTTTCTTATCCAGTCCAAGGCCTTCTCTAGTCCAGCTAAATCGACCCCTAACAGATTTTCCTGATAAAGACTCAGTAGAAGATATCCATGGTTCTCTCAGCGTTACTGTTGAGGTAGTAATCGCCCCAAGATTCTCTCAATGATTACTGTTGAGGTTGAAGTCGCCCAAGATTCTCTCAATGATTACTGTTGAGGTTGAAGTCGTCCAAGATTCTCTCAATGATTACTGTTGAGGTTGAAGTCGCCCAAGATTCTCTCAATGATTACTGTTGAGGTAGTAATCGTCCAAGGTTCTCTCAGCGTCCCTGTTGAGGTAGTAACCATCCCTGGTTCATTCATCACCTTTTGAAGCTCCAGATCCAGCTCCTGTAACCAGTCAGGACACATCTATACAAAGAATCTGAAGACCAGCTCCTGTAACAGGTCAGGTAATCATTTTCTTTTGCAGGTACGCAAGTTCTCGCTAAGGAATCTCTTACGCGATTGACATCCAGATGGCATCTATAAGCCCATCCACTTTCCATCATCTCTCAGCATGGCATCTATAAGCCCATCATCATATTCATCAATCTCCAAATGGCATCTATAAGCCCATTCCACCATCACACTGCTACTATGTGAGCGCAAATTTCTGGGCACTCTAGTGTTCAATCATCTTCTACCTTCGGATTACGAAAGGCATGTCAGCCAATCTGCATCCTCAGGTCTAAGAAGATTGAACAGGGGCAACTGTTGTACCCCAAAATTTGCCCTCCCATATTCTTCAAAATTTGCAAAGAGCATGCTTCAAAATTCCCCAAGGGTTGCACAGTTCAAGGGCCTCCTAACAGTCAAAAACTAGGGTTTTGATTCTGACAAAGAAGTTGAGGTTTCCAAGGGTCTAATCAAGTCTCACATGCCTACAAACATGGTCAAGCATCCTCATGCCAAGTTTCAAGACTTACAGCACAAAATTGCACAGTCAAAAACCCTAATTGCACTACAGTCAACTATAGAGGCAAAATGGTCATTTGACAGTCAAAAGTTCAAATTTTTGGTCAACATCTCATTTTGAAGCCACAAACATCATTTGATCAATTCTTGATCATGATTCTCAAATCTTGGCTCAAAAAGTCTCAAGATGCAAAAGTTTCTATTTTTGGACAGTTGAAAAAGTCAACTGTAACTTGACCAAGGCATAACTTCCACATGGTTTATCAGAAAAATTCCATCCAAAGCTCATTTTGAAGAGAAAGACATTTCCTACAACTCCTCTTCACACTTCAAGTCCAAGAAATGCTCTCACAAAAAGTTATCAATTTCAACATTATAGGTCATTTTCAAAAGTCAACAAAAAGGGACTTTAGGTCAAAGGCCATAACTTGAGATTGGTAAATCAAAATGACATGGTACCAAAGGCATTGGTTAGAGGACTTCAAGACCTTTCCAAAATGTCCAAGAACATGATCAAATCTTAAAAATTGAGCAAGATATGCCTTGTGGAAGTTGGGAAATTTTTGGGTATTTTGAAAAGTCAACTTTGCTTCAAATGCCTTAAAAATGCTAATGGGCCACATTTTCTTCCAAGAATCATCATCCAAAGCATGTGCACGACCATTTGGCGCAAAGGGAAGTTTTTCATCATTTTTATTTATTTATTTGGATTTTTAATTGCTAATAATTCATTTAATTAATTAAAATACATGAAAAATACCAAACCTAAGTTTTTAAATCTTTTTATGCATGAAATACACTCAATATTTCGTGCATGATCAGATTTGGAAAGAATCAAGGTAATTGAAAATGATTTGTATCAAATTTGCATGGAAAAAGATTTGAAAAGATTATGCAAAATCACAAAATCAAAAGCATTGATTCCATAGATATTTGGCTTATTTTGTTGACCTAAAACACTCACACATATATATACATGATAACCCTAATGCCAAGAACATGAATGATGCGCCCCATCTCAAGAACCAAACTTGCAATTTTATCAAAAAAGTCCAAAAGTGAAAGTGGCCTTAGAGGACGATTCAGAGGAAAACTTTGATTACATTAGCTTGCAAAGGTCTCCAGGGACGTTTCTGAATCAAAAGCATCATCCCTAACGCCCAGGATTGGTATATGGCAGTTCAACTGTTTCACTTTTTTGCATAAATCGCATCTGATCATTCATGCCATAATTTTCAATTCTAATGCTTGTTTTGTAATGCTCTTATCATTCTGAAGCTAACTGTGTTGTTCAATTAAGTTTTCCACACCCGTACGTGATTTCACCATGGACGATTATTAGGGTTACCAAGCTGTGCAATTGGGCGTTTATGCATCTTGTAAAATTAGGACACCTCAATGCCATGGTTGAAATCAGGAAGCTTGGACGAATATAATACACCCCTCGCGCCTAATTTATATAACCATGTGGCCTAATCGCTATTTTGGAAAAGAGTGTATTTTGGGGGGGTTTAAAACCCCCGCTAACCTTTTTTATGTTTCAGGAAAAAGCAAAACAAGGAAGAAGAAGACTATGTGGCACCATCTGGTTGGAGTATTTGAATTGCGCGCTAAAATTTCCCACTAACGCTTGTTTTATTTCATATTAATTGTTGGTTATATAATAAACAAAGTGTGTGTGTGGTACAGTTGGTCAAGGCGTTGGATTGGTAAGCGACAGGACCTGGGTTCGAATCCCAGGTCCCCCTCCCTTTCAATAATATTTTTCATAACATCTTCCCATGTAGCTCATTCCCTGAAGATCACCATACGCTCATCACTCAAACGTGCCACACGTCCCACAAACTCCATCCAATGGCCAGGATCTGGAGCCTATGATGTGCTGCAGTCAACGCATACCCATGCTACCCTGGAAAGTCAATAAGGCCATAGACAAGACGTGGGCCAGAATTGCCAAAAAAACCTCCAATTGGGGACAGAACCCCCTAAGGTTTTGCAATTCAATTCTTTTTTTATTTTATTTGTTTCAATTGTTTCTTTTTTTAATTCTTTAATTTAATTTATTTTCATAAAATATAAAATAATATAAAAATCAGAAAGTCATCAAAAATCAAAAAACATATTTTATTTCAATATTTTTGTAAATAAAAATCATTAATTTAGTGTTATTCTTAAACTTAATTTTAATATTTTTCAATAAACTTAAAAATTGGTAGAATTAGGGTTTCAAGTATTTTTCATTCTTTTTTTTCTCTCACCATAATTAATTACTTAATATTATTTTTGTAAATAAAACTTGCCATTAATTAATTAGGTTTAATTTTAGGTTAAATTTTAATGTTTTTCTTAATAAATTAAAAAACATCTAGAATTAGGGTTAATTAAATTAATTTCATTTAATTCACATAAAAAACCATAAATACAAAAAAAACCTCAAAAAATAATTTCTTTTTCATTTTAATTTCATTAATTTAATAATATAATTTAATTTCATTAAAAAGGGTCCAACGCCCTCGCTTTCAATTTTAATTTAATTCGCGCATTTATATTCTTTCTTATAATTTTTTATGTAATTCTCCCAAAGCCATGTAACTCGGACATTTTATATTTCTCGCATTTTATTTCTTTATTTTATGTCAAATCGGGTCCTGGATTTTAATTTGGCGATGTGGACCCGCGCCTTTGTAATAGTTTAGGAACTTTATAATTCTCGCAACTTTTTAACTGTTAATAATTGCATGCAAGAATGAATGACAAAAATAAAAACAAACGCGTAGATCACCCATGACATGAACAAGACAAAATATCTGAAAACGACACACGAATCACACACCACCCCTAGGGTACGCCTCACTGTTGCCTTGCCTCGAAAGGTGATCGTCGAGTAGAGGATGTCTTAGTAAGTCCTCATGATCCGGGAACCTGGCATGAGGGTAGCTTCTAAGGTGTCTTCCTATTGCTCCGGTGATCACCATGTCCCGAACTTCGAATTGACCCGAACACCTCCAACGGTGGTGCTACCTACCTCTCAATGGTGGGATGGCACTACTTTAAAGGACATTTACACAGACGAATTCCTTAGGGTAGGTAGACGACTCTAGATACTTGCTCTAATTTCAAAACAAATCAAAAATACTTTTCACACCCGACACCTTTTCAAAAAGCTTTCGAAAGCAATTTTTCAAACACTCTTGAGGACCGATACAAGAGTCGAACTGGAATTTTTCAAAGAAACTTTTTAAAACCCACAGTTGAAAAGCAAACAAACCATTTTTGAAAACACAAATGAGCAAGTATCTAAGAGCCCATGGATAACCATGGATAGAAAGGGTGCTAACACCTTCCCTTTCTATAATCTACCTCCCGAACCGAGAGCAATCTCTATAAGGAATTTTTCTGTGCTTTTGTCCTTTCCATTTGGAGAAAATAAAAGACGGTGGCGACTCTTGCTTCCGCGACATTTCGCGAACCAGCGTTAAACAGTCAGTTCCAGATCCACCGATCACATTGACCTCTTTCACAAATTTTTTCTGGTCCCTTCTCAGTGACCAATGGTGTTCTATTTATAGGCAAAGTTTTGTGTGTTTGAAATGTCAAGTAGCGCCAACATCATACACTAGATGCTGACTTTCTCTTGAAGCAAGTTCAAAAAAGGTGTGATAGTTGACAGTTTTTTAGCTTAGGCTGGATTAGCAAGCAGGGATTAAGGAAAAGTGAACCCACAAGCAAAAAGTAATGCATGGACCCTTACCTAATTCTGTACAAAAGTATTTCTACACTACACGTGGAGAGATCCTTTGGACAAAGACTCGAAAGTGGTTGTGAGCATTAATGAGCATTAAATGATGATGAGATTTGTCAAAATCAGAAATCATGTAATGTGAGATTTTGAATCATTGCTTAATTCTGGATCATAAGTTCCATTTAGGACAAATATCCAACTTCTGATCTTTGTACCTTGTTGCCTCAGCATGTTCTGAAGGATTCCCCAGGTTTTCCAGTAACCTTCTTTGATTTACCTTTGAAAACTCTGGATTAGAAGTTCTGCCTCAACGTAGCATCCAATCTTCGGATCCTCTTACCTTCTGGCTCTAGCATGTTCTGAAGGAGCTTTCAGGCTTCGTATTACGCTTTATTACCTTCTTTGCATTACCCTAGAAAAATCTGATTGAACTTGCGTAGATGCTGAAAAGCCATGTTCTGACTGAAGACTATGTGCTGAACCATGGTTACAACTTCTGACTGCACTTGCTTGGAGGCTGGCTCAGAAGTTCTGAAGTGTCATTTTTCTTAAATACTTAGAAAAAATCCCAAGTATTTAGAAATTTGGTTTTTCCATAGTAAATTTGACTTTTGAATCTATTGACGAAACAAACTTCATATTCCAACATGTCTTGATGAAATATGATTTTTTGAGATTTGATTTTGATCCAAAAGTCAAAGTTTGACTTTTCTGTGTGCCAATGACCATTTTTCCCTTGTGTGTGATTTTCTTGAAAAAAATGATAATTCAAGGCTTGGAATTGGATGGAAGCGAGCTTGAGGATCCTAGGGTGATTCCTTGAGAAAAGAGAGGGCAAATTTTGGGGTACAACAACTGCCCCTGTTCAATCTTCTTAAACCTGAAGAGTTAAATTGGTGAGTCTGCCATTCGTGACTTGAAGGTGAAAGATGATTGAACATTAGAGTGCCCAGAAATTTGCACTCGAAGATGAATCGTGAATGGGCTTATAGATGTCATTTGGAGGAATGGCGGTAAACGTTGGAAAAAGTATCAGCACAAATCTTCTTGTCGATTTATACTAAAACTTGATGTTTTACCTGGGAGAAAAGGGGTTAGTAAAATGCAGATGCTTGCATGATGTTCACCAGATGTGGTATCATGCTAAATGCATTGGTATGTATATGCTATGATGTATGAATGTGAAATGTGTGTTTTCGTTTGGGAAAATAAATCCCTGACTACTGCTGAGGAAATCTTTGGAGGTTGAATCCCTGATTTCCTGTTGGAGATGAAGAATATGAACATCTTCAAATTTTGTTGAAAGGATGCTTTTGCTGGGGAAGATTAATCCAATGTCAGTTGTTATCTGGTCGGATCCAGGCTTCATAGTTGCTGAGGATGAAGTAGTCGACTGCTATCTGTTCAGGTCCAGGCTTCGCAGTTGCTGAGGATGAAGTAGTCGACTGCTATCTGGTCAGGTCCAGGTTTCACAACCACTTACTGAAGGATGAGATAAATTAATTGTTATCTGGTCGGATTCCAGACTTTACAGAAAATTCCTTGAAATTGAATAGTTATCTGGTCGGATCCAGGCTTCACCACAACTTATTGGGGATACGGAAGTTAACTGTTATCTGGTCAGATCCAGGCTTCACAATAAACTGTTGAAAACTGTTATCTGGTTGGGTCCAGGTTTCCCAGATTTTTGAGGTTGACAAGGTAAATTGTTATCTGGTCGGGTCTAGGTTTCACAATAAACTGCTTGGGGATTTAGTTGTTATCTTGTCAGTTTCCAGGTTTCACAACGAATCTCTGAGGATGATTGCTATCTGGTCGGATCCAGGCTTTGCAACGGCTTTCTTGAAAGGATGGAAATGAGGACTGATATCTGGTCGGGTCCAGGTTTCTCAGCCATTTGTTGGGGATAGAGAGACAACTCTACTGGGGAAAAGAAATTAAACCTTGGTCGGATTTAGTTCAGTTTCTTCTATATATTTGAAGAGTTAGGTTATTATCTGGTCGGGTCTAGGTTTTATAGCATTTTGAAATCATCTGTTATCTGGCCGGGTCCAGGCTTCAGTAATTGAAGAAGTCAAACTGTTATTTGGTCGGGTCCAGATTTCATAGCATTTTGAAATCATCTGTTATCTGGTCGGGTCCAGGCTTCAGTAATTAAAGAAGTCAAACTGTTATCTGGTTGGGTCCATGTTTCATAGCATTTTGAAATCATCTGTTATCTGGTCGGGTCCAGGCTTCAGTAACTCAAACTGTTATCTGGTCGGGTCCAGGTTTCAGTAATAACTTGAATATTATGCTAATATCTGGTCGGATCCAGGCTTCAAAATATCTTGGAAATAATAAAGGCTTTCTTGAAGGATTTACTAGGGATCAGGGGTTGTGACCCTGTGATTTGCAGTCATTTGAAAGGGAAATTCAAACTGGAGAGTATAGACTCAGTCGGGTAAGATAGACTTAGTTTGGGGAGGATACATCCAACTGGGGATGACGGGCTCAGCCAGGGATGATGGGCTCATCTGGGGATAAAAGACCTTGGTTGGAAGATATACTCCGCTGGGGATGAAAACCTCGGTTGGAGAAGATATACTCAATTGGGGATGATGGGATCAACAGGGCAATTTGGACTCGCTGGGGAGTATATACCTAGATGGGGAAATAACTCTGTTGGGGAAGTAAACCCTGTTGAGGAGGTGAACTCCCTTTTAGGAAGATATCTCTTAGGCTTTAGCTAGGGAGAAAGTTGTCAAGAGGTTGAGACTCTGGCCGGGGATCATCCCGTGTAAGGAGATTTTATGGGCAACTTCGTCGGGGAAAGGTCTATTGTCACCGCCCTGGTGGGGATAATGTTGATGAGATAACTATGTGGCGCTATTTCACATACATTAAAAGAGATGCTTACTGCTGATGTACGCTGATGCTTTGTTGATGTTGCTGCTTGGCAGGACACATGTGTCAAATATATTTAATTATATTCATATGCATATGTTCATTCAATTTTAATCATTGGACAATTTTTGCATTCAAAACAGAGATAGAAAATTTTGTACTTCGAAGTATATTTGTATTGATATTTTGCCCATGAATAGGTGTTTTTGTACATAGAGACGGAAATCCTAGTAAGAGGAAATCGCCAAAAAGGAAAACAAAATTGAGAAATGAAAACAAATAGCCATGTGAAATGATCTCATTACCTTCCAGCTCTACTATTGCCCCAATGTCTTCGAACATCCTTTGTCGTTGATAGAAATCGATTGGATTGATCCTGGACCATTTGAACTTGGACCTTGGTGATAGAATTTGACCGTGTTGATTTCACCGGACATAGTCGTACACTTTTAATCCTTAACTTTTTCTTGGACCGCCCTTTCGGGTTTTCAGCCCAACAGGATACCCCTTTTTTCCCAAGTCGCCCTTTCGGGTTTTCAACTTGCCGGGTGTACAATCTTTTGCATATATCCCTAATTTTTGCCCAAACCTGTTGGTTTGTCGGGATTCCCTTATTTTGCTTAGGTGTGTCAACCTAACGGGTCTCTTATGCGTAGTATTTTTTTACTATGTTCGCGTTTACTGGATGCAGGAAATATTCTCCATCCATGGTAGTCAGCATCATGGCACCGCCAGAGAAAACTCTCTTGGCAACAAATGGTCCTTCGTAAGTAGGAGTCCACTTGCCCCTGGGGTCGCCTTGTGGTAGAATGATGCGTTTTATCACCAAGTCACCAACTTGATATACCCTAGGCTTAACCTTTTTGTTGAATGCCTTGATCATACGTTTTTGATACGCTTGACCATGACAGAAAGCAGTCAGTCTTTTCTCGTCAATCAAATTCAACTAATCCAACCTCGTTTAAATCCACTCGTTTTCGCCTGAACTGGTTTCAATCATAATCCTCAACAAGGGAATCTGAACTTCCACTGGCAGAACAACTTCCATGCCATAAACCAGAGAGAAAGGAGTTGCCCCGGTTGATGTTCGAGCCGAAGTGCGGTATCCGTGGAGGGAAAACGGTAACATCTCATGCCAGTCTTTGTATGTTACCACCATCTTTTGCACAATCTTCTTGATATTTTTGTTGGCAGCTTCCATTGCGCCGTTCATCTTGGGTCTATACGGAGAAGAATTGTGATGCTTGATTTTGAATTGAGTGCAAAGCTCCGTAATCATAACATTGTCGAGGTTAGTCCCATTGTCTGTAATGATCCTTTCAGGAATACCGTAACGGCAGATGAGGTTATGTTTGATAAACCTGGCTACCACATTCTTGGTTACTGAGGCATAGGATGCAGCTTTGACCCATTTGGTAAAATAGTCGATGGCGACAAGGATGAAACGGTGTCTGTTGGAAGCAGTAGGTTTAATCTCTCCAATCATGTCAATTCCCCACATTGCGAATGGCCATGGAGTAGTCATGACATTGAGAGGAATAGGAGGTACATGGACCTTGTTAGCGTAGATTTGGCATTTGTGGCAAGTCCTAGAGTGTTGATGGCAATCAGTTTCCAAGGTTGACCAATAATAACCAGCTCTTAGGATTTTCTTGGCCATAGTATGTCCACTGGAATGGGTTCCAAAGAGGCCATTATGCATATCTTCCATAATCTCCTCTGACTCCTTCTTGTCCACACATCAGAGTAGAGTAAAATCGTGGTCACATTTATATAGAATTTTGTTGCTTAGAAAGAATTTAGCCGAAAATCTTCACGAGAACTTTTTATCATTGATGGAAGCCCCCTCGGGATATTCTTGTACCTCAAGATACCTCCTCACCTCATGATACCATGGTTTTTCTGCATCGGTGTCGAGCTCATTGCAATGCGCAGGTTCGTCAAATATCTCAATCATAATCATGGGAGCTTCATTGTCCCACCTGACTTTGAACATATAAGACATAGTGGCCAAAGCATCAGCCAATTGATTCTCTTCTCTAGGAAAATGCTCAAAAGTGATCTCTTCGAAGTATGGTATCAGAGTCAACACAAGCTCCTTGTAAGGAATGAGGTTAGGATGCTTAGGGTCCAATTCCCCTTTTACCTGGCTAATCACTAAAGTAGAGTCTCCAAAAACACTCAGGTGTTTGATTCTCAAATCAATGACAGCTTTCAATCCCAGGATGCATGCTTCATATTTTGCCACGTTATTCGTACAATCAAAGCATAATCTGGTTGTGAATGGAGTATGGCAACCCTCAGGAGAGATAATTACAGTGCCTATTTTATTGCCCAGAGCATTGGAAGCCCCATCAAAAACCATGGTCTATCGGGATCCCGGTTTAGGTCCGTCATATGGTCCCAATTTTGCACAGTCGATCACCAACATAATGTCTTCATCTGGGAAGTCAAAATTCATAGAGTGATAATCATCAACAGCTTGATGAGCCAAATGATCTGCCAATATGCTTCCTTTGATGGCCTTATGTGTCGTATATTATATATCGTATTCGGTCAAAATCATTTTCCACTTAGTTATTCTTCCGGATAGGGCTGGTTTCTCAAAGATGTATTTGATAGGGTCCATCTTAGAAATCAACAAAGTAGTGTGAGTCAGCATATACTGTCTTATCCGACGAGCAGCCCACGCTAAAGCACAACAAGTTTTCTCGAGCAGTGAATATCTGGTTTCACAGTCGGTAAACTTTTTGCTTAGGTAGTAAATTGCGTTCTCTTTTCGGCCAGACTCGTCATGCTGACCCAACACACACCCCATAGAGTTCTCTAATACCGTCAAATACATGATTAATGGTCTTCCTTCCACTGGAGGCATCATAATAGGAGGTTCTTGCAAATACTCTTTGATTTTATCGAAGGCAACTTGACAATCGTCATTCCACTTGATTACTTGGTCTTTCTTCAAGAGTTTAAAGATCGATTCATAAGTAGCGGTCAGGTGGGGTATGAAACGGGCGATGTAGTTAAGGCGACCCAGGAATCCTCTAACCTCCTTTTCAGAACGAGGAACAAGCATTTCTTGAATGGCTTTTACCTTAGAAGGATCAACTTCGATGCCTTTGTCGCTGACGATAAAACCTAAGAGCCTCCCAGATCTTACTCCGAATGTACATTTATTAGGGTTCAATCTCAACTTGTATTTCTTCAACCTCTCAAATAGCTTTTTCAAGTGATCAAGATGTTCTTCCTCAGTTTGAGACCTTGCAATCATATCGTCCACATAGACCTCTATTTCATGATGGATCATATCATGAAACAAAGCTACCATAGCTCTTTGATATGTTTCCCCTGCATTCTTCAATCCAAATGGTATGACTTTGTAGCAAAAGGTGCCCCATTGTGTAAAGAAAGTTGTCTTCTCCATGTATTTGGAAGCCATCTTGATTTGGTTATAGCCAGAAAATCCATCCATAAAGGAAAAGACCTTGTGTTGAGCGGTATTATCAACCAAGACGTTAATATGAGGTAGATGGAAGTCATCATTGGGGCTTGCCTTATTTAGATCCATATAATCTACACACATGCAGACCTTTCCATCTTTCTTTGGCACAGGAACTACATTTGCAACCCATTGAGGATAAGATGTGACAGCCAGAAAACCTGCATCGAATTGCTTCATTACCTCAGCCTTTATCTTCTCAGACATATCCGGTCGCATTTGACGCGCCTTTTGTTTAACAGGAGGGCAGTCTTCCTTCATAGGTAGACGATGAACCACAATATCGGTATCCAACCCTGGCATATCTTCATATGACCAAGCAAATACTTCCATGTTATCATATGAACCAATCTACTTTTGATATTGTCTTCTAGGTTGGCGCCTATCTTGATCTCTCTCCGGTCTGTCTCAGTACCTAAGTTGATGACTTCAATTGGCTCTTCATGAGGTTGAATAACTTTGTCTTCTTGTATTAAAAGTCTGGCTAGTTCCCTTGGTATTTCACAATCTTCCTCGCCTTCGTCTTCGGGTTGGTGAATTGGACGTTTGAAATCATGCTTGGCAATAGTAGAGTTGTTGACAATAAGATCCAGAGTGGATGATGATCAGCAAATGTGTGTGTGTGTGTGTGCACATGTAAGATACATGGCTATTGAAAAAAGTAATAAAGGAAATAAAAGACAATGAACATAAAATTTGAATGCAAAGAGGTCCAATGGTTTATATTAAATGATCATATGATAGATGAAACATGAGCAAAACCCTTAACAAAAGGACCAAAGTGCCTCGGGAAAGGCACATGGCTTAGAAGTCGTTGCTTGGAAATAATATTACAGACATAGAGTTCTTGAATTGATAGAAAAAATAAACAGTAATTACTCCTCAGTGAAAGAAACAGGGATGAAATCCTTTTCATGCCAATTGTTGAGCTTCCCTTTGGTTGTTGGATAGATCCAGTCTTCGAAATCACACTCATCATTGGAGTCTTCTACAACGTTCACTTCAAGATTTTTGAGGTGGAGAGGCGACTTTCCAACACGAGCACTTCTTACTTCTTTCTGAGCTTGGGAGGTGAAACCTAACCCAAACTTGTCTTCCTTGAACGGGATGTCGAGGAGTTGACCCCACATCTCATTGTTTCCTTCTTCTACCACATCACGGGCATCCTTAAGAGAAACCATCTTGGGGATAACTTTATCAGCTCTTGGAGTGTCGGAGGATATTTTGGTGGTGGCCACAACTTCAAACTTCTGGAAAGGAGTTTCTATGAATTCGCCATCCATTTCTACATACTTGAAAGAATTGAGATGGCTCACCATAAATTCTTCCTTGCCGTAAACAGTGACAACCTTCCCTTGAACTGGATATTTTAACTTCTGGTGGAGAGTAGAAGTGACCGCTCCTACCCCATGGATCCATGGGCGCCCAAGCAGGCAAGAATATGCAGGCCGTATGTCCATTATATAGAATGTGGAGTTGAAAATCTGTGAACCAACCTTAATTGGGAGATCCACCTCTCCATGAACCATCCTTCTCGACCCATCAAATGCCCTCACAACAATATTACTTGGTTTCAAAACCAAACCTTCACAGTCTAGCCGATCTAAAGCGCCTTTAGGTAACACATTTAAAGATGAGCCGGTATCCACAAAGACATGAGCCAAAGTTTTCCCTTTACATTCAACAGAAACATGCAAGGCTTTATTGTGATTCTTTCCCATGGGAGTTAAATCTGTGTCGGAGAACCCCAGACCATTGTCAGCTGTCAGACTTGCTACGCAGTTCTCAAATTGATCGCCTGTGGTTTCTTGAGGCACATGAGCCTTCTTCAAAAACTTAATCAAAGCTTGTGCATGGGCATCGGAACATAGTAATAAGGATAACATTGATATCTTAGAAGGGGTTTTCCCCAACTGCTCTACTATTTTGAAGTCGCTTTTCTTGATGATCTTTAGAATCTCTTCCATCTATTGAGTGGATAGTTCTTCCATAACGAACTTTTTAGCATGTGCCTCTTCCCTAGCAGGCTCACCTTCTTTCCCTTTCCCCTTAGTACTGGCACCAGAATTGCCATTGGTTATGCGGACTGGAACTGTGGTAGTGGTTGGTGGTGAGATAACAGGGGAAAAGACCATTCCTGTTCTTGTGACCTTACTAGAACCAGTAATATTAGTAACACCAGCTTCATTATCACCAATCCTAGAATCTTGTTTTATCCCATGGTAATAAACCACGGCACCATAATTCCATGGTACCATCTTATTAGAGATGTATGGAACAGGTCCGACAACAGTGATTATGAGAGGAGTAATGATCGGTTTGTTCGAAATCCTGATAGGACCTTTGGATGAGATCCTAAGAGTTTTGTTTGAAATTGTTATGATGGCCAAATCTTCAGCTTTGTCGATTGAATTTTTGGTGGTGGGAATCTTTTCGAATAGAATCTCGCGGCTATTTATCAGGCGTTGCACACCTTTTTCTAGTAGCTCGCATCCATTTTCTTGTTGATCACAACAGGCACAATCTTTGGAACATCCAGGAAACACACCGGCTTTTAGCAAATTAGCTTTCACAATGGTCAAGGGAGTTGTAGGTACGAAGTGCGCCTAAGAGGGGGGGGGGGGGTGAATTAGGCACTTTTAAAAATTCTAGTTTTTAGTGATGATGGTTCTTATTTTTCTGGTTATAAGTGAGTTTAGGAAAGCTTAAAAATGCAGAAAAATAAAGAGACACGGATGATATATCCTGGTTTCCCTTACAGTCCGAGAGTACTCCAGTCCCCTTTCAACATGAAAGAGATTTCCTTATTGTGGCAAACTTACACAAGAACTACCAACCAAACCAAGAACAATCCTCTTGGACCAAGAACAAACCTCTTGTATTTTCACTAAGTTACCTATGATAACAATCCTCTCAATGTAACTACACTTGTATCCAACAACTTGGAAAGATAAGATTTCAACAAAAACACTTAAACTTAATTCCAACAATCCTGGAAAATAAGTAAGTAAATATCAATTTGTGAGTTTGAGTGAGTAGAGTATATTGATCACTAAGATTGATTTGACAATGTATAATCTTCTTCTTTCAATAATAATATTGTACAAAGACTCAAGATATATTTGCTCAAAGTTTTCTGTTTAAAGTATGAAAATATGCAAAAAACTTATGCATGAAAATGAAGAATGCTTGAGTTTGTATTTTGAAAGTTCATAAAATATTTATGAAAGAAGGTGTTAGATCTGGATTTTAAATTGAATATTTATATGTTCATAACACCCTTTTGAAACATCATGAAGATCTGGAAATGTATCATGAACAAATTCCAAGTTTGAGTGAAAAGATGTAATGAAAAGGCATGATCAAAAGGTATGAACAAAGCTGTTATTTTTCAAATTCGTGCAGTGTGTAATCGATTGCACCCTTGGTGTAATCGATTGCACAAGGTTTTTAACAGCTATAATTTCAAAAACTTAAGAGTGCAATCGATTGCATTAACAATGTGATCGGTTGCATGCAAAGTCAGTAGCAAAAATTAACTGAGTGCAATCGATTGCACTAACAATGTAATCGATTGCATGCAAAGTCAGTAGCAAATGTTTTGAAAAATTTAAGTATGCAATCGATTGTGTAGGAATTTAAATCGATTGCACAAAGAAACAGAAGCAAAAGATTTGGAATTTTTGAAGAGTGCAATTGATTTCACTAAGATGTAAATTGATTGCATGCAGAAGAAAAGTGAAATTTTATCTTTGAAAAGCTTGAGTAATGATTCTTAAACATTTCTTTTTCATTTTTGAGCATCTATATTGTGATACGGTGGGAGAACTGACTTGAGGTTTTGCGTTTGTATTTGCACTTGTTCGGTTTAGCAAGAGTCGCCATCGACTTTTTATTTTATCCTAAAGGAAAGGTTAAAAAGCACAGGAAAAACCTTTGAGATGTTTTCGTGGGTTCGGGGGGTAGATTATGAAAAGGGAAGGTGCTAGCACCCTTTTCATCCATGGTTATCCATGGGCTCTTAGTTACTTGTTTTAGATCACTTGCCTTGCATTTTCAATTGTTTGAAATGGTGCTTTCAATTGTTTGAAATGGTGCTTTGTGTGTGTGGTTTTGAAAATGTTTTAAAAAAGATGCCTTTTCTAGGCAACCGTTGTAACAATTCTTTACTCGAATGTTTTACAAAGGTGTTTGTCTTTTTGAAAAGATGTTTCAATGTTTTTGAAAGTTTGTTTTGAAAGTTGTGTTGTGGAGTGTGTTTTGAAAGTAGGCAAGTGTGTTTTGCAAGTTTGATCAAGTAACTAAGAGTTGTCTACCCCTAAATTTACTCAAAGATCTTTCTCATGTTTTAACCCTTTTAACAGTGTTATTTCACCATTGTATTTGGTGAACAACCTTGTGTTAGGATGTTAACGGGACGGGCGCGGGTCATCGTATAGACCATGAAAGCAATAGTGTCAAGTATCTTTGGCAATTTGCTTGAAGGGACTATGATCATTTTATTTAGGCAACTTCGAAAGCGTCATCGAGGGATTATGATCATTTGATTTGTTTTTGTTTTGCCAAAGTACTTGACATGCAAACATGGACCATTTTTGAAGGCAACAAGCGGGATTACCCTAGGGGTGCAAGTGTGAACTGTGTATTGATTGTCATGCATTTGTCTTGTATTAGGTTATCTAGCGGTTGATTTTGAATCTTCGCATACAAACCCTAATTACTATACAGTATATAGAAAGTGATAAATTGCGGGAATTTAAAGTCTAAGCTATTACAAATAAGTATCCGGGAATGGGGGTACAAATATTTACAAATGGGGATGAGTCTTATCAGGATAGTGGTGTCCAAATAATATTTACAACCAAATCGAATCGCATTCTCAATGTAAAATATAGCAATGTATAAGAATAAAAGAGAAATAAAAGTATTTTGTGAAAGTGTATGTGATTATTTACAAATGAGAAAAATATGTTAACCTAATGCAATATTAAGTATTTATTTATTTTTGTGTTTTTGTTAATATTATATAAACAAAAGGTTTAATAATAAAAGGAAATATTTAACCTTAAAAAAGTCTATTTTTTAAATGTATTTTATTGATATTTTTGTGTTTTTGTATATTATAAATAAAAAAGTGATTTACTAAACAAAAAGTTTTAAAGCCCAAAAAATATTATATTCTTAAAAGGAAATAGGAATTAGTTTTAAAAAGAAATAAAAAGAAGAATATTAGTTTATAAACAAAGAAAAGAAATAAAAAATGGGCTCCAAGGGGATTTTCTTGGCCCAAACAAAAACAGACAGGATTAGGAAAGGGAGGGGTGTAAGGCGCCAGGATATTTGGGCTTAGGCAGTTTTATGGGCAGAAGCCCAACTACGCGTTTTGAAATTTTTCTTTAGGGTTTCATTTGTTTGTTTCAGAAAAGGGTTTACAGTGGCTTAGAACGGTGCTCTCATTTTCTCCTTCTTCGCCTCTTTACTTTCTCAAGCCATTGATGTTCTGAACGAAAATCCTCCCATGCCTGGCCACTGGACGCCATCTCCGCCTCCTCCTCCTCATGGTAGCTCGGGCGGTGCTTCAAAGAAGGTAACGATTCTCTCTTTTTCCGCGTTTTAGGTTTTCAAGTTTTGCATGTTATTGATTTTTTTGACAAGTTCTGATCTTTATGTTATTTGATGACAACTTGATATCTTTTGATATCTTTTGGCAGCTTGGTTGACATCTCTTTTTGACAGTTTTACAGCTTTGTACTTTTGACAAATTGGTTTGCCTTTTCAAGTAGCTTGTTTGTCCAATTTTAAACTTTGCAACTTGTTTTGGCATATTCAGTTTGTTACCTGTGACTTGGTTTGGAATTTTGAATTGTGCATCTTTGTATTTGGCATATTCAGTAGCTTTGTGCATTTCATATATTTGCAAGCATATTTCCCTTTTCCTCTTTGTGAACCAAGAGTCTTCTTGTGATTTGCAGAGAGGGCGAACAAACTGATTCCGGCCAACACTTTTAATGATGAGTTTTTATGATTAACTGTCTGAGAATGTTTTTCCAAATTCATCTGTACTGACTTCTTTCTCTTTTTTGTCTTTGCAGATAAAAATCAGTTTGAGCAATGGGGAGCAGCAGTAGAAGATGAAGATTTCAAGCAATTTAGAATACAGTTTTATTTTATTTTAATCATTTGTAATAAATATTATTATAAATACTTGTAAATAAAATTACTTGTATTTAAATAACACTTGTACCAATAATTAAAAATAAATAAAAGTCTTTTTGTCAGATATCTCTTTTATTTCACTGTCTATTTAATTATTTAAGTTTTCTTGAATTAAAATAACTGGAAGTAAATCCCAATTATTCTAACTTAGATAAAATAAATAATTAATAAACACTGTAGTCTTGCAACTTCGCATTAATCAATAATAAACCCGACGTCCTAATTAACCATAAGCATTGCACAGTTAATCAAACAAACGTCCATATGCCTTTCCTTTTACTGATTTAAACCAAACACTGCAAATTTTCAACCAGAAGCCTCAGCTTCTAATCCAGAGGTTCAGGTTTTTTTTAGAACCAAACTGAAATCTTGAGCAGGCGTCAAAGCAGTGTAACAGCCAATTAAGACACTGTGGATTCAAATTCTTCTGAAAATGCGCGTGCAAACCCTAATTCTTGATTTATTGTCAAAGAAGCGTCCACCTGATCAAACCCTGAGCCAAATTCAACCAAACCCTAACAACCTGCTTGAACTGATTCAAAATCAATAGAAACCCTAATTTTGTCTGACTGGCGAGAAAAGTTTGTTTGACCGATTCTTAAGCTAATCTGAAAAATCAGGAAAAGCCCGAAGCTGTGATTTCTTGTAAAAAAGAGAGGGCAAATTTTGGGGTACAACATATATCTTAAGATCAAAGTAGATAATATTATTATACCTTTAAATTTGTTGAGAGCTTTTAGTGAAGATATTATCCTTAGATGCTTAGATGCTTGATCAAATTCTTTGCCTTCTTTGTTAGCCATGGTTTGTCTTCATCAAAACAAAAGCTTATTTGAGAAGCTTGATTTTACATTCTCCCCCTTTTTGATGATGACAAACAATCTTTCTTTATGCTATGTACTTTCCGGAAGAGCTTCTCCCCCTAAGATTCAAAACTCCCCCTATGTAGGAGAGGGTTGGAATCCTTTGCAATTCTTCATCTTGATTGGAGAGTACCTTGAAAATAAAGACACAGGAAAATCCCCCTAAGATGCAAAACTCCCCCTATGTAGGATAGGGTTGGAATCCTTTGCAATTCTTCATCTTGATTGGAGAGTACCTTGAAAATTAAGACACAGGAAATACAAGCATAAAGTACCATACATCTTTCTCCCCCTTTGACATTATCAAAAAGAAGGGAAAGATGCCTAAAGCAAATAATAATAGAGCAATATATTGACAAAAAATTATAGAATTAAAACATTAACACACATTGTTTAAGAGTTACACCAAAATTTGAACAAACGAAACATTGAAAGAGTAAGACAATAACATAACAGAAAAAAATCAGCCAGAGCATTAAGGGTGTTGAATGTCTGGATGGTTGTAAGACCACGAGCCTTAGTTCGGGAATTGTTGTTGAAGTGGAGGTTCTGTGTAATGAGGAGGAGGTGCAGCTGGGTTATTTGGGTCGTATGGTGGGATATGAAGGTGAGAATAAAGGTATGAGAATTTTTGGTTCACATCCGAGCGAAAATCATTTATCCGTGTTGTAGTGGAGTCATTGATTGCACTCCATTGATTGTTGATGTTAGTACTCATAGAAGCAAACTGTTGAGCCATGTAGTCTATGAGTTCTTGATTTCCTGGACCAGAGGGAGCAGTAGGAGGAGGAGGCACAGCTTCACCGCCTTCAAATTCTTGGTCATTATCTTCATTTCCAACAACATCTTCACAATTGTAGGTGATGGTCTTTGTCTCCAGATTAAAATGTACGCCCATCCTTGAATCAACATTCTTAATTGAAATTCTGTTTAAATTAGGATCCATATCCACCTTTTCAAAACCACGAAAATCCACACCAAATTCCTCCATAATCAAAGTGACAAAATAAGCATATGGAAGGAATTTAGACTTTTCATCCACTCTCAGCATATGCATCATCATCATTCTTGCCCAGTTTACATTACTCCTTTCTTCCTTGCATAAATAAGCCTCATCTCGAAGTCGGTAACCGTGCAATGGTTTCCAGCTCTTGGAAAAAGTATATAGACCAAGAAATAATGAAACAAGCGATCGTCTATATGGAGGTTACCTGCACTCCAGGAATCTATGGATGGAATTACTCTGCCAAGACCACGTATCTGTTTGGCGCGAAATTCAGCTTCACTTAACCGCCCAATGATGTAAAAGAATTCCTTTTTCGAATAGCCATCCCATATCTCATTTTCAGGATCATATAGGGAGCTTCCGGTGAAAGGAATATGCAAGATCTCACCAACAACCTGAGGAGTCAGAGAGATACGAGTGCCTAGCACATATGTGACTATCTTTTCTTTGTAGGGAGTTAGATTACTGAAAAACATTCTTACCAAATCCGGGTAGTATGGACCGTGCGAAGAAATCAACGGTTCCAGACCATAGGTAGCTAGATCGTTCTGAAATGAAAAACATTCTTGAGGGAAGGAGGAGAGTACACCATACTTGGGGTTGGATACAATTTTCTTTTGAAAGTCTTTGACAAATCTGACTTCTTGCGCTTCGGTGAGAGTTGAGAGCAGTGGATTGGATGTTGAATCAATCTTCTTTTTCCCTTTATCTGAAACTGAAGCCTTTCTCTTAATTCTTGAAGCCATGGATATGGAGTTTTAGGGTTTTGGGGTTTTTGGATTTTGTGAGAGAGAATTGGAAGTGATTTGGGTAGGTATGGAATGATTTATTAGTATTGAGGTGTATTTGGCTTGGGAATATGACAGAGGAATTCTGACCAACATTAATTTTCTGTCATAAAAGCTACTTTCAGTGCGTGCAATCGATTGACATACCATGTGCAATCGATTTGCACACAAACAGAATCAAAAAATAAAGCAAAATTCACATAGTGCAATCGATTGCATTAAAGGTGCAATCGATTTGCACATGAAACATAATGGACAGAATAGAAAAATTTCTTTGTGCAATCGATTTGCACCAACAAAAAATGTCCAAAACCAAAATTTTCTTGGAAAAATAAGTATCACATAACATAAATTCATATATGGCATGTATAAAACATATATAAAAGATATATCAAGGGTAGAATGCACCTTATAAGTCGCGTTCGTCAAGTATGTCGAGCTCTCGACGAATTTTATAGAAAGGTTCTTTCGCCAAAGGTTTGGTGAAGATATCGGCAAGCTGATTATGAGTATCTACAAAGGTTACCTCGACATCTCCTTGAAGAACATGATCACGGAGAAAATGATGTCTAATGTCTATATGTTTAGTCCTTGAATGCATGACAGGATTCTTTGTGATGTTGATTGCACTGGTGTTGTCACATCTTAGAGGAATGCACCCTAGATCGAGTCCGTAGTCACGAAGTTGTTGTTTTAGCCACAAAATTTAAGCGCAACTACTACCCGCTGCAATATATTCAGCTTCGGTCGTGCTTAGAGTAACACATGCTTGTTTCTTGCAGGCCCAAGATACCAATGCATTACCAAGAATGTGACAAGTACCACTTGTGCTCTTTCTATCTGTTTTACATCCTGCATAATCCGCGTCAGAATAACCAATTAAGTTGCAGACACTACCTTTGGGATACCATAATCTGACATTTGTTGTCCCTTTGAGATACTTCATGATCCTCTTTACCTCCGTGAGATGAGATTCCTTTAGGTTAGCTTGAAAGCGGGCACAGAGACAAACACTAAACATTATGTCAGGACGACTTGCCGTCAAATATAATAAAGAGCCAATCATACCTCGATATTTAGTGTTGTTGATGGAAACACTTGATTCATCTTGATCAACATAAGAACCAGAACCCATAGGTGTAGATATTTCCTTGCAGTTATCCATGTCAAACCTTTTCAAGAGTTCCTTGCAATATTCGGATTGGTTGATGAAGATGCCATCTTTAAGTTGTTTGATTTGAAGTCCAAGAAAATAGTTCATTTTACCCATCATGGACATTTCAAATTCTCCTTACATCATTGATGAGAATTCTTCACACATTTCTTGATTTGAAGAACCGAAGATGATGTCATCAACATAGACTTGTGCTAGCAAAGTGTCGTCTTTGATTTTCTTGATAAATAGAGTCTTGTCAACTTTGCCTTTTTCGAAGCCTTTTTCGCATAAGAAGTTGCTTAAACGATCATACCATGCCCTTGGTGCTTGTTTCAGTCCATAGAGAGCTTTTCTTAATTTATATACATGAGATGGATTCTTGAAGTCTTCGAAACTGGGGGGTTGCTTAACGAATACTTCTTCAGTGATATATCCATTCAAGAATGCACTTTTGACGTCCATTTGGAAAAGATGAAAATTTAATGAACAAGCATAGGCAAGTAAGATACGAATAGCTTCTAACCTTGCAACTGGAGCGAAAGTTTCTTCAAAGTCTATTCCTTCTTCTTGATTATAGCCTTGTGCTACCAATCTTGCTTTGTTGCGAACAATTATTCCATTCTCGTCAAGTTTGTTTTTGAACACCCATCTTGTTCCAATAATGTGTTTGTTGCTTGGCCTAGGAACAAGTTCCCAAACTTGATTCCTTTCAAATTGATTCAATTCTTCTTTCATAGCTATGATCCATTGGTCATCGCCTAAAGCTTCATCAACTTTGGAAGGTTCAATTTGAGAGGCAAACGCCATGTTTAGGCAAGCATCTTTGAGATTTAATCTTGTAGACATGCCTTGACTTATATCACCAATTACTTTATCAATAGGATGATCTCTATGAGTTCTCCATTCTTTTGGTAGATCATTGAGATTTGATTCTAGTTGAGGTGATTCTTCTAGTTGAATGGGTTGATCCTTGGAAGAATTTTCTTGAGGACCTTCTAAAATTTCATCATCATTATCACAAACAATATTATCCTCCTTGGAGGGGTTAGATTCATCAAAAGAAACATGCATAGATTCTTCAATAGTCAAAGTTCTTTTGTTGTATATTCTATATGCTTTACTAGAGAGTGAGTAACCAAGAAATATACCTTCATCGGATTTCTCATCAAGCTTACCCAAATTATCTTTGTCATTGTTTAGGACAAAGCATTTGCACCCAAAGATATGAAAGAAAGCAATGTTTGGTTTTCTCCCTTTGAAAAGTTCATAAGGAGTTTTCTTTAAGATTGGTCTAATGTTAACTCTATTGCTAACAAAACATGCCGTGCTCACCGCATCTGCCCAAAAGTATTTTGGAAGGTTTGAGTCGCTAAGCATTGTTCTAGCAAGTTCCACAAGAGACCTATTCTTTCTTTCAACCACTCCATTTTGTTATGGAGTCCTTGGTGCCGAGAAGTTGTGAGATATTCCATGTTCTCCACAGAATTCTTCAAATAGACCATTTTGGAATTCTCCGCCATGGTCACTTCTTATTGAGGCAATTGTTAGAGACTTCTCATTCTGAATTTGTTTAGCATACTTCTTGAACGCCTTGAATGCATCACTTTTCTACACTAAAAAGAATGTCTAAGTATATCTATAGAAATCGTCAACAATAACCAAAGCATATACATTACCTCTGAAACTCCTTGTTCTCGATGGACCAAATAGATCCATATGTAACAATTGTAGTGGCCTTGTAGTGGACACCACATTCTTAGATTTGAAAGTTGATCTAGTTTGTTTCCCCTTTTGACAAGCATCACATAGTCTATCTTTGACGAAATTTCTCTTAGGCAATCCAATGACAAGATCATGCTTGATTAATTTATTCAAGTGTTCCATATGAATATGAGCGATTCTTTTGTGCCAAAGCCATGAATCATCGTTGTTTGACATGAGACATTTAACCTTCAAAGATGGATCATCAAGGGAAAACATGAATATATTATTGATTCTTTTACCTTTAAGTATAACCTCATGAGTGACTTCGTCTTCTATCAAACATTCATCCTTGGTGAACTTGATTTTGAAGCCTTTGTCACAAAGTTGGCTAATACTTAGAAGATTGTGCTTTAGTCCTTCAACATAAAGAACATCTTCAATGGATGTGAAAGGTGGAGCACCAACTTTGCCTTTGCCTAGGATTCTTCCCTTATTATTGTTTCCATAAGTGACAAAACCCTTGGCCTTTAGCGCTAGATGTGAAAATTGGTTTATGTCTCCTGTCATATGCTTTGAACAACCACTATCAAGATACCAAAGATTGCATGTGGTCTTCAAGCATACCTGCAAAACAAATTAGGTTTTGTTAGGTACCCAAGTTGCTTAGGGTCCTTCATAATTAGTGCCTTTCTTTACCCATACATAATGCCCACATGCCACACTGAAGTTTCTAACATAGAGCATTAGGTGTATGGCCTTTAATACCACAATAAAAACAAGTAGGTTCAAAGTTACTTCTATATCTATAAGGATAAGATTTCTTTTTATAAAGTGTTTTCTTTTTCGGATAGTGACAAACCATTTTAGGTTTGTTCACTTTCTCTTTGGAAGATTGATCACTTGCCTTAACAAAGATAGTTTTGTTAGAACTTGGTTTTGAAAACTTTGAATATCCAAGCCCACTTTTGTCATTGGAGTATCTTTGTTGGCTAAGAACACCTTCCAATCCAATTTTCCCTTTTTCATATCTTTCAATGACTCTTTTTAATTGGACAATTTAGAAAGAGAGTGAATCACAATTTTTGCATACAAAATTCTGTTTTTGCTCATCACTTGATTTTTGTTTTTCTTCTTTGAAAACTTTTTCCATTGAAACATATTTTTCTTCTAAGGATGAAATTTGTTTATTTTATGATGAAATGGTTTTGTACAGAATTTTGCATTCATTAAATAGTTCATCTATAGCACCTTGTGCATCACTATCAAAAAGAGAAAATTCATTACTAACCTCATTGTCTTCATCATCGGAATGGTTTGAGGCCATCAATGCTAGATTTGCACTTTCATCACTATCGGAATCGGATGAGGAACTTATTTCATTGTCCTCCCATGCGACATAAGCCTTTTTATTCTTGAATCCCTTCTTTCTTTTGAAGCCACCTTTCTTGGAGAGTTTTGGACAATCCGGTTTGATATGACCTTGCTTACCACATTCATAACATGTGATTTCTTGTGTTGACGTGGAGCCTTCCTTTTTCTAAAAATGTTTCTTTCCTTTTGAATGAGAAAAAGTTTTGTCATTTCTTCCGAAGAATTTACCAAGCCTTTTAAAAAGAAGCATGAAGTTTTCATCTTCTTCTAGATTGTTTTCCTTTTCAACTTCCTTGGAGTCTATCTTCAAAGCAATATTCTTGGATTTCTTCTCTTGATTTTCATGCTTTTCGAGTATTCTGAGTTCTGTTTCGTATTCTTGAAGTTTTCCAAATAATGTTGTGGATGTCATGTTGGAGAGACTTTTCTTTTCTGACATTGTCGTTACCTTTGGTTGCCATTCCCTAGTTAAGGACCTAAGTACTTTCAGATTTAATTCATCATTTGTCAAGGTTTTACCAAGAGCACTTAGATGATTTGTCAAGTGCACAAATCTCTTTTGTAAGTCAAGAATGGTTTCTCCGGGCTGCATTCGAAATAGTTTGTATTCTTGACTTAGGGTATTTAGTCTTGATCTTTTTACTTCAACCATTCCTTCATGAGTTTGTACCCAGGTATCCCATATTTCCTTTGCTGTTTTGCATGTCGAGACACGGAAGAATTCGTCCATGCTAAGTGCACCTTGAAGAAGGTTTATTGCCTTTTTGTCATAGAGAACTTTCTTCTTATCATCATCGTCCCATGTAGTTTTAGGCTTTGATGAGCCAACACCATTGATTACCGTTACCGGGATAAATGGACCATTTTCGACGACATCCCATATTTCTTCTCCTTGTGCTTCTAGATGCGCCTTCATGCGTATTTTACAGAAATCAAAATATTCACCACAAAATAATGGAGGCTTGTTGTTACTACCACCATCTCTGAAAACGGGATTATGATTTTCGGAAGCCATTCTGGATCTTTAGGAGCAGGTTACCTATAACCTTCTCTGATACCAATTATAAGTACGAAGTGCGCCTAAGAGGGGGGGGGGGGGTGAATTAGGCACTTTTAAAAATTCTAGTTTTTAGTGATGATGGTTCTTATTTTTCTGGTTATAAGTTAGTTTAGGAAAGCTTAAAAATGCAAAAAAATAAAGAGACACGGGCGATATATCCTGGTTCCCCTTACAGTCCGAGAGTACTCCAGTCCCCTTTCAACATGAAAGAGATTTCCTTATTGTGGCAAACTTACATAAGAACTACCAACCAAACCAAGAACAATCCTCTTGGACCAAGAACAATCCTCTTGGATTTTCACTAAGTTACCTATGAGAACAATCCTCTCAATGTAACTACACTTGTATCCAGCAACTTGGAAAGACAAGATTTCAACAAAAACACTCAAACTTAATTCCAACAATCCTGGAAAATAAGTAAGTAAATATCAATTTGTGAGTTTGAGTGAGTAGAGTATATTGATCACTAAGAGTGATTTGACAATGTATAATCTTCTTCTTTCAATAATAATATTGTACAAAGACTCAAGATATATTTGCTCAAAGTTTTATGTTTAAAGTATGAAAATGTGCAGAAAACTTATGCATGAAAATGAAGAATGCTTGAGTTTGTATTTTGAAAGTTCAGAAAATATTTATGAAAGAAGGTGTTAGATCTGGATTTGAAATTGAATATTTATATGTTCATAACACCCTTTTGAAACATCATGAAGATCTGGAAATGTATCATGAACAAATACCAAGTTTGAGTGAAAAGATGTAATGAAAAGGCATGATCAAAAGGTATGAACAAAGCTGTTATTTTTCAAATTCGTGCAGTGTGTAATCGATTACACCCTTGGTGTAATCGATTGCACAAGGTTTTTAACAGCTATAATTTCAAAAACTTAAGAGTGCAATCGATTGCATTAACAATGTAATCGATTGCATGCAAAGTCAGTAGCAAAAATTAACTGAGTGCAATCGATTGCACTAACAATGTAATCAATTGCATGCAAAGTCAGTAGCAAACGTTTTGAAAAATTTAAGTATGCAATCGATTGCATAGGAATATAAATGGATTTCACAAAGAAACAGAAGCAAAAGATTTGGAATTTTTGAAGAGTGCAATTGATTGCACTAAGATGTAAATCGATTGCATGCAGAAGAAAAGTGAAATTTTATCTTTGAAAAGCTTGAGTAATGATTCTTAAACATTTCTTTTTCATTTTTGAGCATCTATATCTTAAGATCAAAGTAGATAATATTATTATACCTTTAAAGTTGTTGAGAGCTTTTAGTGAAGATATTATCCTTAGATGCTTAGATGCTTGATCAAAATCTTTGCCTTCTTTGTTAGCCATGGTTTGTCTTCATCAAAACAAAAGCTTATTTGAGAAGCTTGATTTTACAGGAGTTGTTAAATCTTCAACAGAAGCAATAAAAGTAACATCATCAATGGCATTAACCCCTTTTCCATGTTTTGGCATCGGCGCGGTTATCACGTTTGGAGTAGCGGGTGGATCAAACTCAATTATCTTATTATCTATTAGATCCTGAATTTTGTTTTTCAATTCCCAGCACTGATAGGTCTCATGGCCGGGGCTGTTGGAATGGTATGCGCATTTCGCATTCGGTTTGTAATTAGGTGAGGAAACATCAGAGATGGGTGGTGGATTGTGCAGAGTCACCAAATTGGCCTTTAGCAGATGTTGTAAGGCTTGTGATAATGACATGCTTATTCTTGTAAATTGTCATCGGGGAACTTCAGGTCTCCGATTGTTGGAGGGTTGCCTTTGAGTAGGTTGAGGGTTGGAAATTAATACAACATTTACAGATGAATGACGGTCCTTCCTGGTAGAGGCTCTTGCCCCATACACAACATTTGTTTCCTTTTTTCCAGTGAAGGGCCTTCTGACGGAGTTGGATGAGGAACCAGATGCCATGGGAATTTTGCCGCTTCTAATACCGCTTTCAATCCTTTCACCAGTTAAAATCAACTTGGTGAATTCCGACGAAGAACTTCCAATTAACAGGTTGAATAATGGACCATTTAACGTACCCATAAACATATTAACCAGCTTTCTTTCGATCAAAGGTGGATGGACCCTACTGGCAAGGTCCCTCCAGTTTTGGGCATATACTTTAAATCCTTCGTCACTTCCCATGGTCATATTCTGAAGCTGAACTCTCGTTGGTGCCAAGTCGGTGTTGTATTGATACTGGTGATAAAAGGCAGTGGCCAAATCCTCCCACGTATGGAAACGAGAACTTTCCAATTGATAAAACCACTCTAACTGAGTTCCAACTAGACTCTCCTGGAAAAAGTGAATCCATAATTTTCTGTCAGCAGAGTGTGGTTGTATTTTACGTACGTAAGATCTTAGATGTAGTTTGGGACAGGAGACCCTATCATACTTGGCAAAGACTGGTGGTTTGAACTTATAAGGAAGGACGACCCCAGGAACTAGGCCCAAATCACTAAAATCCAAGCCAAGCACAACTTGAATTTTAACTGCCTTTAGCCTATCCTCCAATTCTTTGTACTTTTCCTCACCAGCAGGTGGGTACTGTTCGTCAAAGTGATCCTCATCTTCAGAAGCTTGACCATTCACACCTTTAGCATGGGTGTTTCTTGCCTCTTCTGCTTGGTTCTCATCCTCCTCATAGGAGTCTTCGACTACTTGCACTTGGCGAATCTGTTCTCTGAATCTCTTCCCCATGTTGATGAGGGCCTTCTTTTTCTTCTTTTTGGTTGTTAATACTGTCATTAGCTCTTGTTTCCCTTTGGCCAAGGTCATCAAAGTGACTTGGAACTGAACGTTCTGAGCTTGCAAGTCCTTCACTGTCTGTTCGAGATCCATCCTTACTGAAATAAACAATAGAAAGCTGAGGAAACTTGTTGTGAAAATCTTGCTTATGATATGATGCATGAATATGTATATGCAAATGATTTCAAGGATTTAAAGAATTTAAATTTGTATAGACAAAGAGTGAACAAACGTTAACTTGCATTAAAGAGTTCTGATTTGGATAAAAACACGCCTCTTGGGCTTACAACAACAGAAATAAGCATAAAGTAAACTCCTAAGACAGAAAAGTTGTGCGCATCCTCTTTGGCACAATGTAGGTGTTTAAACTCCTTTCTTCATGAAGTTCCCTTGTAAGCTTTAATATCTTCTTCTCGCCCTCATAGAACTTAGCTTCAAAGGTGTCTCTCTCTCCTTTTAACTGAATCCAAGCGTTTTGCAAATCTTCAAGAGAAGTAGGCATATCAGGATAGAGGATAGTATGTGGAATGTCTCCCTCAACTACGGGCTCCATGATAACAGGTAAAGTGGCTTCATAAGGCATCTTAAGACTTTGAGCTCGAGCCCGCACCCATTTAAGATAAGGTTCCAAAGGAATGGAATTCTTACGCCTCAGCGTCTTGCTATCAACTTTGTTAACCATACTCCAAGCTCGTATAAATCTTTGACGGTAACCTTGGGTATCGCTTTCGTAGTCAAACGCAATTCCTTGGATGAGTACCTCATGAGGGCCATCTCTCCTAGCATATCCAAATTGTCACAAAGCTAAACAAGGGTTGCAAGTAATGCCTCCACTAATGCCAAGTAGAGGGACATTAGGAAATTCCCCACAGCGATCAATGATGGTAATGTCTTCCAAAGAACGATAATACCGGCGGATATCAGCATGTGAAAGTGACATCAATCTTTTAGACCACCTCATACCTTGTTCATTCTTCACCACGAATCTAGGTAGGTGCGAAATAAACCACCTAGCCAACAGAGGAGTGCAACACATCAAAGTCCCTCTTTTCTTTAAAGTGCGAGAGTGAAGAGAATACAAGATGTCTCCAAGCAATGTAGGCACCGGATTACGAGATATGAAAACTTTGATCTCATTTACATCTATAAATTGGTCAGAATTGGGAAATAGTACCAACCCATAGATGAGAAGAGCCAAAGTACTCCAACACTCTTGAGCCTTTTCCAACAAAAACTTCGCAGGAACCCTTTGACACCACTCCTTGTTACCCAATTTGCTACTATGTCTGATGGTTGCAAATGTAGAGCTCGAGCAATTTCCTCAGGTTTAGGGTCTCTTTCAATACCGTTAAAAGGTGATCAAGAATAGGAATCCCCATGAGTTGAGAAAATTCTTCCAAAGTGGGCACAAGTTGGTAATCAGGAAAAGTGAAGCAATGATGCAAAGGGTCGAAGAATTGGACAAGCACCTTTACCATATCTTCTTCAATTCTTGAGGTAACCAAACTAAGGAGCCGACCATGCCTTTTGGTGAATGGAGAATCTTCAGGGACCCTTGATACTAAATCCTTGAGTTGTGGAGGTATCCTCACGAGACTGACTTGGATAGTGTTCCTACGAGCGGAAGCCATGTCCTACAAAATAGAACAAAGATGACTTCCAAAAATCCTTGAAATGGTTAGTGAGAATTCTTATGATGTTCATGATGTTTATGTACAAATATATATACAAACAAAGCAGACAAGTCCTTAGGTTTAGGCTTGCATGGAGTCTCATAGGTAAGTACCCTCTTGAAGTTTAGTTGGGTCAAACCTGTCCTAGTAATAGTAACCGGGTTCTAAGGAACTCAATATCACTAGTTTGTTTTCTCGGGCATTATTTCAGCGCAAACCTCTTTAATGGCGACCGAAATATCCCAAAAAACCAAACCTCAATGAGTGTAGTATCGAGTATCTACCAACTTCGGACTGCACCAAAGCCGGTCATCTGACTACGTCCTAATGGCCAAGTTGGTCAAGTAAGGTTCTAAGGTCGGTTAGTGCTTCATGACATCACTCAGCGACCCCGTATTCTCCTTGACTACTCAAGGGCTACCGGTACCCACAAATATGTCACACTAACGTAGCTATTGCTTAGACCGTGTCGATATACCCCGCACAGTTTCCATAACGTATTGCTACTTACCTATAATGTATCCCAAATCCGGGTAGAGGATTTCAAACCCAAACAAAGAACCATAATGTAAAGCATACAAGTCAAACAATGTAAGCAAATAAAGGTGATCTAGCCTTAAGGTAACCCCACTTTTAAGTTTAGACTTGTCCCCAGTAGAGTCGCCAGTTCTGTGATACGGTGGGAGAACTGACTTGAGGTTTTGCATTTTGTGTTCGCAAATGTTGCGGTTTAGCAAGAGTCGCCACCGACTTTTCTTTTATCCAATAAGGAAATGTGAAAAAGCACAGGAAAGACCTTTCGAGATGTTTTCTTGAGTTCGGGGGGTAGATTATGAAAAGGGAAGGTATTAGCATCCTTTTCATCCATGGTTTTTCATGGGCTCTTAGTTACTTTCTAGATCACTTGCTTTTGTTTGAAAATGTGCTTTATGTGGTTTTTGAAAGTATTTTGAAAAGGTGCCATCATTTAGGCAAACTTTCTAATGGTTCTCGTTCGTAAGAACGTATACAAAGTGTTGAGCTTTTGAAAATATTTCAAGTCTTGGAAAGTGTTTTGAAGATGTTTTGAAAGTGTATGTGATTGTTTTGAAAATAGCAAGGATGTTATTTTTTGAAATTTGAGCAAGTAACTAAAAGTAATCTACCTACTCAAAAGGTCTTAGATGTGCTTTTCCTCCTCCTTTAGATGTTGCTACCTTACCATTTATTTGGCAAGAAGCCCCATCGTTGGATATGAAGGGACGGGCGTTGGGTCATTGTATGATCATGATAGCAATGTTGTGAGATGTCTTAGCACTTTTCTTTAGGGACTAAGATCATTTTGAAAAGGGCAACATTGATAGCGTCATTGAGGGACTATGATCTTGTATTTTTTGATTTGTTTGTGCTAAGACATCCCACATGCACAACATGGCCATTTTTGTAAGGAAACAAGTGAGATTACCCTAAGGGTGCATGTGTGCAAAGAGTGTTTGATTTGCATATTTAGTCTTGATTAGGGTTGTATATTTTGTTTTTTTTATCTTGCCATACACGCCTAATTACTAGCATTTACATTTGAAAGCGATAAATTGCAGAAATGTAAAGTCCTACGCTATTACAATATTTAGGGGATGGGGGTACAAATTTATGAATGGGGTTGCAAGTAAAATAAGTCCTAAATTACTATTACAACCATATTGAAATGCATAAGAATGTACAAGAAAATGTGAAACAAACTTGTCTTGTTTTAAGAAACTATTTTTGGTCTTTTGTTTTAAGAAATAAAATAAAGTGTGAAGGAAACTCTTTTGATGTTTGCTGATTAATGGAATGAAGAGTGATAGCAAAAATAATGAAAAAAAGGAAAAAGAATCAGCGTGTCGCTGATAAAATGAAGTCAGAGGTTCTGACCCCGGCACACTGGAAAACAGAAACCTGTTAGTGAAAATGTATATGGTCAGAAGTTCTGAACCCACTGGGAACACAGTAGTTTTCAGAAGTTCTGATACCACTAGCAACAAAACAAGCTTCAGGAGTTCTGAGACCACTAGCAATAAAACAAGCTTCAGAAGTTCTGATACCACTAGCAGAACTTGGTCTCTCTCTCTATGCTAGTCAGAACATTTGTAATTTGGTTATTTCTCCACAAAACAGAAGACATGCATAGAACAGTTATAGCAAGTGTCATAGCGTTTCAGAAATAGGAAATATCAGAACTATAAATCAGAGGCACGTATGAATTTGCTAATCCTAATTCTGAGTTCTAATTCCTTCAAGAGGTTCTGAACTGATTTACTCCCTACTTAGGCAGACAGAATGCATGAAATCTCAGAATATGTATGACACCAAAAACCTGATATCTACATTGTATCTGAGCATGTAAATCTGGTAATGCTTAAGTAATGTAGTGAGGGTCAGCAGAAACATACCTTGCAGCTGGAAGAAGTTCTGTGAATCGGAGTTAACCTCAACTCTGATGATGCTCTAAATAGCTTCTTCACGTACTCAGTAAGCTGGAAGTTTTCAACTTCTGGGGATGGCAAGGAGGTGATGTTCTGATTTCTTTGAGTGGATGGATGAAAAGTGTATAGCAATATGAACACAAAAGTTTAGACAGTTTCCAACGTGTGGATCAGAAACTGTGTGAATGGTTTTTAGTCAAGAAATAATTGAGAACAAGTGGAGTTTTGAATGCAAGGAATCAAAAGTTAACGAGGTTTTATGTGTTGTGTTTACAATTCTTGGAACTCTTGGAATTTTGGCAGGGATTCAAGGCTTTTCTTTCTCAAAATTTTGACCTCTTTCACAAATTTTTTCTGGACCCCTTCTCAGTGACCAATGGTGTTCTATTTATAGGCAAAGTTTTGTGTGTTTGAAATGTCAAGTAGCGCCAACATCATACGCTAGATGCTGACTTGCTCTTGAAGCAAGTTCAAAAAAGGTGTGATAGTTGACAATTTTTTAGCTTAGGCTGGATTAGCAAGCAGGGATTAAGGAAAAGTGAACCCACAAGCAAAAAGTAATGCATGGACCCTTACCTAATTCTCTACAAAAGTATTTCTACACTACACGTGGAGAGATCCTTTGGACAAATACTTGAAAGTGGTTGTGAGCATTAATGAGCATTAAATGATGATGAGATTTGTCAAAATCAGAAATCTTGCAATGTGAGATTTTGCATCATTGCTTAATTCTGGATCAGAAGTTCCATTTAGGACAAACATCCAACTTCTGATCTTTGTACCTTGTTGCCTCAGCAATTTCTGAAGGATTTCCCAGGTTTTCCAGTAACCTTCTTTGATTTACCTTTGAAAACTCTGGATTAGAAGTTCTGCCTCAGCGTAGCATCCAATCTTCTGATCCTCTTATCTTCTGGCTCCAGCATGTTCTGAAAGAGCTTTCAGGCTTCGTATTACGCTTTATTACCTTCTTTGCATTACCCTAGCAAACTCTGACTGAACTTGTGTAGATGCTGAAAAGCCATTTCTAACTGAAGACTATGTGTTGAACCATGTTTACAACTTCTGACTGCACCTGCCTGGAGGCTGGCTCAGAAGTTCTGAAGTGTCATTTTTCTTAAATACTTAGAAAAAATCCCAAGTATTTAAAAATTTGGCTTTTCCATAGTAAATTTGACTTTTGAATCTATTGACGAAACAAACTTCATATTCCAACATGTCTTGATGAAATATGATTTTTTGAGATTTGATTTTGATCCAAAAGTCAAAATTTGACTTTTCTGTGTGCCAATGACCATTTTTCCCTTATGAGTGATTTGCTTGGAAAAAATGATAATTCAAGGCTTGGAATTGGATGGAAGCGAGCTTGAGGATCCTAGGGTGATTCCTTGAGAAAAGAGAGGGCAAATTTTGGGGTACAACAGCTGCCCCTGTTCAATCTTCTTAAACCTGAAGAGTTAGATTGGCGAGTCTGCCATTCGTGACTTGAAGGTGAAAGGTGATTGAACATTAGAGTGCCCGGAAATTTGCACTCGAAGATGAATCGTGAATGGGCTTATAGATGCCATTTGGAGGAATGGCGGTAAACGTTGGAAAAAGTATCAGCACAAATCTTCTTGTCGATTTATACTAAAACTTGATGTTTTGATGTTTTATATTGGATATGGTGAGATGCGTTCTAAAGATTAAGAATTTGCTAAAATCTTTATGGGGTGAAGCTGTTTCGACTGCAGTTTATATCCTGAACATGTGTCCTACCAAGAAGTTAAAGAATAAGGTTCCTCAAGACGTGTGGAGTGACAAACGACCATTAGTAAGTCATCTGAAGGTGTTTGGCTCTATGAGTTACAAGCATGTTCATGATGCAAGAAGAAGGAAGCTTGATGGCAAGAGTGAACTTATGATTCTTGTAGGATATCACAAAACTGGTGCTTACAGGTTATTTAATCCAATTAATGAGAAGATTATGTTAAGTCGAGATATTGTGATTGATGAAAATTATGTCTGGGATTCGAATTCTAGTAATTCAATTAACAAGCCATTGATGAGCTCCGATTTTGATGAAGAAACTAATGAAGTCAAAGTCGAAGGAATTGTTGAGAATCTAGTTGAGCTCAAAGTTGAAGTAGTTACTAATATTCCCGACACAGTCGTAGTCGACGAGGCTGTAGATGAAACAAGTCAAAGACCTCAAATAAATGGAGTTCTTCCAATAAGACTTCATGATTATGAGGTAGTAGGTGATGATGATGTCACACCAGTTCGTAATTAAAAGCATCAAGTTTACAATATAGATTCCAACATTCTAGATTAAAATAATTACATAGAAATTTTTCAAAAGTTGTTTCAAAATAGCATCCATAAGATATATTAAAGGGCATTCCCAAAACAAAAGATTGAGACCAAAATAAACACACATAAGAATTTCATCATACTATCAAACAAACAACATGAAAACGACCCATTTAGCTCCTTTCAAACTTCACGTACACGTACGGAGAAAAGCACAACATACTCCAAACCAACGTATCACCATTAAAAAGTTTTTTACTATGAGAAAATCCGTACCATCCCAATGCCATGTACTTTTCTTATGTGTTTGGTTCATTATTCCTTATAGTTGTATAAACCTGACATGTGAAAACTTTTTTTATCCACATCCACCACTTTGATTTCCACTTACTTGAATCGAAGGCATCTTTTAGCTATTGTCCTGGGAAAATGCTGCATATATATAAAAGTGATAACAAAAAAAGTTATATATTGTTTTCCCATTAACATATTCTATATCATACACAATTATATACTTACCATGACATTGTTTACATTGCTTTTGGCGTTTCTTATGTGACTCTTTCATTTAAATTTCCTAGCCCCTATTGACCACTCCTCCATAATTTCATTTGTCACCATTGTTTTACTGATAACTTTATGTTTTCCTTCCTTAGCCACAAACTTCTTCTTTGTTCCCTTTGACACCTTTGCTTCCCAAGCAGCTTTATGTTTACCTTCCTTTGTGACGCTCAGTTTCTTAATAGTTTTTTTCTTTACATCCCTTACTTTTGTTGCATCAGTATTTTCAACACTACCAGGATTATGCTTCTTGTTGAATTTCACAACTTCTATGTTATATCTATCCTCATCGATGATTTCAACCGATTCTTCCTTAATATGATGAATTACAATATTCTCATTGTCGATGGGAACAACAATGATATTTGTCGTTGTCACAATATGGATGTCATTGCTACAAACTTTCTTGGCAGCTTTCTTTCCCTTTGTGGTTGTCACAACATCAATGTCATTAGTACGAAGTTCCTTTGCAACTTCCTTTCCCTTTGCGATTGTTACAACATGGTATCCATTGGTGCGAAGTTTCTTGACAACTTTCTTTCCCTTTGGTGGAACATACCCAATCTCATCAACTAATCCACCAATAATTTCCATTGCCTCTTCGTTGCTGATGAATCAAAATCTATATATTAATTTCTAAATACACCGTATATAATAAAAGATTTTAAAAATGAAATTATGTGTGAACATCAGTTCATATTGTTTAACATTCTAAATCTAAATTCCTAAATTTTATAGCCAACTGTTCATAATATAGATCTTTATTAACAACATCAACTAAAGTTTCACAAAATTATGTTCAATAATTTAAGAAATGTTTGCAGTAGAAAAAAACATAAATCTTTATCAGTTTCTAACCCTAAGCTTTGCCTACTATCATCCCAAATAAACCCTAAAGTCGAAAACACTGTAATTTTGTAAACAAAATTGAAATTCCAGCACGTTCCAAAACATCGCCCTGTTTTACTAAATCCATAATCATTTGACAAAAAAAAAACCTAACCCATTTTTGTTTGGGGTTCATACCTCATCTCTATCTCATCATCTGAAACAGTTCTGCCATAGATTCGTGAATGCGAGCATTCCATTATTCCTAGTCTTCAGTGTCTTCTTTTTGTAGGGTTATAACATGAATAGATTTTTGCTATTACCACTATTTATTTTAATGTTGGTAGATGTAGGAATGTGTGTGTGGAATAACGGCCTCAATATTAACGTATGGTTTTCAATGACAACTTTTAACATGAAAATAACACTTTTAAGTGTTGGATTTTCTTTTTAGCAATCCATTTTAATCTTTCAATTTTTGTAACAATTCATTTTAAATATTAAATTTCTTAAGCAATCCAATTTAAATATAGTAATTTATTTAATTTCTTTATTCGTTTTATTATTATTGTTGTATATTTTCTAAGCTTTAAACTCTAATAATTTTATATATAGAGTATAATATTTTTTAATTATATACTTTTTATCTTACTAATAAACTTTCATTAATATGATTAATATGTTTATAGTGTTTTTTGGTTCAATTCAGATTAAACAATTTTTCGATATATATACTATGAAGAAACACATGAAATTAATAGGAGGTTTGAATATGCAAGTTCATGGTGGGTAACATCCTAAACTTGTGATATACATATTTTGTTCCCTCAAACAAATAGAAGTGAACAACATACTAATTATTTAATGGTTATCATTTATAATATTCATCCTAATGCACATCATTTGCAACCAACAAACATCAAAATATATTCTATATCTCCTTTTGGTTTTTCCTCATACATTAAATTAATACAACGTATCAAATTAATACTTCCAAAAAATTTTGTTTATTGTTTCTAGAGGAATCATTGGTTTTATCAGGCAGATACAAGGGAAATTTTCCTGAAACTCTTAATCAGTCATACCAATTTAAATCTATTTGTTTCGTTTATACATCCAAAAATTATAGTATACAGTTCCAAATTTTTGTTATCAATATCAGTTTCAAACATTAGATGGAAGATCCCTGCAGCAAATTGGTTTTATCTTACTACCAATGGAGCAAGTAAATATGGGGTTGTACATTGTTGGTTTAGAAAATAGAGGATAAGCTTCATTTTGACTTTAAAGTGGTGGTGAGGGGTGTAACAGTTTGGGTTGTATCAGCTTTTCTGTAAGAAAAAAAATTCAAACCAATGAAATTTACATTGTTTAGGGTTGCTGCTTTTTATCACTTCAATTTGAAATATAAAAGGTTTAGTTGGAAATCTAAACATTTAATGACTTCACTTAGGTAAAAGATAATCGCTCTAAAAGAGTTTAGTGCAATAAAAAAATTTGAACAATTAATGTGACATAAAGAACATTTCTTTAATAAGACATAAAAAACATTTTTGAATTATAAGGATTTAATAATTAGAAATGATTATTAAATGAAAATTATAATTAAGGACATGAAATTAGACTTTTCATAAATTTAATTTATCAATAGTTGATTTGGATTTTATATATATATATATATATATATATATATATATATATATATATATATATATATATATATATATATATATATATATATATATATATATATATATATATATATATATATATATATATATATATATATATATATATATATATATATATATATATATATATATATATATATATATATATATATATATATATATATATATATATATATATATATATATATAAGTTAGAAATTTTATTGCTAATCAATTATAAAAAGAAAAGTCATATATATTAACTTATTTCGTATCAAATATTTATGAGAGAGACTAAGTAAATGGTTGACTTAAATTATATTAATTATAATTTATTGAATAATTATAAATGTTATAGATTTTTAATAGTGATAATGCATAAAATTATAAGTATTTTTTTAATTTGTATTTTTAAATTATTAGTGATAAATATTTTATTACAACATTACAATTATTGAACATACCAATTTCTAATCTATTTTAAAAATAAAACCAGGTTGAATATTCTCATTTAGCCTACAAATTTATTATATAATATAAATTACTCTAAAAATAATATTATCATTCGATTGAGAAGAAAGAGTATACATTAAAAATAAGTTAAAAATGAATAAAGTTAATGGTATTTGGCATGCCATAATATGAAGATAAAATAGTGAAGAATTTTGAATAAGTCATACTGCACATCCAAGCACAGAAAATGAACCGGCATTTAAATAATAGTCAAATTAATTTCATAGTAGACGGTTAAATGGCGATTTTTTTTTTTTGAATAATGACGTATTAAAAAAAAATTTCGCAAATAACCATGTTTCGGAGAAAATTATGCAAATAATCATATTTCAGAAAATTCCACAAGGGAGGAGCTAACCCAGTTGACGCATCCACTCCCCATTTTTCCCTAGGCGCCATCCCACTTGGCGCCTCCTCACTCTTTTAGCCAAGTGAGATGGCGCATGCACTTTAAAAGTGAGAGGAGGCGCCATCTCACTTGGCTCCTAGGGTAAAATGTTATTTTTATAAATAATTCGTCTGTTTCTCCGTCATTCCTCACACTTTCTCGCACTGTTCTCTTTTTTTTCTCTCTGTTATTTGCGTCATGACATCGCCCATGATTTTTACCAGAGATGGTTACGTTATTTTCTCCGCCACAAAACCTCCAATGAAAATGAAATTCTGGCACATTCACTCCATGGAGCGTCTGAAGAGGGAGTTGATGCGATGACTAGAGAGAGACATCGAGGAGGGGGAACAAATTAGAAGGATCCAGCGAAGACAAACAGCAACCTCACTCGCGACAGGAAGACCTAATTTTTGGTTGGAGGAAGTGATAACAGACAGCGACGTAATGTTGATGATGCATGGGTCAAATGAAATTGTTTTAACGGTTGTAATTTCGTAGACGATTTATCGCGTTTTATTTCTTGTTCGCGCAATGTTTATTGTAACAAATACTGTTAATGAAAAACCCTAATGTTTACAACTTAATAAAGGAAAGATTTTTTGTAATACAATTTTTATGTGGTTGAGCCACTAGCCCGATTCAGACAGTTTTTGCAATTGTGTCCGACCTAACGACATAACCCACACTTTCTTTCCAGCTTGTCAAGATAGTCCATTTCGGTTGTGATGCGCTTACTTTGGAACGACCCTTTTTATTCCTTCGCATTTGGTCATTGTGCCATACTATTTCGCCGTCATATGCAGGCCAATAATCAGGTTTTGCTACCAAAGGGAAGCTGTTGTTGTATATGTTGAGCAAGGTTTCAGATTTATAAATGGGAGACAGAAGTTGTAGCGCGTCTTGATGAGTATAGGCACACACAGCAATGACATGAGAGCAGGGCATACGAAAGGCTTGAGACTTGCCACAATCACACCAACGAGAAGGTAGTATAACCCTATACACTTGTCTTGGCAGGCCCTCGTTGTGGTCGATTGTCTCTTTGACAATGAAGTTGTGGCTGTGTCGGTCAAACCGTATAACCAGATGGGTGTTGGCTTTGACACTTTCTGCCTTAATGTACTTCATGCAGCTTTCACTCCATAGTTGTCCAGATTGCAACACAGCATTCCATATTTCACCTCTTTTGGCAAACAACGAAGCCATCCTAAAATATGTTGATTTAACCAAAGCAGTGACTGGGAGGTTTCGTATGCCTTTGAAAACCCGATTCATCGATTCAATTAGATTTGTTGTCATGTGGCCCCATCTTTGTCCATTGTCGTATGACCTAGTCCATTTTTCTACCGGAATATTATCGATCCACCTACCGGATTCCGGATTTGACAAACGTATCTCGTTGCGATAATATTTGAACGTAGGTTGTGTCAATGCATATCCCGCATTCATAAACGCTTTCCTAATAGCTTTGTCTTTGATCTCCCTCATGAAATTTTGGACGATATGTCTAATGCAATAGACATGCGTAGAAGGAGGGTCATGCCAACTGTTTGCAGGATTGTTGTATGCACTTTCAATGGATGCATGTCTATCAGAGATCAAACAGAGATCTGGTTGAGGAGCCACGTGTGTTCAGAGATTCTTGAGAAAAAAGCTCCAAGCACCACTAGTCTCCCCCTCGACTAGGGCAAAGGCAATTGGGAAAATGTTGTTGTTGCCATCTTGTGCAACTGCCATCAGTAGCGTGCCTTTGTATTTCCAATACAACTAAGTCCCATCAATTTGTATAATTGGTTTGCATGACGCAAACCCTGTGATGCAAGGTTGAAAATCAAAAAACACTCGACTGAATATTCCATTTCATTGAGTTGACTACCATTTGGGGCGTATGCTGGCACTGTTTCCAGAATGTAAACAATACCCGGAGAATAAGTCCGGAGTGCATTCCGGTAGCGAGGAAGTTCTTGGTATGACTCCTCCTAGTTTCCATATACCTTTTTAATTTCTTTGGTCTTTGCTAACCACGCCTTTCGGTAAGACGGAGTATAGTTAAATACCGTAGTGATGTGGGAGATTATGGTTTTCACCTTCAATGATGGATCGTTGCTGACGAGTGATAGGATTTCTTGACAAATGAGATCATAATTTAGTTTCCGATGATCCTGTGATTGAGTAGAACTGGTACACGTGTGGGTAGACCTAGAACCTATGACCCAATAATCACCTCTTAATCTGTATGATGCAGTGAGCTTGAACATACAATCTGGGTGGACACACTTGATCTTGTACCTTTCTAGATTTACACGGTCCACCTTAAAATCGATCGAGTTGAGCATGGGAAATTTTTTTATGGCTCGGATACATTCTTCTTTGTTACGAAATTTGTATTTCTCTTTTAAATTTTCATCCGACTGCATATACAGATTGAAAAATAAATCAGAAGACGGTTCATCTCCGCCCATGTTGAAGTTTGTCATGTGCGGAGGTGGTGTGTAGATCTTGTTTGAAGGAATACCAAGTATTCCATCATTTTCGGAATCATCATTGACCATGTCATCAAACTCCAACTCGTCATCTTCTTCTTCTTCATCAACGACATCTACTTCTGCTTGTTCGATCTCCAGAGGATCAACCACTTGTGACAGCTAAGGCTCTCGCAGCATAATGTACAACTCAATAGAGTCGTACCCAGAATAATCATGACTGAAAAACATATTTGGAAGGTCCTAGTCATCTTGAACCCCAACCTTATAAAATATTATTTGGTTGTTACCAAAAAAAACCGGATTATGATAAAATATTTATGTCATGGGACCTCGTCCAAGTTTGGCCTCCGATCGTTTTTTGAAGTACAAGAAATTGGCTTTCCTGTTTAAACAAAATCGTATGTTCTCAGTGTCTCTAAACAAAAACCCAGAGGTGGGACAAATGTATGTCTCACTATTGAAATATGCACTGATCACATATTAGGGTGCAGAGGTCATTGTGTATGATTGTTTGAAGGTTTGAAGGTTTGAAGGTTTGAAGTTTATGAGTTAATTGCTGGAATGTTTGAATGTTCTAGTGTTTGAGAGATTAAGTGTATGAGTGTTTTGATAAATGTAAGATTAAATAGGTTGTACTGAATTTGAATAAACCAACAGTAAGCACTCTCCAAGGCTGTCACCTAGCCTGCACCTACACTGCAACCTCTAAGGCGCCTCCCATCACGTCCAATCGTGTTACATGCATGCAGAAATGCCTTCTTCAAGGCTGTGACCTAGTCTGCGCCTACACTGCAACCCATGCCACCTCTTATTCGCTAAAAGGGATGGCGACACCTTTCATTTTTGTACTCTTACACCAAGTCCAATGGCGCCTACATTCACGTCCAATCGTGTTACATGCATTCAGATATGTCTTCTCCAAGGCTGTCACCTAGCCTGCACCTACACTGCAACCCATGCCAACCTCTTAGGCGCCTCCAATCACGTCCAACCGTGTTACATGCATGCAAAGATGCCTTCTCCAAGGCTGTCACCTAGCCTGCACCTACACTGCAACCCATGCCACCTCTTATTCTCCAATAGGGATGGCGACACCTTTCATTTTTGTACTCTTACGCCAAGTCCAATGGCGCATACCTTCATTTTTGTACTCTTAGGCTATTTAATTAGAATATATTATATATATTTTTTCTAATCATTACTATAACATATTCATTTACTATTTATAATGATTTGCGTGACTCTTATTTTATATTTATATATATATATATATATATATATATATATATATATATATATATATATATATATATATATATATATATATATATATATATATATATATATATATATATATATATATATATATATATATATATATATATATATATATATATATATATATATATATATATATATATATATATATATAAGCACATAGACATCGTATTTTTTTGGTAATAGACAACATTTTAAAGTGCTGTCTAAACCAGCGCTGTTATATGTAAAGACAGTATTTTAGATTAATGTAAAAGCATTGTTATATGTCCCCTTTAGGCAGTGCTTTTACTTTTAAAGCGCTTTCTTATGCACCCCATTTAGCAGCACTTTCTCTTTTGAAGCGCTTTCTATATGTACCCCTTTAGCAGCGCTTTCTATATAGACAACGCTTTTGGTTATGTTTTACGCATCTCTTTAGACAGCGCTTTCCCATTTTAGGCAGCACTTTTCTCCACTTTAGGCAACACTTTTTCCCTAGTTTAGACAACGCTTTCTTATTAAGCGCTGTCTAATGTTCACAATGTTTTTTAAATATTAGACATATTTTCACTTGCAAAAAGCGCTGTCTAATATCTACAATAAATTTTTACAAGATTTTCATCATATTTTGCACCAGGTTTTCACCATATTTTGCACCAGATTTGGTAGCTTCAATCCAATATAAATGTACCAAATTTGCATATAGAAAAAATCCACATATATATAATTGATGATATATACAGCAACAACTTGAAAATTGATGATACAACTTGAAAATTCTAAAATTATAAATTGATGTTTAATCTACATACAACTTCGAGAATTTCTAAAAAACAACAACAATGAACTTGTGAGCTCTATCCTGTACATCTGCACCTATAACCTGAAACAAAACCAAAAAATCAAAATTCATACCATGATAAAATAAAACTTTATTCAAATTTATACTCAAAACTCGAAAGATATACTCAAAATTCTCATCAATGAAAGAAAGACAATATACCTTTTAAAATTCTCAACTCCTTAATGAATTGACACAATTCCTCCACAAGTTCATCCAATTGATCTTTTGAGTAATGAGTATAATTGAATTCGTCAAAGTACTACATAATAATATAACATAGTATGTGATTTAGTTAAAACACCATGCCATTTTATGAGAAATATTAAAATAATTCCTAAGTTAGAAATCCATACCGTGGATGGAATATCTATTCGGTCTAAAAGAAGCGTTTCTTTCATAAAGCTCAATATGAAATAACCGCAGTCTATACCATTACGTTGACAAGGACAATACACATGGAAAGAAAATACGAATATATATCAGGAAATATCCCTTAACTTATTTTATCAAGTACCATCACTAATATAATCAAAATTGTGAAAATATACCTGCACTCTGATCCACGTAATGTTGTTGCTTCTACTCTTTGGTACTTGAATACCTCTTTGTGATCGAAAAGATTGTAGAACGCTATAATAAAATATAAATGGCTATTTAGAACAATGTCACATAGATAAATGAATATACACACGAATATTTAGAACAATTTCACTTACACATCAATCATCTTCTACAAATCTGGGTATGTTGTACAACTTTAATACCGCAAACAGTCTTGTGAATTTAGTGCAACCTTTATACAACGATTTCTCTACATCGCTTACCAATGTCTCAAACATTTTGGGACAATCCTGAAGATCTTCTACAAGTGCTTCTGCAATCTCTTTGACTCGATCACAATCGTATGTATCTGTGCCATTGTCGTCTGAAGCATATGTCGTACTATCCCCCGGTTCAACATTCTCGTTACTTTTCTCACCATGGACTATCCAACATGTGTAACTTCGATCAATTCCACGCCTCAATAAATGCGATTGCAACCCAACTGCGTCAACTCGACCCACAAAACAACAACTTAAGCAAGGACATTTTATTCGATTGGCGTCTTCGGCGTGTTGAACAACAAACATAACGAATTACAATACTCTATTCTCATACTCTTTGGATAATCGATTGGAAGACATCCATTTTTTATCCATGGTCTTATTATTAAGTAAGCTAAACAAAAACAATACTTAAAAAATAAAGGAAATAGACTAAAAAGCTTAATACCAATTAGGAATATTCATAGAAAATCATAGGAAAAGCTTAATACCTGTAGAGAAGTCAACAACTTCTAAAACTACATAGTGTAATATTCTTGAAAACACTAAGAAACTCCACTCTTCACAAGTAACCTATATAAATAATCAATTAATTTCATTATAATAAAAAAATATATAGAATAAGAATTACATTAGAATATAAATACTAAAACTACCCTTTTTAATATAATAATATAATAAAATAATAATAATAATAATAATAATAATAATAATAATAATAATAATAATAATAATAATAATAATAATAATAATAATAATAATAATATAATATAATAATATAATAATATTATATTATTATTAATTATTTCAAAAAAATCAAATCTTATTTTTCTAAAAATGTATATTAATTATTTAGCAATTAATATTTAGAACTAACTCTAAAATTTATCATATTTTTCAAAACTATTTTAAAATAAGTGAAATCATAAAGTAATTTTAGTTTGATGCATGTAAGAACCGGGGTATCTTGTATATTCTTTTTAACATATATTTTACTAATAAAATAATATTAAACTAATAAAAAAATTTCAATTATATGAGTTCTTTCAATTTCAATTTCAACTCTACGTGAAGTGCTTTCAATTTCAACACTATAAGTGTTATTACGACAATCTCACAAACCAAAATTTATAGCTCGAATAATTGTATAGGAACATATTTAGTCTCAATCAATACATGCAATACTCATTGTGACATATACACAAACACCTTACATCAAAACTCATTGTGACATTTTCACAAACACCTTACATGCAAAAACCACATGCCACACAAAACACAACATAATACAACATTATCAACACTAAATCAACGCTATCAACTAAACCAAATGCAACATTATATATCAACATTATCAAATATATCAAAAACCATACCTAGAAGAGAAGAGAACCTTGGTTGTGAATGGAAGAAAGGATGAAACGGTCTTGAATGCAAGAAGGATGAGAACCTTGAACAATGTGGAATAAATAGAATCGATTTTTGTTTAGAATCAAAAGAAAAAAATGGAACTTAAGAGCTACGTGAGGGTTCATACTGTGCTGTGCGTGAGAATGGGGTTCTGGAAATAATAATGTTTCTGTGTGTTGGGCATGTTTTATTTTTTTTTATAACAGGAATTTAGACAACGCTTTTTAAAAGCGTTGCGTAAGTCCACCCTTAGCCAACGCTTCTAGTAGAAAGCGTTGCGTAATCTTCCCCTTTAGACAGCGCTTCTACAAAGCGATGCGTAAGTCCACCCTTTAGGCAGCGCTAAGCGCTTTGTAAGCCCACCCTTTAGGCAGCGCTTTTCCAAAGCGCTACAATACCTACCCCATTTAGCAGCGTTTATTCCAAGCGCTTTCTAAAAACCTCTTTAGCAGTGCTTTACCAAACCACTTTCACCCCCTTAGGCAACGCCTTTTTTAGAAAGCGTTGTCTAAGGTATGCGACCAAATTCGCGCATTTTTGAAATGGACTTTTAGCAGCGCTTTTGATAAGAAGCGCTGCCTAATGTGTGTTGTCTAATCTTATTTTTGGCGTAGTTTTTGACTGAACGAATCTATTTAATTTGTATATCTTTTATATATATATTTTAACTATGACTATACTAAATTTATTTATATTTATCTCCCAATGCGTGATCCGTACGAACGTATGAGTAGATTAAATTAATATTTATATGACAATCATAATTTCAAATATTTATTCTTTTTAATTTGTGTATCTTTTATATATATTTATTAACCATTATTATATTATATTTATTATATTTATTTATTATTCATAATTACATTTGCCCGACTCGTGCGAACGCACAACTCTCTTGCTAGTTCTTTTTAAAAATAGTGTTATTTGAACACTCAATATTTGACACTTTATCTGACGTCGTATATAATATTTTTATCTCTCTCATACTTTATCATTTCATACACTTATTTGAATTTCAATAATATGTTATTATACATGAAAATTACATTTGACACTTTTTTGACACTCATATTTAAGAGTTGATATATGATACATATATTTTTGAAATTTGTAACATATTTTATATAATTTGATATTTATACGCCAAAAAATTTAATAATTATATTTTCCATTTCTTTTTAAAATGGAGAGAATTCATATCTCATATTTAAATGTCAAAATATCATTTCTCTTCTTTTAATATATTTAATATATTATGTTGTCACAAATCCCACACACTTCTCTTTTTTAACTACTAAATAAATAACTAAATTAATGTTAAAAGTTTGGGCTAGTATAAATCTGGATTGATTTTTATAGAGGTGGTCTGTATTTAGAAAACCTTAAAACCATTCTGAAAATTTATAGAGATAAAAGCAACTCATATTATCTTCTCAAAATCACGATAAAAAGACCTTAAACATGGAGTAATGTTGGTCCACCGTGTTTTCAAACATAGGTGTATTCTTTTAATAATTTTGAAAATCTAAAAGTGTAATGTTTCTTGAATATGTAATCAAACACCGGCGTATTCTTTTAATAATTTTGAGAATCTAAAGGTGAAATGTTTCTGGAACATGTAATGATTTAACACAAATAAACTTTATTTATTCAAATTAATATTTTTGAAAATAAATTAGGTTAATTTAATTTCTTTTTCATAATTAAAATTAAATAGAAATTAGGTTTTAAATTTTGTAATTAAATTGTTTCTTTTTTTAAATAAAAAATCACAAAAACACATAAAATCTCTTTTACAAAATATTTTATTTTCTTGAATTATTTAATTTAGTTTAAATTAAGTTAACTTCAATTTCTTTTTATAATTAAAAATAATTAGAATTAGGGTTTTAGTCGTACCTAACCTAATTAAGTCTTTTCTCAAGAATTAGTTCAAATATTTTTTCAATTAGATTTTTAGGATTCTCAATTTTTTTCGTATTTAATTTGTCGAGCGTCCTTTTATTTGTTTTATTATTATTGTAACTGTTTCGAGGTTGTAATAGTAATTAGGGTTTTAAGTTTCCGCATTTTTATTTTCCGTCAAGATAATTATGTAAATGTCAAAGCCTTGTAATAGCTAGGTTTATTTTTCGCACTTTAAATTTCTGCAAATATTTAACTGTTAGATGCATGGTTAATAGGATTGTATGGGAAGAATGCTTGAAAATTAAAATGGTAGATCACCTAATGTGCAAAGACTATATAACTGAAACAATTCACATGCACATATTCACTCCTAGGGTTTACCCCACTTCGGTTGCTTTCGGTAAACAATCATTAAGCATAGGAGATTTTAGTGGTTTCCCTCCAGTCTAAAAGATCAAAATGTCTCATTCGAATGTTGCCTCAGAAATATTGCCTCGTAAATGTTGCCTCTAAGAGATCTTAAGACTCTAGGGTTACTACTAAAGTTTTCTAACTATTGCTTTAGTGATTGTACTTGTCCCTTTCGAACATCCCTTACAACTCCAACGACGGTGCTACCTACTCCTTGATAGTGGGATAACGTTGTCTAAAGGAAACGAGAACAAACAATCTTTTTTTTTCGAGTAGGTAGAACCTTAAGTACTTGCTCAATAAAAACTTTTCACACAAACACCTTTCAAAAAAAAATTCAAAACAAACTTCGTCACACTCTTGAGGACTGATACAAGGGTTATCACGAAGTAAAACATTTTCAAAAACAAGCACACACAAGCAATTTAAAAAATGAGCAAGTACCTAAGAGCCCATGGAAAACCATGGATAGAAAGGGTGCTAACACCTTCCCTTTCTATAATCTACCCCCCGTACTCAGAATATCTCGAAAAAAGGTTTTTTCTGTTCTTTTTCCTTTTCCATGATTGGATAAAATAAAAGTCGATGGCGACTCTTGCTTACCGCGACATTTACGAATACAAAATGCAAATCAGTATTAACAGTCGGTTCTGCCACCATATCACACTTTCATTCAAGATCTAAAGATTTCGATAGAGTAACAAAGATAAAATAATAAGTAACATGGCCAAACATGGTATTTGAGTGCCAAACTGGCTTTGTTATAAATTACAGCATAAGGCTTTTTGGCCTATACAAAAAAAGAAGAATCGAATTGGTCAAAATACAAGTTATCAGAAAGGTAGGTTGGTCTTCATCTTATCATATTTGGCCCTAGAAAAGCCTATCCTGTATACAATGGAAGCTTTTGCAGTTCGAAGAGCAGTTACTTCGCCTTCTAAGCTCCTAGCTTCATCAATACATTGGATGCTTTGGTTCAGCTCTTCGCTGGCTCCGTCATTTTTCTCTGCTTTGAGAGCCTGATGACGTTTTTCAGCCTCGGAAATTTTCTTCTGCAGCTCTTCAATCTGCTTTCTCCATAGGGCAATAGAAGAAGAAATCTTGTCTTGCTCCTTTTGGGAAAGTTCTTTGGCTTTCTCGCGCTTCTCAATCTTATCTGATAACTCAAAAGCTTGCGCCCACTTCAAGTCTTGAATTTTTTTCTTCTCCGTGAGTTTGGAATCCACATCTTTCTCTCTGAGAAAGTCAAATTCCAAGTTATTGATAAGCGTGGTCAAATCAATCAGAACCTCAGCAATCTTAGAGGTACATTTCCCTAAATCGACTTTATGGATAAGCTTCCTCATAACGATACCTGCAGTTGCGTTTGTCTTCACCAATTCAAATAAATCCGCCCCAAAGACTGTGTCTTTGATTTTCTGAAGCAATGCTTCATTGGATTCGTCAGTCGAAGTTTCACTTGAAGCGGTAGTTAGGCTGGGGCAAGGACTTTCTGTCATTAAGTCCTTTATGGATCTAAAAAGTTTGATATACTGAATAGGGTTCGTCTTCTTCAAAAGCTCCATTTCTTCGACGGAAGGAAGAGAATCTTCAGTAACTTGGAGTTGGGAGGTTTTGCTGTAGGATTCTCAGTTTCAGATGAAGTTGGAATGTTTTGGATTTGTTGGTCTTGGTCCTCAGTGTCATCCATGTTGGTATCTTCGTGTGGAATGACGTTATCTTCATCAGCACACTCATTGGCATCACTATTAGATTCTTCTTCATCGGATTTCCCCCTATTAGCCTTCGGAGAAGAATCAGCAGATGAAGTATCGTCTGATCTGGCATGAATAGGTTCCCCTTGAGCAGCAATATCGGTTTGTTCGTCCGTTATTGTTTGTCGTTTTGATTTCTGTGGTGATTGAGGAGAATCAAGGTCCTCTGTTTGGAGATCTTTCATGTGTACATCAGTGGTTGAAACTTTGTTTGAGACTTTCTCTGAGGAAAGTGGGATAGATGGCGTATTGGTGCTGTGAGGAACCCCATGTTGAACTGGAGATTCACTAAGGGTGATTGGTTGTTCCTGCAAAATCAAACATGGGTTAAAATATGATTGATTTAAAAGTTGACTTAAAAAGAAAAATTTATAAAAGTCATTAATTTGTTCCCTCAGCCCCAGGGCTAGAGTTATCACTTTTGATTTCTTCAAGTACTCGGGCTACAAGTGAGGCCACACTATCTTTTTTCTTTTTTGGACTTGGAAGGAATTGGTTTTTGGTACAAGTTTCCTTCGAATGAGAACCTACAGTAGAGGATTTTATTTTCTTCGTCTTCTTTTTGGCTTTGGTAAGGTCTGCAGATGGCATGGTGTTGGTTTTTTCAGGTGTCGAGGTGGACTCGCTTATTAGTTTTCTCTTTTTTGGAGTCAATGGAGGTTTTCCGGTATCCTGAAACAAAAATGGAAAAACCACAAATCAATGCATGATTCAACAAGTAGGTAAAAAATAAGTAAAGAGTATAAGCTTACCTTGTTGGTCTTGCGGACTTCTCTTGCCGCTTTAGGAATGCTAGTTGTCGAAGGCTTTGGTATTGGGGCTGCTTGCACAGACCCTGTCGATATAGTAGCCTTCACTGCTTTGGTATGCTTTCTCTCAATAGTTGTAAAGGGAACGAGGGTTAAAGATTATTTCGAAGAAAATAATTGAATTCGAAGTAACCAAGGAGTCCATGGTTTCCAAACCTTCACTTTTTGGAGTGTCCATCCTGACATGTTTTAAATCCAGATGAAGGAATCCTTTGAAACTATACAAATATGCTTGGTCGCAACCACTCGTTTTTCAAGTTTAAGTGCATCTTGCCTCATGACTTTAAAATCCTCTTTCATCGATAACCATAGTGCATAAGGTGGATACCAGGCTATAGTGAAGTCCGCTGTAGGCAGTCTGGGAAATTTTGGGGGCTCTAATTGAAAAGCCAAGTCATATCTGTCCTCAGGTTTGACACACGAAGGTATGCACAAACGTGGGAGTTTTGCTGTAAATTTTTCTTTCAAGGTCATAGATGTGTCTCGAATGGTTCGACCAAGATCAGTGGGATTGTAAAAAGTTTCAAAGTATTTTTGGAATGCCTGGATCTCCTTGATGTGTCGTTGCATACATTTCTTCGTCTTGTTCTGCACAGAAGCAAAGGCTTTTGTTAGATGTTTCTGAAAGTCTTTGTTGCCGCACATGCTGGAAGAATAATATTCTTGCCACCAGTCTTCAAAGTCCTTAGTGCAGTAGTATGAAGGAGTAAAAGGCACAAGAGTGATGTGGAAGAGGCCTGTGAATTTTCTAATGATGCTTTGGGATTCGACATTATTAAAGTTCATTCGTCTGTGGCAAATACCACTCTTGTTATGATATAATGGTTCTGGTAGAATCTGGCAAAGGCCAAATTGTCTTGCTACGATGTTTGGTTGGTAGGTGAGCAGAATATTCTGGGTTTTCTTAGGCATAATCCTGGTAAGGAGAAGTCTAGGAGTAAGAAGGGCTTCCCATATTTGAAGGGATTCCACCTGTTGCTCAGTCGAAAGATTCAACAATGGTCTGGTAAACCATTCTGGGCCATGACTTCTCGCAGCAAAAGGAGCCATCGAAGGAGTGTATTTGTGCCTCCTCGCAAACATCATAAGGTGTCTGGTGAAGCACTCTTGCAAGTTTTTCCCTTCTTCATTAGGGGTCAGTCGAACTAGTCTGGTTCCTTCAATAGTCCTATTCTCGACCTCAGGATCAACTTCGTTAATAGTATTGTAGGTTGAAAGAGAAGAATCGAATGTGGCATTCAACCACAATTGCAACAGCCAATAAGGTCCAGCTAGGAGGATGTTGGTTTTGGGTTCGAATTATTTCAGTATCGAAGAAGCCTCCCCAAGGCTTTCATAGAGTCCAGCGAGAATCAATTCGCTCAAGCAAATGTTTCGAACGACATGCAATTGATTAGCAAGGGTCAAGAATTTCCTAGAGACTTAGAGAGACTTGTAGAAGAAAACACACCTTGAGAGCCACAACGCAAGGAACGCAATATGCTCTTGATCATTGGCTTCATCTGTGGTTCCTATGTAATGATCCATATAATTGTTATATATGGGAGAAGTTTTGCTGAAATCAATGGTATCCTCACTATCGATTGTTGGATTAAAAGTCTCTCCAGTGGGTCGAAGCCCAGTGATGGCAGCAACGTCAAAAAGGGTTGGGGTAACCGTTTCACAAGGAAGGTGGAACATGTTAAAAGTATTGTCCCTGAAGTACAACGAAGTCGTCAACATCAATTGACAATATTCAGGACCATATTTCGACAGATGAATCAAGTCAAAAATCCCTAAATCCTTACAGATAGTTAGTTTTACTTTTTCTACCCTAGCTAACCAACCTAAATACTTTTGGTCGTCTTTCGACGGAACTGATCTAAAGGGGCGTGATACTTCAGTAACAGTATAAATTTAAGGAATTTTTATTAGTTCTTTTTCTTCCTGGGGAAGATTCTTTTGAACATCCTGTTCATCATCTGCCTTAGTTTTTATGAGTACATTAGTCTTGCTAGCAATGGGTTTGGTGGAATGGTGAGTTGGAAAAAACTTTTTTAGTTTAGGTAATTTCTCTATATCAAGGACTGGACCCATAAACCCTAATGTTTTAGAGGCAAGAGTAAAAGGAATTAATACCTGTGAAGAATATATGGCTATTTGTTCATTCTTCAAAGGTGGTGTTGGAACGAATTCCTGGTTCCCAATCATTAATGGTGCTGATATTTGAAGAAGGGGTTGAGAGGCAGCATTATCTTTGTTTCGTTTACCCTTTTCAGATTTAGTTTTGCTTTGAGACGCCATTGATGCAGATACGAAAAGAAATTTGTTAAGAAAGTTTGCTGAAGATTTGAGAAAGAGGAAGCTTGAAGGTTGAATGAGATTAAAAAAAGAAAAAGAGATTAAAAATATTACTTATATGGAAGAAAGTGAACCGTTTTGATGAAAGAGAAATTAAATTTCTCAGGTTAGTGGGACACGTGTAGCATGATCCTACGTGCTGATGGACTGTTTTATGAGTTCCAAGGCAGGAACTAGTCATTGTAGCTAATGATGGAATTTATAGATACCCATGCTGTGATTTGACATTTTAAGATTAAAGATCATCATGAAGATGACGTCAGAGTAGTTGAAAGATTGACAACATATTCAGGGAGTCGAAATTTTGAAGAGGTTGCAAAAAACATGCATTTCTTGTTTCGAAATGAATATTTCTTGGGGGAAATTTGTTAGCTGGAAATTTCGACTAAGGGTTTTAAAGTTAAACTCGAATATACTTCAGAATATTCCATTACTTTATTTATGTGAATCCATAAAGGTTGAGATTCGAATTGAGTAAAATTTGTTGGAAAGGTTTACCAATTCAAATTATTGAATAAAGGTTGTTATTCGAACTGTGGCTAAGGTTTCAAACATTTTGTGACCGTCTTCAGAGATTTGCGCTCAAGATAAGAAGAAGATTCGAATTCAAATATTTTGATCTTATCCGAAAGGACGCGTGGAAGGCTCTGAGTTTGTCTAAGACATGCAAACAGAAACGTGACATTAATTCGTGTAGAAGACCGTTAGGGTCGAAGTAGTATAAATAATGGCCTTAGTATTTTGATTAGAGGGGGTGAACATATTTGTACAAATTACTCAGAAATTACTCAAAGTACCAAGTGTTAAAGAGAAATGAGTTTATTGAGGATGTACGTATGATACACCCATTTAATATAAATGCATTTATTTTCTGCAGAATTTCCATTAACATTTACTTAAGTCTTTTACCATTTCAAGTTTAGAAGGAATTTCACTTTCACTTTATATGCATTTTAATTCGACATTTGAAGCCATTTGTCTTCATATAAAAAACATGTTAAATATAACAATCAAGTTAAAAGATTAATAAAGACACTCGTGTCCTGAGATCAATCTGATCGATCTTGCAAGTAACTGGATCCATGAGAGGATTTGGAAGATTAGCGGTTGTTTACCAAAATTCAGGGTAAACAAGGTGTCAAACTCATCTTTGGATTTCTTTGCAGGTCACGATCTAGGTTTCTTGACCTTTTTCTCAAGAGGTGGAATTGTTGTTCGAGGAGTAATGTCAAGTACTCTGTCAAGGGAGAGCTCCTCAGGATGGTTGACAGATTTTGAGGGAGATGATGCATGATGTCAAGACATCTTTGAATATTTTTTAGCAAAGAGATGAAGAATGACAAGGGTTCTTTTTCTGTAAAGGAAAATGAAGAGTTTGTGAAAATAGAAGGAAGTGATTTCGTAGCGTGTGGGAAAAACTTTAAGACAGTCTTGAAATGATTGCTTTCAAAATTTGATTTGTTGGAAACATAAATAATATAATATCACTTTAATGATATTCCCACACACCCTTAATTGCTTTAAACCCTCATATATGCAGATCCCTAGTTTTTCTCTTAAGTTCTCAAACTGGGTTGCATCCAAAGCCTTAGTGAAAATGTCAGCCAATTGTAATTCAGTAGCTACATGTTCTAAGGCAACAATCTTTTCTTCAACAAGCTCTCTTATAAAGTGATGACGGATATCAATGTGTTTGGTCCTGCTGTGTTGAATAGGATTTTTTGATATATTTATGGCACTTAGATTGTCACAAAATAATGTCATGACATCTTATTTGAGATTATATTCTATTAACATTTGTTTCATCCAAACCAATTGAGAGCAATTGCTTCCTACAGCAATATACTCGGCCTCAGCAGTGGAAAGAGACACGCAATATTTCTTCTTACTGAACCAAGATATGAGATTATTTCCTAGAAAGAAACATCCTAACTTATTTTAATTATTAAAAAAAAAGTTAGAATTGCCTAATTAAAGCTAATTCAATTATTTAATATTTATTTACAAAAATAAAATGGAATTAGTAATAATGATAATGATGTTAATTCTTTTTTTGATTTTTTTATAAAAAGTTAATTATGTTAATTGTTAGTAAGAAATAAAGCAAATAAGAAAATAAAATGACAAAATAATAAAAAGGAAAAAGTAAACCCAAGGGGGGTAAGATGGCCCATATGGAGGTTTTCTGAAGTAATTCTGGCCCAACAGCAAGAAGCCTTGTTTGACTTTCTAGCATCACGTGCGTGCTGTTGACTGGGACGCACCATGGACTTCACCTCCTGGCCACTGGATAGGTGCTTGAAGACACCTGGCTAGCTGATGCATGAGGCCTATGGTGGAACACTGGATGAACGCTGCATTGGAACGCTTTGGGAAAAATAAGAACAATTATATGGGGGACCTGGGAATCGAACCCAGGTCCCAGTGTTTGCCAGCCACGTCTCAAACCACTACGCCATCTGCATTCGTTTGTAAACATAATAACCAATAAAAATAATATATGAAAAGTAGTAACTATGCTGGGAAACGCGCGCAGATTTGAATTCACCAACCACGCATTGCCACGCCATCTCCTTCTTCGTTTGCCCTGTAAAAAGAAAACAAGATAGCAGGGGTTTTAAACCCCCACTAACCACAACCACGAATAATAGCGATTAGAGTTAGGGTTGATATAAATTGAGCGCGATAGTGTCAATGATTTCGTCTCGTCCTAACGAATTTGTCCATATAGGCTTTGAGGTTTAATTTTACAGCATATAAAAACCCCCAATATGAGAGCTCTGAAACCCTAATGTTCTTCAATGGTGGATTTCTATTCAGGACACTACAACCAAATTGGATTATGCCAATAGCTTCAGAATGTCCCTATTAACATAAATCAATTCAAAAGAATGGTTAAAAACACATGAATGATGATATATAATTCTGGAAAATAATTCAAACCGTGGGACTTGTGTTCTTTGATTCTTTGCGTGTAAAGGCTTGTTGATGATTGCAAATCGTGCCTGGGAGTGTAAGGAATGTATTTGGATCAAAAGGAGGGCTTGAATTATGCTGGAAAGTGATTTTCAGTTTGTGACTTTTCTCTTGAAATTTCGAAATTGCTTTTGCCGTTTGTGCACTTTTTTTCGTCCATGAGGGTGGGAAGGCTTACATATATGTTATTCAATGAGAATCAGTCACTATAATGCACCTTTAAGCCTTGCAATTATGTTTTGGATTTTGCCATAACCTCCATTGAAGAAACTTGCCTTTCTTGTCAAAATTTGAATTTTTATGCTTGAAATAGGTCTTGCACGAATTTGGTATATGTTTTATGGTGTATCAAAGCTATTCAAACCACAAAATATCCCTCCATTAATTTCTTTGATTTTTATTTGAATTTTAAAGATTTTAAATGAATTAAATCAAATAAAATTAAATAAAAATAGGAAAATTAATTTTTAATCTTGAAATAAATCATGGGACACGTGGTAAGCATGGCAAAGCTGAACCAAGTGGAAAAAGTGGGCCCTTTTTGTCAAAAATGAAGTTTCAAGGATAGTTGACTTTGGCCATTCCACAAATATTTCCCAACTTCTCCAATGCATATCTTGCTCAATTTTGATCATATGAACATGTTCTTGGACATTTTGGAAATGTCTTGAAGTCCTCAAACCAATGCCTTTGGACCCATGTCATTTTGATTTACCAATCTCAAGTTATGGTCTTTGATTTAAAGTGCCTTTTTGTTGACTTTTGAAAATGACCTATAATGTTGAAATTGATAACTTTTTGTGAGAGCATTTCTTGGACTTGGAATGTGAAGATGAGTTGTAGGAAATGTCCTCCCCTTAAAGATGAGCATTGGATGGGATTTTTCTGATGAACCATGAAAAAGTTATGCCTTGGTCAAGTTACAGTTGACTTTTCAGCTGTCCAAAAATAGAAACTTTTGACACCTTGATGATTTTTGAGCCATTCTTGTGAAATCATGATCAAGACTTGATCAAATGATGATTGTGGCTTCAAAATAAGATGTTGACCAAAAAATTTAACTTTTGACTGCCAAATGACCATTTTGCCCCTGCAGTTGACTGTGGAGCAATTAGGGTTTTTGACTGTGCAACTTGACCTTGTGAGCCTTGAAACTTGACATGTGGATGCTTGACAAAGTTTATGAGCATATGGGACTTGATTGGGCCCTTGAAAACCTCAACTTCCTTCCAAGAACCAAAACCCTAATTTTGAGTGGCTTAGGAGGGTGGTTGACTGTGTAGCCTTTGAGTAGACTTTGAACCATTTGAGGTGATGCTTGGCAAAACTTTGAAGATTATGGGAGGGAAAATTTTGGGGTACAACATAATTCATCATCATGTAAATTCCCTGCAACTTTGCATTATCAACGAGAATTCACAACAACAATCACAACATCACAACAACTCAACATAAATCAACATTGGCCATAAGCCTATCGCATCAATCAATGATTCAGTCATTAACACAATCAAACAACAACTTAACAATAATTTCACACAGCACGGTAACGACCAAAACACAACATGTACAGGCAAAAGGGATAGGGAACTACCTGCCCCTCAACATGCACAACAACTAGGACAACATGGCAACTAAATCACACTCCTCGACACGCACAGGGAAAATAGGGTAATGACCAATTTATGCTTCTTGACATATCCTGCAACCTAATACTGCTCGACAATGCAGTACATACCCTCCCAGACACGCCTCGCAGCCTAATATGCCGCTCGGTACCTACCACTTCAGTATCCTACCCGACCTCTAATCCGACCAACAACACAGTCATGATATAATGTCTTAACGACCACACCACTATAATTCATAACTTCTGGCCAACTGCTCAGAATAACACAACAACAGGCAACTATATTACTATCGACGGGTTTATCCACATACAAGACATTCACATTGTACCTCCCTAAAACAACCACTTCAACAATTATCCACTTTTCCTACCAATCGCTCGGAATAACCTAACGTCCTAACGACCAGAAATCAACTATCTTAACCTATCCATCAATTAATCGGACAGTCACACAGATACACCATACATTTATAACACATAATCGGGCAACTCCTTATAACATCCCCATTAACCAGTCATACAGTATTCTTCCCAATGACCACAACATGAATAAAAAGGGCAACTTCGATAGCAATTTAGAAACATCAATGCACATCATGTTTACAAACGGCCAATTCCCACATAATACGTGTTATACCCCAAAATTTGCCCTCCCATATTCCTCAAGAAATTGCCAAGCCAAGCTACAAAATTCCCCAAGGGTTGTGCAGTGCAACAGTCTCCCATACAGTCAAAATTAGGGTTTTGAGTCTGATCAAGAAAAAGAAGTGTTCAAAGGCCCAATCAAGTCTCATATGCTTACAAACATGGTCAAGCATCCTCATATCAAGTTTCAAGGCATTCAGCTCAAGATTGCACAGTCAAAACCCTAAATTGCACTACAGTCAACTGTAGGGGCAAAATGGTCATTTGACAGTCAAAAGTTCAAATTTTTGGTCAACATATCATTTTGAAGCCACAAACATCATTTGATCAATGCTTGATCATGATTCTCAAAATTTGGCTCAGAAATCATCAAAGATGCAAAGGTTGCTATATTTGGACAGCTGAAAAAGTCAACTGAAATTGACCAGGGCATAACTTTCACATGGATTATCAGAAAAATCCCATCCAAAGCTCATTTTGAAGAGAAAGACATTTCCTACAATTCATATTCATACTTCAAGTCCAAGAAATGCTCTCACAAAAAGTTATCAATTTCAACATTATAGGTCATTTTCAAAAGTCAACAAAAAGGGACTTTAAGTCAAAGGCCATAACTTGAGATTGGAAAATCAAAATGACATGGGACCAAAGGCATTGGTTAGAGGACTCAAAGACCTTTCCAAAATGTCCAAGAACATGTGAAAAGCTTAAAAATTGAGCAAGTTATGCCTTGTAGAAGTTGGGAAATTTTTGTGAAATGGCAAAAGTCAACTATCCTTGAAACTCCAATTTTTGACAAAAGGGCCCACTTTCTTCCATTTGATTCATCCTTGTCATGCCACACACGTGTCCCATGATTAATTTCAAGACCAAATATTGATTTTTCTATTTTATTTAATTTTTGATAATTTAATTCATTTTAAATCTTTAAAAATTCAAATAAAATTCAAAAACCAATGGAATAGTGTCATTTGAATTTGGACAACTTCCATGTATCATGGGCCAACTCAAAAACTCAGGCTAGGGTTAAATTGCACACTAAGTCTTGGTCTTGGCTTAAAAGAAGGAAAAGTTTGTTAATGAAAAAACCCTAGGACTAGTTCTCTCATGAGCATGAATCTAGGTCAGCTAGCAAGCTAATTCTCTTCCCTCATAAGCACTGAGTCAAACCCTAACCATAACACAGCAAAAGGCTCGCTCAAAAGCTTATTGACAATTTGAAAAATTGGCCATATAACTCGATTTCTGAAATCAAGGTTCTAGTGAGTTTTAAGCCTTAATTCTTTTTCTAAAGGCTTCCTAAAAGCTCCCTGAAGCAATTCCAACTCAAAACATCCATCCAAACGCAAAGAAGCGGCAGCAAGGACCTCCCCTGTACAGAGAAACTTTTGAAATCCTATATCATAATTCATACATTCTTTTGCATTTTTATTTGTGAATTCTTGTTTAATGTGAAGTTTCCAAGCTAACTGATGTGTTTAATTGAGTTTTCATAAGCCATATGCGGTTCTACCATTTTTGAATATTAGGGTTACAGGTTTTTAAAATTAGGGCTTTTGCAAAGAAGAAAAATCAAAGCTTCAGACCATGGCCATTGAGTTCAGTGCATTGAGACGGACATAAACCACCATTCGCGAACAATTTATGTAGCTTATATTGCTATTCGCTATTTTTCCAAAAGTCCCCTAAGAAAACACAACGAAAACCGTTGCTCAATGTTTTGTCTTTCAGGCACGCGAGGAAGATGATGCCATGTCAAGCGTGGATTGGTCCGTTCAAACTCTCGCGCCAAAATACCACTAACGCGTTACTTTCTTTATTAATATTTGTTTGCATATTATATATTCAAATTGACTAAGTAGCTCAGCTGGCAAGTGGATTCCTTTGCATTGTCCAAGACCTGGGTTCGAGTCCCAGGTCTGTGTAAAATCTCATATTATTTTTCAATACTAATTCCTATGCAGCACTCCCATTGCAAGATCTTCATGCACGCCCAGAAATCACCATCCACGTGCCCAAAGCATCCAGATCAAGGGTTACAGATTGAAGAACACAATAAGTGCCAGTCAACGCATCACACACGAATTGAAAAGGTCAACAAACCTCAGGCTTAATGGGCCAATGTTCTTGGATCAACACCTCACAATTTGGGGCTACCCCCCCTGGTTTGCTTTTCTTTTCATGTTTTTTTTGTTTTGTTTAATTATTAGGTTATTTATTTTCATTGTTTTAATTAATTAATTGTTTTCTTTACAAAATATAAAAACATCACACAAAATCAGAAAAAGGATAAAAAAACATAAAAAATATTTATTTTATTTATTTTCTTGTAAATAATTAACATGTAAATAAATTTAGTAAAATAGGTTTTAACTTTATTTCTTTTAATAAATAAAAAATCCAAAAAATTAGAATTAGGTTAATTAATAATTTCCACTCCTTATAATTTTTCCTTTTTTTTCCATAATATTATTATTTATTTATTTATTTTATTTTTTATAATTAAATGTATATAAATAACTTAGATTTAAATTAGGTTAAAAATTCCATCTTTTTCTTAATAACTTAAAAAACATTAGAATTAGGGTTTACATCCAATTTTTTTGTTTTCATTAATTCTTTTTCTTTTAAATCTTAAAAAACACAAAAATACCAAAACATTTAATTTTAATTTTAATTCTTCATTAATTTTAATTTATTGCAAAAGGGTCCAACGCCCATGTTCATAATTTATTCAATTTGCGCATTTATTTTATGTCATTTATTATAATTATGTACATGTCCCAAAGCCTTGTAACTTTATTTCTCGCACTTTTATTTTATTGATTCTTTACTTTCAGTCAAATCGGGTTCGGTTTATTTTGGCGATGTGGACCCGCGCCATTTGTAATAGTTTAGATTTATTTTCTCGCAAGTATATAACTGTTAACAAAAAGCATGAAAGAATGTATGGCCCTAAAAATAAAATCAAGCGTAGATCACAACAAACATGACAAGACAAAATAATTGAAACATGACACACGAACCGCACACACCACCCCTAGGGTACGCCTCACTGTTGCCTTTCGAAAGGTGATCGTCGAGTAGAGGACGTCTTAGTAAGTCCTCATGATCCGGGAACCTGGCATGAGGGTAGCTTCTAAGGTGTCTTCCCATTGCTCCGGTGATCACCACGTCCCTAAAACTCGAATTGACCCGAACACCTCCAACGGTGGTGCTACCTACCTCTCAATGGTGGGATGGCACTACTTTAAAGGACATTTACAAAGACGAATTCCTTAGGGTAGGTAGGTTCTCAAGGATACTTGCTCTAATTTCAAACAAACTGAAATCTTTTCACACCAACACTTTTCAAAAGCTTTCAAAGCAAATTTTTCAAACACTCTGACGTACGAGTCGAACTGAAATTTTTCAAAGAAACTTTTTAAACCCACAATTGAAAAGCAAGCAAACATTTTTGAAAACACATTGAGCAAGTATCTAAGAGCCCATGGATAACCATGGATAGAAAGGGTGCTAACACCTTCCCTTTCTATAACCTACCTCCCGAACCGAGAGCAATCTCTTTAAGGAATTTTTCTGTGCTTTTGTCCTTTCCATTTGGAGAAAATAAAAGACGGTGGCGACTCTTGCTTCCGCGACATTTCGCGAACCAGCGTTAAACAGTCAGTTCCAGATCCACCGATCACAGAACTGGCGACTCTGCTGGGGAAGTTTACTTAAAGTGAGGTGTACCTTAGGACTAAGATCATTGTGTTTTCAATTGTATTGACTTGCTTGCTTTATTATTGTGGGACTGTCTTGGGAGTTCTATAGATCCTAAACCCGGATCTGGGGGATACCTTCTTAGAAAGTAGCAACAAGGCTGTGAGGGAACTGTGCGGGGTATACCGACATGGTTGAAACAGTCTGCTACGTTGATGTGGCACTTTGGTGTGTACCGGTAACCCTTGAGTTCAGTCAAGGAGAGTACGGGGCCTCCGCGTGGTGTCGTGAAGCATCAACAGACCTTAGGAACCTTAATTGAACCATCTTGGCCTCTTTAGGGTAGTGAGATAACTGACTTTGGTACAGTCCGAGGTTGGTTGATACTCGATACTACACTCAATTGAGGGTTGCTTTCCTGGAATATTTCGGTCGCCAATTCAGTGGCTAAATCGAAACGATGAACAACGAAAGCAATCCCGTGATATTGGGAACCTTAGAACCCGGTTACTTTGATTAGGACAGGTTGAACCCACCAACTTCAAGAGGGTACTACCCAAACCCCATGCTGGCCTTAAACCTTAAGGGCTTGTCTTGTGTGCCTTGTGTGCCTTACATGTTTGTCTTTGTAAATATCTGTGGTGTGTTTAATCATAGCATCATGACATCATCCAGCATCATATGCATTGACTAACCATTTCAGGGGTTCGAATTTTCATCTTTGTCTTGTTTTGTAGGACATGGAAACTGTTCGTAGAAAGACAATTCAAATCAGTCTTGTAAGGATCCCTCCTCAGCTTAAGGAGCTTATATCCAGGATTCCCGAGAACTCTTCATTCAGTGAAAGGCATGGAAGCCTCATCAGCTTGGTCAACACCAACATTGAGGAAGATATGATAAAGGTCCTGTTCCAATTCTTTGACCCTCTGCATCACTGTTTCACCTTCTTGGACTATCAGTTGGTACCTACATTGGAGGAGTTCTCCCGACTCCTGAAGATCCCTATCCTTGATCAGCTACCCTTCAACGGTACAGAAAAGGAACCTAAGCTTGAAGAGATTGCTAAAGCCTTGCACCTACAGTCATCTGACCTCAAGGGACATTGGGAAGTTAGAAGTGGTATCAAAGGGTTCTTAGCCAGGTTTCTGTTTGAAAAGGCCTATGAATGTTGGAACTCCCTTGACTTACAAGCTTTTGAAGAGGTTGTGGCCCTTCTTGTTTATGGTTTGGTGTTGTTCCCTAACCCAGACCAGCTCGTTGATATCAATGCTGTCCAGATCTTTATGTCCAGGAATCCTATACCTACGTTGCTGGGGGACCTCCTTCACTCATGTTACACTCGAACCATGAGAAAAAGAGGTGTCCTTATGTGTTGCACTCCTCTCCTGGGAAAGTGGTTTATTTCGCACCTTCCACAATCAGTCCTGAAGAACGAGCGGGGTTTGAGATGGTCACAACGGTTGATGACTCTTACACATGCAGATATACATTGGTGCCCTAGGTCCAGAGAAGATGTCACTATCATTGATCGTTGCGGGGAGTATCCTAATGTTCCTTTACTTGGAACCAGAGGGGGTATTACTTATAGTCCATGCCTGGCTTGGAGACAATTTGGTTATGCTCGGAGGGATGGTCCTCATGACATGTTGATTCCTGACATAGTTTTTGACTTCGACAACGATACTCAAGGACTTCGCCAGAGATTTATCAGAGCTTGGAGGATGCCTAGTAGGATAGACAGCAAGACACTGGGGCACAGAAACTCCATCCCTTTGGAGCCTTACCTCAAATGGGTATGAGCCCGCTCTCAGAAGTTGGTAATGCCTTATCCTCACATGCTTCCAGTAATCAAAGAGCCTGCCTTGGAAGGAGAGGTGTCTCACGTTATTCAGCACCCTGATATGCCCACATCCTGGGAAGAGATGCAGAAGAGCTGGATCCAGCTTAAGGAAGAGCGGAATTCTCTTGAGACTAGTTTGCATGCCAGTGAAAAGAAGGTCTTGGAGCTCACCCGCCTGTTGCATGAGGAAAGGAACCTCAACACTTACATAGCTCCAAAGAAGATGCGCAACATATTTTGGGATTGATTTGATCTTTTTGTACTTTTGCCCATGAGGCTTTGATGTATTAAACAATGATTTTCTTAATAATAACGTGTGTTCCTTTTGGTCTACAACAAATTTGAATTTTCGAACTCTTGAATGCATTGCATAAACACATATCATTCATCATGTGCATCATAGGTACTCTTCTTTTCAGGTTGTTTACTGTTCTTCGCTGTTTATTTCAGCATCATGAATCCTGAATCATCAACCGAGGCATCTATCAAGGCTCTTCAGGCGCAGAACGTCCAATTTCAGGCGCAGAACGCCCAATTTCAGGAGCTGATCAAGGGCTTGGCTCAGGGTCAACAAGAGTTGAAGACCATGCTTCTGAAGAAGACTAAGAAGAAGAGGAGGACTGTGCTATTTAACACTGGGCGCAGACTCGGGAACACCTTGGTTGAAGCTGAAAGGACTCCTCCATCTGTGGAGGAAGGTAGTCACCAAGAAAGGGAGGTCCCTACTCCTGTGGGCTCTGATACTGAAACAGACTTCAACGACGAACAGTACCCTCCTGCTGAAGACCGGTACAAACAGCTGGAAGACAGATTAAAGGCTATGGAAGTTCAGCGGGTGCCTGGATTGGATTTCGGAGACTTGGGGTTATCTACTGGGGTGGTGATCCCACACAAGTTCAAAACACCTGCCTTCGTGAAGTATGATGGGGCTTCCTGTCCCAAGATGCATCTCCGTTCTTATGTAAGGAAGATCCAGCCTTACACAGCAGACAAGAACCTTTGGATCCACTTCTTCCAGGAGAGTCTTTCAGGGACTCACCTCGATTGGTTCTATCAGCTGGATGGAATCAGCATTCGTAACTGGGAGGATCTGGCCACTGCTTTTTACAAGCAGTATCAGTATAATGCCGACCTCGCTCCTACGCGTACCCAACTCCAGGGTATGTCGCTAGGGTCGGGTGAAGGTTTTAAGGAGTACGCCCAGAAATGGAGAGACCTGGCTGGCAGGGTGCAGCCACCATTGACGGATCGGGAGCTGGTAGATATGTTTTTGGGGACCCTATCTGGTCCATTTTTCAATCATCTCATTGGTAATTCCTCTGCTGGGTTTACTGATCTGATCCTAACTGGCGAAAGGATCGAGGCCGGTATAAAATCGGGGAAGATACAGAAAGTTGCCTCTTCCAGTACTGAGAAGAAACCCTTCAAAAAGGAGGCTAGTGCTGTATATAGCTCCCGGAGAACAGAGCGACCTGAACGCCACCAATCTGTCAGTGCGGTAATGATTGCCAAACCTGCTGCCGCTCCTCGGCCAACTAATCCTCAAAAGTTTGAAAGACCCCGGAGAGAGTTTACCCGGTTAAGCATGACCTTATCACAGATCCTGCCACAGTTGCTATCCACCAATTTAGTGACTGTCAGGGAGGCTCCAAATTTTCCCAATACTGCATCCCCCAAGTTCAATCCAAATGCTCGCTGTGCTTATCACTCTGATAGCCCGGGGCATAACACAGATGACTGTTGGGCCCTAAGGAATAAGGTTCAAGACCTCATTGATGCAAAGGAAATACAGTTTGAGGCGCCCGAGAGGCCGAATGTTGTAACTGCTCCCATGCCCCAGCATGGAGTGAATGCTGTTGAGGAGGATTTGTATGTAGCTTCGGTGGATGATGTTGCTACTCCGTTGCTGATGGTCAAGAGGAATCTGTTGCTAGCCGGTTTATTTCCGGGATGTAGCGAAAGTTGCCCTCTATGTGTTGCTTCCCCTGCTGGTTGTTCTCTGCTGAAGTCAGGCATCCAAAACCTGATAGATAGTAGAGAGATTTTGTTCAGAAAGACTGTTGTTCCTGCTGCTCCTGTTGAAGAAGTGTCGATCGTTACCATCTTCAACAACCATTCCAAGGCTCCTTCAAAGAAGCCTATACAAATTTTGTCAGTTCACAAGAGTGCTCCCATCACCATTACTGTTCCGGGGCCTATACCCTACAAATCTGATAAGGCTGTCCCATGGCACTATGGGGCGGATGTTTATGTTCTGGGTGTGAAACAAGAGTGCAACATTGATACTGGTGTCTCCAACATCACCGGGCCTGCTAAGGTCACTCGTAGTGGAAGACTGTTCTCGCCAGACATTGCTCCTCCGGCAATTCATAGGCCTTTGGTCTTCACACCTGCCAGAGTGCCTGTTTCTCCCCCTGACCAAGTATCCACCCCTGCTACTGAGTCATCTGATACTCGGGGCAAGGGAATTGCTGCTGATATGCCTGCCAGGACGGAGGCACCAAAGACCATTGTTGAGGCTTCCAAGCAGGAAATGGAAGAAATCCTCAAGATAATAAAGAAAAGTGATTTCAACGTTGTAGAACAGCTGGGGCACACCCCCTCTAAAATATCCATGTTGTCACTGCTGCTGTGTTCAGAGGCCCATGCAAAGGCTCTGATTGCTTTCTTAAAGACAGCCCACGTACCCCAAGAGACGTCTGCTGACCAGTTCACCGACTGTGTGGCCAACCTAACCGCTGATAATGGCCTGGGTTTCTCTGATGCCGATCTGACAGCAAAGGGGAAGAACCATAATGATGCCCTGCATGTCTCCATTGAATGCAGGGGCACTACTCTTGCTCATGTGCTGGTTGACACATGTTCTTCATTAAACGTGCTGCCCAAGAAGGCTCTGGATAGGCTGGATTGTGAGGGTCTAGAGCTCAAACCAACTCACATTGTTGTCCGGGCCTTTGACGGGTCCAAAAGAATGGTACATGGTGAGGTGGACATCCCAATCAGGGTTGGGTCACAGGTATTTGATTCAAAATTCTATGTGATGGACATCCATCCGTCCTATTCTTGTTTGCTGGGTCGCCCGTGGATCCACAAGGCTGGAGCTGTGACCTCCACATTGCATCAGAAGCTCAAGTACCCGGTCAGGGGGAAGATCGTAACAGTGCAAGGGGAAGAGGAGTACATGGTCAGCCACCTCAACTCCTTCAGATACGTAGAAATGGATGGGGAGTTCATTGAAACCCCCTTTCAACATTTTGAGGAAGTACCACAAACCTTGGCAGCAGCAGAAGCAGATGAAGAGGTTTCTCCTATGAAGATGGCCTCCTTAAAGGACGCCCGGGCTGTGATCGAAAAAGGTGAATGTGCAAACTGGGGCAAGCTCCCTGATCTTACTCCTAAGACTAACAAGTTTGGGCTGGGTTTCACCACAGAAGCTCAGAAAGCAGTGCGCAAGGCGAGAATTGGAAGACCTCCTGTGCTCATCACCCACTCAGAGGTGAATGCTGTTGGAGAGGAAGACAAGGTGGAAGAGTCAGAGTTCGATAGCTGGATCTACCCGACGACCGATGGTGGATTGACCAATTGGACTGCTAAAGATTTTACACCCATAACTTTTGTTCCCCAGTAATGAATTTCTTTGTTTTTGATTTGTAATAAACAATAATTTGAAACTATATGGCCCGGTGTCTTACCCGGGGCACCGTGGTTTTATTTATGAGGGCTTTTGTTTGTCACTATCATATATCATGAATAAAAGCATTGGACGTTTTTCACAATTATTGTTTTGCGCTCCTTTTCTTTCCTTTCTTTACATATTGCAAAACAGCTGTATTTACACACACACTCACTCATACAGGTTTCAATCCACTCTGGATCTCACTGGTAACGACTCTGCTACTGCCAGTTATGACTTCGAAAATCCGATCAACTTAGCCGAAGACGAAGGTGAAGATGATTGCGAAGTGCCTGGTGAACTTGCAAGACTGTTACAACAGGAAGAGAGGACAATTCAACCCCATGAAGAACCAGTGGAAATAATAAACTTGGGTACTGAAGAAGACAAGAAAGAGGTGAAGATTGGTGCCAACCTAGAACTCAGCGTGAAGAAACGGTTGACTCAGATGCTGCATGACTATAAAGAAATCTTTGCCTGGTCCTACGAAGATATGCCCGGATTAGATACCGACATTGTGGTCCATCACTTACCAACTAAAGAAGATTGCCCTCCGGTTAAGCAAAAGGTCCGCCGTATGCGTCCAGAGATGTCTGAGAAGATTAAAGCCGAGGTTATGAAGCAGTTTGATGCCGGGTTTCTTGCAGTGACTTCTTACCCTCAGTGGGTTGCTAATGTGGTGCCAGTACCTAAGAAGGACGGCAAAGTCAGGATGTGTGTCGATTACAGGGATCTGAACAGGGCCAGCCCCAAGGATGACTTCCCTCTACCCTACATTGATGTCCTTGTTGATAATACGGCTCAGCATAAAGTGTTCTCTTTCATGGATGGTTTTTCAGGCTACAATCAGATCAAGATGGCTCCTGAAGACATGGAAAAGACTACATTTGTTACTCAGTGGGGCACCTTCTGCAACAAAGTCATGCCTTTTGGACTAAAGAATGCTGGGGAAACCTACCAACGTGCCATGGTTGCTTTATTTCATGACATGATCCATCATGAGATAGAAGTGTATGTTGACGACATGATCGCTAGGTCCCAGACTGAGGAAGAACACCTTGATCATCTACAGAAACTGTTTGACCGGTTGAAACTGTACAAGCTGAGGTTGAATCCGAATAAGTGCACCTTCGGGGTAAGATCGGGGAAGTTGCTAGGCTTCGTGGTAAGTGACAAGGGAATTCAAGTGGACCCTGCTAAGGTCAAAGCCATTCAAGAGATGCCAGTTCCTAAGACAGAGAAGGAAGTCAGAGGCTTTCTAGGACGTCTGAATTACATTGCTCGGTTCATCTCACACTTAACTGCTACCTGTGAACCAATCTTCAAGCTGCTGAAGAAAGACCAGGTAGTACGTTGGAATGATGAATGTCAGGCTGCTTTTGACAGAATCAAAGAATATCTCCAAGAACCACCCATCCTTATGCCACCAGTTGAAGGGAGACCTTTAATACTTTACTTGACGGTGCTTGATAATGCAATGGGGTGTGTGCTGGGGCAGCATGACGAGTCTGGCCGAAAAGAGCATGCCATTTATTACCTTAGAAAAAAGTTTACCGACTGTGAGACCCGATACTCACTGCTTGAGAAAACTTGCTGCGCTTTGGTATGGGCTGCTCGCCGGTTGAGACAGTATATGCTGACTCACACTACCTTGTTGATCTCAAAAATGGATCCTATAAAGTACATATTCGAAAAGCCTGCTCTGTCTGGGAGAATTGCAAGATGGCAGATGATCTTGACGGAATACGACATTCAGTACACGACCCAAAAAGCCATCAAGGGAAGTGTATTGGCAGACCACTTAGCACATCAAGCTGTGGATGACTACCAATCAATGAACTTCGAGTTTCCAGATGAAAGCATTATGATAGTAACTGACTGTGAAATACCTGGACCGGATGAAGGACCTGAACCGGGATCCCGATGGTCTATGCATTTTGACGGAGCATCCAACGCTTTGGGAAATGGCATTGGCGCCATCATTATATCTCCACAAGGTACTCATACTCCACTCACTGCCCGGCTGTGTTTCAACTGTACCAACAACATGGCGGAGTATGAGGCGTGTATCATGGGTCTTCAAGCTGCGATCAACCTAAGGATCAAATTTCTAAGTGTCTTCGGAGATTCCGCTCTTGTGATCAATCAGATCAAAGGAGAGTGGGATACGAAACACCCAAACTTGATTCCTTACAGAGAATGTGTGTTGGCCCTGATCCCCCACTTCACAGAGATAACATTTGAGCACTTTCCAAGAGAAGAGAATCAGTTGGCGGACGCGTTAGCTACAATGTCTTCAATGTTTAAGGTTAAATGGGATAATGAAGCTCCCCGGATCATCATCTGGAAACTGGACGAACCGGCATACTGTTGTGATCTTGAAACTGAATTGGTAACTGAGAAGCCTTGGTACCACGAAGTGAAGAGATATCTGGAAGTTCAGGAATACCCTGAAGGTGCTTCTGTCAATGATAGGAAATTCCTGAGGAGGTTTGCAACCAAGTTCTTCCTAAGCAACGGCATCTTGTACAAGTGAAACCATGATTCAACCTTACTGCGTTGTGTGGATAAGACTGAAGCAGAAAGAATCATGGAAGAGCTGCATGAAGGGACCTTTGGTACGCACTCCAGTGGACACACTATGGCTAAGAGAATCCTACGGGCAGGATATTACTGGTCTACAATGGAAGCTGACTGTTACCAACATTCCAGGACATGCCACAAATGCCAGATTTATGCAGATAAAGTGCATGTTCCTCCGGTTCCCCTGAATGTTCTGACTGCACCTTGGCCGTTTGCAATGTGGGGCATAGACATGATCGGCGAGATAAAACCTACGGCATCCAATGGACATCGCTTCATCCTAGTGGCGATTGATTATTTTACGAAGTGGGTTGAGGCAGCATCCTATGCTACGGTAACCAAGACTGTTGTGGCACGGTTCATTCGGCACAACCTGATCTGTCGGTACGGTGTCCCTGAGCGGATTATTACAGATAACGGTACCAATCTGAACAATAAGATGATCGCTGAGCTCTGCGAACAGTTCAAGATACAGCACCACAATTCTTCTCCTTACAGACCGAAGATGAATGGGGCTGTAGAAGCAGCTAATAAAAACATCAAGAAGATCGTGCAGAAGATGACAGTAACGTATAAAGATTGGCACGAGATGTTACCGTTCGCTCTGCATGGGTATCGTACCTCAGCTAGGACGTCAACCGGGGCAACTCCTTTCTCTCTGGTTTATGGCATGGAGGCAGTCTTGTCGATCGAAGTACAAATTCCTTCTCTCCGGATAATGAAGGATGCAAATCTGAATGAAGATGATTGGATCCAGACACGACTTGATCAGCTCAACCTTATTGACGAAAAGAGACTTGCTGCTATCTGTCATGGTCAGACGTATCAGAAACGAATGATCAGGGCATTTAACAAAAAGGTCAGACCACAGGAATATCAAGTTGGGGATCTGGTAATCAAGAGAATCATCCTTCCTCAGAGTGATCCAAGGGGCAAATGGACCCCTACGTACGAAGGGCCATTTGTGGTTAAACATGTGTTCTCAGGAGGAGCAATGATATTAACCAATATGGATGGTGACGACCTTCCTCACCCCGCCAATGCAGACATAGTTAAAAAATACTACGCATGAAAAAAGACTCGCTAGGCTGACATGTCTAGGCAAAAGTTAGGGCTTCCCGTCGAACCAAAAGGGTTCGGGCAAAATGAAGGGATGAAAATGGAAAAATCTGTACACCCGGCAAGTCGAAAACCTGAAAAGGCGGCTTGGGCAAAAATGGGTATCCCGGTGGACTGAAAACCCGAAAGGGCAGTCCAGGCAAAAATTAGGGATAAAAGCGTAATACTATGTCTCATTGGATCACTTTGCATCCAGAATCCGGTATCTACATCAAGTTCAGACGGCATCGATCAGTCAGCTTCACCTTCAACCAAGGTCATCAAGTGATGAGACGCACGGAGTATAAAGGCAATAGCAGAGTTGAAACCCAGTGGATCATTCATCTTTCACACAGCTGTTTTATTTTCTTTTGTACAAAACTTGTATAAACTCTTTTGCTCGGCGACGTTTCTCTTACTAGGATGTCAGCCTCTTGTACACAAAACGCCTATTCACAGGCTATTCAAAATCAATACAAATATACTTTTCAGTTAAACGTGCCAACTGTTTTTCTTTTTTGTTTTGTTTTGTGAAGAACGTCCAAGGTTCAATTTGTGATATATGCATTGACAATAATTTGCTAGCTCATAAATATTTGCATACGAAACAAAGAATTAATTGCAGGTGACACTAGAAACAGGGGCAATAAAGAGTTGTCTGAGCAGTCTAATTGTTTTATCCTCCAAGGTACCAAGGAAGGTTCAGCTAAAGAACCTAACCAGGCATCTTAAATTCCCCAGAGAGTGAGACAGCAAGTCAGTGCATTCTTCCCCAAACAAAGTTAACAAGTCTCAAGGAAATTGGGTATCCTCCAGTAGATCCCAATATTCCCCAGCAGCATATATTCTTAACAAGCATCCCCGGCAGTCTTGGTCTAAAGATGGTTCCCCGGCGGCATACATCAACATTCAAAGGAATCACTTCCCCATCATATCAAAACTTCCCCAGGAGAGTCCCATCCAAGTTCCCCAGGAAAGATGGAATTCATCACCCCAAGCAGTAAGCTTGTCCCCAGTAAATTCTGGAAGCTTATCCCTCGCAAAGCGCGAATGCGTCGTCCGGCTTTATTTCAAAGAGTTATTTCCTTAACAGGATATAACTGGGTTATCCTCAGCCAAAAGCCACGGAAAGGTCGTCGTCAACATAGTTCTTTCCTATCCCCAGCGAAGTCCATTAACACTTCCAACAACAAAGACATCCTCAGCAAATTACTGCTATCAACACTCAGCAAAGCATCTCTATCCTCACAGAGTATTGCTTCCCAGCATGATCGCTAGAGTATCTTTTCTCCCCGCAGAATCTTCCATTCGCCAAGTTTATTCCGCAACGGAGTCATCTTCTCCTACCGGTATCCTTGCAATTATCATCCCCAGCGGAAGCAAAATCTATTCTTCGACATCAGCCCAGGATACGACTTCCCGGCACCCGTCAAGGATTTACTTTCCTAGACGAAAACATACATAAAACATCACATACATCATTATAGCATGCATAACGCACTGCATCATACAAATCTCATTTATGTTGAGAACATCATTGCTTGATCCATATCATGCATTGCATATGACTGACTTTTATCTTTCAGGAAAGATCCAGTTAAGTTCTCAGGCTACATTTCAAGACCTAGACCGGTTCAGTTAAATCGTCCCAAGATTTTCCTGATGCTTATCCAGTTAAAGGCCTTCTCTGGTTCAGTCAGATCGTCCCAAGATCTCCCTGATGCTTATCCAGTTGAAGACATTTCAAGACCTAGACCGGTTCAGTTAAATTGTCCCAAGATTTTCCTGATGCTTATCCAGTCAAAGGCCTTCTCTGGTTCAGTCAGATCGTCCCAAGATCTCCCTGATGCTTATCCAGTTGAAGACATTTCAAGACCTAGACCGGTTCAGTTAAATTGTCCCAAGATTTTCCTGATGCTTATCCAGTCAAAGGCCTTCTCTGGTTCAGTCAGATCGACCCTAAAGATCTCCCTGATGCTTATCCAGTTGAAGACATTTCAAGACCTAGACCGGTTCAGTTAAATCGTCCCAAGATTTTCCTGATGCTTATTCAGTCAAAGGCCCTCTCTGGTTCAGTCAGATCGTCCCAAGATCTCCCTGATGCTTATCCAGTTGAAGACATTTCAAGACCTAGACCGGTTCAGTTAAATCGACCCTAAGATTTTCCTGATGCTTACCCAGTCAAAGGCCTCTCTGGTTCAGTCAGATCGACCCTAAGATCTCCCTGATTCTTATCCCAGTAGAAGACACCCCAGATTTTTCTCAACGAGCGTTGTTGAAGTTAAAATCACCCCAGACTTTTCTCAACAAGCGTCGTTGAAGTTAAAGTCGCCCAAGATTCTCTTACCATTCATGCTAAGGTAGTAACCGTCCCTGGTTCTTTCATCGCCGTTTGAAGCTCCGAACTCAGCTCCTGTAACCAGTCAGGACACATCTATACCAGGCATCTAAAAATCAGCTCCTGCAACGTGTCAGGTACTCACTTTCTGTTTTGCAGGTATGCGGGTTCTCGCTAAGGAATCTCTTACGCAATCAAACATCCAGATGGCATCTATGAGCCCATTCCACCATCACTGCCACTATGTGAGCGCAAATTTCTGGGCACTCTAGTGTCCAATCATCTTTTACCCTCGGATTACGAAAGGCACGTCAGCCAATCTGCATCCTCAGGTCTAAGAAGATTGAACAGGGGCAACTGTTATACCCCAAAATTTGCCCTCCCATATTCCTCAAGAAATTGCCAAGCCAAGCTACAAAATTCCCCAAGGGTTGTGCAGTGCAACAGTCTCCCATACAGTCAAAATTAGGGTTTTGAGTCTGATCAAGAAAAAGAAGTGTTCAAAGGCCCAATCAAGTCTCATATGCTTACAAACATGGTCAAGCATCCTCATATCAAGTTTCAAGGCATTCAGCTCAAGATTGCACAGTTAAAACCCTAAATTGCACTACAGTCAACTGTAGGGGCAAAATGGTCATTTGACAGTCAAAAGTTCAAATTTTTGGTCAACATATCATTTTGAAGCCACAAACATCATTTGATCAATGCTTGATCATGATTCTCAAAATTTGGCTCAGAAATCATCAAAGATGCAAAGGTTGCTATATTTGGACAGCTGAAAAAGTCAACTGAAATTGACCAGGGCATAACTTTCACATGGATTATCAGAAAAATCCCATCCAAAGCTCATTTTGAATAGAAAGACATTTCCTACAATTCATCTTCATACTTCAAGTCCAAGAAATGCTCTCACAAAAAGTTATCAATTTCAACATTATAGGTCATTTTCAAAAGTCAACAAAAAGGGACTTTAAGTCAAAGGCCATAACTTGAGATTGGAAAATCAAAATGACATGGGACCAAAGGCATTGGTTAGAGGACTCAAAGACCTTTCCAAAATGTCCAAGAACATGTGAAAAGCTTAAAAATTGAGCAAGTTATGCCTTGTAGAAGTTGGGAAATTTTTGTGAAATGGCAAAAGTCAACTATCCTTGAAACTCCAATTTTTGACAAAAGGGCCCACTTTCTTCCATTTGATTCATCCTTGTCATGCCACACACGTGTCCCATGATTAATTTCAAGACCAAATATTGATTTTTCTATTTTATTTAATTTTTGATAATTTAATTCATTTTAAATCTTTAAAAATTCAAATAAAATTCAAAAACCAATGGAATAGTGTCATTTGAATTTGGACAACTTCCATGTATCATGGGCCAACTCAAAAACTCAGGCTAGGGTTAAATTGCACACTAAGTCTTGGTCTTGGCTTAAAAGAAGGAAAAGTTTGTTAATGAAAAAACCCTAGGACTAGTTCTCTCATGAGCATGAATCTAGGTCAGCTAGCAAGCTAATTCTCTTCCCTCATAAGCACTGAGTCAAACCCTAACCATAACACAGCAAAAGGCTCGCTCAAAAGCTTATTGACAATTTGAAAAATTGGCCATATAACTCGATTTCTGAAATCAAGGTTCTAGTGAGTTTTAAGCCTTAATTCTTTTTCTAAAGGCTTCCTAAAAGCTCCCTGAAGCAATTCCAACTCAAAACATCCATCCAAACGCAAAGAAGCGGCAGCAAGGACCTCCCCTGTACAGAGAAACTTTTGAAATCCTATATCATAATTCATACATTCTTTTGCATTTTTATTTGTGAATTCTTGTTTAATGTGAAGTTTCCAAGCTAACTGATGTGTTTAATTGAGTTTTCATAAGCCATATGCGGTTCTACCATTTTTGAATATTAGGGTTACAGGTTTTTAAAATTAGGGCTTTTGCAAAGAAGAAAAATCAAAGCTTCAGACCATGGCCATTGAGTTCAGTGCATTGAGACGGACATAAACCACCATTCGCGAACAATTTATGTAGCTTATATTGCTATTCGCTATTTTTCCAAAAGTCCCCTAAGAAAACACAACGAAAACCGTTGCTCAATGTTTTGTCTTTCAGGAACGCGAGGAAGATGATGCCATGTCAAGCGTGGATTGGTCCGTTCAAACTCTCGCGCCAAAATACCACTAACGCGTTACTTTCTTTATTAATATTTGTTTGCATATTATATATTCAAATTGACTAAGTAGCTCAGCTGGCAAGTGGATTCCTTTGCATTGTCCAAGACCTGGGTTCGAGTCCCAGGTCTGTGTAAAATCTCATATTATTTTTCAATACTAATTCCTATGCAGCACTCCCATTGCAAGATCTTCATGCACGCCCAGAAATCACCATCCACGTGCCCAAAGCATCCAGATCAAGGGTTACAGATTGAAGAACACAATAAGTGCCAGTCAACGCATCACACACGAATTGAAAAGGTCAACAAACCTCAGGCTTAATGGGCCAATGTTCTTGGATCAACACCTCACAATTTGGGGCTACCCCCCCTGGTTTGCTTTTCTTTTCATGTTTTTTTTGTTTTGTTTAATTATTAGGTTATTTATTTTCATTGTTTTAATTAATTAATTGTTTTCTTTACAAAATATAAAAACATCACACAAAATCAGAAAAAGGATAAAAAAACATAAAAAATATTTATTTTATTTATTTTCTTGTAAATAATTAACATGTAAATAAATTTAGTAAAATAGGTTTTAACTTTATTTCTTTTAATAAATAAAAAATCCAAAAAATTAGAATTAGGTTAATTAATAATTTCCACTCCTTATAATTTTTCCTTTTTTTTTCCATAATATTATTATTTATTTATTTATTTTATTTTTTATAATTAAATGTATATAAATAACTTAGATTTAAATTAGGTTAAAAATTCCATCTTTTTCTTAATAACTTAAAAAACATTAGAATTAGGGTTTACATCCAATTTTTTTGTTTTCATTAATTCTTTTTCTTTTAAATCTTAAAAAACACAAAAATACCAAAACATTTAATTTTAATTTTAATTCCTCATTAATTTTAATTTATTGCAAAAGGGTCCAACGCCCATGTTCATAATTTATTCAATTTGCGCATTTATTTTATGTCATTTATTATAATTATGTACATGTCCCAAAGCCTTGTAACTTTATTTCTCGCACTTTTATTTTATTGATTCTTTACTTTCAGTCAAATCGGGTTCGGTTTATTTTGGCGATGTGGACCCGCGCCATTTGTAATAGTTTAGATTTATTTTCTCGCAAGTATATAACTGTTAACAAAAAGCATGAAAGAATGTATGGCCCTAAAAATAAAATCAAGCGTAGATCACAACAAACATGACAAGACAAAATAATTGAAACATGACACACGAACCGCACACACCACCCCTAGGGTACGCCTCACTGTTGCCTTTCGAAAGGTGATCGTCGAGTAGAGGACGTCTTAGTAAGTCCTCATGATCCGGGAACCTGGCATGAGGGTAGCTTCTAAGGTGTCTTCCCATTGCTCCGGTGATCACCACGTCCCTAAAACTCGAATTGACCCGAACACCTCCAACGGTGGTGCTACCTACCTCTCAATGGTGGGATGGCACTACTTTAAAGGACATTTACACAGACGAATTCCTTAGGGTAGGTAGGTTCTCAAGGATACTTGCTCTAATTTCAAACAAACTGAAATCTTTTCACACCAACACTTTTCAAAAGCTTTCAAAGCAAATTTTTCAAACACTCTGACGTACGAGTCGAACTGAAATTTTTCAAAGAAACTTTTTAAACCCACAATTGAAAAGCAAGCAAACATTTTTGAAAACACATTGAGCAAGTATCTAAGAGCCCATGGATAACCATGGATAGAAAGGGTGCTAACACCTTCCCTTTCTATAACCTACCTCCCGAACCGAGAGCAATCTCTTTAAGGAATTTTTCTGTGCTTTTGTCCTTTCCATTTGGAGAAAATAAAAGACGGTGGCGACTCTTGCTTCCGCGACATTTCGCGAACCAGCGTTAAACAGTCAGTTCCAGATCCACCGATCACAATACGCATCATAATTCCCATTATAAGGTTAGAACCCCACCCTTACCTGGATTGAAGGTCGCTCAACCAAAAACTCTAGCCGACAGCTTTGCTTCATTTTGCTCGACACCGGGCAGTTTGCTCCTCGTCTGCGCAGCTCTACCGGTCAGCGTACAAAATCCTTATTCTCCAACTAAAACAAATCCTTGTGTTAGCTTCTCCTTATATAACAATCCTCTTGGGCCTAACCTACACCCCCACTTTACTACTTCCAACCAATAACATAAGTCCAACATTATTTCATATATTCTCTTTAATTCCACATTATAATTATTATTAATCACTAAATAATTAATTAATAATAATCCAACAACTTATACCAATAATTCTCAGCATCTTGCAACTTCACAAATAATCCAAAAATAATAATTTAATTAAATAATTACTTAAATTATGGGTGTTACACTTGACACTTGTCATGTGTCTAGAACAACCATTGTCAAAGTACTAGTCATCTTTGGTTGATACTCTGAGAGAGGTATGAGATATGAACCTAGAAACATTAGACTTGGGAACCCATTGTTTCTTCTTTTTGCTACTTTGAGAGATCTGAACAGTCTTGGGAAGAGGAGTAGTTTTAGGATACCCATACAACTTGAAACAGAAAGGTTCATGTGACCAAACCTTCCATAGTGATGACACCTTTAAGGCTGGGATTTCTCTCTGATGTGAGTAAATTTTTTCTTACCCTGATGTTTTCCGTGATGTCTTTTCTTGCCATGATGTTCAGACATTTGATTTGACATCTTTGGTTTAGACTTGGCATGAGTGGAATTTGATGAAGGTTATTCTGAAAAAGGTTCCCTTTTCTCATTAAACCCTAGACCACTCTTGTCTCCTGTCACTCTTCCCACTTGAAGAATTTCATCTAATGTGTCAGACCCATTATTCATCATCTTGAAAGATTTGGCCATTCTATCAAGATTTGAATTCAGAGAAGTCACTACACTTTCCAGATTGGAAATAGTTTTCAGATGCTCTTTCCTTTCTGCCTTTAGTTGGGTTATGAGTGCTTTCTGTTTCTCCCCTTCTAGGCAAACTTCTTCACTTCTGAGACACAGTTCTTTGTACAAGGTAGCTAGCTCATAAAAGGTTAGTTCTCCATCACTAGAATCTTCATCAGACACATATTTGATGGTCAGTGCTTTAACATACTTTACAGATTCCTCTTCAAGATCACTCTCAGAATCCTCTTCAAACCAAGTAACAAATAGATTCTTCTTCTGTTTTTATGATATGTAGGACATTCAGCTCTAATGTGACCAGAACCTTCACATTTATGACATTGTATTCCTTTCCCTTGAGTGGATTTTTCTTCATCCCTTTTTCTTCCAAACTCATTTGACTTAAGGATGTCAGATGAGATGTTCTTGAAATTTGATCTTAGGTTCCTATCCATCCTTTTTATCACTTTGTTAAACTGTCTTCCAAGCATAACTAAGGAATTTAATATTACTTCATTTGTATCTAGATCAAAGTCCTCCTCTTCATCTTCAGTATTGGTAACACAATCTATGCTTTTGTTCTTATTCTCAGATCTTTCATTGATGCTTAATTCAAATGTCTAAAGTGATCCAATAAGTTCATTCAATTTCATCTTCTCAATGTCATGTGCTTCTTCTATGGAAGTCACTTTTATATTAAATCTCTTGGGAAGAGACCTAAGCATCTTTCTCACCAATTTCTCTTCTAGAATTTTTTTCTCCTAAAGCATTGGCCGCATTAGCAATCTCAAGAATGTTTATATGGAAGTCATTAATACTTTCATCACCTTCATTCTCGGATTTTCAAATCAGGTGGTGAGCAACTGAAGTCTTGACATCTTCACTTTGGATGTACCTTCATGGGTAGATTGAAGAATCCCTCAGGAATCCTTAGCTACTTCACATGTGTTTACTAATCTAAAAATGTTCTTGTAAATTTCATTGAATATATCATTCAAGGCTTTAAAATTTCCAAGAGCAACTCCATCCTCTTCTTTAGACCAATCTTCTTCTGGCTTTATCTCAGAAGTAGGTTCTCCATTTTCTCCCAATTTGACAGGGTGTTTCCATCCTTTTAAGATAGCTTTCCAAGCCCTGTTGTCCAGAGACTTTAGAAAGGCCACCATACGTGGTTTCCAATAGTCATAATTGCTTCCATCCAAAATGGGTGGTCTGCTCACAAATCCTCCTTCCTTGTCTATAGTACCAGAAAGTATCCTCCCTAGATCTCACCCAGATATAGAGCAGGATGCCTGCTCTGATGCCAATTAAAATTTGGGTATCAGATATGAGATGTCAAAGGAGATGTCACGATAAAAATATTTGAGGACATTATAAAATGCAACAATTAAAAGCAGTAAAAACACAAGGGATTGTTAACCCAATTAGGTGTACAACAACACCTACTCTAGGGGCTACTAAGCCAGGGACAAGTCCACTAAATAATATCAATTCATAGATCCTCAGTAAATAACCAGTTTATGATCTAATAACTTAATCACTACCCGTGCTATACTTCTACCTAAGACACACCTAGGTATGAGGCCCTCCTCAAATCCCTTCAATCACTAACAGTGAAGAACAACAGAAATATTAAGTTTTAAGGATTTCAATCATTCAATACTTAAAAGCTTATGAATGATCCATAATTAACAAATCAAATTACAACTCAAGTATTAAACCAATACGTAGAGTGTATTACAATTAAAAAGACTTAGACTTATAAAATAGAAAGAATATGTTCTTCTTTTAAAAGTTGTAGCTTGATGAATAAGGATGCAAGTCTTTATAAAGGCGCAGCAGTTGCCTTGGGTTGAAAAACAAATATTCCAATCCCTTGAATATTTCCATGAAAACAGGCCAAGATATAATCCATAAGGATAATGCAAATAGATAAATATTTCTCCATATTTTTCCAAATTATAAGTCATAAATCCTGAATAATGGTGTGCATAAAAACAGGAAACAGATATGAAGTCACGTTTAGATCAGGAGGCAGATATCAAGACATCTGCTTTGACATTATTCAAAACCAGTTTGCTTCAAATGTCAAGACATTTAGCAAAACATTCTCAAGTCAGTGTTTTACCAAAATTGCTGCCAACAAACACTTACACTCCTTTGAGTTGAATCCAAGATCTCCGCCATTCCTCGAGGACGGTAGGCATGTCAGGGTAGAGAATGGTATAAGTAATATCCCCCTCAGCAAAAGGTTCCATAACTATTGGTAGGATAGCTGGATATGGCATCATGAGGTTTTGAGTGCGAACTCGCACCCATTTGAGATAAGGCTCCAAAGGGATGGAGTTCTTGTGTCCCAAAGTCTTGCTATCAACCTTGTATATCATTCCCAAAGCTTGTACAAATCTTTGACGATAACCTTGAGCATCGCTCTCATAGTCGAATATAATACTCTGGATGAGCGCGTTGTGAGGACCATCTCTTCGCGCATACCCAAATTGTCGTAGAGCAAGAGAAGGATTATAAGTAATACCTCCCCTAATTCCAAGGAGTTGGAAATTATGGAATTCCCCATAACAGTTAATGATGGAGACATCTTCTGAATGAGTGAGTGATATCATCCTTTGAGACCACCTCAAGCCTTGTTCATTCTTCAATACTGACCGAGGAAGGTGCAAATTATCCCGAAAGTCGGATCTCAATGAGTGTAGTATCGAGTATCAACCAACCTTAGTCTACACCAAAGATGGCTATCTCACCACTTTCTAATGGCCAAGTTGTTCAACTAAGGTTCTATGGTTAGTTAGTGCTTCATGACACCATACAGTGGCCCCATATTCTCCTTGATTCAACACAAGGGACACCGGTACCAACAAATGTGTGACACTAATGTAGCTATCGCTTCAACCATATCGGTAAACACCGTACAGTTTCCATGATCTATTGCTACTTACCTAAAATGCCCCTAAATTCGGGTATAGGATTTTTTACAAGTAATAAACCCAAACATAACCCATAAATGTAAAGCAAACAAATCAAGCAAGTAAAGAAATAAAGGTAATCTAGATCTTAAGGTAACCCCACTTTAAGAATTATCTTCCCCAGCAGAGTCGCGAGTTCTGTGATACGGTGAGAGAACTGACTTGGTGTTTTGCGTTTTATCACAATTGTTGCGGATAACAAGAGTCGCCACCGACTTTTCTTTTATCCAATAAAGGAAAGGGTGAAAAGAAAATGATATAACTTTTGAGAATTTTTCTAGAGTTCGGGGGTTAGGTTATGAAAAGGGAAGGTGTTAGCACCCTTTTCATCTGTAGTTATCTACGGGCTCTTAATTGCTAGGTCACTTAGAACTGCTTTGCGTTTGCGTAAGTTTGAAAATATTTTGAAAACGCCTTTGTTCAGCGAACTTTGTCATGATTCTTGTATCGTTGAGAATATATACAAAGTGTTGGTTTCGAAAATATTTGTTGTTTGGGAAGTGTTTGAAAGATGTTTTGAAAGGTGTTTTGAAAATGTGAAGTGTGGAAATGGTTTTGTTTGTGAGCAAGCAATCTACCTACTCAAAAAGTCCTTGTTCTTTTCCTCCTCCTTTAGATAATGCTATCCTACCATTAGTTAGTAGAAAGCTATATCGTTGGATGTAAGGGACATGCGCGGTTCATTGTACAGTCATAGAAGGCAACTTGTAGGACGCTTTAGCAATTTTTGTAAGGGACTAAGATCGTTTTACCAAAGGTAACATCAAAGGGTCATTGAGGGACTACGATCTTTTTTAATCGAGGGTCTTTGCTAAAGCTACCCTTATTCGAGGGACATGACTATTTTTCTGAGGCAACAAGTGAGGTTACCCTAGAGGTACGCATATGAAAAGTGTTTTGTTTTCAATTAATTTGTCTTGATTAGGGTTATATAGCGATTGATTTTAAATCTTGCCATACACACCTAATTACTATACAGTAAAAGGAAATGCGGTAAAGTGCAGAAAATAAAGTTTTACGCTATTACAATGCTTCGGGAATGGGGGTACAAATTTATGAATATGGATGAAGTAAAAGCCCAGTTAAACTATTACAAATTGTAAGCAATTACAATAATCTAAAGAATACGAAAAATAGTAAACTACGAACAAATGAAAAGAGAAATAAAATTGTTTTTTGGTGTGTTTTGATAGAAAAGAAAGTAAAAGTATAGAATAAAGATGTAACTAAAACAAAAGTTTATTTAGACTAAATTAAAATTCTAAGATTATCAAAAATTAAAATTCTAAAATTTACTAAATTAAATCTAAAGAAAATTAATTCTAAGGTTATTAAATAACATCTAAAATAACTAAAAAAATCTCAAGTTATTAAAATAAATCTAAACTACGCTCAAATTCTAAAATTAATAAATTAAAATTAGACTAAATTAAAATTTTAAACTTGTCAAATTAAATCTAAACTAAAGAAAAATTCTAAAGTTATTAAATTAATATAAATCAAATAACATTTGAACTAATTTGATGCACTATTTTAGCACTTTCTAATGCAGTTTATGTTTCTTCTAATTTGGTGCAATGTTTGGATGTTTATGACATGTTTTGGAGCAGCAACACAAGGGCTTTGATGCATGTCTTGGTAGGCTGTTTGGACTGGTTATGCAGGGGAAGCATGGCTGATTTTTGATAGCAAGGTGCAGAAGAAGCATGGTTGTTTTTGGGCAGTTTGCAGGCTGGCAGTTTTACGGTGCAGGGCAACAGGGCTGTTGTATGGCAGCAGGTTTGTGCATTGGTTTTGGTAGACTATGAAGTCACGATTTTATGGTAGCTACAAGGCATGGTGTAGCTCTAAATAAGAAAGGACACCAAGGTGTAGCTCTAAATAAGAAAGGACAACGAGTTATGGCATAATGAGGGTATAAAGGAAACTTAGGACATGAGGATTACGTTTTAGTTTTGTAGAATTATACTTGTAAAATGTAAATGAAACCCTTGATTTACTTGAATGAATGTATCCTTTCATGATAAAATCTTAAATTACTAAAATGTTTCCATTTCTTTCAAATTGAACCTTTTCTTTGATGGAGTTGATGATAGAATAATGAAATTTAACTTTGGACATTGTCTTTTAAGTTGAATGATGAATGTGTTTGAAATCTTAGGCCAAAAGAAACTTGAATTGTCTTGTATGGCATTGAATTAATTTGATCATGAAGCCAACTTTGAAAACCAAGAAAGTTCTCCTTGAGCTTGAAATGAACTTTGCAAAATTTAACATTGAGCATTGTCTTGAAAGATGCTTGAAATTTTCGATGAATTCTTTTTGATGAACTCGTGCCATTAGGAATTTGAATTTATGAATACAATTTTGTATCTTGAATCCTTGAAAAGGCTTGAAATAATTGATGGATGCCTGGAAATTTTGAATTTGGAATAGGACTTGAAATCAAATATTGACTTGTAATTTCCAAACTCATGACAACAAAGAAATTTCCTCCATCTATTGAATTTGAAAGCCTTGAATAAAACTTGTACAAATTCATGATCCCACAAGAAAATGAAACCAAATCAAATTATATATCATGCTTGCATCCTAAAGAAATTCTTATTTGAAACTCGAATTCCATATCCTAACTTGCATTTGAAACAACCATTGATTGAACCAACCCTTATGATTGATGAAAAATAACTCCTCAAACGAGATCTCAATGCACACTCTATCTTGACCAATTGGGAGGCCCAACATAGGAATAACAAGCTTGAATCATAAACCACAAAGCAACCCCTAATTCATTGATCCTCAATTGAAGCACAATAGATAAAGATCTAATTCTTAATCCTTGAAGAAGAAAACTTTGCAACTTGATATAGAGGAAGTCCTTTTAGAACATAATTTAGTTCTACATCCCAGTAAGAGTTTTGATGATAACAAACACGTGATATAAAGAACAAATATGCTTGCTAATAAAAGTATTGTCACATGCAGGAAGTTCTGATGTGAAAAAGATGTTCTGATGCATCAGGAAGTTCTGCCAGAACATCACTAAAAGTTCTGATTATGCGAGCATAGAAGTTGAGAGTACCATAAAAGATTCAGACGCATCAAATATGCATGACACGCTTATATGAAGAAGTTCTGTTGCAACTTCTGAATGCACCAGCGCTGTGAAACAGAATCTCTGATACTCTGATTTGCAAAGTACTGACTAAACTGTAAAGGACTCTCAATGGTAACATTCATCCTCTGATGTAAGAAGTTTTGAAGCGTTACAATTCCATCAATGCAAGATCATAAGTAACGGCTACAAACAGACAAGGATCTTCTGATTTGGAAAGCCCATTAACTCGTGTTATGGACATACCAAAAGTATCTTCTTATGTCACTATTGCAAGGCCTAAATAAAGCATACAAGAAGAAGATTTCAAGATGATGAACAATTACGCAAAAAAAGAAAAACTCACGTGAAAAGTCAGTAACGCAACAATCAATCCTCATCCTCAATGTTCAATATTAAATTGTGTAAAACATCACTGTTAGTGATACTGTTTATTAGAAACATCATTGTACACTTTTATTCAATTAACTGTTTAGTGAATTTCCTTGAGAAAACCGGGTTGTGGTTTTGGACTCAAGAAGACTTTGACATTTGTCAAAGTAGATTTGTAATCAAGTTTGATTAGTGAATTAAGACCTCGTTAGAGAGAGGAAAAATCACCTTGGCGGGTGGACTGGAGTAGTTTGAGTTCAAACGAACCAGGATAAAAATAAGCGTGTTCTTTACTCCATTGATTTTTAAGATTCCAATTCAACCCCCCCCCCCTCCCCCCTCTTGTGGTTTTCACTTCTTCAATTGGTATCAGAGCACCTGGATCTGGGTGCAAACACTTAACCGTGTCAGATAAAGATCCAAGGGGGAAAACACTATGATGGGAACAAGTCAGAACATCAGCAGCAGCCCTCCAATTTTTTACGGTGACAATTTTGACTACTGGAAAGATATGATTAGAAGTTTCTTCCTAGCCTATGATGCTGACCTCTGGGATATGGTAACTGATGGATACATACATCCTGTTGATGAAAGTGGTCAGAAGATTGACAGAAAAAGGATGACAGATCATCAAAAGAAAGACTTCAGAAATCATCACAAGGCCAGAACAATTCTCCTGAGTTCCATCTCATATTCAGAGTATGAGAAGATCACAAACAGGGAAACAGCTAAAAACATGTTTGATTCTCTGAGAATGACGCATGAAGGCAACATGCAAGTAAAATAAACTAAAGCCCTTGCGCTCATTCATAATTATGAAGCCTTAAAAATGGAAGAAGACGAAACCATTGAAACAATGTTCTCTAGATTTCAAATTCTAGTGGCTGGGATAAAGGTGTTGGACAAAGGGTACTCAATTGCGGATCATGTAAAGAAGATCATCAGAAGTTTACCAAAACAATGGAGACCAATGGTCACGGCTCTCAAACTGGAAAAAGATATGAACATAATATCTCTAGAAGAACTTGTCAGCTCTCTCAGAAGCCATGAGATAGAGTTAGAAGATGATGAGCCGCAGAAGCAATGTAAGTCTCTCGCTCTGAAATCTAACAAATATGAAACCAAAGTTTTGCAGGCAAAAGCAGAAGCAGAAAACTCTGGAGAATCCTCATCATAAGAAGACGTATTGTTCTTTATATCCAGAAGAATCAATCAGCTGTGGAAGCACAGGCAGAAGAATTTCAGAAATCCAAGAGAACAAGAAATGACTCTGGACAATCTTCTGGATACAAAAAATCCAGTAACAGAATCATTACCTACTATGAATGCAATAAACAAGGTCACTAAAAAAGTGATTGTCCAAGGCTTCAAAGGGAGAAACATAAAAGGAATTTCGTTAAGGACAAGAAGAAAAGTTTTATGGCAACATGGGATGACTCTGAATCTTCAGATGACGGAACAAAATCAGAAGATGAACAAGCCAATATAGCCCAAACAGACAGTTTATCAAAAGTCTCTGAATCCTCAGAATCAGAATCAGAATCAAACTCAGAGTCTGAAGAGGTATTTTCTAACTTTTCTAGATCCCAATTAGAGGAGAGTCTGTCAGAAATTCTAGAAAGGTATCAGAAGCTTCGAGTCATAAACAAGAACCTGATAGAGGATCTAGTTTCTGACTGTGAAGAAACTAAGAATCTGAGACTAGAAAATTGTAAGTTGAAAGAAAAGGTTTTTAAACTTGAAAATGATTTACAAAATACTCATAAGGTAACTGTCTCAAAAGTTCCTAATAATCCTGATACAATCATAAAGGAATATGATCACAACTTTCAGAAATTCCTCGCTAAAAACATAGATAGAAGCAAGATGGCTTCAATGATCTATGGAGTTAGCAAAAATGGCAGAATAGGTATAGGATACAAGGGTAAAGTATCCCAACCTAAGATAGTTAAGGATCTGGTTATCAAACGCACTCCTCTTTATTCTCACTTCACTACTGGGAAAACATATGATATAAAACATGTTGGTAAGGCATTTTATACTAAACCAAAATTCAAACAGAATTTTGGAAACTCTAACAGTCATGGACCCAGAAAGATATGGGTACTGTTGTACCCCAAAATTTGCCCTCCCATATTCCTCAAGATTTGTCAAGAATGATCTTCAAATTGTTCAAGATTAGCTCAAGGGTTGTATAGTCAAATCACCTCCTAAGACAGCTGAAATTAGGGTTTTGGTTCTTTCAAGGAAGTTGGAGTTCTCAATGGTTCAATCAAGTCTCATAGGCCCATATACATTCTCAAGAACCTACATACCAAGTTTCAAGACTCACAATGCTAATTTGCACAGTCAAAAGCCCCATTTGAGTCACAGTAAACTACAAGGGCAAAATGGTCATTTTGCAGTCAAAAGTCAGAATTTTTGGTCAACATCTTATTTTGAGTTCACAATCATCATTTGATCAAGTCTTGATCATGATTCCACAAGCATAGCTCAAAAATCATCAAGATGCAAAAAGTTACTATTTTTGGATAGTAGAAAAGTCAACTGTATCTTGACCAGGGCATAACTTTTTCATGGTTTGTCAGAAAAATTCCCTCCAATGCTGATTTTGAAGGGGATGCAATTTCCTACAATCCATATTCACATTCCAAGTTCAAGAAATGCACTCACAAGAAGTTACCAATTTTTACATTATAGGTCAATTTCAAAAGTCAACAAAAGTACACTTTGAGTCAAAGGCCATAACTTGAGATTGGTAAATCCAAATGACATGTGACCAATGGCATTGGTTAGAGAACTTCAAGAGCTTTCCAAAATGTCCAAGAACATGGTCATATGATCAAAATTGAGCAAGTTGTGCATTGAAGAAGTTGGGAAATTTTCATGAATTTGCAAAAGTCAACTTTGCTCAAAGCACCTTATTTTTGCTAATGGGCCTCAAATCTCTTCTTGAAACTTCACCCATGACCTATGCACGACCCATCAAGCTTAATTGAATTTATTTTCTTATTTTTATTGATTAATTGGATTTTTAATTAATATTAATTTATTTAATCAATTTAAATCATAAGAAAATAAAAGATTTGTTTTTTAAATCTTTTTGTGAAGCAAATATGACCTAAACATGCTGGCAAATTCGTGCACAAAGTCAAAGATACAAAAAATCCAATTTTGGCAAGTTTGTTCAATCATGAAAATCAAGAATATTTGATTTTTCAATCAAGGATTCAATCATCAATGCACATGGATTTTTGCCCAGCTTTTGACCTAATTCAATTGCCTTATATGTATGCAAGCAAACCCTGACCTAATGGACGTGAAAAAGCTGTAGAAAAAACCATAGCCAATTCAAGAAATTCCAAGAAAATTGAAAATCTGTTCTTGCATTCCAGGCCAATTCAAGGCGTGCTTTTCATTTAAACACATTGCAGGAAGTGTCAGGAACGTTTTGCAATTGAATTCACGCACCAAAGCTCAAAGAATCGTTGCACACAGTTTCACGGTTTGCCTTTTTTATTCAGAATCGTATTTCTCAATTCATGCATATTTAACATGTTTTTGTGTTTGATTTGTGTTGCTAGGAACCATACGAAGCTAATGGTATAATTTAATTGAGCTATAACGCCCTGAATTCAAAGATGCCATAACTGAATTTTTAGGGTTCTTGAGCTTTAAATTAGGGCTTTCTAAACCCAGAAAAATTGGGACCAGTGGGATATATGAGTGAAATTGTGAGAACAAGACGAACAAGAACCACTCCTCGCGAAATATTTATATACACTGTGCTTCTAATCGCTATTTTTCCTTGCAGGGGTTAGTGGGGGTTAAAAACCCCCGCTATCTGATTCTAAATTATGCAGAAAAAACGAAGAAGACGATGATGTGTTGACATACCATTGGACAGTTTGAAAAAAGCGCGCGTTATTTTTGTTTTACAGTATATTGATTAATTTCCTAATATAATATTTGCTCCTTATTTTAATGATAACTGAAGCAGCTTGGTTGGATGGCAAAGGCGTTGGCATGTGAGCATTGGGACCTGGGTTCAAATCCCAGGTCCCCCAAAACATTGTTGCTTTTATTTTTCAGGTATTCATGTGCAAGCTTCAAAGTGAGGTCCATCATACACCTCCAATTTCCAGGCGCCAGGTATCTCCAAGCCTGGATCCAATGGCCAAAATTGAAGGACCACCATAGTCCTTAGTCAATAAGCGTGTGGATATCCCAGAAAGTCAAACAGGCTTGAGCATTATTGGGCTTCAGAATTCCAGAAACACCTCCTCTTTGGGCCCATCACCCCCTGGGTTCATTCTTTTTTTTCTTTTATATTTTTTCATTTAATTGTTTTATTATTAATTATTATTATTATCATTTAATTAACCAAATTAATATTTTCATAATAAAAACCAGAAAACATATAATAAATATAATATTTTTTTATTTAGTTATTTTTGTAAATAGATACTAACATAATTAATTTAGCTTTTTAATTAGGTTATTTTAAACTTTTTTTCACAATAAATAAAATTAATGTAGAACTAGGGTTTTTAATGACTTTTGACTATTTTTTATTTATTTTCCTTAACACATAAAAAACTCAAAAATATATTTCTTTTTAATTAATTAATTAGTCTAGGTTTAATTTAATTTAATTCATGAATAATAAAAAATTCTTTCTTTCTCAAAAAAGGGTCAAAACCCTAAAAAACTCTCCGATCCAATTTTTCTCGCGCATGTGATTGGTCTTGATTTATATTATGTAATTGTTTCGAGGATGTAATAGCTTTAATTAGGACTTTTTATCGCTTTTATTTATTTCCCGCAATTTACTTTTTCAAGGGTTTGTTTTTGGCGATGTAAATATCCGACGCCCTATAATAGTTTAGCTTTATTTTCCGCAATTATTAACTGCTAGATGTATGTTAACTAGGCTATGCATGACAAGAATTCTCTTAAAATTAAAATCAGTCGTAGCTCACCATAACATGTATAAAGATAACTTAACTGAAACCTGACACACTCGCACATGCCACTCCTAGGGTACGCCTCACTTGGTTGCCTCGACGTGGTCATTGAGTATAGGGTGTTTTAGAGGTCGCCCTCCTGTCTAAAGATCAAAGTTGCATCGAAACGGTTGCCTCGATAAAAAACGATCTAAGACATTAGGGTTACCGCTAAGGCGTCCTACCATTGCTTTAGTGATCGCATGTCCCATTAATCGAATTGACCCGAAAACTCCAACGACGGTGCTACCTACTTCTCAATAGTGGGATAGTACTGTCTAAAGGACATTTACACAACTTAATTTCTTTTGAGTAGGTAGAGGTTCTTAGATACTTGCTCTTTCAAAACAAAAATACTTTTCACACTTACACTTTTCAAACAAAAGTTTTCAAACAACACTTCATACACTCTTGAGGACAGACACAAGAGTTAAATCGAAGTTTTCAAACAAACTTTTTTTCAAAAACCCACAAACACAAGAAAAGCAAAACATTTTGAAAACATAGTGAGCAAGTACCTAAGAGCCTGTGGATAACCACTGATAGAAAGGGTGCTAACACCTTCCCTTTCTATAATCTACCTCCCGAACCCGAGAGACATCTCGAAAAGGAATTTTGCTGTGCTTTTGTCTTTTCCTTGTTGGAGAAAATAAAAGATGGTGGCGACTCTTGCTTACCGCGACATTTTGCTAAACGCAAACGCGAACCAGCATTTCAAAACAGTCAGTTCTCATTCCCACCGATCACAGAACTGGTGACTCTGCTGGGGATTTTATAAGTGAGGTGTACCTTAGGATAAGATCACTCATGTTTTCAATTGTATGCCTTATATGCTTTAATTTTGTGGGCTTGTATCGGAGTTTTATAGATCCTAACTAGGATCTGGGGGTACCCTTGTTTACGTAAGTAGCAATAAACTGTGAGGGACCTGTCCGGCGTAGACCGACACGGGTGAAGCAGTAGCTACGTTAGTGTGACACCTTGGTCTGTACCGATATCCCTTGTGTTGGAACGAGGAGAATATGGGTCTTCTGAGGAGTCATTAAGCACCAACTGACCTTAGAACCTTAAATTGACCAACTTGGCCATAGAACAGTAGCAGTATGCTACGCTCATTGAGGCTAAACTCTCGTGATGGTTCCGGCCGCAAGAAAAGGTTGCCAAACTGGAATTATGACCGATTGAGGGTAGTCAGTGATATTGAGATCCTCTAGAACCCGGTTACTATTTTTAGGACAGGTCTTAACCAACCGAAACTGAAAGAGGGTAGTACCTGAACTTCATGCTGGCCTGAAATCTAAGGCTCTTTTATGTGACTTGTGTGCCTTACCATGTTTGCCTTTTGTGAATACTTGTGGTGTGCCTTTATCATAACATCATAACATCATAACATCATAACATTGCATACATCCTGCATAAGGACTAACCCATTTCAAAGACAAGAGGGTTTCATCTTTGCTCTGTTTTGTAGGACATCATGATGCCCATGCGTAGGAATACTATTCGGCTCAACTTTGTTCAACCACCTATTTTGCTTAAGGAATTGGTTGACAGGATTCCAGACACTACTACCTTCATCAGGAGGCATGGTTCTCTTCTTGGTTTAGTCACCTCAAAGTGGGACCAACAGTTGATGAGTGTCCTAGTCCAGTTTTATGATCCGTTATACCATTGCTTCACCTTTCAAGACTTCCAGCTGGTCCTTACCCTGGAAGAATTCTCTGATTTGCTTGGTATCCCTGTTTTGGAGCAGATTCCATTTACTGGTTGGGAAAAGACTCTCAGGCCTGAAGAGATTGCTGCAGCCCTTCACCTGACCAAAGAGGAAGTAATGGCTAACTGGGAAACTAGAAGTGGAGTTAAAGGCTTTTTGGCTAAATTTCTGGTTGGCAAAGCTAATGGTTTCTGGAATGACTTAGACTTTCAAGCGTACGAGGACATTCTGGCTCTCTTGATCTATGGTCTAGTATTGTTTCCAAATCCTGACACCTTTGTTGATGTTAATGCCATAAGGATCTTCATCTCTCGGAATCCTGTACCCACTCTCTTGGGTGATATCCTTTATCAGCTCTATGCTCGTACTGCCCGAAGACGGGGAACTTTGCTGTGTTGTGCTCCTTTATTGGAGAAGTGGTTTATTTCGCACCTCCCTAAGTTCGTACTAAAGAGCAAAGAAGGAAGGGGCTGGGCTCATAGGATAATGTCTCTCACTGATAAAGACATCATTTGGACTCTCAGAGGCTTAGATGAGGTGGTCGTCATTGATCGTTGTGGAGAGTATCCTAATGTTCCATTGATCGAAACCCGTGGAGGAATCTCTTATAACCCATGCTTAGCTCTCCGTCAGTTTGGAAGAGCCAGAAGAGAAGGGCCTCATGAGATGTTGATACCTCATATCGTCTTTGATTTTCAGGTAGATAGCGACGAGCTGCGTCGTAAATTCATCAGGGCTTGGGATAAAGTTCACAAAGCTGACCCACATGAGCTGGGACCAAAAACTTCTTTGCCTATGGAGTCATATTTCAGATGGGTCCGCATCCGTGCTCAGAAGTTAGGTATGCCATACGAAGCTGTCAGGCCTATTACTCTTGAAGTTGCTGATAAAGACGGGGTTCCTCCAACTATTCTTCATCCTCATATGCCCACTGATGTTGGCACACTGAAGAGGTCTTGGGTGCAATTGCAGTAAGAACGGGATTCTTATCGGGAAAGGTTCAATGAACAAGAACAGAAAATCCAGAAGCTGACTAAGCAATTGGAGAACGAGCGGATCCTGAATGATTATATTCGCACTAAGAAGAAGAGGCCATGTGAGCATTGATGGACCTTTGATGTTTTCTTTTACAGCTTTTATTTACTTTTCAGTATTTTCATTCCTGTAACGCCTAAGGGCAATTTGTTGAACAATTTAAATTCTGAAGTTAAAACTAATAAAGTTTGTCTCCTTTCTTGTCTACAAAGTTGAACCCCGATTGTCTTTGAAAACATAAATCATACGCATTTCATTTCATCATATGCATAACAGGTACCCCTTTTACAGGTCACTTATCTTCTTCGCTGTTTATTTCAGCAATCATCATGTCTTCTGAACCTTCCACTGAACAAGCTATCAAGGCCCTCTAGGCCCAGAATGCCCAGTTCCAAGAGTTGGTTATGAGCCTAGCCCAGGGTCAACAGGATTTGAAGACTCTGATTCTGAAAGAGAGGAAGAAGAAGAAGAAGAGGACTGTCTTATTCAACACTGGACGCAGATTTGGGAATGGACTGTAGAATGAGGTTGAGCTGACTACCTCATCTGTAGGGAAAGACAGCCCACAAGAGAGAAGGGTTCCTAGTCTCGTGGTCTCCGACAACGAGATTGATTATGATGAAGAACAGTATCCTCCTGCTGAGGATAGGTACAAACAGTTGGAGGACCGCTTGAGCGCCATGGAGATACAGAATGTGCCCGGGTTGGACTTTGGAGACCTAGGCTTATCCTCTAGGGCGGTGATTCCCCATAAGTTCAAAGCACCTGCTTTTGCCAAATACGACGGAGCCTCCTGCCCAAAGCTGCACCTCCGGTCGTATGTAAGGAAGATCCAGCCTTACACCGCTGACAAGAATTTATGGATCCATTTCTTCCAGGACAGTCTTTCAGGAGCTCAAGTCGAATGGTTCTATCAGCTGGATAGAGCCAGTATCCGCAACTGGGAGGATTTGGCTACTGCGTTCTATAAGCAGTATCAGTATAATTCCGACCTCGCTCCTACGCGTACCCAACTCCAGGGTATGTCACTAGGGACGGGTGAAGGATTTAAGGAGTATGCTCAAAAGTGGAGAGACCTGGCTGGAAGGGTGCAGCCGCCTTTAACTGATCGTGAACTTGTGGATATGATCTTAGGGACCCTGTCTGGTCCATTCTTCAACCATTTGATTGGAAATTCTTCAGCTGGGTTTACAGACCTTATCTTGACTGGTGAGAGAATTGAAGCTGGTATCAAGTCTGGGATGATACAGAAAGGTGCCTCCTCGAGTACTGAAAAGAAACCCTTCAAGAAGGAATTTAGTGTTGTCTATGGTTCAAGGAGACCAAACAGATCTGAGCACCGCCAAGCTGTCAACGCGGTGGTTATTTCAAAACCTGCTGCTGCTCCTCAGCATCATAACCAACAAAGGGGTGAGAGACCTAGAAGGCAGTTCACTCGACTCAGCATGACCTTGTCCCAGATATTGTCGTAGTTGCTGACAACCAATTTGGTGACTCTAAGGGAAGCTCCTAAGAATCCCAACACTACATCCCCAAAGTACAACCCCAACGCCCGCTGCGCTTATCATTCTGATAGCCCGGGACATAATACGGATGATTGTTGGACTCTGAAGAATAAGGTCCAAGGCCTGATTGATGCTAAAGAGATAGAGTTCGAGGCGCCCGAAAGGCCCAATGTTGTGACTGCTCCCATGCCCAAGCATGGAGTGAATGCTGTAGAGGAAGACCTATTTGTAGCCTCTGTGGATGATATTGTTACTCCGCTGTTGACTGTCAAGAGGAATCTGTTGCTAGCCGATTTATTTCCGGGATGTAGTAAAGGTTGCCATCTATGTTCTGTTTCACCTACGGGTTGTCCTTCTTTGAAGTCAGGTATCCAAAACCTGATGGATAGTAAAGAAATCTTGTTTGAGAAGATTGTTATTCCTGCCACCCCTACTGAAGAAGTGTCCATTGTTACTATTTTCAACAATTCTCCCAAGGCTCCCTCGAGGAAGCCTGTCAAAATTATGCCTGTTCAGAAGCTTGCACCTATAATTATCACTGTTCTGGGGCCCATCCCCTATACATCCGACAAAGCTGTCCCTTGGCACTATGGGGCAGATGTTTATGTGCTTGGAGTTAAACAAGAGTTTGATACTAGTACCAGCGTCAACAACATCACCGGGCCTGCCAAAGTCACCCGTAGCGGTAGACTTTTCTCACTAGATATTGCGCCACCAACTATCCAGAGACCTATTGTCATCACACCTGCAAGTGTGCCTACTTCCCTTCCTGACCAAGTTCCTATTTCTACCCCTGCTATCGAGTCATCTGATGCTCGGGGCAAAGGGATAGCCACTGATATGCCTGCCCAGACGGAGGCACCAAAGACCATCAATGTTGAAGCTTCCAAGCAGGAGATGGAAGAGATTCTTAAGATTATCAAGAAAAGTGATTATAATGTAGTAGAGCAGCTGGGGCAAACCCCCTCCAATATTTCTATGTTATCACTGTTGTTGTGTTCAGAGTCCCATGCCAAGGCCCTGATTACCTTCCTGAAGACGGCCCACGTGCCACAAGAGACATCAGCTGATCAGTTCACCGATTTTGTGGCCAACTTAACTGCTGATAATGGTTTGGGTTTCTCCGTCGCTGATCTGACTGCTAAAGGGAAGAACCATAACGATGCCCTGCATGTCTCCATTGAATGCAGAGGCACTACTCTTGCGCATGTGTTGGTTGACACTGGTTCCTCATTAAACGTCTTGCCCAAGAAAGCTCTAGACAGGTTGGATTGCGAAGGTTTGGAGCTAAAACCAAGTAACATTGTTGTCCGGGCCTTTAACGGGTCTAAAAGGATGGTGCATGGTGAGGTTGATATCCCAATCAGAGTTGGTTCTCAGGTCTTCGAGTCTACATTCTATGTGATGGACATTCGACCATCCTACTCTTGTTTGTTGGGTCGTCCATGGATCCACAAGGCTGGAGCTGTGACCTCCACACTACATCAGAAGCTGAAATACCCGATCAAAGGGAAGATTGTGACAGTTCAAGGGGAGGAGGAATACATGGTCAACCACCTTAACTCGTTCCAGTACATAGAGATGGATGGGGAATTCATTGAGACTCCATTCCAGCATTTTGAAGAGGTTCCTCAGACACTGGCATCAGCTGAGACTGTGGTTGAAGATTCTCCTTTGAAGATGGCTTCCCTAAAGGATGCCCGGGCTGCTATTGAGAAGGGTGAGTATGCAAACTGGGGCCGACTCCCTGATTTCACTCAGAAGACTGACAAGTTTGGTTTAGGTTTCACTGCAGAAGCTCAAAAGGATGTTCGTAGCGCAAGGATTGGAAGACCTCATGTATTCATCAGCAATTCGGGAGTCAATGCCATTGAAGATGATGTGGAGGAATCTGAATTCGACAGCTGGATCTACCCTACAACCAACGGTGGACCAAACAACTGGACAACGAAAGACTTCATCCCTATTACTTTTGTCACTCAGTAATAAACTCCTTTGTTTTGAATTTGCAATAAACAATATTGTGAAACTTCATGGCCCGGTGTCTTACCCGGGGTACCGTGGCTTCATTTGTGAGGGCTTTCGTGTGTCATTTTCATATATCATTAATAAAAGCATTGGATGTTTTTTTCATTTCAAATCTTGCGCTCCTTGTCTTTCTTTATTATATATTGCAAAATAGCTATATTTACACACACTCACATATACAGGTCCCAATCCACTCTGGATCTCACTAGTAACGACTCTGCTACTGCCAGTTATGACTTTGAAAATCCGATCAACTTAGCCGAAGACGAAGGTGAAGATGATTGCGAAGTTCCTGGTGAGCTGGTAAGACTGCTACTCCAAGAAGAGAGGGCCATTCAGCCACATGAAGAGCCAGTGGAAACGGTAAATCTGGGTACTGAGACAGACAAAAAGGAAGTCAAGATTGGTGCAAATCTGGAGCTTAGTGTGAAACAACGGTTGATTCAGATGCTGCATGACTACATGGAAATCTTTGCCTGGTCTTACGAAGATATGCCTGGGTTGGATACCGACATTGTGGTTCATCACCTGCCTACCAAGGAAGAATGCCCTCTGGTAAAACAGAAAGTTCGTCGTATGCGCCCAGAGATGTCCGAGAAAATTAAAGCCGAGGTTATGAAACAATTTGACGCCAGTTTTCTAGCAGTAACTTCTTACCCTCAGTGGGTTGCCAATGTGGTTCCAGTGTCGAAGAAGGATGGTAAGGTCAGAATGTATGTTGATTACAGGGATTTGAACAGGGCGAGCCCTAAGGATGATTTCCCTCTGCCTCACATCGACGTTCTGGTTGACAATACTTCTCAGCATAAGGTATTCTCCTTCATGGACGGTTTCTCCGGTTATAATCAGATAAAGATGGCTCCTGAAGACATGGAGAAGACCACCTTTGTTACTCAGTGGGGCACCTTCTGTTACAAGGTCATGCCTTTTGGGTTGAAAAATGCTGGGGCAACGTATCAGCGTGCCATGGTTGCTGTTTCATGATATGATCCATCATGAGATCGAAGTATACGTCGACGATATGATTGCAAGGTCCCAAACTGAGGAGGAACACCTTGACCATCTACAGAAGTTGTTTGACCGTTTGAAGTTGTACAAATTAAGGTTGAACCCGAACAAGTGCACCTTCGGGGTGAGATCTGGAAAACTACTAGGTTTCGTCGTAAGCGACAAAAGTATTCAAGTGGATCCTGCCAAAGTGAAAGCCATACAAGAGATGCCAACTCCCAAGACTGAGAAAGAAGTCAGAGGCTTCCTAGGATGGCTGAACTACATTGCCCGATTCATCTCGCACCTAACTGCTACTTGTGAACCAATCTTCAAGCTACTGAAGAAAGATCAAGTAGTACGTTGGAACGATGAATGTCAGGCCGCTTTCGAAAGAATCAAAGAGTATCTCCAAGAGCCACATATTCTTATGCCACCAGTTGAAGGGAGACCTCTAATCTTATACTTGAGAGTACTTGACAACTCAATGGGGTGTGTTCTAGGTCAGCATGACGAGTCTGGCCGAAAAGAGCACGCTATTTATTACCTTAGTAAAAAGTTTACCGACTGTGAGACCCGATACTCACTGCTTGAGAAAACTTGCTACGCTTTGGTATGGGCCGCTAGCCGGCTGAGACAGTATATGTTGACTCACACTACTCTGTTGATTTCAAAAATGGATCCAATCAAGTATATCTTCGAAAAGCCTGCCTTGTCCAGAAGAATAGCAAGATGGCAGATGATCTTGACTGAATATGACATCCAGTACACGACTCAAAAAGCGATCAAGGGAAGTGTGTTGGCAGACCATTTGGCACATCAGGCAGTGGATGATTACCAGTCGATGAACTTTGAATTTCCAGACGAGAATATCATGGTAGTAACTGATTACGAGATACCTGGACCGAATGAAGGACCTGAGGAAGGATCCCGATGGTCTATGCACTTTGACGGAGCCTCAAACGCTTTAGGTAACGGTATTGGCGCTGTGATCATATCTCCTAAGTGCTCTCATACTCCACTTACCGCCCGGCTATGTTTTAACTGCACCAACAACATGGCGGAGTATGAAGCATGCATCATGGGTCTTCGAGCTGCAATTGACCTAAGGATCAAGTTTCTGAGTGTCTTCGGAGATTCCGCTCTCGTGATCAGTCAGATCAAAGGCGAGTGGGATACAAAACACCCAAATCTTATTCCTTACAAGGAGTATGTATTGACATTGCTTCCCCATTTCGAGGAGATAACCTTTGAACATTTCCCATGAGAGGAGAATCAGTTGGCGGACGCGCTAGCTACGATGTCTTCTATGTTCAAAGTTAAATGGGACAACGAGGCTCCCCGGATCATTATTTGGAAAGTGGATGAACCTGCATACTATTGTGACCTTGAGACTGAAGAGGTAACAGAAAAGCCCTGGTATCATGAAGTAAAAAGGTACCTTGGAGCTCAAGAATACCCCGAGGGTGCATCCGTTAATGACAAGAAGTTTCTGAGAAGGTTCGCGGCAAAGTTCTTCCTCAGCAATGACATTCTTTACAAACGTAACCATGATTCAACCTTACTGCGTTGTGTAGATAAGATCGAAGTAGAAAGGATCATGGCAGAGCTGCATGAAGGTACCTTCGGAACGCATTCCAGTGGACATACCATGGCAAAGAAAATCCTTCGAGAAGGATATTACTGGTCCATAATGGAAGCCGACTGTTATCAACATTCTCGGACATGTAACAAATGCCAGATCTATGCTGATAAGGTGCACAGTCCTCCGGTTCCTTTGAATGTCTTGACAGCACCTTGGCCTTTTGCAATGTGGGGCATTGATATGATCGGCGAGATCAGACCTACGGCATCCAACGGGCATCGCTTCATCTTGGTAGCAATTGATTACTTTACGAAGTGGGTCGAAGCAGCTTCCTTTGCTACTGTAACCAAGAACGTCGTGGCACAGTTCATTTGGCATAACCTGATCTGTCGATACGGTGTACCAGAGAGGATCATTACGGATAATGGTACCAATCTTAACAACAAGATGATCACTGAGCTCTGTGAGAAATTCAAGATACAACACCATAATTCTTCCCCCTACCGACCGAAGATGAATGGGGCTGTAGAAGCAGCTAATAAAAACATTAAGGAGATTGTGCAGAAGATGACAGTGACCTACAAAGATTGGCATGAGATGTTACCATTTGCTCTTCATGGGTACCGTACCTCAGCACAGACGTCAACAGGGGCAACACCCTATTCCTTGGTATATGGCATGGAGGCAGTCCTGCCCATCGAAGTTCAGATACCCTCTCTCCGGATCATGAAGGATGCAGGATTGAGCGAAGACTACTGGATCCAGACCCGGCTTGATCAACTAAACCTAATCGACGAAAAGAGACTCACTGCTATTTGTCATGGTCAGACGTACCAAAAACGGATGATCAAGACATTTAATAAGAAAGTCAGACGACAAGAATATCGAGTCGGAGACCTGGTAATCAAGCGCATCATCCTACCTTAGGGTGATCCCAGGGGAAAATGGACCCCCACGTACGAAGGGCCATTTGTGGTTAAGAACATCTTCTCAGGAGGAGCAATGATTCTAACTACCATGGATGGTGATGACCTTCCTCACCCCGCCAATGCAGACATAGTAAAAAGATACTAAGCATGATTAAAGACCCGCTAGGTCGACTGGCCTAGGAAAAAATAAGGGCTTCCCGGCGAACCAAAAGGGTTCGGGCAAAAATAAGGGATGAAAATTAAAAAAAAATCTGTACACCTGGCAAGTCGAAAACCTGAAAAGGCGGCTTGGGCAAAAATGGGTATCCCGGTGGACCAAAAACCCGAAAGGGCGGTCCAGGAAAAAGTTAGGGATAAGCGTAAAACTATGTCTCATTGGATCACCTTGCATCCAGACTTTGGTATCAACTATCAGGCTCGGACGACACCAATCAATCAGCTTCATCTCCAACTAAGCAGCAAAGTGATGAGACGCTTGAAGAACATAAAGGCAATAGCAGAGTTGGAACCCAGTGGGATTATTCACACAGCTGTTTTGTTTCCTTTTTGTATAAATTCTATTTGTTCGGCGGCGTTCTCTTACTATGATGCCAGCCTCTTGTACAAAAGCGCCTATTTACAGGCAAATTTCAAAATCAATACAAGTTCATTTTTCAGACAAATTGCAAATTGTTTTTCCTTTATCCGTTTTATTTTGCAAAGAACGTCCAATGTTCATTTTTGATATATTCATTTGACATTAATTGTTGATCATAAATATTTGCATGCGAAACAAAGGACTAATTACGGGTGACATCGGAAGTAGGGGCAATAAGAATTGTCTGAGAGGTCTAGTTGCTCTGTCCACCAATGTACCAAGGTAGGTTCGGCCGAAGAATATGACCAAGATACCTTCACTCCCCAAGAGTAAGACAGTAATGGTAGCTCTCCCCACTGAGACTTGCAACTATGAACAAATCAGCAATACCCTCCTCAAGCAGAGTGGTCTACCATCAGCCCTAAAAAAGATTGGGTATCCCCAGTAGATCTTAATATTCCCCAGTGGAGTATACAGATATTCCTCAGCAAGCATCCCCGACAGTCTTAATATTCCTCGACAGAGTATGAGAATGTTCCCCGGCGAAATACAAGATACCCCCAGTGGAGCCATTTCCCAGCGCAGTCTGAAAAAGCTTCCCCACCAGAGTTGAATCATCTTCCCCAGTAGATTCTGGAAACTTGTCCCCTGCAGAGTGCAAATGCATCTCCCCAGCCATATTCAGAAGATTATCCCCACAAGAGTCTAACTGGGTTACCCTCAGCAACTTGCAACGGAAAGATCATCCTCAGCGAAGTTCTTTCTATCCCCAGCGGAGTTCATCATCAAAATCCCCAACTGAGCTTATCAACGGAATCCCCAGCAGAGTTATCATTAAAATCTCAGCGAAGCATCTCCTCCCCACAGAGTATTTCCCCTCAGAGTAATCTCTTCACCAGTTTATTCCCCAACGGAGTCATCTTCTCCTACAGGTTTATTCACACAATCATCTTCGTTCATCATCCCCAGCGGAAATGAAGAATTCAACTCATTCTCCAGCAGCTATCCGAGATTTATTTTCCCCAGCTAAAACATCACAGTTTGATACATCATGACACATGCACATACGCATTATATCATACAATCTCATTTATGTTGAGAACATCATTGCTCGATCCATATCATGCATTGCATATGACTGACCTTTACCTTTCAGGAAAGGCGCAGTTAAATGCTCAGCTATGTCAAAGGAGACAAATCCAGTCAAAGGAGACAAATCCAGTCAAAGGACACAAATCCAGTCAAAGGAGACAAATCTAGTCAAAAGAGACAATCCAGTCAAAGGAGACAAAGCCGGTCAATGGAGACAAAATTAGATAAATCGATTCCTAAAGATTTTTCTGAGGCAAAGCCAGTCAATGGAGACAAAATCAGATAAATCGATTCCTAAAGATTTTTCTGAGGCAAAGCCAGTCAATGGAGACAAAATCAGATAAATCGATTCCTAAAGATTTTTCTGAGGCAGAGCGAGTCAACGGAGACAAAATCAGATAAATCGATTCCTAAATATTTTCTGATACAAATCCAGTCAAAGGAGACAAATTCAATCAATGGAGACAAAATCAGTTAAATCGATTCCTAAAGATTTTTCTGATGCTAACCCAGTCAATGGAGACAAAACCAGTTAAATTGATTCCTAAAGATTTTTCTGATCCAAACACAGTCAATGGAGACAAGTCCAGTTAAATCGATTCCTAAAGATTTTTCTGATGATAACCCGTCAATAGAGACAACCTGTCAATAGAGACAACCTGTCAATGAAGACAACCCGTCAATGAAGACAACCTGTCAACGAAGACAAAACTACATACCAACAATCCCCAGATGGCATCTATAAGCCCATCCTCCTATCCATCATCTCTCCAAATGGCATCTGTAAGCCCATTCCTGACATCACATTGCTGATACCACACCATGCGAGTGCAAATTTCTGGGCACTTTAGTGTTCAATCATCTTCCACCTTCGGATCACGAAAGGCACGCACGCCAATCTATATCCTCAGGTCTAAGAAGATTGAACATGGGAAACGGTTGTACCCAAAAATTTGCCCTCCCATATTCCTCAAGATTTGTCAAGAATGATCTTCAAATTGATCAAGATTAGCTCAAGGGTTGTACAGTCAAATCACCTCCTAAGACAACTGAAATTAGGGTTTTGGTTCTTTCAAGGAAGTTGGGGTTCTCAATGGTTCAATCAAGTCTCATAGGCCCATATACATTCTCAATCACCTACATACCAAGTTTCAAGACTCACAATGCCAATTTGCACAGTCAAAAGCCCCAATTGAGTCACAGTCAACTGCAAGGGCAAAATGGTCATTTTGCAGTCAAAAGTCAGAATTTTTGGTCAACATATTATTTTGAGTTCACAATCATCATTTGATCAAGTCTTGATCATGATTCCACAAGCATAGCTCAAAAATCATCAAGATGCAAAAAGTTACTATTTTTGGACAGTAGAAAAGTCAACTGTATCTTGACCAGGGCATACCTTTTTCATGGTTTGTCAGAAAAATTCCCTCCAATTCTCATTTTGAAGGGGATGCAATTTCCTACAATCCATCTTCACATTCCAAGTTCAAGAAATGCACTCACAAGAAGTTACCAATTTTTACATTATAGGTCAATTTCAAAAGTCAACAAAAGTACACTTTGAGTCAAAGGCCATAACTTGAGATTGGTAAATACAAATTACATGGGACCAAAGGAATTGATTAGAGGACTTCAAGAGCTTTCCAAAATGTCCAAGAACATGGTCATATGATCAAAATTGAGCAAGTTGTGCATTGGAGAAGTTGGGAAATTTTAGTGAATTTGCAAAAGTCAACTTTGCTCAAAACTCCTTATTTTTGCTAATGGGCCTCAAATCTCTTCTTGAAACTTCACCCATGACCTATGCACGACCCATAAAGCTTAATTGAATTTATTTTCTTATTTTTATTGATTAATTGGATTTTTAATTAATATTAATTCATTTAATCAATTTAAATCATAAGAAAATAAAAGATTTGTTTTTTAAATCTTTTTGTGAAGCAAATATGACCTAAACATGCTGGCAAATTCGTGCACAAAGTCAAAGATAGAAAAAATCCAATTTTGGCAAGTTTGTTCAATCATGAAAATCAAGAATATTTGATTTTTCAATCAAGGATTCAATCATCAATGCACATGGATTTTTGCCAAGCTTTTGACCTAATTCAATTGCCTTATATGTATGCAAGCAAATCCTGACCTAATGGACGTGAAAAAGCTGCAGAAAAAACCATAGCCAATTCAAGAAATTCCAAGAAAATTAAAAATCTGTTCTTGCATTCCAGGCCAATTCAAGGCGTGCTTTTCATTCAAACACATTGCAGGAAGTGTCAGGAACGTTTTGCAATTGAATTCACGCACCAAAGCTCAAAGAATCGTTGCACACAGTTTCACGGTTTGCCTTTTTTATTCAGAATCGTATTTCTTAATTCATGCATATTTAACATGTTTTTGTGTTTGATTTGTGTTGCTAGGAACCATACGAAGCTAATGGTATAATTTAATTGAGCTATAACGCCCTGAATCCAAAGATGCCATAACTGAATTTTTAGGGTTCTTGAGCTTTAAATTAGGGCTTTCTAAACCCAGAAAAATTGGGACCAGTGAGATATATGAGTGAAATTGTGAGAACAAGACGAACAAGAACCACTCCTCGTGAAATATTTATATGCATTGTGCTTCTAATCGCTATTTTTCCTTGCAGGGGTTAATGGGGGTTAAAAACCCCCGCTATCTGATTCTAAATTGTGCAGAAAAAACGAAGAAGACGATGATGTGTTGACATACCATTGGACAGTTTGAAAAAAGAGCGCGTTGTTTTTGTTTTACAATATATTGATTAATTTCCTAATATAATATTTGCTCCTTATTTTAATGATAACTGAAGCAGCTTGGTTGGATGGCAAAGGCGTTGGCATGTGAGCATTGGGACCTGGGTTCGAATCCCAGGTCCCCCAAAACATTGTTGCTTTTATTTTTCAGGTATTCATGTGCAAGCTTCAAAGTGAGGTCCATCATACACCTCCAATTTCCAGGCGCCAGGTGTCTCCAAGCCTGGATCCAATGGCCAAAATTGAAGGACCACCATAGTCCTTAGTCAATAAGCGTGTGGATATCCCAGAAAGTCAAACAGGCTTGAGCTTTATTGGGCTTCAGAATTCCAGAAACACCTCCTCTTTGGGCCCATCACCCCCTGGGTTCATTCTTTTTTTTTCTTTTATATTTTTTCATTTAATTGTTTTATTATTAATTATTATTATTATCATTTAATTAACCAAATTAATATTTTCATAATAAAAACCAGAAAACATATAATAAATATAATATTTTTTTTATTTAGTTATTTTTGTAAATAGATACTAACATAATTAATTTAGCTTTTTAATTAGGTTATTTTTAACTTTTTTTCACAATAAATAAAACTAATGTAGAACTAGGGTTTTTAATGACCTTTGACTATTTTTTATTTATTTTCCTTAACACATAAAAAACTCAAAAATATATTTCTTTTTAATTAGTTAATTATTCTAGGTTTAATTTAATTTAATTCATGAATAATAAAAAATTCTTTCTTTCTCAAAAAAAGGTCAAAACCCTAAAAAACTCTCTGATCCAATTTTTCTCGCGCATGTGATTGTTCTTGATTTATATTATGTAATTGTTCCAAGGATGTAATAGCTTTAATTAGGACTTTTTATCGCTTTTATTTATTTCCCGCAATTTACTTTTTCAAGGGTTTGTTTTTGGCGATGTAAATATCCGACGCCCTATAATAGTTTAGCTTTATTTTCCGCAATTATTAACTGCTAGATGTATGTTAACTAGGCTATGCATGACAAGAATTCTCTTAAAATTAAAATCAGTCGTAGCTCACCATAACATATATAAAGATAACTTAACTGAAACCTGACACACTCGCACATGCCACTCCTAGGGTACGCCTCACTTGGTTGCCTCGACGTGGTCATTGAGTATAGGGTGTTTTAGAGGTCGCCCTCCTGTCTAAAGATTAAAGTTGCCTCGAAACGGTTGCCTCGATAAAAAACGACCTAAGACATTAGGGTTACCGCTAAGGTGTCCTACCATTGCTTTTGTGATCGCATGTCCCATTAATCGAATTGACCCAAAAACTCCAACGACGGTGCTACCTACTTCTCAATAGTGGGATAGTACTGTCTAAAGGACATTTACACAGCTTAATTTCTTTTGAGTAGGTAGAGGTTCTTAGATACTTGCTCTTTCAAAACAAAAATACTTTTCACACTTACACTTTTCAAACAAAAGTTTTCAAACAACACTTCATACACTCTTGAGGACAGACACAAGAGTTAAATCGAAGTTTTCAAACAAACTTTTTTTTAAAAACCCACAAACACAAGAAAATCAAAACATTTTGAAAACATAGTGAGCAAGTACCTAAGAGCCCGTGGATAACCACGGATAGAAAGGGTGCTAACATCTTCCCTTTCTATAATCTACCTCCCGAACCCGAGAGACATCTCGAAAAGGAATTTTGCTGTGCTTTTGTCCTTTCCTTGTTGGAGAAAATAAAAGACGGTGGCGACTCTTGCTTACCGCGACATTTTGCTAAACGCAAACGCGAACCAGCATTTCAAAACAGTCAGTTCTCATTCCCACTGATCACAGGTACTAAAAGACAAAATCATCTATGTTGCAGATACTTTTAACAGCAAGGTTGAAACACCAGTATTAACACTTGGACTCTGGATGCTCTCTACTCATAGAGGAAAGAAATTATATGTTCCAAAGCCTGGAGTTTAAAGAATTCATAGGTTCCAGAGGAAATCAGAAACAGAAGATTACTGGCTCTGAAACTATTGGAAGCAGGAATGGAAATACAACATCAGAAGCTCTCTAAAGAATCTCAGATGTATCCAGAAGAGGATGTCACACCTTCTCAAGCAACTTCTGTCAAAGCAAGTCAAACATAGTCTTTTTCACTTTTTGATTCTTGACAAAAAGGGGGAAAATGAAGAATATTTTGACTCATAATCAGAAGATCTTCAGGGAAGTATTCTATTTTCTCGTTATTGAGTATTCAAATGAAGAATATTTTGACTCATAATCAGAAGATCTTCAGGGAAGTATTCTATTTTCTCGTTATTGAGTATTCTACTCAAGGGGAGCCTTTTAATTATTGTTCTTTATATTCCATCAAAATATACTAGTTTTTGTCATCATCAAAAAGGGGGAGATTGTTAGAACATAATTTAGTTCTACATCCCAGTAAGAGTTTTGATGATAACAAACACATGATATAAAGAACAAATATGCTCGCTAATAAAAGTATAGTTACATGCAGGAAGTTATGATGTGAAAAAGATGTTCTGATGCAACTGGAAGTTCTGCCAGAACATCACAAAAAGTTCTGATTATGCGAGCACAGAAGTTAAGAGTACCAAAAAAGATTCAGACGCATCAAATCTACATGACACGCTTATATGAAAAAGTTCTGTTACAACTTCTGAATGCACCAGTGCTGTGAAATAGAATCTCTGATACTCTGATTTGCAAAGTTCTGATCAAACTGTAAAGGACTCTCAACAGTAACATTCATCCTCTGATGTAAGAAGTTCTGAAGCGTTACAATTCCATCAATGCGAGATCATAAGTAACGGCTACAAATAGACAAGGATATCCTGATTTGGAAAGCTCATTAACTCGTGTTATAGACATACCAAAAGTATCTTCTTATATCACTATTGCAAGGCCTGTATAAAGCAGACAAGAAGAAGATTTCAAGATGATGAACAACTGCGCACAAAAAGAAAAACTCACGTGAAAAGTCAGTAACGCATCAATCAATCCTCATCCTCAACGTTCAATATTAAATTGTGTAAAACATCACTGTTAGTGGTATTATTTATTAGAAACATCATTGTACACTTATTCAATTAATTGTTTAGTGAATTTCCTTGAGAAAACCGGGTTGTGGTTTTGGACTCAAGAAGACTTTGATAGTTGTCAAAGTAGATTTGTAATTAAGTTTGATTAGTGAATTAAGACCTCGTTAGAGAGAGGCGAAATCACCTTGGCGGGTGGACTAAAGTAGTTTGAGTTCAAACAAACCAGGATAAAAAAAAACGTGTTCTTTACTCCATTGATTATAAGATTCCAATTCAACCCCCCCCCCCCCCCCCTCTTGTGTTTTTCACTTCTTCAAGTCCTTGATAGCAGTTCCTCAAAACCTTAATGGTATATTTCAATGCTCAAAGATGAACAAAAAAATCATGCTCTATTGATGTAGAAACCTCAAATCCCAAATGAAACCATGATTGGCACGACTGAGCAACCTAGGAGATGGTAGCTGAGGAGCAAACCCTAATTTTTAGTCACACATAGGGAAATGAACCCTAATCCAATATCTTGATGAATTTAAATGAGAAACGACCTTGTACATGGATGAATAAGAAACTCATGATAACCATACTTCAAAAACTGATTCCACTATCCACTTCCCAAGGAAGACCCAAGGAAATCAACTATAGAATGTATATGCCTCAAACAAAAATTGAACCCTAGTTAGCACAACCATTGATGCTTCGAATCACTGCCTTATTAAAATGTAGGAATGATGTTTGAATGACCTAATGAGAATGATGCAAATGAAATGCAAAGCCTAAGCCATATAAAAGTGAAAAGGTAGGAAAATTTTGGGGTACAACAGTCACCAATAATAATGGCCCTCCATCCTTCTCCTCAAATATCCCAAATGCATAACAGTTGCAGCCTCATCGGATTAACTTCTGGGGGGTTATCCAAATGTGTTATGCCAGAACAATTATGTGTTTGGTGTATGGATTGTATGGTTAATGTTTGTATGAGCGTGATCCACCCCCCCCCCCCCCCCCCATAGTGGGTAAAATGTCCCACATTCCCATGAACATGTAATAATCTTAGATTACTTACTTTATCACTTTCTGTTATGCGCTCATTAAGTTAACATAACCAAAAAATGATAAAAATAACCTTTTTCAAAAGAACAAAAATTGACTTGATTCAATGTCAAGTGTTTTCAAAATCAAACTCAATTGAACACTATGTGAGTGCTTAATCCAACGTAAAATACCTCTTTCATTCAATTCATGCAATTGACAAAAACTTTAAACACTTAATCCAATGTTAAGTTCCTTTTCAAATACTTCTTTTCACAATAAAAATGGAACGAAAAAGAAAAATGATTGGGCAAAGGTCTCTTCCTTTCCAGAGTATTTGGACACTGATGTCGAACTCCATGTCTAGATGCTTGCCTTCTAAAACAAAACACTCTAAATAAAACGAGTATAATTTATTCTTTATTGGAATAAAAAGAGAATGATTTGACACATACCTATTCTTCTTCGAGTGCTAGGATACTATTGTAGGGATCCATGTCTGAATACTTGTCCTTCGATAAAGAAACGTGACTACTTGCCTCACCTCTTTCATAATAAAAAGTTTTTGATGAAAAAGGAAGTGATTGGGAACATGACTTTTCCTTCCCCGAGAATTTGGATATTATTGTCGAGCTCCATATCCAAAGGCCTATCTCCACATAAAATTAATCACAATCAATCAAACTTTATTTTTCCGCCTTAGGGCATTCAATTTTTTTTCAAAAAAGACATGTTATTTTCGTTCTACCGCAATACAAACAAACGCTTAAGTCTGCCGTACGTGAGAATACAAGTAACATTTAACTGCTAGAACGCAAACATTAAAATTGTTCGGTAAAAACAACCAACAAACACTATTTTCCACCCATGAACTATTAGACTTTGATTTTCTCATTATACTACGGGAATACATATGCACATGATTTTGAAATCTTGGAGAGCCCACTATTTATAAACTTATTTTTTCCCTTAATTAAATCCATATAATAAAGAAATAATCACAAGTAAAATTTAAACAACACCCTTACACGCAAAACAATCAAAATAGTTCCTGTTGAGTACAATAAATGTGAGGGGTGCTAATACATTCCTCTTGCATAGTTGACTCTCATACCAGAATTTGGTTGCGAGTGAAGGATAGAAAAACACAAGAAAGTGGGGTTTGAATGGGGGTTTTCAAAACTTAAATTAAAAGTGACACTTGATTTTTATTCTGGTTCGTTTGAACTCAAACTACTCTAGTCCACCCTAGACAAGATGATTTCGCCTCTCTCAATCGAGATCTTAATCCACTAATCAAAACTTGATTACACAATTACAAAGACTACTATCAATGTCTTCTTTAGTATAAACCACAACTTGGTTTCTCAAGGTATTACAAAATATGAATAAAAAATGTGTATAGTAGTGTTTCTAGAAAACTATATCACAACTGTGATTTTTTACACAAAGTTTAAGCACAATGAAGATAATATGAAAGACAGCTTAAGAGTGTTATTTGTACGCATGTATGGAAATGTGATTTCTTCTTCAAGTCTTCTTTATATAGGCAAATATTTTGAGAACGGTTGGAGACACCAGAATCTATTTTTGGAATGTTTAGGAATAGAGATGAATGCACTTTCCAAAAATAAAGATCTTGTCTAGAAACTGTCGTTACTTTATGATGAGCTTTTAAATGAATTGTAACGCTTCAAAATAACTTCAGTACTCATAACATGATACATCATAGTTTGACTTGCGATTGGTGCTGAGTCTTTAGAACTTTATTTTGAGACTTCTTTTGTTCTTCCAGAACTTCTCTTATCAGAGTCAGACTTATACTTGTAGCATTTGGTGCTTCGGAAGATATGACTGCAAAAGTTCTTTTATCAGAATCATAATTTTACTGCACCATTGGTGCTTCAGAAGATATATTTGTAGAACTTCTTCTATTAGAGTGTGTTACATGAATTTGCTTCTAAGGTCTGTACGTCTCGTCATAGCTTCATAATGCAATTCTCTCATCAACAACTATGCTTTTTATCAGAACTTCTATTCATATTTAATACACTATTAGATAGCATATTTGTTCTTTATATACAGAACTTCTGGATATTTTGAACTTCTATTCATATTACAAGATGTAGAACCAAACTATGTCCTAATAATCTCCCCCTTTTTGATGATGACAAAAACTTGTATATTTTGAAAGAATACTTAAGGACGTAAATAACTAAAGTCTCCCCATGAGTTGAATACTCAGGATAAAAATAAACACTTTGTACTTCCATGAGGATGTTCGCTCAGAGCATTTTGAGGAAGTTCTGACAAATCTTTTAATTGAATGCTTTCAATGAAAGTTCTGATGAGTCCTATTAGCATAAAGCTCACTTTTCCTGTTACTTGATCAAAAAAGAATAATAGAGATTATGTGATCAAAATGTTTGAGACTTAGTCTCAACAACTGATATTTTCAAAATATCTTATGTTCTCCCCCCTTTTTATCAATAATCAAAAAGCAATAAAAACACGTAATTAGAACAAAAAGGTTTTAATTTTAAAAAAACAAACAAAAACATCACAAAACAAATTAGAAGAATAAATTCTAAGGTTTTAAGAAGGAGGTGGAAGTCGTGTGAACAGAGCCTTCAACATGCTTTGAATCTTAAAACTTGATTCTTCTTGCTTTCCCTACATGCCTCGAATTTCCTTGTTTGTCTCATCCTGTAAATCAAGCCTTTTTCTGACAGCCTCATTTTCTTTCTTTAACTCATTCAGAGTTTGCAACACCAGATAGGATGAAGTTGTGTCAGAAGAAGAAGCAACAGTTTCAGCCGTTTCCTTTCTAGAAGTATCTTCATCATTTTTGCCTTTGTCTTCAAACACAGTCAGAGGTTGTTGTTGAGGTTCTGGGGTTGGTTTCTGAACTTCTGTTTCTAAGGGGTCTACTCGAGGGTTATTGTATAGAAGAAGGAGAGGTTTCTTTACCTAGTGACACATAACTTGATTCTTGAATATATTCAGATGATCACAGAAGTTCTATTGAGCAATTTCATAACTTAGCTCCTTAAGTTTCAGAGATTTAGAGCTAGACCATTTTCTTAACTGGTTCCAATGAGAATCAGAAGCAGCTTGATTAAGATTCTCTACGCAAGCTAGCTTCAGAGAGTTAACCCATTCTTGTATTTCTGTTTCAAAAATCAGCACAGATTTACCAACATCTGCTTTGGAAATTTTTGGTTTTGGTTTTGGAATGGCGGTTTTTTGAGAACTTGTGACGAGATTGTCTAAGGCTTCTAAGTATATAACTGTTCGAAGGGGATCTTCTTGATGGTTATTGGGAGAGGGAGATTCAAAAATAACAATGGGTGAATTTGGTGAGTTTGGTGGAGTGGATTGATAGGAAGATGGAATATCTGGGATAGAGAGGTTATCTGAGGAAGTTGAGGGAATTATGGGTGGTTGAGAGACCATGAGAGGGAAGGTGATTCTAGGAATGGATATTGTGGTATGAGAGTCAAAGTTTGGATTTTCTGTGTGGGGAGCTTCAAACAGCGGATCAAATTGATCAATATTAGAAAGAACTTAAGCAAGTTCAGGCTGATTTTGGTCAAGATGGGTAGTAGGTGGATTGTTTAGAAGGTTATCTAGGGATAGTGACGATTCAAAGTCAATGTCAAAGTCATCAAAGGTTTGAGGAGAGGGATTTTCAGTGGGTTTTGGAGATTAGTGGGTTTCAGATGTTGATAAAAACACTGATTCAATAACAGAAACAAAATATAAGTTACCTTTCTTTTTAGCAGCTTTCTGAGAGGTGCCTTCACCAGCAACTTTTCTCTTCCTTGATTTTTTTATGGCGACTTCAGAAGCTTGTTGCATAAGACCTTGAAGGTTTATTTATGTTGTTGTTGCATCTTCTTTGCAAGCTTCCAGATATTTGATGACAATTTCTAGAGAGTCGTCAATGTTAGTGAAGAGGGGAAATCATCCAGAGGGATTCTTCTTGAGCTGATAATTTCCTTCGCAGTTTCTGAAGGATTCTTCTTGATGCTCTCAATGAGTTTCATTTTCTTCAGATTATTTACATTCAGAGGTTTTCCCACAGACGTTTCCAGAAAGTCAATTTTCTGAGCTTCAGTCAAATGCTCTATCAATCTATTTTCCGTCAGAATATTTGAGATTAATCTGCCCAAAGGAATCCAATCTCTCTTAGTCTTCTCTTCTTCTCTTGTTTCTCTAACACGTGTCTTCAGATGATTGAATGGGAGGTGAGGAAGATGCACTTTTTTTGTAATAAATAAAAGCAGAAATTGTTGATCAATATTGACGTAGTCTGGAGAGCTAGTGGGCTTTCTGTGGTTGAGGAAACCCAAGATGATTCTAGCCCAAATTCTGAGATAAACCTTCAGGTATTTGATTTTGTTTGAGGGTTACCCATAAATGAAGATTTCTTTTGATATCTGGATTAGGTCATACCCTTTCACCCCCATTTCGCTGCATTTAATACCATTGTTGTCATGCCCAATAAGTTTTCCTATGAGGTCTTCAATTACCACAATTTTCTTCCCCATAACATATGACATTACTTGATTATCAGACGTTGTAGCAAGAATCCAAAATTCCTTCACCAATTTAGGAAAAACTGGACCAACCAATCTGTCAAAAAAACTTGACCACCCTGTTGTACTCCAATTTTTGCCCCTAAGATCCCTTCATCATATCATATCAATTCAATCACAATAAGATCACATTAGGGTTTGGTTCTTCTCCTTATCTTTAGCTTTTTCTCTAGGAGGAATCACCAAGCACCTTGACTTGTATTTTATGATCATCTATATTTTGTATTGATTATCCTTTAACTAATAAATATAATGAGTGTTTGCCCCAATTGTTGATGTTGTAGGTAAAAGCACAATACATTCCATCAAGATTGATCTATGGATTCATGAGTCTATTTTTGTGCCTTCCTCAACAAATCTTCATTGAGATTCAAGCTTCACCATTGAATATGCTTTGAAGTAATGTCATGGCAAAGTCTATTATGATTCATCACACTTCAAGTTGTCAAAATATAGTTCAAATGTACAAAGGTTGATTGAAGAAGTAGACCCAATTGGACAAATCTTTGATTCATTGATCACAAGTGCCTATCTCCTTCAATTCTCAAGATTTGAAAGTGGTTTTGGTTGTTATGACTTCTCCTTATCATCCTCAACAACTTATATTCACGTGACAAAGGTGTTTGTGCAAGAAGGTTGGTCAAAATGGCAAAGTTTTCCCAAGGCATTTTCTTGCTCTAGGAGCTAGGGTTTTGAACTTCAAAGGGGTACATCTTGCTCATTTTTTGGTATTTTTGAGTGATTCCAAAGACATCCTTCTCTTCAAAGGGTTATTAACAAATCACTTCAAAATTTTGAAATAAATTTTGTATGGAAGAAACTTGATGGTGAAGAAAGATTACAAGTCCTCCAGATGAACCTTCAAATTCCCTTTATGTGACTTCAAATGATCATAACTTGATCAATTTTTATCACCTTGATCCTATTATTTTTCCATAATTATATTGAGTATTTGAACTTCAACCTTTCTTTTATGTGCAAAGTGTTAAAATGGATGGAAGATGCCCTAAGGATGCAAAGGATTATAGGTCATTTCATGAATTTTTGCCAACTTCAACAAGTCATAACTCTCTCAATTTTTGGATATTTTGAATGGTTCAAGTTTCAAAATTCCATTCAAGAGATCTAATTCATTCCATATTTTTTGGTCAAGAACAAATTTCAAGTGGAAAGCCATGTTTGGATGCAAGACATCACAAGTCATTTTTGAAGAAAAACTTAGAAATTCTCTAAGTATAGAAAGTCAACCTTTTTTCTCAACTTTGACTCATTACAATTTTTATCTCAAGCATATATTTTATCCCATTCTTTGTACATTGTAAAGTTTGTAATCTCATCTTTCCAATGCAACAAGAATCAAGTCTTGAGATGTCCTGAATCATACACACCATTGATTTGAATTTGGTAACTTGAAACTGAGTTTCACCAGAAGTCAGAATTTGAAGTTCATGTTGTAGCTTATGTTGTACCCCAATTGTTGCCCCTAATTTTCCTTCACCATACCATATTGATTCAATCACAACAAGATCACATTAGGGATTTTGGTTCTCCTTCCTATCTTTAACTTTGCTCTTTGAGGAATCACCAAGCACCTTGACTTGTTTTTCTTGTGTAATCATTCATGTTTTTGTTTTGACTTTCCTTTTAATTAATAAAATGCAATTTTGGTTTGTCTTACTTGTCAACAATGCAGGTAAAGGCAATGGGGCTTAGCAAGTTGATCCATGGGTTCCTGAGTTTATTTCCATGACCTAGTCAATGAAGCTTGAGAAGTTCAAACCTCACCATGGAAGTTGTTTTGGAAGAGATGGCATGTCAAGGTTATTTTGTTTCACTACATTTCCAAATTATCAAGATTGATTCAAAAGTACAAGGGGTTGATTAAAGGAGTTGTCATGCTTGGACAAGGCCTTGTTCCCATTGATCACAAGTGCATATTTCTCTCAATTCTCAAGATATAGAAGTGGTTGTGGTTTCTATGAGTTCTAATTATCATCCTCAACAACTTATATTTACAAAGCATTTGTTTTGGTACAAGAAGTTTGTTCAAAATTGTCAAAGTTCCTCAAAGCATGTTCCTTAATCTAGGAGCTAGGGTTTTAAACTTCAAAGGAGTATATCTTGCTCATATTTTAGTATTTTTGAATGATTCCAAAGACATCCTTCTCTTAAAAGGGTTATAAACAAATCACTTAAAAAGTTCTAAGGAGTTTTAATGTGGAAGAAACTTGATGAAGAAGAAAGATTACAAGTCCTCTAGATGAATCCCCAATTTTCCATGTGTGACTTCAAATGCTCATAACTTGGTCAATTTTTATCACCTTGAGCCCATTATTTTTCCATAATGATCTTGAAGATGTGAACTTTATTCCTTCTTTTATGTGCAAAGTGAGAAAATGGATGGAAATTGCCTTAAGGATACAAAAGATTATAGGTCATTTCATGATTTTTTCCCCACTTCAACAATTCATATCTCTCTATTTTTGGAGATTTTGAATGGTTCAAGTTCCAAAATGTCATTCACGAGATCTACTTTATGCCATCTTTTTTGGTCAAGAGCAAATTCCAAGTAGAAGGCTATGTTTGGATGCAAGACATTATAGGTCACTTTTGAAGAAGAATTTGAAATATTTCTAAGTATGGAAAGTCAACATTTTTTCTCAAACTTTGACTCAACACAACTTTCAAATCAAGCATCCATTTGATTCCATTCTTTTTCCATTGCAAATCTTGTAACCTCATCTTTCTGAAGCATCAAGAATCATGCCCTAAGACCCCTTGAGTTGAAAATGCCATTGGTCAGAAGTTGGCACTTTGAAACTGAATTTCTCACCAAGTCAGAATTTTGAAATCCATAATGTGGCCTCTAATCACAAGTTTTCCACGCGTTTTTGCCTCTAAACATGTTTAGTGAAGTTCCAGATTTGTTTAGCACCACAAAACACAAGGATTGGATGAGTTTTGGTGAAAATTAGATCACACTTCACTCGTGAATCACGTTTGCATGAATTCCCTCCAAAATGCATCATTCACTCTTCCTTTTGATCCCATTTGCTTCTCCTATAAATACATGAACTATCCCATTCGTTTTCTCAAGCTTGGACAGCCAGAATCACCCTGCTAAACTTGTTCCCTAACTCAGAATTCAGCAACTTCGGAATCCATTCTCAAGCCTTTTTCAATCCAATTTTTTCATCAATTCACCTTCCTTGATCTTCCCTGAAGCTAACCATATAATTACATTCAAGAATCGTGCCCTATATTGCTCCATACAAGTCCTGTTTCAGAGCTCTGCAACTCAACTTTAATAGGTAGATTCCTTCATCAATTCTTCAAAACTTTGATATCATTGTGATGCTCTCGTTGCCCCGGTTCTAGTCGCAACACTTACTTCTTACTGGAAACACGTTTTGACCATGAAATTTCAAATCCCTTTTCAAAACTTTCTTTCCAAATTGCTTGAACTACTGTTTATATAAATTTGGCGCGGGGGTGTGGTTGTCTTCGTCTTGAAGAGACGAAGCGAATGGCATAGGTCTGAGCTTCGATTTTACAGTTTGAGAGACCTGCAATTCACGTTGGCTGGAGGTTGAAGATGACCAACGTGTCATCTTCCAACCAATGATGGCACGCCATTTGTTATTTTTGAATTCTTATTTTATTTCTGATTCAGTGCTTTATTCACTAATGACTATGAAATGCACAACGCTCCAGATCCCTTGGATTTGATTACTAACGTGTTTTGATTCTCATCCAATGGTCCACATATTTTTGACTTTTATTTTCTTTTCTGATTTTTTATATTTAATTGTTTTAAACTTCAAAAAATCATAGAAAATTCATTTTAAGTCCAAAAAATCTGAAAAAATTATGAAAAATATTTTTGATTATTCTCTTTCTGATTTTTATTTTTTCACAATTTAATTTTGTGTTTTGGTATTTTTTTTATAAATTTACACTTTATTGGAATTGTTTTAAATGTTTAAAAATACTTTTATGCATTTTCAAATTCTGAAAAAATTATGGAATGATCCAATGATATTGTGACAAATATTGGTGACCTTATTTTATTTTTGTTTCTGACTTTGCTATTTTTTTAATCATTTTTTGGTTTATTTCATCTATTTCTTTAAATTTTAAAATAGTTTCTGACTTTAAAAAATTACCAAAAAATTTATAAAATTGTTTTAGTTCATTTTTTATTTTTCTATGGTCTTACTTTTTATTTCCTGATTAATTTGAACATAGTTGACATTTTTTCTCTTTTATTTCTATTTTTAAACATTATTTTTAAACCTTTTTGTAAATATTAAAATGTAATATTATTTTGTGATTATTTTCTGGCTGATATTGGGTTAAATTTTTGATCATGAACTTTATTAACATCATTGGATCCATGGTGTTGAGTCTAACTCCACAAAAATGGATGAATGATTTTAATAATAGTTTGATTAAATTTAATCCAAAAATGGTTTGTATATTCTCTCCCACCCCTCTTCATCTCATCCTCTTCTTATTGCACTAAATGTTGTTGGAGCATGATCTATATATCATGTCTCAAAACAAATGGTGCATAGATTGCTGTTCACTGACCTCAAAACAGGTGTGACTTCTATATAAGTCCACTTATGATTGCTTAACATAGCGCTAAATTTTGTCCCGATTCGAATAAATGATCATTCGTGGCCCAAACTTATGTTTGCAAGCCCAAGTATGTTAATTTGATCTCTTTGATCCAATAACCTTGAGATTCATTGTGTGGAGGCTTTGGTTCTACCAATCCTCTAATGAATCTACAACACCTCTGGTTAACGCGGATCACTTAAACACCGTTGATCATTAAATGATACTCATAAGGATTCCAAATGGATGATATACTTGACAAAAAGCAAATGCAACTTATTGTGTGGAGGCTTTGGTTCTACCAATCCTCTAATGAGTTCCAAATCCAAGTTTTAAGATGATCATCCAACTAACCACTAATCACTAATAATTGATTTTATTTTGTGTTTTTAGTTTATGTTCTTTACTTTATGCACCATTTACTTTTAGCATTTACATTTCATGCTATTTTTCATCTTTGCTCACTTGAGCCCCTTTATATTCTTGTCATTTTTTATTTTGCTCACTTGAGCTTTTCTTTTCTTTTAAAGACACCTAATAATCAACATAAACCCTAAAAATCTTTAATGATATTTGGACTATTTGGTCACTATCCTTGGCATTATGGAGCATTGGACTTTTTGGACTTAGGATTAGAAACCTTGGCCTGCGAGTGGAGACCTTGTGATCTTATCTGATTATTTTGTCTAGAGATCTTGAGGTTTACCTCAAGACATTGGGTTGTCTGTTTATTTTGTGTGCAGGTTATTGTGATTACACCCTTGGTTTGTAATCTGGAATTCACCCATATATAGTCGTTACTCTGCCCAATTTTTGTGAAGACTTAATACACTTGAAGTTTGGTTTTCCCAAGAGGTCTAGTATCATTTGCTTGTTTGGTTTCAATCCAAAGAATGGGAATTCTATTTTGGCTCATAATGTCAAGTATTGGCTTCTTGTTGGTTAGATGGTTCTTATCCCTAGCTTTTACCTTATTCTTTAGGATAACCTCTTCTTCACCTCCCATCTTCTTTAATTTCAAAAATCTTCTCCCTCCTTTTGAAAACCCTTCTTGTTTTAAACTTGAATTACTTTTATAATAAACTTGGACTTAGGTCCATGCATTTTCAAACATTTTCATAAATAAACTCCAATAAACTTAACAATACTTTGACATTTTTGTGAGAAGACTAAAAGTCAATCAATCTCATTTCAAATCATCTTGCCACTTTGGCTTTTATCTTTAAACTTTTCTCAAAAGATTGAACTCTTGTCAATCTTTGTAGTGATGCAAACAACTATACTTCTACAATATCTAGTAAAGAGAGATATTTTCACTTGGGTGTTGAGTGAGGCATTATTGATTTTAAAATCCAAGCCATATCCTCCACTTTGAGATGATGCAAATTCTCCTTTCTCATAATTGTGGGTAGTAGGTATGTTTTCCACACGGACAATGACGATGATGTTTTATCTTATAAAATTGACCAACACATTTGTGTTTTAAAATTTTTAGAAGAGGAACTATGTGTAACCTGATCCCCTATTGCACGAAAAGGTGGTACGTAGGCACTAAAGGTTCGCAATCGCGGTGGGTGAAAAAAATCATAAAAAAATATGTTTCTTTTCCCACCTCCCCATCTATGTTATACAACATGTTTCATAGCCAAAATATACAGATTTTACAAAGAGGTTCCTGCGGAGTACCGTAGATGTTTAGGGTGCTAATACCTTCCCTTTGCATAACCAACCCCCTTACCTTGAATCTTTCCCCCTCTTTTTGGGTTATTCGCTCTTTTCCCGTTCCTTTGGAAACAATAAAGCGCGGTGGCGATTTTTATTTTGATTTGTATAAGTCTAGTCAATCTAATGGCTTAGTCTTAAACATTTCTACCGCTACAGAAAAATGGCGATTCTGCTGGGGAAAGATTGACCTCTTCCTGGTCCATCCCTAAGTGGGTTGTGCCTATCTTTGTTTATATTTGTATATGTGTTCTTATTGTTTTTGTGTTTTATGTTGTATATATGTTTGTCTGGATTTCCTGGTTTTCAGGGTGCTTGGTGATTACTCATAAGTCCTATACCCGGACTTGGGCAAACTTGAAGATAGGACGGGCGGTATAGTCATGTTAACTTTAAGGGAGTAATCCAAAAAAAGGAGGCATGAGATCCCCCACTCAGTGGAGGCCCCTTTGACTGTAGTGTCGTTTACCGAGTAATCGGGAAGACATACTGCTTTCGACCTAAGAGCCTGCTGAAACTGAGGACCGTAGAATACCTAACCCATCTTGGCCTTTTAGGTGTAGTGTGAAAGCTATAACGGAGTAATTCGGAAATAGTTGTCACGCGATACTACGCTCAGACGAGCTTTTTCTTGAGAATATTACTAATTACCGAGTTAATCGAGAAGTTGGTAATATCCGAAGGAAGGATGTAGACTCTGGGAACCTCTAGAACCTTGTTCGGCAGGTGATAACTTTTAGACCAATACCTTATGGGTAGTACCTTCGACCTCATGCTCATGACATTGAACCTATGAACCATATGTGTGATCTTGTATGTGATTCCTTCATCATGCATCCATGCACTCATAAGCATCTTTTGGAGAGATCATATTTCAAGGGATTTAAAGGTTTACCATTTGTGAATATCTCAGGTACTTTTTAACCATGGATTCTGGAAAGAGAAAGACCGGGAAGTACAGTTTCAAGGATACCAAGATAGATGAGTTGATCAGGCTAATTTCCAAGATCGAGTATCCTTCAGATTTTCGGAAGAAGTGTGGATCCATTATTCCTATCATGAAGCTGAAGATGAAGGAGGGTATTCTCTTGACCTTGGTCCAGTTCTATAATCCGATGTATTATTGCTTTACTTTTCCCGACTATCAGTCGATGCCTACACTGGAGGAGTATTCTTATCTGTTGGATATACCTGTTACTGATCGTGTTCCTTTTACTGGTTTGAAGGGTGAGCCAAAACCACATGATATTGTTGCTTTGATTCATCTGGGGAAGTCTAAGGTGGAAGCCCATATGACTACTAAAGGAGGGATTAGAGGATTACCAGCTCAGTTCTTATTGGAGAAAGCTCGTTACTTTGCTAGGATGAAGAGTACAGTCGCTTTTGAGGCCATCTTTGCTCTACTTGCTTATGGGTTGTTCTTATTTCCTAACGTGGACAAGCTTGTTGACATTAATGCTATCAGGATCTTCATGATTGGAAACCCAGTTCCTACCTTGTTGGGTAATGCTTATTACTTTATTCATCTTCGGAATTCTTATCATGGGGGATGATTATCTGTTGCACGCCTCTGTTGTACCGGTGGTTCATCTCTCATATGCCTCAGTCTGATGCTTTTTGAAATGTCAAGAAAGAACCCTATTGGGCTCCTAAGATCATGGCACTTACTCACTCGGATATTGATTGGTATCATCGAACTTACCAGGATATAGAGATTATTGACAGTTGTGGTAGTTTCCCCAATGTACCTCTTCTTGGTACAAAGGGGGGAATTAACTATAACCATGTTCTTGCACGATGACAACTTGGTTATCCGATGAGGGATAAACCAAATAGTATCCATTTGAGTAGTTTCTTTCTGAAGGATGGAGAAGACAATAGGGAAACTAGGGAGAAGATTACAAAGGCCTGGCGTCACATTCATAAGAAGAGTAGGAAGGATTTGGGACCTAGGGGTGTTGTTTCTTTGGAGCCATATCTTCAGTGGGTCCAAACGAGAACTATTCAGTTGAAGATGTCGTATTCCCGGGAAACACCTATGCCTGATCTATTTGTAAAGACCACTCCTCCCTTATTAGATGATCTAGAAGAGCTACAACTTGCTTTGGTCAGGATGCAACAGGAAAAGGATGCTTGGAAGAATAAGTGCCAAACTTTAGAGATTTCCTATAGAGCAGACTTAAAGGAGAAAGATGACTTGATTGAGATCCTTGAGAGTCGAGCGGTAGAGACTATGGAGAGGCAAGGGGATTTATTTTCTCCTAAGCCTCAATCGGATGTTGATCACTCACTTCCTGATTCAGGTGATTGGAAGAAGGTTGCCACCAGGTATGCCGAAGAAAACAAGATATTGAAGGCTCAGATTTCCAGGCTCATAGGGAAGCGCCAACGTATAGAGTGATCTCCATCAGTTTTACTTCTCAGGGTTTTAGATTTTTATTTCATCTTGTACTTGGGATCATTGAAACTTGTAATCCATTTTGGAATTGTTATAATAAAAATTTCCAGTATTACAAATGCGTTATTACTTTGATATTTGCAATATGTCCACAAATTTTAAATCCATTGAAATATTAAATAAAATCATGTGCATTGCATATCATGCATCATATTGTACATATTTCTTGCATTTGTTATGCATATCCAGGTGTCTTACCAAGCTTCTTTACTTTGTTCAACAAGCTAACTCACCACTACAACACTCAGGCTAATTTCAGAAAGAAGATTGACAACCTAGAACAAGAGAATCGCGAGCTGCGCAAGGAGGTTTCTGCTTTGAAAGCCGGCATGGCTAATCTGACTACTCTGATGGAAGCTCTGGTGGCTGCTAAAATCAGCCACTGAGTGTCCAACCTCAACCAACAAGGGCAACTATTGAAGCTCCGACTGTTCCCGCATCTGCTACTCCAGTTGTTGTTCAGAATCACATGCATCAAGGTTATCCATGGGGAATTCCAGAGAATTTTACACCTGAAGGTTTCAATCTTGGTCCTCAAGATACTCTGATTATTCAGACTATTGTTACTCCAGCACCTCCTGTGGTGCATGTTGCTCCGGCTGCGCCTCCTTCGGTGAATATGGTTCCGTTTGTTAATGATGATATGTGTCGTCCTTTCCCTCCATCGAGTGAAGACTTGGGTCTTTATGACGGAATGGATGATTTTCAAGAGCAGTTTGACAAGATGCAAAGAGAGATGAAGGCCCTAAGGGGAAAAGAGTTATTTGGGCAGAATGTGAATGAGTTATGCTTGGTCCCGAATGTTAAGATATCTGCTAAGTTTAAGGTCCCGGAGTTTGAGAAGTACAAGGGAAACACTTACCCTCGTGCTCATCTGGTGATGTACGTGAGGAGAATGTCTACCCATACTGATGATCAATGTCTGCTGATTCACTTTTTTCAGGATAGTTTGACCGGTGCTGCGCTGAAGTGGTATATGAGTTTGGACAGCGCCAATATCCATACTTTCAATGATTTGGGAAAAGCATTCATCAAATAATACAAGTACAACGTGGACATGGCGCCTGACCGTGATCAACTCAGGTCCATGGTTCAGAAAGACAGGGAATCATTCAAAGAGTATGCACAGAGATGGCGTGAGGTAGTCGCCCAAGTGATTCCTCCCATGGAAGAGAAGGAGGTGACTAAGATTTTCTTGAAAACGTTGGGTGCTTTCTACTACGAGAGGATGGTAGCAAGTGCGCCAAATGATTTTGCTGAAATGGTAGGAATGGGTATCTACTTAGAGAAGGCTGTAAGAGAGGGTCATTTAACGAAGAGTGAAAGTTCTGAAGGTGTGAAGAAACCATCTTATAGGTTTACCAAAAAGAAGAAAGGGGATGAAAATGTTATTATGCAAGAGAGGAGGGTTAATACCCCTAGAAGGAATTATCAGCGTCATCGACAGGTCACCTCAGTTACTCCAGTTGTGGGTGCAGCTCCAACTATTGTTGCTTATCAAAGACCATCCCAGCAGGGGAATCAAAGGTATAATCAGAGAAGGGAGAGTTATGATCCTATTCCTATGAGCTATACAGAGTTACTACCGGCATTGATTCAGAAGAAGCTGGTTCAAACCCGACCACCTCCCGTCGTACCATCACCATTGCCTTGGTACTATAAAGCAGACCAAACATGTGCTTTTCATCAGGGAGCACTAGGGCATAATGTTGAGAATTGTTATCCTTTGAAGACTGAGGTGCAGAAGTTGGTAAAGTCTGGTATTCTATCTTTCAAGGACGTGGGACCTAATGTGAAAGACAATCCTCTACCCAAGCATGGGGGAGTAAATGTTGTGAATATGGTGGTCGGTTGTCTAGTCGACTTCGGATTTTTGATATTAATCTGGTTAGAGGAGATTTGGTGAAAATGCATGAAGACCTTTGTGAATTTAGCTACTATACGCATGACCATTCCGGTTGTGCTATTTGCAGTACAGATATACAGGGTTGCAATAAGATAAAGGCTTATTTACAAGAGATGGTGGATGAGGGCCTAATCCACATAATTAGGCCTAGGGATGAGTATGAAGAGGAGGTGAATATGGTTTCTATATGTCCTGGAGTATTCAGAATTTTTGATGTAGAGTATATGAATGAAGACTTTGTGCAATTGCATGCTACCTTCTTCCATATGCTGGCCAGGTGGAACACCAATATGGATCTTGTCGAGTTTGCTGTCGAGATTCCCGAGGATGTTCAATTGTGAAGAAGGGTGTTCAGTTGTTGTTAGACAACAGAATTATCAAGGTTATAATTCAAAGGGATGATTACCATGAAGTTGATATGGTTGAGGTTTGTTTGATGGCAGAAGAGTCGGATGAAGAGTATGTCTCCGCAGATGAGTATTTCTCCTCAAATGAGGATTTGTTTTCCAGAAATGACTCAATAATGACTGATGGTGTTGAAGAAGGGGTAAACGTTATTGTACCTTGTTTTGGGGCACCCGCCCATCTTGAAGTTGAATATTATAGCAGGCCAGTTGTTACCCCATTGGTGATTAGTTTGCCGGGTCCTATCCCCTACAAATCAGATAAGGCTATGCCTTACAAATACAATGCTACAATCTTAGAAGATGGAGTGGAAGTTCCTATCCAGCCAATGCCTGATGTTGGGAAACCTATAATGGTACTTGTAATGGTGTGCATGATAATGGGATGCATATGTAATGATTTCAAAGACTTTGGGAGATTTAAATTTGTAAACCAAAAATAAACAAACTTTATTAGATTTAACTTGTAAAAAGGTTCAACAATTCCTTTGAGGCGTTACAAAGAAATAAACGGAAAACAAATCTAAACTAGAAAAAGCAGAATCAGAAATCCCATGGACGCTTCCCCTTCGTGCTGACATAGTCATTGATCATTCTTTCATTTTCGAGTTGCCTGGTGAGCTTCAAGATCTTTCTTTCTTGCTCATGGTACTTTTCCCGGTAGGTATCCCTCTCCTCTTTTAGCTGAATCCAGGATCTCTTCAATGCCCCAAGATCAGTGGGCATGTAGGGATAAAGGACTGTATAAGGAATGCCCTCTTCATTGGTGGGCTTCACAATCACTGGAAACATAACTTAATAAGGTATCCCGAGCTTCTGGGCTCGAGCTCGGACCCACTGGAGATAAGGCTGCATAGGGAGAGAAGTCCTTGGTCCTAGCTCTTGGGGATGAGATCTGTTCTCCATGCCCTAAGCTCGTATAAACCTTCAGCGGTGCTCGCTAACGTCCTCCTTGTAGTCAAATGCAATATCCATAAGGAGTAGCTCATGAGGACCATCTCTCCGAGCACGACCAAATTGTCGTAAAGCTAAACAAGGACTGTAGGTTATACCCCCTCTGATTCTAAGCAACGAGACATTAGGGTATCCCCCATATCGATCAATGACAGCAGTGATTTCCATAGCCTTGGAACTCCAAAGAATGTATGTATGGGCAAGGGACATTATCCTGTAAGACCATCCCAATCCTTCTTCATTCTTCAACACAAACTTGGGGAGGTGCGAAATAAACCACTTCGCCAGCAGCGGCATGCAACACATGAGAGTCCCTCTTCTACGCACGGTACAAGTATAGAGGTCATGCAAGATATCACCCAATAGAGTAGGTACTAGATTGCGAGAAAGGAAGATCTTAACCGCATTCACATCCATAAAAGAATCCGGATTCGGGAAGAGGACCAAACCGTAGATAAGGAGAGCCAAGGTGTCTTCAAAAGCCTGAAAATCCAAACTATACCAGAATAGCTGAGCTTGATCTATCAGAAATTTGGCTAAGAAACCCTCAACCCCGCTTCGTGTTTCCCAATTGGATACTACATCAGCCTTTTTTAGATGCAGAGCTGAAGCAATGTCTTCTGGTCTAGGAGTCTCTTCCAAACCTGTGAAAGGCACCTGCTCAAAGATAGATATGCCCAATAAGTGAGAAAACTCTTCCAAAGTGGGAACCAACTGGTAGTCTGGAAAGGTGAAACAATGATGCACATGATTGAAGAACTGGAAAAGCACACTCATCATCTTCTCATCAAACTTTGAGGTAACCAGGCTAAGAAGTTGACCATGTCTCTTAATGAATGAAGAAGTCTCAGAAACTTTTGAGGCTAACTCTTTGAGTTGAGCAGGTATTTGCACAAAGTTAACTCGGATGGTGTTTCTGCGCACGGAAGCCATAATCTGCAAAACAGAATAAAGATAAATCCCCTCGGTCTTTGACATGGTTAGTGTAATGAAACATGTATGTTATGTTATGATGCATGATGTCATGATAAAACAACAACAGGTATAGTAGATAACAGACATGGCAAAGGCAAATAAGTCACACAAAAGCCCTTAAGTTTAAGGCTTGCATGGGGTCAAAGGTATTACCCTCTTGAAGTTCAGTTGGTTTCAACCTGTCCTAGTAAAAGTAATCGGGTTCTAGGGGTTCTCAATATCACTGATCATCCTCCATCGGTCATGGTTTTAGCTCACGCAATCTTTTCTTGCGGCCGAGACTATCTCGAGAGTATGGTCTCAATGAGTGTAGCATCGAGTATCAACCAGTTCTCAGCTTTACACCGAGGCCGGCTATCTCACTACTTCCTAATGGCCAAGTTGGTCGATTAAGGGTTCTAAGGTCAATTGATGCTTAACGACACACATAGTGGCCCCGTATTCTCCTCGTTTCTCCACAAGGGATACTGTTACCAACCAATATGCTACATCAATGTAGCTACTGCTTCAACTGTATCGGTCTACGACTTACAGTTTCCTTACAGTTTATTGCTACTTACCTAAAAGGTGTTCCCCAGATCCGGGTTAGGATCTATAGTAACTCCCAAACAAAACCCTTTAAAAGTAAAGCAACCAAAATAAACAAGAGAAGCAATTTATGATGAACTAATCCTAAGGTATGTCCCACTTATTATTCCCCAACAGAGTCGCCAGTTCTGTGATACGGTTGCAGAATCGACTGTTTTGAAAAATGCTGGTTTGCGTTTTGCGTTTGTGTTTGCAAAATGTCGCGGTAAGCAAGAGTCGCCACCGACTTTTATTTTATCCAACTGGAAAGGAAAAAAGCACAGAAAAATTCCTTTTCGAGATATTCTGAGTACGGGGGGTAGATTATAGAAAGGGAAGGCATTAGCACCCTTTCTATCCGTAGTCTTCCACGTGATCTTAGGTACTTTCTCATCATTTTAAAAATGGCTTGTGTGTGTTTTGAAAAAGTTTTTGTTTTACTTCGTTTTAACCCTTGCTTCTGTCTTCAAGAGTGTTACGAAGTTTTTTTGAAAACTTTGTTTGAAAAGAGTGTAAATGTGAAAAAGTTTATTTTGAGCAAGTACCTACTAGCATCTACCTACTCGAAAAAGGATTGTTTCTGTTCTTGTTTCCTTTATACAACGTTATCCTACTATTGAGGAGTAGGTAGCATTGTCGTTGGAGTTGTAAGGGTCAATTTGAAAGGGACGTGCAATCACTAAAGCAATGTTAGGATGTCTTAGTAATAACCCTAATGTCTTAAGATCATATTTGAGGCAATATTTCCGAGGCAACCTTTCTGAGGCAACATTTCCGAACGGGACATTTGATCTTTGTTTAGACAGGAGAGCGACCACTAAAACACCCTATACTTAATGATCGTTTACCGAAGGCAACCGAAGTGAGAGTATACCCTAAGAGTGTGCATGTGCGAGTGATTTGATTTCGAGTTATTATCTTTGCACATTAGGGTTTGCTAGCCATTTTAAATTGTCATGTAATCTTGTCATACAATCTTATTGTCATACATCTAACAGTTAATATTTGCGAGAATTAAAATGCGAGAAAATAAAGCTACGCTATTACAAGGCTTCAGAGAGGGGATTAATTACATAGCCAAAAACCCGTAAAACGACAAATAAAGAACATCCTAATTAAACTATTACATACCATGAGTAGTTACATTAATATTGCAAAAATAATAAATCAGCGCGCGGCGAATTAAATACGAAGTGAATAGGGTTTTGACCCTTGACTGAACCTAGTTGTAATTGATTAAAGTAAACATATTTTTTTGTCATTTTTTATTATTTAAGAAAGTAATGAAATAATTGAATTAAAAAAAAAAAGAAAACCCTAACTTTTTAATTAATTTTAATTGTGAAAGAAATTAGAATTGCCTTAAATTAGTTAAACTAATTCATTAAAAAAATGCTTATTAAGAAAACAAGTCTTCTTTTTGTGATTTTGGTTGGTTAATTTTAGAAGAAAAAAATTTTGGTGTTGATAAAAAAAACAAAATAATTAAAGAAAGGAAATTAAAAGAAATAACCCAAGGGCCTGCTATCAGCGGTTCTGATCAGAGGATGATGGTCCAGAAGATGGTGGCCCTCAGAAGATGGGGGCACTGGACCTGCTCCTGGCTGGTGGATCAGCAGATGAGGACCCTCAGAGGATGTGGGTGCACTGGATCTAGTTCTGACTGGGATCCAGAAGATGGTGGCCTGCACGTGTTGGATCTGGTTCTGACTGGGATCCAGAAGATGGTTCCCAGAGGATGTTTGATCTGGTCCTGGCTGATGAGTCCAGAAGATGACCAGAGAAAGCTTGATCTGGTTCTGCCTGATGGAACCAGAAGATAACCCTCAAAAAAGTGCAGGCGCTGGATCTGATGAGAACAAAGGGGAAAATGCCCAAAAGCTCAAGCCTGGGATTGAACCCAAAACAATGAGCTTCTGACTTCCTTCTTCTGACCAACTGCGCTGGGTGTTAGTTTATCAATATAATAGAAACAAACGAATAGATCAGAACTACAGGCTTCTGGCCAGAATAATGCGCCAGAACTTGAATCAGCCAGTCAGGCTATAACACGCTATCGTCTTCCTCCCTGGAACCGTCGTTTAAAACTCTGAACCTTTACCTACAAACATGGCGCTGTTTCTATAACTTGCGTGCCTCAAACATCAAAAATATGCATGATAAATAGATTTAAAGACCGGGGATCGATTGGTCTGGATGCCACGATCGTCCGAGTATCCAATTCTTGGCCTGATTTTGCCTGTATCAAGAAACCCTAAAACCTAATTTCAAACCCTAATAATGGAAACTGTCAATATATGCCCCCAAACATCAATTAAACCAGATCAATATGTTGCAAACATGATAACAAACACATACATACCATTAAAACATGTTTGTAATGCAAGAATCATGATAATAGAATTTGGAAAGAGAAGCAAACCGTGATGGTTGTGCAGCGTGTTTCTGGACTCGTGGAGGCTTGGTGATTCTTGCAACACGGTCTAGGAACGTCCAGCAAGCGATTGGGATGGTTATAATGCCTTGAAGTGGCCTGAAACTTAAAAGTTAATTCACAACTTTTATTGAATTTTTGCAAGTTTGCTTTCTGTTTCTCACGCCTCTGATCTCCTTGTTTTTGATCTGAACATGTTCTATATGTACCCTAGAATGAATTAGGGTTGCAATTTGGTTTCAAATCTTCTCCAATAATGATCATTGATTCATGATTTGATCCTTTGTGCAAATCTTTCCAAATTGAGAAAATCCAATCTTTTTGTGTCCATTTGAAGCTTGCACGATTTGATTCCATCTCCAGCTGTATAATAGACCTAAACATGCACAAAATCTCAATCTTTGATTAGTTTTTGATATTTTCAGATTTTATTTTGATTTTATTTGATTTAATTGAAATAAAATTCAAAATAAATGACAAAAATAAAATAATGACAGATGGGAAGGATAATGGGTCGTGAGTCATATTACAAACTCAATGCAAGCATAAAAAGTTGGGCCCATTTGACAAAAATTTCAATTTTGGCCACATTTGACTTTTGGCAATTTTGTAAAAAGGGTCAACTTTGCCAATGCATAACTCCCTCAATTTTACCCTAGAGAGGTGTTCTTGGACTTTTTAGAAAGCTTAAGATGTCCTCTAAGCAACCCTTTTGGTCTCATCTCAATTGAGTATTCCATGTTCATGTATGAAGCTTTGACAACAAATGTGTTTTTGTTGACTTTTCAAAATGACCTATAATGTCCAAATTCATATCTTCTTGTGAATGCATATTTTAAACTTGGGAGTTGAAGATGAATTGTAGAGAATTTCGTTCTCTTCAAAATGAGCTTTAGATGGGTCACTTTTGGTAAAGTATGAGAAAGTTATGCTTGGTCAAAGTTGAGTTGACTTTTCCTACAAAACCCTAATTTAGCAACTTTTGGGTTTTGATGAATTGTGAGCAATCCGTGAGGAATCATGATCAACCCTTGATCAAATAATGAATAATGCTTCAAAATGAGGATGTTGACCAAAAATCTTGAAGTTTGACTGTATGTGGGCCACAATTGACCTTTGCCCTAGTACAGTCGATTTTCAGGCCTTTGAGCGATTGACTGAGCAAACTTCCTCTACAAGGCTTGAAACTTGACATGGATGATCTTGAGAACATATTAGGGCAATGATGAGCATTTGGGATCCTTTATACTCAACTATCTTGATGCAACTTGAAACCCTAATTTGAGGTAGACTGCCTTAGGAGAGAGTTTGTCTGGTCAACCCTTGGACTTTCTTGAGGAATTTGAGGACCTCACTTGAAATGTATTGAGAAATATGGGAGGGAAAATTTTAGGGTACAACACTCTGCAACTTAACTTCAACATGTAGATTCCTTCACCAATTCTCTCAAACTTTGATACTATTGTGAAGCTCTCATCATCCTGGTCCTAGTCGCAACACTTGTTTTTAACTGGAAGAACATTTTGACCATGAAATTTCAAATCCCTTTTCAAAACTTCTCTTCCAAATTGTTTGAGCTACAATTTATATAAATTTTTCGCGAATGTGTGGTTGTCTTCGTCTTTATGAGACGGAGCGAATGGCATAGGTCTGAGCTTCTGATTTTACAATTTGAGGGACCTGTGTTTCACGTTGGCTGGAGGTTGAAGATGATCAACATGTCATCTTCCAACAAATGATGGCGTTCCATTTGTTATTTTTTTTGAAAATCTGATTTTATATGTGATTCAGTGCTTTATTCAATAATGACCATGATATGCACAATGCGTCTGATCCATTGGATTAGCTTACTAACGTGTTTTGACTCTCATCCATTGCTCCACATTTTTGACTTTATTTTATTTCCTGATTTTTATATTTAAATTGTTTCAAATTTCAAAAATTCATAGAAAATTCATTTTTACTCCAAAAAATCTAAAAAAATTATGGAAAATATTTTTGATTTTTCTCTTTCTAATTCTTATTTTTTACAATTTCATTTTGTGTTTTGGTATTTTTTATAATTTTTAAATTTATTTGAGTTGTTTTAAATGTTTAAAAATATTTTTCTTCATTTTTAAATTCTGAAAAAAAATATGGAAGGATCCAATGACATTTTGACAAATATTGGTAACCTCATTTATTTTTTATTTCTGACTTTGTAATTTTTTTTATCATTTTTGGCTTATTTTAACTACTTCTTTTAATTTTAAAAATAGTTCCTGTCTTTAAAAAAATTACCAAAAATTTTATATAAACATTTGAACTTATTCCTGATTTTTCTATGGTCTTACTTATTTTTTTCTTGATTAATTTGAATATAGTTTCTAATTTTCTCTCTTATTTCCATTTTATAATCATTTTAAAAACCTTTTTTGTTTTATTTTAAACATAATTTTATTTTGTATATATTATGGCTGATCTTGGATTAAAATTTTGATCATGAATTTTATTAACATCATTGGATTCATAGTGTTGAGTCTAACTCCATAAAAATGGATGAATGATTTTAATAATAGTTTGATTAAATTTTTGGTTCAAATATGATTTATTCATTTCCCCTTTCCTCTTCATCTTATCTCATTCTTATTGTACTAAATGTTATTGGAGCATGAATTACATATCATATCTCAAAACATGAGGTGCATAGATTGTTATTGACCGACCTCAAAATAGGTATGACTTCTATATAAGTCCACTTACGATTGCTTAACATAGCGCCAAATTTTGTCCTGATTTGAGAAAATGATCATTCGTGGCCCAAACCTACATTTGCAAGCTCAAGTATGTTAATTTGAACCCTTTGATCCGATAACCTTGAGATCCACTGTTAGGAGGCTTTAGTTCTACCAATCCTCTAATGGAACTTCATCAATTTTGGTTAAAGTGGATCACTTAAACATCATTGATCATTAAGTGTTATCTTGAAAATTCTTAAATGGATGATATACGTGACAAAAAGCAAATGCAACTTGTTGTTGAGAGGCTTTGGTTCTACCAATCCTCTAATGAGTTCCAAAATGCAAGTCTCAAGATGGCCATCCAACTAACTACTAATTCCTAACTATTGACTTTATTTTTATGCTTTTATTTTATGCATTTACTTTATGTACCATTTACTTTAGCATTTACATTTCATGCTATTTTTATCTTTGCTCACTTGAGCCTTTATCTTCGTGTCATTTTTATTTTTCTCACTTGAGTTTCTCATTTTCTTTTTGAAGATACCTAATAATCAACTTGAACCCTAAAAGCTTTAATGTTACTTGGATTACTTGGTTACTATCCTTGGCATTATGGAGTGGTGGACTTCTTGGACTTAGGATTAAAAGTTGTGGCCTACCTTGAGACTTTGTGACCTTGATTGTTATTTTGTCTGGAGTTCTTGGGCTTTACCCCGGGATATTGGGTTGTTTGTTTGCTTTGTATGCAGGTTATTGTGATTACACACTTTGTCTGTAACCTGTAATTCATCTGCGTACAACTGTTACTATGCTCAATTTTTGTGAAGACTTAATGCAATTAAAGCTTGGTATTCTTGAGAGGTTTATCAATTGTTTGCTTGGTTTCAAATCCAAAGGATGGAATTCTACATTGACTCATGGTGTCAAGTGTTGGCTTCTTGTTTGGTTAGATGGCTCTTCTCCTTAGCTTTTACCTTATGCTTTAGGTTAGTCTCTTCATCTCCTCCCATCCTCTTTAATTTCAAAAATATTCCCCCTCCTTTTGAAAAATCTTCTTATTTTAAAACTTGAACCACATTCATAATAAACTTTGACTTATGTCCATGTATTTTCAAAAATTATTTCTTAATCAAATTTCAATTAACTTAACAATACCTTGACATTTTTGTGAGAAGACTAAAAGTCAATAAATCTCATTCAAACTATTTTTCCATTTTGGCTTTTACCTTTAAAAAAATTTCTCAAAAGATTAGACTCTTGTCAATCTTTGTAGTGATGCAAACAACTATACTTCTATAATATGTAGTGAAGTGAGATATTTTCCATTTGGGTGTTGAGTGAGGTTTTGTTGATTTTAAAATCCAAGCCATATCCTCCACTTTAAGATGACGCAAATTCTCCTTTCTCATAATTGTGGGTAGTAAGTATGTTTTCCACTTGGACAATGACGATGATGTCTTGTCTCTTAAAATTAACCAACACACTTGTGTTTTAAAATTTTAAAAAGGTGAACTACGAGTACGCTGATCCTCTATTTTATGGAAGGTGGTATGTAAGCATTAAAGGTTGGCAACCGCGGCAGGTGTAAAAGTCATAAAAAAATACTTCTTTTCTCATCTCCACAATCTATTTTTATACAACATGTTATTGCCAAAATATACAAATTTTTCAAAGAGGTTCCTGGAGAGTAGCGTAGATGTTTAGGGTGCTAATACATTCCCTTTGCATAACCAACCCCATTACCAAGAATCTTTCCCCCCTCTTTTAGGTTATTCGCTCTTTTCCCATTTCTTTGGAAACAATAAAATGCGGTAGCGATTTTTATTTTGATCTGTGCGAGTCAAGCCAACCCAACGGCTTAGTCTCAACATTTCTAACGCTACACACCCTTGAAATTCCACATCAGGAATGAGATCATACCCATTCTCCTTCATTCTTTCGAAATCCACAATCAGTTCATAGAGAACTTTAAGTGAATCAATGGGAGTGAGAAGAGTTATGGGAGGATAACCATACGTTGTTTCTTCAGAAAGAATTGATTCTTGAATTTGTTGATGATAACCAAGATCTTTATTTTGAGATGATGAGGAGGCCATGTTCACTGACTTTGTAGGTTTTTTGAATGAAATAGCACAGAGAAGGTTTGAAAAATTAGAGCAAATGTGAAAAGTGTGAAAGTGAATAGAGACAGTGAAAGGTTTAAATAGGCAAATATAAATGGAAATATGAAAAAATTTAAGAAATAATAAAACAAAAATAATGATTATCTGCATTGTATGAATACTGACAAGGGAGTGGAGAAAATATATCATAAATAGTTTCTGAAGAGACTGGCGCCTCAATTGCATCAACTCAAAACATTTTGTTTCTCTAGAGTTTGAACACGTGTTCATCCTTGAAGAGACTTCACTTTTTAGGGTTGACAAACTTTGATATAGTGAACCGCATGCTTCTATCTTAGAATTGAAGTGTTTTTAGAAAAAAAACTCCAGATCGTCTGATAGTTTCTGAGACAATTATCATTCTCACTTTCTGAAGAATTCTTGATCAGAAGTTCATAAAAATAAAATTAAGAAAAATGAGGATTAAGTATATGAGAGAGAGATCCAATCATACCTCTGTAGCGCTTCTATTCTAATTTCTTACTTACCTCTTCATTTTCCAGAATTCATGTAAGATGTATAAGAGTTTTGGATGGCTTACTTTCTGACATATCAAATTTCTTCAGAAGTTCTTTTAACAAACTTACTTTTATGTGTGTAGGTTCAATCAGATACTAATCCCATGAGGGATTCTTTAGAGTTTCTGAAGGTAGATCTTTTTCTAATTGGGCCATCCTTCTTTTCCATAATCTTGTCTTCAGGGCGAGCTATGCCGCTTCTGGATGGTCTTATCTGGTTGGGTTCTTCAGATGATTTAGTAGGAGTATCTTCTTCTGGAGAGTTTCTGAATTTCTGTTTCCTAACACTTTGTCTTTGGTAACTATAATTAAAACTTCTATACCAATAGTTCTAGAGCAAATAATATTTCCTTTCTGGTTGCCTCTGAAACCTACAGAGCATCCAAATTTAAGCTCCAGACTTTGGAACATATGCTTTCTTCCCATCATGTGTCGAGAGCATCCAGAGTCCAGGTACCAAGATTGGTGTTTCAATCTTGTTGTTAAAGACATCTGCAACATAGATTATTTTATCCTTATGTACCCATATCTTTTTGGGTCCTTTCTGGTTAGAGTTACCAAAGTTTTGTTTAAACTTTGGTTTAACATAAGATTTAGCAGAATATGATTCACTGGTGTATTTTATATCATGTGTGTGTCCATAAGTGAAATGAGAACTTAAGGGTGTGTGATTAATGATCATGTCATTAACTTTCTTTGGTTGAGATACCTTACCCTTATATCCTATCCCTTTTCTTCCATTTATGCTAATTCCATAGATCATTGAAGTCATCTTGCTCCTATCTATGTTTTTAGCTAGAAATTTTTGAAACCTATGATCATATTTGTGATACGGTGGGAGAACTGACTAGTGTTTTGCGTTCGTATTCGCACTTGTGCGGTTAAGCAAGAGTCGCCACCGACTTTTTATTTTATCCTAAGGAAAGGTTTAAAAAGCACAGCAAAAACCTTTGAGATTTTTCTTGGGTTCGGGGAGTAGATTATAGAAGGGGAAGGTATTAGCACCCCTTCTATCCATGGTTATCCATGGGCTCTTAGGTACTCGCTTAGATCAACTTGCCTTATTTTTCAATTGTTTGAAATGGTGCTTTGTGTATGGTTTTGAAAATGTTTTGAAAAGATGCCTTGTGTTAGGCTAACCTTGTAACAATTCTTTACTCGAATGTTTTACAAAAGGTGTTTTATCTTTTAAAAAGATGTTTCAAGGGTTTGAAAAGTTGATTTTGAAAGTGCTTGTGAAGTGGGTTTTGAAATTAGGCAAGTGTTTTCTTGGCAAATTGACAAGTACTTAAGAGTTTATCTACCCTAAAGTTTTCTCAAAGGTTTTGTTATGTTTTAAACCCTTTTGACAAATTTGTTCCACCATTGCATTTGGTGGACAATCTTGTCTTAGGAGATGAAAGGGACAGGCGCGGGTCATCGTTTAGACCATAGTTGCAATAGTGTTGAATGTCTTTGGGCAATTTTCTTTAAAAGGGACTTGATCATTTTATTTAGGCATCATTTTGAGGGACTATGATCACTTGATTGTTTGTTTTACCCAAAGAAATTCAACATGCAATATGGCCCATTTTTTGAAAGGCAACAAAGTGGAGTACCCTAGGGGGTGCAAGTGTGAGATGTGTTGTTTATTTTCATGCTCATTCATCTTGTATTAGGTCCAACTATTTTTTATCGTTTTTCGCACGCAAACCCTAATTCTAACATGGCATAATTAGAAAGCGTATAAAGTGCGAAATTTAAATTCCTACGTTATTACAACATAATAATATAGGGAGGGGGTACAAATTTACAAATGGGGGATATTTAGACAAGAATTTAAATCTAAATTATTACATCATTTTTGAATATTTGCAAGGTAAATAAATTGCATAATTAAATGGAAATGAAGTAAATATGCAAAATGCAAAAAGAAAGTTTTTATATGTATGAAAAAAAAGTATGGTTTATGTAAAATAAAACAAGAAAATAAAAAGGTATTATTTTTGAGTATTTTCAACTTTTAGGGCAAAAACCCTAATTTCAATTAAAATGGATATTAATTACTTAATTCATATAATATTTATTATTTACATACAAAAATAAATAAAATATGGTATACTTGTAAAAAAGGTCATTTTTTAGTATTAAATATTAAAAATAAAATATGTACATTTTTTGGCATTTTTACTCTAAGTATATTAATATATATATATATATATATATATATATATATATATATATTATATATATATATATATATATAGATATATATATATATATATATATATATATATATATATATATATATAATATATATATATATATATATTATATATATATATATATATATATATATATATATATATATATATATATAGATATATATATATATATTATATATATATATATATATATAATATATATAATATATATATATATATATATATATATATATATATATATATATATATATATATATATATATATATATATATATATATATATATATATATATATATATATTATATATATATATATATATATATATATATTATATATATATATATATATTATATATATATATATATATATATATATATATATATATATA